>VBSM01001124.1:22498613-22524572 GCA_008086735.1 Cheirogaleus medius
TCAAAAGGGGGAATGACAGGGAAAACGCGACGAGACTGCTCGCCACCTCCCTGCTGTTCCTGTTCTGGGTCCCACTGCCGCGCTCCAGGGCCCTCCACGGCCACGCTGCTTGTGTGATCTTGATTGGATACTTTTTGAATCCCACTGCTGATTGGATGTTAAAACTTGTTGCTGATTGGATGTTAAAACTTGTTGCTGATTGGATGTTAAAGCTTGTTGTTGATTGGATGTTAAAGCTTGTTGCTGTTTAGATGTTAAAGCTTGTTGCTGATTGGATGTTAAAGCTTGTTGCTGATTGGATGTTAAAGTTTGTTGCTTGCTGATTGGATATTAAAGCTTGTTGCTGATTGGATGTTAAAGCTTGTTGCTGATTGGACGCTTTTTGAATCCTACCAAGGGTATAAAAACTGGAGGAGAACAAGGAAGGGGAGCTCAGAAGTTGGTGGTATGCTGAGCCTGCTGTTGGAATAAAGGCTGTTCTCCGACCCTCCGTGTGCGCTTGGTTCTTTCCCAGGTCAATCGCTGTATCACTGGCTGTATCACTGGCTGTAACACTGGCTGTAACACTTGCTGGAACACCAGAGTAGCATACATTGTACCCCACAGGTAATTTTTCATTCCTCACCCCCTCTAATGTTCTCCCCTTGTGAGTCTCTAATGTCCATTATGCTACCCTGTGTGCCCTTCTGTAGCCATAGTTTAGTTCCTACTTATAAGTGAGAATATGTGGCATTTATTTTTCTGTTCCTGAGTTACTTCACTTAGGATAATGGCCTCCAGTTCCATTGAAGTTGCTGCAAAAAACATTATTTCATTCTTTCTTATTGTGGAGTAGTACTCCATGGTATATTTATCCCACATTTTCTTTATCCACTCATTAGTTGATAAAGGGCACTTATGTTGATTCCATATCTTTGCAATTGTATTATAAATTGTGCTGTGATAAACATACAAGTGCAGGTGTCTTTTTAACACAATGATTTTTTTTTCCTATGGGTAGATACCCAGTAATGTCTTTCCCCCATACTGCCCAGCAGCCAGAGTCACCTTTAAGATATGCAAATTCAATTATATTAGTTCTCTGCTTAAAATCTTCTAATAATTTCCTATCCTACTGAGAATAAAACCCAAACTCCTTATTTTCACTTATAAAACTCTACACAGTCTATCTCATGCTTACATTGGTAGTGGGATTACAGGATCAAATGATCTACTTTTAGTTCTTTGGGAAATCTCCATACTGATCTCCATAGAAGTTGTACTAATTTACATTTCCACCAACAGTGTATAAGTGTTCCCTTTTCACCACATCCATACCACCATCTATTGTTTTTTGACTTTTTAATGATGGCCATTATAATTGGAGTAAGATAGTATCTTATTGTGGTTTTAATTTGTATTTCCCTGATGATTAGTGAGGAGCATTTTTTCATATGTTTGTTGGTCATTTGTATATCTTCTTTTGAAAAATGCCTGTTCATGTCATTTGTTCATATTTTAATGGGGTTATTTGTTTTTTTCTTGCTGACTTGTTTCAGTTCATTGTAGATTCTGGATATTAGTCCTTTGTCAGACACATAGTTTGAAAATATTTTCTCCCATTCTGTAGGTTGTATATTTACTCATTTGATTTTTTGTTTTTGATGTGCAGAAGCTTTTTAGTTTAATTAAGTTCCATTTGTCTATTTTTGTTTTTATTGCATTTGATTTTGAGGTTTTAGACATAAATTCTTTGCTTAGGCCAATGTCCAGAAGAGTTTTTCCTAGGTTTTCTTCTAGATTTTTATAGTTTCAGGTCTTACATTTAAGTCTTTAATCCATCTTGAATTAATTTTTGTATATGGTGAGAGATAGGGATCTAGTTTTATTCTTCTGCAATTTTCCCAGCATCATTTATTGAATAGTGTGTCCTTTTCTCAGTGTATGTTTTTGTCTGTTTTGTTGAAGATCAGTTGTATGCATATCATTTTATTTCTGGGTTCTCTATTCTGTTTCATTGATCTGTGTGTCTACTTTTATACCAGTACCTATGCTATTTAGTAAATTTTACTATAGCCTTGTAGTGTAATTTGAAGTCAGGTAATTTAATGCCTCCAGTTTTGCTGTTTTTGCTTAGGATTGTTCTGTCTATTCAGGCTTTTTTGAGGTCCCATATGAATTTTAGAATTGTTTTTTCTAATTCTGTGAAAAGTGATGATGGTATTTTGATAGGAATTGCTTTGAATCTGTAGATTGCTTTGGATAATTTGGTCATTTTAACAATGTTGATTCCTTTGATCCATGAGCATAGGATGTTTTTTCATTTGTTTGTGTCATCTACAATTTCTTTCATTAGTGATTTGTATTTCTCCTTGTAGAGATCTTTCATCTCCTTGGTTAAATTTATTCTGAAGTATTTTATTTTATTGCAGCTGTCATAAATGGGATTGAGTTTTTGATTTGGTTCTCAGTTTGGTCATTGTTGGTGTATAGAAATGTTATTGATTTCTGCATATTGATTTAATAACCTGAGACTTTGATGAATTCAATTATCCAACTAGGAGTCTTTTGGAGGAGTCTTTAGGGTTTTCTAGGTATAAGATAGTATCATCAACAAACAGAGATAATTTGACTTCCTCTTTTTGAATTTGGATGACCTTTATTTCTTTCTCTTGCCTGATTGCTCTTGCTAGGATTTCCAGGGCTATGGTGAAAAAAAGTGGTGAAAGTGGGCATCCTTGTCTTGTTCTAGTTCTCAGGGGGAATCTTTCAACTTTTACCCATCCAGTATGATGTTAGCTGTGGATTTGTCATAAATAGCTTTTATTATTTTGAGGTATGTTCATTCTATGCTGAGTTTTTTGAAGGTTTTTATAATGAAGGGATGCTGGGTTTTATCAAACACTTTTTCTGTGTCTATTGAGATAATCATAGGGTTTTTGTTTTTAATTCTGTATATGTGGTGAATCATGTTTATTGACATGTGTATGTTGATCCATCTTTGCATCCCTGGAATAACATCCACTTGATTGTGGTGAATTATCTTTTTGAGGTGCCATTAGATTTTGTTTGCTAGTATTTTGTTGAGGATTTTTGTGTGTATGTTCATCAGAAATATTGGTTTGTACTTTTCTTTTTTTGTTGCATCCTTTCTTGGCTTTGGTATACATTCTTCTTGATCATTTGGAACAGTTTCATTAGGATTGGCACCAATTCTTCTTTGTATGTCTGTCTGGTAGAATTTGGTTGTGAATTCATCTGGCCCTGAATGTTTTTTTGGTTGGGATATTTTTTATTATAGATTCAATCTCACTACTCATTCTTGGTCTATTCAGGAGTTCTGTTTCTTCCTGTTTCAATCTCAGGAGGTTGTATGCTTTTAGGAATTCATTCATTTCCTTTAGGTTTTCTAGTTTGTGAGCATATAGTTGTTCACAATAGTCTCTGATGATATTTTGTATTTCTGTGATATCAGTTGTAATGTCTCCTTTTAAATTTCTGAGTGTGTTTATTTATATCATCTCTCTTCTATTCTTTGTTATTCTAGGTAGTGGTCTATCAGTTTTGTTTATCTTTTCAAAGAACCAACTTTTCATTTTGTTGAAATTTTATATTGTTTTGTTGGTCTCTATTTCATTTAGTTCTGCTGTGATCTTTGTTATTTCTTTTCTTCTACTAACTCTGGGTTTGGTTTGTTTTTGTTTTTCTAGTTTCTTGAGATACAATGTAAGGTTGTTAATTTGTGATCTTTCTACTTTTTTGATTTAGGCATTTAATATTATAAACTTCCCTCTTAGCACTGTGTTTGCTGTATTCCACAGGTTTTGGTATGTTATGATTTCGTGTTCATTCAAGATTTTCTTTTCTTTTTTTTTTTGAGACAGAGCCTGGCTCTATTGCCTGGGGTAGAGTGCCACGGTGTCAGCCTAGCTCACAGCACCCTCAAACTCCTGGGCTCAAGCAATCCTTCTGCCTCAGCCTCCCAAGTAGCTGGGACTACAGGCATGCACCACTATGCCTGGCTAATTTTTTCTATATATTTTTTTAGTTGTCCAGATAATTTCTTTTTATTTTTTAGTAGAGACGGGGTCTTGCTCTTGTTCAGGCTGGTCTTGAACTCCTGACCTTGAGTGATCCACCTGCCTCGGCCTCCCAGAGTGCTAGGATTACAGGCGTGAGCCACCATGCACAGCCAATTTTTATTTCTTTTTTCTTTCTCTCTTCTTTCCTGACCTCTACCTTGAACCCCATTCATGACTTTTGGGTGAAAATTCAGTTTCCTAGGTTCTATTCCCCTGCCCTCTTTGCTTTAGAAGTGAACTATTTTCTGTTTTCTAGTGATTAAATTTTTGCCACTTAAGCATATTTTTGTACAAACATCTAGAATTAATTAATATCTACATCCTTTCCCTGACCATGGTAGAACTGGAGCCCACTTTTACTTCTTCCCTCTGTTCCAAGTTTTCCTGCACAAACCCATCTACCCTTATTTTCCCAGCCACCATCTTCCATGTCAAGATCATTTGGAATTGTCACTACTTTTTTTTTTGTTTATAATCAGCATTTATTTAGATTTAACAGTAACAAATTTTAGTTCTTTACTACTATTGTGAATATGTTACTTCTTTCTTTTGAATTAGTTTTTTTATTTATTTGTTTTAAGTCAGGGCTGATTTTACTGTATACTATCAGAAAGTAAAGCATGGGTAGGAAACTTCCTAAATTTTTGCATATCTAAAATGTTTTTATTTCTTAATGATACTGTGAATAAGTATAGATTTTCAAAATCATAATTATTTTATCACAGAAAATTGAAAATACTGCTTTAGTACAGTTTTACGTCTATTATTGCCATTGAGAAAACTAATGACAATCTGAATTTTATTTCTTTGTAGGTAATTTCTACCTCTAGGCACTGAACTTCATCTTGGTATGTCTAGATGTTTGTCTATTTTCATTCATTCTACTAGATATTTGTTGAACCCATTTATTATGAGTATTTTTATCTTTTCTGTAAATATTTTTTTCTGTTATTTCTATGAGTATTTTCTTCATTCTCTCTTTTTGGGATTCCAGATGTTGAGACTTTTCAACCTTTTTTCATATTTGCCATTTATTTGGTCTTTTTGAACAGTGTTCTGGGAGAATCCCTCAGTTGTATCATCTAAGCAAGTAATCATTCTTCAGTTATATATTTTCTGATATTCAGCACACTTATTGAGGTTTTTTTTTTAAGTTTTAATAATCATTGCTTTCCTTTTTAAGACCCCTAGTTCTAGTTTATAATAACTTGCTTTGGTTAAAAGAAGCCATTATTCTCTCTTATTCCTCTGAGGATGTTAACTATGTCTATCATATAAACTTCTTTTATTATTTATTTATTTATAGACAGAGTCTTGCTCTGTTGCCTGGGTTAGAGAGCAGTAACATCAAACTCCTGGACTCACGTGATTCTCCTGCCTCAGCCTCTTGAGTAGCTAAGACTACGGCTGCACACCACCATGCATGGCTAATTTTTCTATTTTTTTTGTAGAGATGGGGTTTTGCTATGTTATTCAGGGTGGCCTCAAACTCCGGGCCTCAAGCAAATCTCAGCCTCCTGAAGTGCTGGGATTACAGGTGTGAGCCACCGTGCCTGGCCCATATTGACTTCTTTTAAGGTCTCATTTGTTTGTTCCATTACGTTTGATTCTTTGGATGCTAATTTATCTATATAATGAACATGGTACCTTCATTCAGAGGATTACTTTTCCTTAAATATTTGCTGGGTTTGGTTGCATGCTCATCTGGAATCTGAGCTCCTATAAGGTACTAGTCTGTCTCTGCTATATCTGAGTACCTGGCCTATTTCCAGGATTTCAAGCTAAGGGTGTTGCCTGTGGCTGCCTGGGCAATGGAGGCTTCCCCTTCCTCCCAGGTGGCAGTGAGTACTGTCCCAAGTACTGATTACTAGGGCTGACATGTTTGTGGATGTGCATTCTTCCTATCTTGGGGCACAAGCCTCTACTGAACCTATGTGGCACCAGAAGGAGAGAGATAAAGAGTGCAAAGTTCCTGTATGTACCTTGACCAATCACTCTCCTGGTTTACCCTGGATCCTCTCTTGGTCTGTTTATTTATTGCCTCTCAGCTTGGAGCCTAAAGACACTTTTATCCTCCTTCCTCAGTTCTCTCTTATGTCTGTTTTGGCTATTATTTCTTCCTTCAATATAAGCTCATCTACTTTTAATTTTTAGGACTTTTATTTTTCAATTGATGCATAATATCATACATATTTATGGGGTACATACTACCTTTAATTTTTTAAGAATTTCTGTAATTTCTGGTCTATCAAGGGTGCCAAGTCTTGTTTTCTAGTGCTGTTTCAATTTACTTTTTTTCCTTGTCATTCATGGGAATTTGAGCTGGAGGAGAAGGTTTTAGCATGTTCTTAGTTTGCAATCTTGATCCAATCTTCTCATGATCTGTCATAAAGCATGTTATGCAATTTAAAGGAAGCACATCAGTTCATCTGGCAAGTGTTATTTATTCCTACCATTGAATTCTAGTAGAAATTTGTATTGTGAGTATATGTTAATATATGTTAACATTTATTAAATTCCTGCTTGTCAACAACTTTAGTTTGGCCCTCTCAAAATTCTGAGATACACCAGTTCTAAGATGGGGAAATGGAGGCTTAGAGAGGAAAATAATTTACCCAAAGTCTAACAGATAGCAAGAAAACAGAGCCAGGATTCATACCTATGTCTTGCCACGACAACAGCTGCCTTCCATTAAAAGACATAAGGTAGCAATAATAAATAATGTCTTCACTGTGGGATATCAACAAAATACATTTAGCACTCAGCTACATTTTAGAAATCATGAAATCAGTATTTACTGATTATTGTGGATAATTTGTCAACAAATCACTGAGCTGACTGCATTTTTCAATTCCATTTTGTTGCCTTGTCAATAATATTTATTCTTGGAGCAATTTATGAACTGTTAGTGCTTTTTCAGCAGGCAGGGCACATAAATGGCATGTACATATTGGTAAACATCTCCACAGTGTTGGCAAGTTGGAGGTTCTATTTTAAATTGATTTTTCTCATAGCTTTCAGCTGAAGTTTATTTTCATCTAAGCAGTAATTACAGAAAACGAGTGCCTCTAAGGGTAAATGTTGCCATGCTGGTTAAAGAACATTATATGTATTATGTGGCATGCTATAATTATTTGTTTGAATTGTTTCACAGAAATCTTTCTCAGCAATTGTAATACATGGGATTCTAGGTCAGTAGAGGCAGAGAGTGTAGAGGGCTTAAGCTTTTATAAAATCGATGTTTTGTTAAAGAAGCATTTTTGGAAAATCTAATGTAATAAATACTTGGGAAATTGAAAGATGGATACATAAATAAAAATAATTTGTATTTTGGTTGAGAAGGTTTAAATACATGAGTGCAAAAGGACTTAAAAATGTAATCATAGCATGACGGGGGCTGTCAGAGAAGGTGAGCAGCATGGAGTTGAACCTGAGGTTGTGGTGTTGAATCCTAGTACTGTCCTCACAGGCTGAACAATTGCTGCTCTTCAGTTTCTTTGATGTAGAGTGAAGTAAAATCCCACCTACCTCATAGGGTTGTGAGATAATGCATGCAAATTGCTTAGCATTCATTTTTGGCCAATCATCATTGGAGGCAAGTTTCTTACACCAAACCTAGATACCTTTCTCATGTCCCTTTCGAGTTTCCTTCCCACTCCACCAAGGCAGACCTTGTCAATGCCAGAGAGCTGACTAGAGGGAAACAGCCAGCTCAGAGGGACCTGGAGTCAGTTGTTCCTTCCTTTGGGGGCTTTGGTCCAAATGATGTGGGAATCATTCATATGGATGACTTTGTTCCTAAAATTCTAACTTCAAAAGGAGTAGACATGTGTCATATTCATGACTGTTCATCATCTTTTGGGTGGCCTTTCTATATTTAGGGAAACCCCTCCTGTGATGAATTTTTCCTCCCTAATGTAGAAGCAGACTTGAATTCTAAGATCTTGTGCAGATAGGATGCAATTATGGGACCCAGACTCTGCCAATCACATGCACCTGTACAAGGCTGCAATTCAAACGACAAGAACATGAGAATACCTGCTGGGAATGGAGCTCCTATTTTTGGCATCCCTGTTGGCCACGGCAGCATTTTCCTCCATTGCTCAGTGGGGTGAGGATTTCCTCATCTGGCCATTTCTGTGGTTGAAATTGGGCTTTGTTCTTTGAAGGTAAGCCTTGTGTCTGGCTCTCCTTCCAGCAATTGAAGTGCTAACCAATTTTTTCCCTGCCATCCTCCCTTCCTTTCCTCCCTCCCTGCAGTGCAGTGACATGATCATAGCTCCCTGTAAGCTCAAACTCCTGGGCTCAAGTAATCCTCTTGCCTCAGCCTCCTGAGTAGTTGGGACTACAGGCACGAGCCACCATGCCTGGCTAATTTTGCTATTGTTTGTAGAGATAGGGTGTGTATGTGGGGGTAGGGGGGGCATGTCTCTATGTTGTCCAGGCTGGTCTTGAACTCCTGGGCTCAAGCGATCTTCTTGCCTCAGTCTTCCAAATGCTGGAATTACAGGCCTGAACCATCACACCTGGCCCCATTATCTTCTTAATAAACTAATTTTCTAATTAACCAGGCAGAGTTAGATTCTGCTGCTTGCAACTAAGAACCACTCTTGATAGATAAATAATATGGTGTGTTTGAGCTTTCTGGCATGGCTCATCTTTTAAAAAATACCCCCAGTTTTCAAATTAAGAGAGACATTGATGTCTAATTCATTCACCTATTCAATCAGCAAACATTATTAGGTGCTTTCACTGTGTAAGATCCTGCATTAGGTACTGAATGAAGCCTATTCCTAGTTTCCAGGGATTTGAAATCTTATAAGTAGATAAATATTAGCATATAAACCAAATGTACGGCTGGGCGCGGTGGCTCACGCCTGTCATCCTAGCACTCTGGGAGGCCAAGGTGGGAGGATCGCTCAAGGTCAGGAGTTGGAAACCAGCCTGAGCAAGAGTGAGACACTGTCTCTACTAAAATAAATAGAAAGAAATTAATTGGCCAACTAAAAATATATAGAAAAAATTAGCTGGGCATGGTGGTGCATGCCTGTAGTCCCAGCTACTTGGGAGGCTGAGGCAGAAGGATTGCTTGAGCCCAGGAGTTTGAGATTGCTGCGAGCTAGGCTGACACCACAGCACTCTAGCCCAGGCAACAGAGCGAGAATCTGTCTCAAAACAAAAACAAAAACAAAAACAAAAACCAAATGTACTATGACTGGGGACGGAACCAGATGTAACCTCTGAATACGATTATAATTGATAAAATGTTGGGAGTGACTCCCAGCCACTTGGCAGAACTTGAGAATGAAACAGTTGGGGATGATTTGTTAATATATTGGAATGACCTAATATGTAAAAAGAACTTTCTTTAAGTGGTAAGGAAAATAAGAAAATATTCATTGACCATCTTAGTTCATTCCCCGCCCCCCCGAACTTGCTTTGGGGACTGGTGTGACTGGTGTGGGTTTTTGGGCAAGTTCTATTTCAAGCTTGTAGACCATTTGAGATTGGGGAGGAGGAGGGGGTTGAAAGTACTGACATTCATTTAATGTTATTCTTGATGATGATGATTTGACTGAAGGATAAAAGAGGTATAGAAACCTTAAATATAGGTTCTACCACCATTTATTCAGTGCCTACTATGTACCAGGCGTTGTGCTAGTTGAGTGTTATCTCAACCAGAGTTCTTTTTCCTTTCCTCCATCCCTGTGTATGTGTAGGCCTCTTTACATTGCAAGTGGAAGAGATGCAACTCAAACCAGTGAGAGTTAAAAAGGGAATGTTTTGGTTCTTGTAACTAAAAAACTAGGGTAGTTTCATGCAAAGCTAGATCTGGGTTCTCAAACAATGTCATTGGGAATTTGTGTTTTTCCATCTCTTGGCAGTGTTTTCATCTCTGTTGGTTTTATTTTCTCATTGTTGCTTTTCTCATGGAGGCTGGTGAGATCTCCAGGGTCATACCCCACCACATTAGTCACACTATTAGCAGAGGAACTTCCTTCCAAGACTTGCAACAAAAGTCCTTGGTTTGATTTTGAACATGTTAGGATGGTTTTGGCCACAGGTAACACAAATATTGGATGAAAGGGGCTTACTTTTCTCACTTAGCAAGAAACTCAGAGGTAGGGGCCAGAGTTCAGAGTTACTTAACTCAGGGATCAATGATGTCAGGGCACTTGGTCAGCTTCTCTACGGCTCTCTTGACCTTCCCCTTATAGCTTCAGATGGTTTCAGCAATGCCCAGTGTCACATCTTCATATTACAATGTCCAAAGGCAGGAAGAAGTAAGTCCCTGCTTTGTGTCTTCTCTTGAGAATGCAAAACAACTCTCTAGAAGTCACTGAACAGACCTCTGCTTATGTCTTATGGGTCAGAATTATGTCACATGCTCATGCGATACCAATCCTGTTCAAGGGGAATACAATTACTGGCATGCCTCATTTTATTGCACTTTGCAGATATTGCATTTTTTACCAATTGAAGGTTTGTGGCAACCCTGCTTTGAGCAAGTCTATCAGTGTCATTTTTTTCAACAGCATGTGCTCAGTTCATGTCTCTGTGTCACATTTTGGTAATTATGGCAATATTTCAGACTTTTTCATTATTGTTATATATGTTATGGTGAACTGTGAGTGATCTTTGATGTTACTATTGTTAATTGTTTTCAATCACCATGAACCGTGCCCATATAAAATGGCTGGCTTCATCAGTAAATGTGTGTGTTCTGTTTCGCTGACCAGCTGTTCCCCATCTCTAACCCTCTTCTCAAACCTCCCTATTCCCTGAGACACAACAGTATTGACATTATATCAATTAATAGTCCTATATTGGCCTCCAAGTGTGTAAATGAAGGGAGTAGTCACATGTCTCTCACTTTAAATCAAAAGCTAGAAATGATTAAGCTTAGCAAAGAAGGCATGTCAAAAGTCAAGACAGGCCAAGAGCTAGGCCTTTTGAGCTAGTTAGCCGAGTTTTTAATGCAAAGGAAAAGTTCTTGAGGGAAATTAAAAGTGCTACTCTAATGAACACATGAAGGATAAGAAAGCAAAATGGGCTTATTGCTGATATGGAGAAAGTTTTAGTGGTCTGGATAAAAGATTAAGCCAGCCACAATATTCCCTTAAACCAAAGCCTAATCCATAGCAAGGCCTGAACTCTCTTCAATTCTTAAAAGACTGAGAGAGGTGAGGAAGCTGTAGATGGTAAGCGTGCAGCTGGCAGAGATTTGTGGATGAGGTTTAAAGAAAGAAGCCATCTCCATAACCTGAAAGGGCAAGGTGAGGCAGCAAGTGCTGACATAGAAGCTGCAGCAAGTTATCCAGAAGATCTAGCTGAGATCACTGATGAAGGTGGCTGCACAAAAAACAGACTTTCAGTGTAGATGAAGCAGGCTTATATTGGAAGAAGATGCCATTTAGGACTAGCAAAGTTAGAGAGAAGTCAATGCATGGCTTCAAAACTTCAAAGGGCAGGCTGATTCCCTGGTTAGGGGCTTTAGCAGTTACTGACTTTAATTTGAAGCCAATGTTCATTTAACATTCCAAAAGTCCTAGGGCCCTTAAGAATGATGCTAAATCTACTCTATCTGTGCTCTATAAATGGAAAAACAAAGGCTGTATGATAGTATGACAGCACATCTGTTCACAGCATGGGTTACTGAATATTTTAAGACCACTGTTGAGATCTACTCAGAAAAAGATTCCTTTCAAAATATTACAGCTCATTGATAATGCACGTGGGCACCCAAGAGCTCTGATGGAGATGTGCAAGGAGATTGATGTTGCTTTCATGCCTACTAACACAACATCCATTCTGCAGCCCATTGATGAAGCAGTAATTTCAACTTTCAAGTTTTATTATTTAAGAAATACATTTCCTGAGGCTATAGTTGCCATAGATAGTGATTCCTCTGATGTATCTGAGCAAAGTAAATTGAAAACCTTTTGGAAAGGATTCACTATTCTAGATGCCATTAAAGGACATTTGTGATTCATGGGAGGAGGTCAAAATATCAACATTAACAGGAATTTGGAAGAAGTTGATTTCAATGCTCATTGATGATTTTGAGGGGTGATGATTTTGAGACATCAGTGGAGGAAGTAACTACAGATGTGGTGGAACTAGCAAGAGAATTAGAATTAGAAGTGGAGCCTGAAGATGTGACTGAATTGCTGCAATCTCTTTATAAAACTTCAAGGGATGAGGAGTTGCTTCTTATGGATGAACCAAGGAAGTGGTTCCTTTAGATACTATTTACTCGTGGTGAAGATGCCGTGAACATTATTGAAATGACAACAAAGGATTTAGAATATTCCATAAATTTGGTTGATAAAGCAACAGCAGCATTTGGGAGGATTGACTCCAATTTTGAAAGAAGTTCTGTGGGTAAAAATACTATTAAACAGCATTGCATGCTATAGAGAAATCTTTTGTGAAAGGAATAATCAATGGATGCAGCAAACTTCATTGTTGTCTTATTTTAAGAATTTGCCACAGCCACCCCAACTTTCATCAACCACCACCCTGATCAGTCAGCAGCCACCAACATTGAGGCAAGACCTTCCACCAGCAAAAAGGTTATGACTCACTGAAGGCTCAGATGATTGTCAGCAATTTTTAGCAAGAAAGTATTTTTAAATTAAGGTATGTACTTTTTTAGACACAATGCTATTGTACACTTAATAGACTATGGTATTATATAAACATAACTTTTATTTGCACAGAGAGACCAAAAAAAGCTTGTGATTCACTTTATTGTGATTTTTCTATATTGTGGTGTTCTAGAACCAAACTCAAAAATAGCTCTAAGGTATACCCGTACCTTGATAGTTTTAAGACTATTAACATTTATCCCTTGGGGCTAGGTATGTGCCCATGGATGTTGCTCAGGTCACCCTATATCTATAGAAAATCAGGGTGCATTTAGCAAAGAAGAACGGGTAAATTGAGACATGGTTATTGTGTAAGTACCCAACCATATCTCCCAGTATCTCACTGTATTATCTCAAGTTATGTATCCATTTCTGAACCAATCATAATGTCCATCCCTACTCATATGCCTACCTGTGGAGCAGCGGAAGTGGTGGTCATGGAGGTAGGCAGAGGTATTGCACCAGTCTACCCAACTCACGTGAACTTAGAGTGGAAGAGATTGGGTCTCTGTTATTCTATACCACATTTCCTATGTTAACTTCCATACCCAGAAGAAGAATAAAAATCCTTTGTTAGATCCTTGACCCAATTTTTAGTTTAAAAAGGCTCTTATCCTTGTCATTCAATCTTACTGCAAGATTTTGGTAGCTTATAAATACTTTGGAGTCACCATACAAAGTGGTCTAGATGACTAAGGATACGGGAAAGCATATGTTACATAGGATCTCTCACTATAGAAGACAAAGGTTTCTCAACAAAACGCTGTTATTGTGGACCATCCACAGGAAAATGGAAATATTTGTTAGAGTCATTTATTGTAAGATACTTGGCATTGTAAAATTTCACTGTTATTCTGCTTCTTCACCTGGGCATATCTTTTGTAAAGTTTACTTTTCAGAATCCTCTATATAAATGTAGATGATCTTTAGGTTTTAGTGAAGCAATAGCTTGGTATTGGGCATGGCCAAAATGCTCATGGAATGAGTCTTATAAACTCCATTCTGATTGAGTGGTTAAACATTTCCATCATGAAATTCTTCTCTCAAAATGTACGACAGTTCCTGCTCTCTATTGTATGAAGACCTTATTTTCAGGACTGCTAGTCATTTGCTTTCCCTTCACTTTTTAGTCATAATGCTTGTACTCTATAACCTAAGCTTTGAGCTTCCCACCCCATCAGGCAGGTCCCTCCTCTGCTCTGGGCACCTGCTAGCCTCCTGACTTGGGTTGTGTGTGTTCTGACCATAGAAATATCCTTTATCTGATTGTCCAAATCCTGCTCATCCCTCAAAACCAAGCTCCCTTTCCCCTCCTCTGCCAGCTGACACCATTCTCTCTGCTCTCTGAACTATTAACCCATAATTATACCATTTAAGGCAATTTAGCATACAAAAGAGCCTGTATTTCTTTGTTCATTATTTATTTTCATGTGCATATCCTGTCCTGTCTCCCTAGTTACATCTCTTAGAGATATAACAGGTATCTCCTGCTCAAATATTTCACTTAGCACCCAATGGCCACTGGAGACCCGAACGTGGATGTCTCAGTGGCATCTCAACTCCTGCATGTATGAGGTGGTACAGTTAGCTGCCTCTTGGTCCTACTCCCTACCCACTCTTGTTCTTATCATCAGTTGCTATAAATAAGCTCCTAGGCAGTTGTCCAAGCTAGACTCCTCAGAGTCACTCTTGATTCTGCCCTTTCTTTCAGAAATTCACATATCCAGTCCCCAAGTTCTGTCATTTCTATTCCTGAACATGTCTGGGATCCTCTTCTCCATGCCTGGCACCACTGGCCTCATTCAAGCCTTTGGCACCCTCCACTGGAACTGTTGCAATGGCCTTCTAAGAGAGCTCCCTCACTCCAGGCTTGCTTTGTTCAATCCATCATCTTTACTATTACATAGAGAGGATAGAGTATGCCACTCCTTTGCTTTAGAACCTTCAGTCATTTCCACTTGTCTGCCGAAAAAAATTCAGACCTTTTAACATAGCCTACAAAGTCATTCATGATCCAGTTAAAGCTAGCTCCCTGGCTCTCCAGCCCAGGGTTCTGTGTTTGCTGACAGTGAGTCCTTGACTCTAGCCAAACTGAGCTCCTGTGCCCACTCAGTTCAGCAAACATGGATTTGGCATCTGGAATTACCAGGCACTGTGCTAAATACCTTATAGTACTTTAATGATACGGTTATGTGTTCCTTTCCTCCATTGCACTGTGAAGTTTTGTCTCTTAATGCCTGCTACAAACTTAGGAACTGAATAAATTATAGATGAATGAGGTGATGATGTGTAAACTCTGTGCATCACGGGACTACACATTATATCTTCAAATCTCTCACAGATGAAGCACAGCCTTAGGCATTCAAAACACACTTGTGGCTGCATAGATTGTTTGCCATTGCCCAAGATGGGGAGTCTGTTATATCTACCAACTTTTAGAAAAAAATAACCTTAAGATCTATCTATGTCTTTAGCTTATTAAATGCATCATTGACTAGGTTTTTGGAACTGGTACATGGGTTTGCATATCCTTTCATCCTTTGATGGGTAGAATTCTGAGTATGTTAAGGCAGATGTTTGCTGATGGACTCTGATGTTATGGTGTGGTGTCTCCTTGGATTTATACTATTAAATATTATAGAGCATCCAAATAATAGATTATTCAAAGGAATGAGAGGGATACATAAATTAGGACATATTTGAGAGATGAAAACCTACTATGAACTCTTTTGGATTATCCATTAATATATTTTAAACTCTCTACTTTGGGTGAAAGTAGAATGTAAATATGTTAAGTATATATGTAAGGCAAATTCAGTAAAAGATTTCTAGGGAAAGTCTAAGTGGGGAGTTCTTTTTCTAGCAATGAGTAATAACCAGGAGAGAAATGTCATCTTAACATATTATATCTATCCATAAACAGGGCTGTTACATTGAACACTGCAGTAGAGCTTCACCAACCTGATATTATCAAGACTGATTCGAAGAATAATCTTCTGTATGACCCAATCTTAACCCTTTAAGACTGAAAGCTTTTAAATGGGGTTTACTGGCAATTTTAATAATAGAAAATAATTGTTTATCTTAATGGTTCAGACATCAGTTGCTCTTCCACTTTGTAATAGAGTGACTTTTGGGATAGGACTAAACTCATTTCGTCTCCAAATTTCTCACCTGGTGCCAGCAAGAGCCACTGACATTCTATTTGCTCTTAAGCTGCTGAGATGTTCTAGTTTATTTTTCCTGTCTTTGTTACCAGCTCTCTTGTCCACTGTTCCCTCTTGCTGCTGCTAGTTTTTGTGGTCTCTGCTGCTTCTCATCTCGAGTGCCGTATCGAGATGAGACCACCTCTGTGGCTTGTCATTCCCTTCCTTCTGTATTCCACATTTTATTTTAACTTTGTTATTTTTCTTTCTCTTTCCTGACTCTGTTGACAATGGAGCTTAGCCTTTTCAGCTATTTCTGGCTAACTACACCTCTCTTTCCTGTTTTTATTAGTGGTAGTGGTCTAGTTGCTTCTTGGCTGGAAATAGTGATATTGTCCATGGTTTTCTGATGTGTGGGAGTCTGATGCAGGAAGAAGCAAGGTATGAGAACATAAAAAGATCAGGCTCTTTACCCACAGACAGAAGGTTTGCATATTATCTTCCCATTCTGTTAGAAGTAGAGCATTTTGTTTAAAGAAAAGTTATTGCATTCATGGTCTAGTGAGGGAGACAGAAAAATGATTGTAATCATTCACTTCTCTATCACTTTTACACTAGGATATAAGCTCCTTGAGTGGGAACCATACATATTAATGTCTACTGTCATTATACACATACATTATACATAAAAGATATATACCTAGTTCTCTCTGTACTGCACCTGGAGCTCATTAAATGTTCAAAGCATGCTTCCTGAATGAATGAATGACTGAATAATCAGATGTATGGCAGAGCGATTAGGGCAATGCTTTCTAATAGAGTCACCTAAGGCTCATTTAAAACACACTGATGCCTGTGTCCCTAAACCAGGCCAACTAAATTACTTGATTCTAAGATGCAATTTCCTGTCACATTTTAATGTCTCTGAAATCAACATTTCTTACAGATGTTTCTTACTTACATTCAATGTGTTAAGAAAAGCATTGTGTCATAATTTGATTTGAAACATTTTTCTGTTTTTAGTTGTACAGAAAATGCACTTCAGATAGCCAATAACATCTTAGATTTGATTAAATACAGTAAATCAGAACCTCTAGAGGATATAGCCTTGGAAAAAGTGTTGTTTAAAGTGCCCAAAGTGATTCTCATACACACTGTTAGGTGGTTCTATCTTAGGGGGGCTTTGATGAGGGAGAAATGAACAAGGGACCACTTTTTACATTTACCTCTGAATGCTCAGCACAGCGCCTGGTCCGTGGTAGACAACCAAACCTCATCCACTAAGCCAAAGGGAATTATTTAGGGCCCTTGGAGAAGCTATCAAAATTGAGATGATGTAGTAACTGTTCTGAAAGTAGGAATTTTCTAGGTAGGAAGAAAAAGTCTAAGAGAACACCATGCACAGAGGCAGAGGAGTAAGATGTCCTAGAGAATATCTGGGCAAGATCCAGTGGTGGCTGTTATTGGAGGGGGTGGCATGCAGGGAAGGGGCAGAGAAGGGGCTGGGAAGGTGGCCATTTTGCAATTTAACTCAGTCCCTGTTGGGGTTAATTTGAGAGGAAGTCAAGTGAAAGTTAGGCATTCAGAGCAAATTTAAGTGCTGACCTCCAATCTGTCCAAGTTCTGAGTAGCCCAAGAGTTTCTTCAACCACCTCCTAGCTTTCATTTGGTCAGGGTGTTATTTTTGTACGAGGTGCTCATGGCCTTCATGCTACCGCTTGCTGGTCCAGAAATCCCACCAGGCTTCATTCCTTTTCTTTTTTTTTTCACCGCACTCTCACTCAACATATCTCCAGTGCTTCACTGACTTACCACTTCCCTTCTGCTTCAGAGTTGGACACCCCCAGGGGGCAGCGTCCACACTGTAGTGTCTGAGACTGGTGCCTGTCTACGCAGTTCCGCAGTGTGGGGGCCCCTGGGCATCAGGTTGGTATGAATATGGGCTTTGGAGCAAAGCTGTGAGTTTAAATACTGACTCTGCCACTTACAAGCTGTGTCACAGGGACAAATGGCCCTCCGCTGTGCCTCTGTTTTCTCCTTTGCAAAATGGGGATGATAATACTACCTCTCTCACTGAATTGTTGTGAGAATTACATGGTTTAATGTGGAAAAGCTTCTGAAATGATATTTGGCATGTAGTAAGTACTCTAAAACCTTAGCTAATATCATTTGCTTGGCCCTTTCTATACCATATGTAATTTTCATTCTATGCCATATACAATTTCCTGCTTTCCAAGAGTTGCTTGCTATTTGTGGTCCAGTTATTACTATTCATTTGGCTACAAAGAGGAAAAATAGTAGTGGAAGTGTGCTAGTATTTAGTAGTAATGCTTGTTTCAGGTTTGTGCTCCTGAATTTTAAAATTACCCATAATTTTGGTAATAGTTCTCTGCTTTACTATATTCAATTTGGCAGAATATGATGGAATTTGCAGGAGGATGAAAATTATTAATAAATTGATAGAATCTGTGTCATTATTACATATCAGCATTTGGAACATTTCCACTTAGAGATTATAAAAATGTACCTAAAGTTGGTCTAGAATGCTGGTAAGAAGATATACATTATAAGTGCATTGTGCATTGTTGGGGGAATGGACATTCTTGAAGCTCTGACTCGAGAGGGGAGGGAAGGCAATAGCAATGTATGTAACCTTAACATTTGTACCCTTTATTATACTGAAATAAATTTAAAAAAAAAGAAGACAAGCATCTCATCTTTCTCTCCCTGAGCTTTGGACTCTACAACTCTGGTCAACAATATGGGCTATCTCTTATTTTTAAATGGTTTAGCTTCAGGTTTTTGCCTTGTTATACAAAGCAAAGGTCTATTGGTGTTTTCTTATGCATCACCATAATCAGTAGCATTAATTTGAAGAAGGAGTTAGTCAAATGTTGGGAGCTTCTAGTGTCATATTAAACTTTCAGAACCCACCCGAAGCAAGCCCAGTGAGGTCCCCACAGGCCACATTTTTGTAAAGAGGGCTGGCTCAGATTTTTAAGTTAATGTTAATTATGGAACCATGTCAGAGGGAGCACACTGAGTGTCTTTAGCCCATTTTTTAAAAAGCAGGTCAAATTCAGCATCTGGAGGATAACTTGTAATTTGGTTGAAAATAATTGAACAAGTTTCACGTGAAATTCAATAAAGGGGTCAAGGCTCTTCTAAGTTTAAAATTCTGAGATAAATTTGTTTAGCCCAAGGCTCTTGTCAGCTGTCCATTATTGCCAAGTCCAAGAGGGTACCTGGGTTTTTGTTTTCCCAGAGTTTGTATCTGTTTTGTTAAAAGAAGATTGTGTGGAATCACTCTTGGCATTTCTTTTCTTTCTTTTCTTTCTTTTTTTGAGATAGAGTTTTGCTTTGTCACCCCAGGTAGAGTGCAGTGATATCATCATAGCTCACTGCAACCTCTAACTCCTGGGCTCAAGGGATCCTCCTGCCTCAGCCTCCTGAGTAGCTGGGACTACAGGTGCACGCTATGATGCCTGGCTAATTTTTCTATTTTTAGTAGACATGGGGTCTCACTCTTGCTCAGCCTGGTCTCCAACTCCTGAGCTCAAGCAATCCTCCTGCCTCATGGCCTCCCACAACACTGGGATTCCAGATGTGAGCCACTGTGCTCAGCCTTTCCTGGTAGCTCTTTAGAAAGACATATAAAAATGTCAGTGGTCTCTCTGACGTAGCAGGCAGGGTTTGATGAGTTGTGGTAGAAGGAATGTAGAATACAGAAAGGGTTGGAGCTCACACCTCCTAGAAATAAGACAGAAGAGAGGTAGAGGGAGAGTGACTTAAATTGAGTTCCCTGGCAGCAGACCCTGAGAGGAGGTTCACGTGCAAGCGATGTGGTAAAGACGCCAGGTGGGGAGGCCAGCATGGGAGTAGGGTGAGCTGCACGTGGAAGGAGCTTCATCCTGAGCTGCAGGGGAACTCTGGGGTAAGGGTTGTACCCCAGAGTTGTTCCAACCCCAAGCAAGGGAGCAGAGGCTTCCACCTTCCTGCCCCCATTAGCCAGTGGTGAAGGACCATGGGGGCAGGCATTGGGCTTTGGGGACATAAATTCTCAGACACTCCCAGGTTTCACATATACAGGCAAAGCAGGCTCTGGTAGCGTGGCCAGAAAAGATCCTCAGGTGTTGAATGTTGAAGATGAAAGTCTATGGACACCAGGGAGGGCACAAAATGGTGAAAAGGGGACCCAAGAGGACCTAGGCAGAGCACAGACCTCATCCACCACAGAGAAGAAGAAAAGAGATGGGGAGCAGGAAGATAGAGGCTAGGGCTCCCCTATTTGTTTTCTCCCTGTCCCCCCACTCCCTGGGCCAAGCTTTAATGGGGAATAGGGGTAGGGTGTGTCTAGTGACGTCCGGATATGAGGGGATCACACAGGGCAGGTGTATGCCAAGCTTTAATGGGGGCAGTCTGGCGCAGTTAGGAGCGGGGCCAGGTGATCAGGCAGAGACGGGTCTGGGATCAGCCCCGAGTGTCCCTCGTCTTCCTCGCAGCAGGAAAGACGAGCAGATGTTCCCACACGCAGGTGCGCAGCTCTGGGCCAGCGGCCGACTGGTGGCCAGCGAAGCACAGGTGTATGTGGTCGTGCCAAGAGAACCAAGGTGAACAAACACGCCAGCCAGCCAGGGTGGGCTGCCAAAGCCATGAGGGGCCTGGAGACGCAGGTGAGGTGGGTCTTTGGTGGAAGGCATCCGTGCAGCACTAGAAAGCAAGCTAGAGCAGTCTGTTCCCTTTTCTTCTTGGTGCTCTTGTCTCTCTGGGTTTCTGTTTGGAAGTTTCTTTGCTCTTCTGGAGAATGAGAAGGGCCAGGGTAGGGCCTGAAGGCGAGGAGTCAGGATTGAAGTGCTTTGGCTTAGCTCCAGCCCCTAAATTCAAGGGCGAGAGATAAAGGGGACCTCAGAGGTCACTCGAGGGTGGAAGGAGGAAGAAGCCCCACCCAGGCATCCAGCAAAAGCACATGCAGCTGTCGGCTCCTTCTGCAGCCTTGGGCCCTGCAGAGACAGGTGGGCCAGGAGGCTGAGGGACGAGGCAGGTGGGACTGCTGGGGAGATGAGTCTCAAGGTGTCCATGTGCACATTCACAAAGCCTTCCTCCTCTCGTGACCTTAGATGCCTTAATTATAAAACTGTGACCCCACCCCAGGCTGGCTTTGCCCAGTGTAGGACTATTCCATGCTATCTGGGCTTATCTACCATCCCATTTCCTCAATGCTCTGGCTTTCTGACTAATTAACTGCAAGGTCTTAATACCTTCCTCTCACACTCACAGTTTGATGTGCTTCCTTTTCCAAGGTTATTTGTAAGGAAGAAGGGCAAAATCCTTTTGTCTCTGAAAAATAATTTTATCATTTTCTTTCTTATTATAAAAGCACCTCATCTCAGAAAATATTTATGGAGAAAAAGAAAACACCAATAATTCTACAACCCAGAGAAAACCATTGTTTACATTTTGGTGTAAGTCCTTCTCACCTTTTCATTTTATTTTTTAGTTTTTTAAATTAATTAATTATTTTTTTTGAGACAGAGTCTCACTCTGTTGCCTGGATCAGAGTGCAGAGGCATCGGCCTAGCTCACAGCAACCTCAAACTCCTGGGCTCAAGCCATCCTTCTGCCTCAGCCTCACTGGTAGCTGGGACTAGAGGCACACGCCACCATGCCTGGCTATTTTTTTCTATATATTTTTAGTTGTCTGGCTAATTTCTTTCTATTTTTAGTAGAGACGGGGTCTCGATCTTGCTCAGGCTGGTCTCTAACTCCTGACCTCTAGCGATCCTCCCGCCTTGGCTTCCCAGAGTGCTAGGATTACAGGCATGAGCCACCATGCCTGGCCACCTTCTCACCTTTTAATCAATATGTATATGGAAAACACATGCATGTATACACTAAGTTTGTTTGCATTTTAGCAGAGGATTCTTTGGGAGGTGGCCAGAGTTCTCAGCCAAAGAAATGCGTGTGTCCCCGTGAGATTTGTGTTATCCCCTCTGCTGACATGGACTCCATGCTGAATAGGGGCAGGAGTGACCCTGGTCAGCAGCCTGAGATTGTCACCTTCTGTTGAACTGGCCCAGGGCTGAGGTTTAGACAGGCGAGGTTGTAATCTTGGAGACTTGGACAGCAGGCATTAAAAAACAAAGACTTGGGAAAGGCAGGTGGGGGCCAAGTTTGGAGCAATCCCAGGTTGAGTTTCCAGTGGGTTTTGTTACCTGGATGGGAATCTGAGTCCATCTTACTCACTGGCAGCTGAGGCCCACTGAGCTTTTTCTGTTTATATATTAAGGTATTCTGAAGTCTTAAAGATTTAGAAACTTGTAGGGCAATTCTTGATCCTTTTGTAGATGTCAAAATTCAGCGTGTTCAAGAATAGGTAGGTCATGTGTCACAGGCTGGGTTTTCCAGGAAGCAGGCTCTGGCATAGAGTTTAGTGAGCAGAATGTTTTTTGGGAAGTGCCCTTGAGAATGATACCCGTGGAAGGGAGGGGAAGAAAGCAGGATTGGGCAGAGGAGAAGCTGAGTTGCAGTACATGCCAGCCTGCCTCAGCCAACCTCCCTGGGGCTCTGAAGTTGCAATGGCCCATCCGAGTCATCCTGTTTTGGGCCAAGATGGCCTGGCCTTGAGTCCCCTTTTATCCCTTCATTGGACATTGGATGTTGGCTGTCTGGGAAGGGGTGTGGCCTTGGGGAGGCAGCTCTCTGCAGCTGAGGCAAACCCTGCAGGAGCTCACAGCTGCCTGGGAGGAGTCCTCCGTGAGGGGGAAGTGGGACAGTTGATCTCTGTGTCCACTACAGTGTGTAGGTGGGCATAAGAGACAGTCTGGCATGTTGGGGAGAGTGGTGAACTTTGAAGGGGGGTGGGTGCAGGCTGTGGCCAAAGTC
The DNA here is from genome assembly GCA_008086735.1 of Cheirogaleus medius. Lineage (NCBI taxonomy): Eukaryota > Metazoa > Chordata > Mammalia > Primates > Cheirogaleidae > Cheirogaleus > Cheirogaleus medius. The sequence continues at coordinate 22,521,354 of VBSM01001124.1, forward strand.
ATTCAAATTTAATTCATCAGAGTACTATGCTAGCACCTATTGGGTGCGGGGCACGATGTCTGGGGGATGGGCATGCTTGTAGCTCTGACTCAGGCCGTGCAAAGGCGATATATGTAACCCAAGCGTTTGTACCCTGTAATATTCTGAAATAAAAATTAAGAAAAAAAAGTGCTGTGATGGCCAAGCCAAACATATTTTAGAGTAAACTCTGGACATGGCCTCCTATTTACAACCTCTCAGCTCCAGCACTAGCTTACTAGCTGTAAGACCTGGGACAAATTACATAATCTCTGTATGTTTCAGTGGCTCATCTAAAATAAAATGGAGAATAACAAATTACATCTACTTTGAAGAGTTGTTGTGAGAATCAAATGAAGTAATCCGTGGACAGCACTAAGCACAGTGCTAAGCACATTGTGAGCACTCAATAAATGTTATTTGCTTTTATGGTTTATATTGATTTTTACCTTCAGAGTATCAGGAGCTCCTGGTGTCTGTGACTCTCAAAACGTAATCTTCTGGGCCATTTCTCCTGGCTTCAAAACCTGTTCCCATTGCCTACTGGATTTTCCCATCTGATTCCAACTAATCTCAAGGTCAATATCCACCCCCCTAAAATTTATGAGCGAACTCTCTCCCACCCCTGGGTCTCTGCACTTACCACCTCCCCAGTGAGACTCCAAGTGTTTCACCCAGACTAAAATCGTTAGAGGGATCCTTCCTGCCTCCTCCCTCTGCCTGTGTTCCCAGATTCCTTTAGTCACCAAGACTTCCCTGTCAGTCCCAGCCTGACCTAAAGAATTTCTCAGACCCTCCTCTTTCCTTCAGCTCATGTCACCTCAAGTCCTCGTGTCCACTCTTGCTGTGCTCAATTTCACCTTCCAGACGGCTGCTAGGGAGATCGTCTCCAAACTACAGCTAAGATCGTGTTATACCCAGACTGAAATCCTCCTCCCTCCTTGCTTCCAGCAGAAGTGCCTGACTCCTCAGCCTGTGTTCTGTGATCTGGGCTCTGCCCCTACTTCAGCCATCCTTTGCCACTTCTCTGCGTGAGCCCTTGCTACGGTGCGATCTCTCTGCAGCCCGGCGAAGGTGCCATCTTCCACAATTCTGGGCTTTTCCATGCATGGTTGCTTCTGTCCGGCAGGCTTACCTCCACTCTTGCCCATCTTCCAGGAGAATTCTGTGTGTCCAGGAACTCCTAGTTCATCTATCATCTCCTCTGTGGTGTCTCCTGACCCAGTTCAGGCTTAGGTATCCTCTTTTTACCAGTCCCCATCATTCCTTTATTTAAACTTTATTTTTTCCAACAAATACTGAGTTCTCATGACATGCCAAGCAATCTGATCAATGCAGCTGTTATATCGAATTGTTTGTTACATGTCTAGCTAGTGAACTTGTGAGCCACTGGGACAGTGGCTTTTTAAGTTTTCTATTCCTGGTATCTAGCACAGTGCCTAGCGTGTGGTAGGTACTTGATAAGTGCTGTTTGTATAAATGAAGATACAATGGTAATATTGCCTAAATAGTAATCAGGACATATGGTTGGGTAAAGCATTTTTCCTTATTAGTGAATGCATTTATGTAGAATCTTATAAAAATTAATTTCTTCTGATTCTATTGGCTATGTGAGAACAATAAAAGGATGTGGAATTGGACAAATTCCCCAAAGTGGCTTACTCTGATTGTGGTCACTTTCTTTGGGTTTAGTTGGGCTTCCCCTGGGACCTTGGTTTTCTGTGAGTTAAGAAGAATGAGGCACCTTCCTCATTAGTGTCCTAGTCCTTTAAAGCAGGGGTTTCCAACCTATGGTAAGTTGCATAATTATTTCATTATATATTACAAGGTAAGAATAATAGAAATAAAGTGCACAATAAATGTAATGTGCTCGAATCATCCTGAAACCGTCCCTCCCCTCCCCAGTCCGTGGAAAAAGTTGTCTTCCATGAAAATGATCCCTGGTGCCAAAAAGGTTGGGGACCGCTGCTTTTTTAAAGCAGGAAGGACTAAAATCCTTCCTGGCCTGGAGGCAGGAGACCCTCCTCTCACACATAGCTTCCTAGCAATCCATGATGATGTTGCACCATTTTGTTGTAGGCCGATTCTATAAGAAGTAAACCTTTCCATTCTCATTTCACCTTTCATTCCTTCCTTCTGTCTTTGAATTTGTCTTCTTGTGTGTAAACTAGGACAAGATCTACATTCATCCAGGGTTTGCTGTGGCACATTCAAACTGGTGGTTTTTTGAGGAAGGTACAGAACGGCTGGAAAGGAGCTCTGTTCATGTTCTCTGGCCCCAGCCTCAGCACACAGAGAGAGATCAAAGTGGATCCTGCCTGTGGTCACTTGGGAGACACAGCCTCACTCTTGCCAGTGGTCAGAGTCCCAGACTGAGGCTCTGGGAGTGGTTTACTTCAACTGCGGGCTCTTGTGCTTCTGGGATGCAAGTGTGACATGAGGCCATCACCCTGGGTAGAGGGTGGTTTGCTAGAAAAATATCTATGTCTTCTCTCTTAGTTGATCTCCCCCTCTTTCTCTACCCCCCACCACAGGACTGTAAGTATGGAAAGATACAGAGCCCAGAAGTTGCTATTAATGTAGCATGGCTAATTAGTGATTTCAGGAACTTTGAAAGAACAAGGAGTTCCTTAGCAAGATGACGTTTACATTAAAAATGATCCTGGGCTGGGGAAATGTACTAGACACGCAGTTTATATAAGGAAAGAACATCCCTCTCTCCCTGATATAGTCCCTGCTGCTTTTAGAAAATAGTTGGGCTTTCTTTGACGGACAGATGACAGATTCATGTCCTATCCAGAGTGCTTTAATCAAGAATCCGAGTCTCTCCCTGTTCTGGCTGAAAGTGGATGGCTGCCTTGTGTGGGGATCTGGTCGTCTTTCTCACGGACATTGACATCGGCACCGTCGATTCATTACAGGCTAAGATCTATTGTCATTGTCTCCAAGTTTAAAATTTAGAAATGTTACTTGTAAGCCATACTAAATTTCTATAAATTTAAAAAGTTAAAAAAAATCTCTTCTGTTCTCACACATTTCTGGGCTCACACATTTCTTCTAGGAAACCTATCATTTTATTCAAGGGGAGGCAAATTGGATAGATTCCTTATATTACTCTTTCTGGTTTAGGATCAAAGGGCATATACCTTTTTTTTTTCCCCAAGCCAAACTGTATCCAGCTTTATTAAAGATACTTTTCAT
>VBSM01001124.1:22524672-22552430 GCA_008086735.1 Cheirogaleus medius
ATCAAAAATGCACACACTTCACTTGGCATCTCCAGCACCTTCAGCTTTCTGTGCATGGTCTGTTTTGGCATCTCCGTTTTCTGCAGGGTTATTCCCCTTCTTGCCAGTGTCAGCTTTTCCCTTTTTCCCTTTGGGTACCTTCTCTCCCTTCTTTGCAGGGGCCTTTTTAGGCTTGGGCTCTGGCTTTGGAGGAGCAGGTTTAGCAGACAACCTCACGGATCTTCTCTGTGGTTCGTCCTTTGCCTTCTCTTTATCTCCTGTAGCATCTCCTTCAGCCTTTCTCTTGGGCATGGTGGCGACGGCGGCGGGACGTAGGCGCTGGACGCGAGGATGCAGTGGCACGTGGGCTTTCGTCAGTCTGGCGGTCGTTCTCGCTCCCTGTTCTTCACACTGCTCCCAAAGGGCATATACCTTTTATTTTCATTTTTAAGTACATTTTTTGAGTGAGACATGCATATAGTATGAAATATGATACAGAATCACATGTAGTAAAAATTAAGCCTTCCAGAAAATTAAACCACCTAGTCTTCCTAGCTTACCTGGACTTATCTCCTTATTATCAATTTATCCTTCCAGAATTATTCAATGCATATACAGAATATAAAGTGTAATATGTTTTTAATATGAAGAATAAAGCTTGATTTTTCCTTTCACTTAATAACGTCTCTTGGAAATGGTGGTAAACATCATTGCTCCTCACCAATACTTCCACTTCTCTTGGCTAATCAGTAGGGAGGCACCTCTAACCCTTTGTAGTTAAGTGACCATTTGACTTTTTGAACATGTGAAATGTACTCAGAAATGACATATGTCACTTCTAGGTAGAAGAATTTAAGAGCAGGTGCATAAAAAGCACTAAGTGTTTTCCACAATGAACAAAACTCTTAGTCTATTAGGTTGGGCCCTATGAGGTTGCTGAACTTCTATGGTTTTTTCTCTTTTCCCCTGTGCTATGATTATGATGTTCTGCATGATGAACCCAGGTCCCTGAGTGGGGATCATATGGTGCAGGGCATCCCCCTGTTCCATGAATACATGTATTTTGTATTTTGGGGCTTACATATGTCTTCTAGTTTCATCAAAGGTGTGGTTTGATTTATGTTTCCTATTGTCTTTGTTTTGGGGTGATTTCTAAGAGAAGAAGGGGCAATGCCAGTTTTCTTGATGTCATTTTAAAACCAGAATTTTCCTCTAACTATAATATTAGTTTAACAGTTGCCACTCATTACTTTTAAGCCTGTGCTGAGTCTAGGAAAGCTGATATAACTCAACTGGGGAGTTGTAGTTTATATAATATGAAATTTTCAAGTAAAAAAATCATAGAAGATCAGCAACATTATATGGCCCAACCTAATAGACTGAAGGTGTTCATCGTGGAAAACACTTAGTGCTCTTTATGCTAAACACAAAGGCATGGTAACCCCTGACAGTTGCTGGTGACCAAAGCCCTCTCTACTCACATAGCTACCCTCCCATCAGGAGCCCAGTCACACTGATGCACGACATTCTGACTGGCATAGTAGCCCCTTATTTGAAAGTCCAGGCCTGGCACTATTTGGCATGAAGCACAGGGTAGGATAAAAGTTCTATTTTTTGTAGTAAGCAACTATATTGACACTATATTTTATATTTTCTTTATTTCAAGGCCAACCATAACACATTTTAGAGAGAGCATGTAAATTATTTCCAGATGGCAGCGTTCCCTAAATTAGAATGTGATCCTCACTAGAGATAGTTACATAACAAACCCTAGAATCCTGCATTTGAACCTGGGGGTGACAGGTAGACTTTTCATGGTGTGACTCAAGGAATAACAGTATAGTAAATGACCTCTATGCATTGTTTGATTGTTTCGGGTTAGCATGCTCTCATTCTGGTTCTCATTCTAAGAACCGGGGTGTGCTATTCCATTGTCCCTGAGTTTGCTAGGTTGGGCGTGTAGCAGCCATGGTCTGTGTTCCACATATATTGCTGGCATCACTGTTCCCGGACAGGCAACTGCTTCTTCCTGCATGTACACGCAGCTCTCAGTGGATGGCTCTAGGAGCATGTTGGCCCATGCGCAGGGCAGGCCGGAAGTGCTGGAACGTCAACACTGCCGGGAGCAGTCCTGGGTCAGTGACAGATGGGAGCTGGTGGACACATAGCCCAGCTTCCTAGCCCCACAGCTGGGAACACCCTGAGGTGAGTTCTGTGATGTTTCCTGGAGTTCTCCAGTGGGATTGCGCCCCACTTGCCCACGGTGGTAATCAGCTCACTAACATACCCATTTAGCTTCTTTTCCTTCTCTGTCTCGTTTCCCTACTCCCTTATAGTGCTTCTTGGGATGACTTTCCAAATAAAGTCCTTATACGCAATCTGTGTCTCAGGCTCTCCCTTCAGGAGATTCCATCCTAAGGTGGTTGGTATCAGGACTGGTCTGAGGGAGCAGATCCTTACAATGAGACCCTGAAGTTGGATCATCCCCTGGCTGGAGGGAACAGTGGCCCCATCGCTGGTTCACGTGATGCTGATAAGCTCTGCAAGTCTTGTAGTCACACTGACCCTCTCACCTGGGGTAGACTGGGGTGGGGTGCAGGAAGAAGGGAAGGCCCAGGCTTGTACAATAGTGCTAGTGCTTGACAGACGTGGGTGATGGTGGTTAGAGGACTGGAGAGCGATGGGCTAGTAGTGTTAACGGCCACAGAAACTCTAAAGAAAGAGAATGACATACTCAGACCAGCCAACTATCAACTCAGGGCACAGTGTGAAAACTGGAAGGCCTTTAAGGCCGCATTTGGATAGGTCCTTATCTCCTGAAGCCAGAGGGCTGACTGCTGAGAATCAGGCACTAGATTTGGTTGTATGTGTGGTAGGGTTATAACACAAAGGAGGCCGAACCAACAATCCTGGAAAGTCACTTATGCTAAAACTCAGGCCCTGGCAGGGAAAGAGTGGATATCTGAGATCTAGGTGAGGATATTTGGGTATAAACCCTGAGATTCCCCTAACAGCTCTGGGCTGGCAGGGGTGGGAAAGGGCAGGTGCCTATTGACTGGTCTATTAGTTTCCTGGAGCTGCTGGGGCAAATTTCCATGAACTGTGTGTTCCCAATACCCCACATGTATTCTCTCATACACCAGAGAGGCCAGAAGTCTGAAATTAAGGTGCCTGAAGGGTTCCTTCTTGGAGGTGCTGAGGGAGAATCTGTTCCATGCCTCTCTCTCCTAGCTTCTGGTGCTTGCTGGTGACCCTTGTCATCCCTTGGCTTGTAGGTACATTGCTCCATTCTTTGCTTCTGTCTTTACATAGTGTTGTCCTCTCTGTGCCTATGTGTCTCCTCCTCTTCTTATAAAGACCCCTGTCATATTGGATCAGGGCTTACGCTCTTCTGGTGTGACCTCATGTTAGCTTGATTACATTTGCAAAGACCCTATTTGGACATAAAGTCACATTCACAGAGACTGGTAGTTAGGGCTTCAACGTACCATTGAGGGGACACAATTCAACCTACAGCATCTGGGGACCACGTAGATGGATGCTGCACAACATGGTACTTGTCTTTCTCAAGATCTGCCTCTCTCTACTGCTTCTAGACCAACAATGAAGATTACGTTTCAGCATGGCCCAAGCAAGGACAACTTTCCCTGTTACGAGAAGGAAGGGATTATTCAGCAAAAGAGCTACAGGACAGGACTTGTATGTACTGGCAAAAACAGGAAGACTAAGTCTGGGAATTGGTGTTGAGAATTTGGACCAGAGAAGGCAGAATATAAAAATAATAAGGGAGAGTGTTTGATATGGGCAGAATTTAATATATTGGCAAGGGCACTCAGAGCCAGTCCTCACATGCTGATGGGAAGGTCCCTTGAAGCTTGAAAACATTGGCGTGTGGTAAATGAGCTGGACATGCTAGAATCGCCTTGGCGGGTATTGAAGAAAGGCATCAAAGACTCTGAAAGCTGGTTCTGCCAGAATGAGAACTGTAATGTAGATAGAACTGGTCAGAGACATTTCTCTTGATTTCACCACTGTTTTCCTCAATTCATTATTGTGAAAGATTAGAATCAATGTCCAACACAAATTATAATTGTAGCTGTGTTTACTTAAAAGTCTATTTACAGAAGTGGGGAAACTACATTCTGCCTCATCTGCCCCCTGTCCATGGGGGTCTGTGCCATGCCACTGAGATCCTCTAACTATTTTCAGAACGTTTGGAGCCACAGAGATTGTGCAATGTTCTTTAGCTGCCTTCTCACCTGAAGTTTGAGGAGTTTTCTCTTGGTTACCACGTTGGGATCAGGAGAGATGTATCCACCAGTGCATCGTGGAGTTTCAGGGGAGATGCGTGGGCAGGAGCTGCCTGGTCAACCCAGTGTCCAGCTCCTTGGGCTCACGGTCACAAAACCCACTTTCCATGCACACGCATTTCTCTGCATTTTCAAATGCCTTTCAGCTTCCCCCTAAACCCTGAGTTGAAAGCAGCTACTTAGCTTTCACCACATGTGCAGATATAGTTATTAAAAATTAATTATATCCTGATCTCTATTAAGTGTTGGATTTGCAATTCACTGCAGAATTCTACAGGAATAAACGAACCGGAAATCGTATTCTTCCTTTCAATTGTGACTTGGACTCTTCAGTTACAGCACATGAATGAGCCCCTCCTGTGAGAGCAAGAAGGATACTGCCTGTCACACAGCTGAGCCACCTGGCCCGGGAAATATATATATGGCAACAACTTAATTGAACAATTGGTTCAGCAACTGATGGAGTGTTATATTTTCTGAACAAGACCATCAATTACCACAAAACCAGAACATACCATGTTTCTTGCAGTTAAAGCATACATGGCAATTAGAGAATGGAATCTATTGTGTGTAGAGTCGAAGAAAAGATGAAACCCAAATTCTGACGGACTCTGTGGGCATTCAGTTCAGTTTCTTGCAAGGATGCTCCCTGTGGAAATTGATCATGGCTGGCTTTGCTGCTTTTCTGTGCCACTTAGGGAATTTGAAGTGATGCCTTTGCCTCTCATACCCTCTTGCCAAGTTCTCCCTTGTTCTATGTGTCGTGCCTATTTTTGGCCCGCCTCTGGGGTATCCCACCTGGAGGCTGCTAACCAGGGTTACAGGCGAGATCTTGCCTGCAGATCTGGCGTGATGAGGAGGTGGGTGAACAGATTACGGAGCAGGCAATGCTCTGAGGGACCAGCGACAACTGAAATCCCGAGTGTTTCTAAGTCATTATCTGGGACAGTAAGGTCACACCTGTGGCTGGCAGCTCAATTAGCATTTAGCACGCAATTTACCAATCAACTACAGTTTGTAGTAGATGTACATAATTACTTAGGTTAAGAAGAAGCAGGCTGAACACATAACTAATCTCAAAGTGCTCTGTTGAACTCATTAAGGACAGAGCCACGTTAGGCAATTATGAGACACCAGATGTTTCATTCCATTTGAATCTTACCCACTGCTTGTGTCTGGTGATGTACCATCACTTTCAAACACAAATAATGACAGACGATATTTATTGGATGTTTATTATATACTTGGCACTATCTAATGCTTTACAAATATTTATTTAATTCTATACTCTATACCAAACCTGGAAAATAGATATTATCTATCTTCACAAATGAGAAACTGAGTCACAGTGGTAAAATAATATGCCTAAAGCCAAGCAATCATAAAGTGGAGAGCTGAGATTTGAACCTAAGTGGCCAGCCCTGGAGCTTCAGTACATCACCATTGCTATCTCCTAGCTAATATCAATCGCTATAGCTCACTGTTTTGCCTGAAATGATTTGCTCACGCTGTTACGGCACCGAGCGCAATATACCAGGTTGAGGGTGCAGCTTCCCGTGTGTCAGTGTCATTCTTTCCCACAGCTTAGATTGCACTCTTACAGCTGGCTACCTGCTTACCTCCATGAGCCAAAGTGACAGAGTGGGGTGAGTCAGTACAACTCCATTTCCATTGCTAGAAAAACAACTCGAATGTTGTGCTCAATGAGAGTTGGTAGGGTCGGCTTTACCTTTGTAGAGATTTACTAATTCCAAAATTGAACAAATGAGACCTCTCTAGCTCACTTCCTTTTATTTAATGGGAAGAGGCGGGAATCACAAAGGGTCCCATGTGAGATGAAACAGCCATGTGACACAAATGACGACTTGTGGTTGAGAGAAGGACTACCCACCTGTTGGCTCAGATGGAGAAAATGGTGGGATTGGGTGAGGGGCTAATAAGATTCCTGGTATTAGGGTTTTAAGGAATGATTGTTTAATACTCTTCTGGCTCTTTCCTGCTCCATTGCAAAACTGAGTGAAGGATGAAAGCAAGAGAAAGGCAGGTGCCAAGAGCCACCCTTCCCTGGGTGTTGTCCCAGTCGCTGGAACAGCAGGGATGAGCTGGCTTCCTCTGCAGGGACAGGCCCCTCCCCATCTCCTAGGGAAGTGCCCTGAAGGTCCCTCTCTGCACTAGGCTGGCTTTGGAAGAGAACCCAGAAGGAGCTGAGGGGAGCATGCCCAGGCCATTTTCCCAAACTCACCGGACAGATGATTCACTTCTTCAGGGTTTGGGAAGGAGTGACGGGTGGGGTGAGCCACCAGCAGTGTCAGTCCAGCTGATGTTCTTCTCTGTGAAACAAGGAGATGAGGAGTGAGCCCCAGTGGCCATCTTCACTGACTCCAGGTCGTTCCATATCATATATGGTAACACATGCAGTCAGATAGTAGAAACACGATTGTCGGCATAGTAAGCCTAGAACACAAATACACAGGACAGAAACACACCTTGGAGGGCTGACAGGGCAGCGAGGCCTTTTGATGTCCAATGTGGGGCTGGTAAGTGGGGGAGGAAACCCAGCAGTGACCCTCTGCATGTTCCATGGAAAGTTATGGCAAAGGATAGGAAGAAGATACGATGGCCCAAGACTATAGCTTTGCTGGAAGGAAATAGCACATTTTTTCTCCTTTCCAATTGTTGGGAACTGTGGAGGTACAAGTAGAAGTTTTTAAAATAAGACAGTGAATCAATTACACAGTGGAGGACAAGACATTAAAAAATAATAGATGTTCCCGTGAGTGCTAGATAGATTGGAATGGATGGTCCAAGTCAGATTCTGAGGAAACTGCACCGAGAGGATGTTCTTCCGCCTTGTGCACGAGGAAGAGAACAGACACAGCCTGGTAATCTGGGGAATTTGGGGTTTCCTGTGAAAATAATGGCTATTTTTCTAGTTGTTATATCTAAACCTTTATTATATTTCCCAAAACCTCTGGGCTGAGGTTGTAGATATTTTAGCCTTTCCCAAGGTGCTATAGCAGGGCTAGTGGTGAGAATTGACATATCCCATGACACCAGTTACCTGGAGAATGCAGGTAAACTGAAATCAACACAATTCTTTATAAAACAGAGCAAGGATCCATGTGCTATTTTGGTGGATGACTTAGAGAAGGACTCAGAACTCCTACAGCCGGCACTACTGTGTTAGGATAACCCTGTCTCAGCTTTAGCTTCTTTGTACTTTGGGTTCCTGTTTGCAAAATAAGTGCTATTATTATTATTATTCTTTTTTTCTTCAAAAGGAGGCAAAAAGCAAGTCTCTACAAGTGTCTGATATTGCTTGGAAGAAGGAAAATACTTTTACGGGAGGCTTCCATAAGGGTGTCTTATGAAAAGACTTTGTAAATTCTAAACACTAACGTAAAAGCATTTGGCCTTAAACATTTCTTTGGGGCGACCGTTTTCTTTTTAAGTGTCATAAGTTGCTTATTACTGTAGATGGGACTTCTTACTTAAGTCCTCTTTTCGGGTCTCATATAAAGATAGTAACAATTGTCTTCCTCCTCATCTTTCTCTCAAAGAATGTCTTCATTGCCCCGAAATACATGTGACAAAGTTGTGGTTGGCAAGTCCTCGGTGAGCGACACGAGTCCCGTTCTAGCTCTATTCCTTCGCACAGCCCAGGAGTCTCTTGGAGGGAGGTCACCTGTGATGTCCTCCTTCACTTCTTGGTTGGCTGTGTGGGCACAGAAATGCATGTCACACCAGCCCTTCCTTCTACTCACTGCTTTCCTTTTAGGGGAGTTGGCAGAATATCGAATATTGCTAGAAGAGACCTCCCGTGGTGCAGACTCCTCGTTCCCAGCACGGAAGCTGCCAGAATAGGAAACAGAGTGGGAAGACCAAGCGGCAGCGAGGCGGGTGCGGCCCAGGACATGGTGCGAGGGGAGGGGGGCCACCATGGCCAGCCAGCCTGGTCCTGAGACCCGGGTACATGTAGCTCTCTAGTTACGAAAATGGGCATTTTAGTTACATGTTAGCCTTTAGGTTTGTGCAGATGATGTGTTCTTAGTGCCATTTTTATTCATAATATTTGCTAAGTTTACAAAACATTTTTCCTTGTTTTACTGGATCATCCCAATGCCCCTAGGATATATCTATCATCTTTTTACTGGGTACGGGAAGAGAATCGAAGTTCAAAGAATTAAACAGTCCAAAGCCATGTAAGCCAGCGAGTGGGAAAAACAGAAATGGAATTCAGGTTTTCTGGTTCCAAATTCTTCCTTTTTTCTATGAAAACCACCCTCACTCCTTTACCATGATGATTTTAAGCAAACTGAAATTTTAGGCTATGCTCAATTTTTAAGAACAGATAACAAATATTTTGGGGGCACATACTATGTGCCTGGCATTGTGCTGTGTGGTTCCCCCCCACACACACCCTATGAGTTATGCACTGCCATTATCCCCATTTTACAGATGAGAAGGTAAATAACTTGCCCGAAGTCACATGGCTTATAAGTGTCAAAGCTGGGATTCGGATCCCAGTCTTGGACTCTGAGGCTCTGTTCCTAATTACGGCATTATGTGCCTCCCTAAGATCTGGTTTAATCTTGATGACATTGAGAATCACCTTTGAAGCCAGTAAGTGAGGAATTGGAGGGAGAAGTCCCATAGGTTCCTGGAAAACACAGTAATGGATCCTTAAAGAACTCAGGCAGCAGGGCTCTCTCACGCACGTGTAACTTGATCTGCTCATGCAGTGAAGTCTGTGATGTGCTGTGCTGGGGTGAAGTCCAGGAGCTTGGAGAGACTTCCAGCTTTTACTGTTTGTCCTTTTAAAGGCAATTAGAAGACAGAAAGGCTGCTTGGGAAACCATAAGCTCATGAGCTGATTTAAAAATGTCCAAGGATGAGCTGCCATGTCCGAAAGTAATTCAACACCTCTGATTTGCTTGTTCTTTATGTGGTGGTAGCTCCAGGGAGAATAACCCTCAGCATTTTATATTTTTTAGGATTTCAAAATTTTAGATATTACCTTGAATTATACCTTGAGTATGTGTGATTTTTAAAAAGTGAAGTTGCCTCCTTTGCTCCAGATCTAGCCTCATTATCATAGCAACAAAGAACTCCAGCTGGAAGGTGTTTTCCTGCTGTCTCTTAGCAATGATGCTTGCTTCGGGAAAATTTCTAGGGAACCTCAATGACAGTGCACCTGGGAAAAAACATGTGATTCACTGTCTTGCTCACCAACATGAAAATGTTGGGAAAGTGCAAATTCTATGAGTTGGTTCAGTTGGCCTCTGCCCTTGTGGATTCCTGACATTAGTGTGTTGTGATGCACCTGTTTGACTAAAATTGGTGCTCTGGTTACATTTTGGAGAGTGGAAGAAGGTAGGGGAAGCCTTTTCCTTTAGCAAATTATGAAATACAAATTCCTGCATGGAGGGTTGACTATATATATGATTATTGTGCAAGTCAGGATGCTTTGGGGAATAAAAGAGGGCACTATGCCTAGTTATACCAGGACAACAGCCTACATTGCAACTGTCTCAGAGAAACAGGATATATAGTCACCCTGCTTTTCTGAGGATACTTTGCAAGGAAGAGGTGTCTATATACCACATGCCAGAAGTTGTCAATTTTTCACCCCCTTGCCTTTTTAGAGTGAGCCACACAGTTATCTAGAGATCATCTAGATATAGAAATGCCATTCACTGTTTTATTTCTCTGACACCTTTGCCAGGCTACCCTGGCTCGGGCAGTTTATTTCTTGACACACAATGCAGAGGACTTACCCTGACCGTGCTGCCTAAGCAGTGAGATCCAGTGGGGAGCATGCTGAACCAACTCAGCTAAGTCAGAAGTCACTGCTCGACCCTGGGCATGGCTGCTCTCCAGCTGTGCAAACTTAATTTACTTTTCTCCTTCCAACCTCAGTTTTCTATTCTGTGGAATGGGAATAATGATAATATTTACTCAATCTATCTTCATGGTAAGGGTCAATGAGCAGCAGTGCACGATGCAGAACTAACTACACAAATGTTGGCTCCTTAATATTGCCTTTACTGTTAACTAGCAGAGGAATATTGGGAACATTTTTTCACTTTTTGAAGTCTCTCTTTTCCTTATCCATAAAAAAGAATTATATCTGCTTCTCCAAGGGATTAATTAAATACATGGAGCACCCACCCTAAACAAACATGAATTAGCTTCTTTTTAAATCGGGCTATTCCTGGAACTTTGTAACTGAGGTACCATGGATTGTTTTTCTCAAGACAGTTGCTGGGGTGGGGGTTACCTCTTGCTGTCCCCACTGAAATGTCCCTACTTCAGACAAACGAACACTGGTGAGCCTTGCGGACCACTTGAGCGGCTCGAGGCAGCGGTGAGGATGTTGACTGGTGCAGAAGCCAGGAGGATTCAGGGGACAGGCTCAGGAGTGACAGACTGCCAGCCTGCCAAGAACCAGCACAGGGAGCTCCTTCCCTCACGCCGCTAAAAATACTGCAGGGAAAGTAATTTCTCTGGTCCTATTTTAGAAATCAGAGACGGATCTACCATATTCATGTTTGGATCCTGGTTAGCCTTCTGGTTTGAGTTTTAAATTTCAAGAGAGATTTTTTTGGGAGGGGGTGCAGTTAAAACAGTCTGTAGAGTTTGATGATCAAAATTTGAAAACATTGTTAAGGACGATATGTGTTGGGCATTATTTATGTAATTGCTAGCAATGTTCAAAAAGGCTTTATTGGAGATAATCAAGATGTCATAGTGACAAAATCCTTCCAGCTATTAACCTGCCCATGTATGTTAACAATTTTATATATATATATCTAAACATGTCTTTTTTTTTTAAACTTAAGATAGATTTATAAAAGCATATTTTTCTCTTTCTTTTTCTTCTTAACTTTCTCTTTTCCTTCTTTCCCTTCTGAAATCTTCCTTCTTATCCCTTTCCTCACCAGCTTTCCTCTCAATGACGTTTCCCACTGAGACAGAGACCCTCTCTGATGGATTCTGCCTTTGCCTCAGCATTTCATTGTGAACTTTTGTTCACTCACTTTATTTCAGTAACATTTACTGAGTAGCTATTGGTGCAAAATGCTGTGTCTGGCATTTGGAGAGGAGTGGGGAAAACACAAAGATGAGCAGCACATGGTTTCCACTCTCAAATGATCCTGCCATGTAGTGGGAGAGACATAAATTCAAAATCAAAACAATGAGGGAATACGCTGGGGGTTAGGGGAGTACTGCATGTGGAAGCAGGCCAATGGACCAAAACTCAACTTGCCAAAGTCATTTCACCAAATGACCGATACGTTGAAAAGCCAATTCGTTGAAAATCAATTTGTCATTGGCCCAGAGCTGTTGAGTGTTGTCATAGAAATACTTTTCCTGAAGGTTCCAAAGGGGCAACCTTAGTATTAGGAGAGGGGCCACTTTTAAGTTCCAGCCTGGGGATATATCAATGGTTGAGAGTCCACCTGAATCTGGCCATGGGAGAGCATCTTATACACAAAGTTGAAGTAACCAGAAGTATGATTTGCTTGAATAACAGAGATGACTTTTAAAAAAAAATCTTATTCCTGATGTATCAGTCATGGTTTCAGCAGGAAACAGATGGCACCCAAAAACTTGAAAATGTGAAGATAGTCTGGTAATGGGGCTTTTTTCAAAGCATGGGAAGGACTAGGAAAACCACCAAGGGATAGTGTAGTCCCTGGAGGTAGCAAGAGCAGGGAGCCATTGCCACTGGAACCTGGGGAGGGTGGCTCTACTGAAGGGGCCACCAAACTGGAGGAAGTACTTGTGGTGGTCACCTTCTACTTCTCATCTCTTGCAGGTGCCTCTCATTGGCCAAGCCCAACTGTAAAGTGAGGAAAAGCACCCCCAGGCACAAAGAAGGGGGAGGGTGGATCTAGAGGGTATTCACCGTATCAGGTTCTGATTCAATAACATAACAACAAACTACCACTTTGGTCAGTCAAAGAAGAACATGATTGTCATTTCAGACTTAAAAATCAGTATCACTTCAAATTTGTCAAGGGTTGAAATGTGTAACAAGGTACCTGATAAAATTCTTTTTAGCAAGATGTTCTTAGTAATTCATGATGTAGGTGAATACAGCAAATAATTTTAGAGTAGATCTTTGTTCAGAAAAGTCATTTGAGTAAAACTCCCTAGAATGGTTAATGTAAGGCATTTTTAAAGGGTACAACAGGATCTTCTGTTTGGCTTAACAAGGCAACTCTTCAGAGTTCTTGGAGTACCTCTTGGTTTTGAGAGGCTGGGACACAACATATGGCCAAGGCTAGAAGTTTACTGGCTTGATTCTGACTTTGGAGGATGATGCCTTAGCACGTGAGTCTGAAGCTAGAGAACAGGTTCCCAAGGTTACAGGGATCTGGTGCAGCAGTAAACCATTGTGGTCACTAGACTGTGCAGGACCAGTGTTCAACAGCGACACCATGTGGCGGGGACGAAGCTTGGTACTAGTGGCAATTGCACTTTCCATCTGAATTTACTTCCTTTGGATTAAATAAATCCCTGAGGTTCTTGGATACTCCAGGAAGAGGGTATCCCCAAGAAGGAGATCATAGAGTTCCTGCTAATAAAGTAGATGGAGCTTTGAGGGATAAAGTAGAGTAATAAATGAGATGTGAGTTGATTTGTGACTTAAGTTGATAAAGTAGATCATATTTACTACAAGAGAATGTTTTAATGAACTGAGGTCTGTTCACTGCTAACTAGATATTCCCAGTGTCTTTTTTTTAGGCAGAGGCAGGCAGGGACAGTAGTTGAAGTGGGAAGAAGAAGGAACAAGAATAATTTGTGTTAGAATTGCACTACTTATAGTTTCTCCACATTCACAGCTTTCATCCCAACACCACCCCAGCTTCAATTTAGAGGTACAGAGAGAAGACGAGGGAAAGGAAAAATACTATCCTGGGGTAATTTAGGGCTATTAAAGTTGACCAAATCAATTTGGAACTTGTAAAGAAAAACATTATTAACCTTAAAAAACAAGATTCAGGGAATATGATTATGTATGGAGTTTATTGAGTACAAAGCTTGAATATGGCCACTAGGAAAATACCAACTCCAAACAAATGGTGTCAGTGTTCCAAAGTGGAGAAATTAAAGTTTCACTTACATAGGCAGAGATGAGAAGTTCCAGCAGGATTATAACATATCCCATGTAAGACCAGTGCATACACCACTTTTTTTTTTTTGAGACAGAGTCTCACTCTGTTGCCCAGGCTAGAGTGCTGTGGTGTCAGCCTAGCTCACAGCAACCTCAAACTCCTGGGTGCAAGCAATCCTCCTGCCTCAGCCTCCCAAGTAGCTGGTATTACAGTCATGTGTCACCATGCCTGTCTAACTTTTTCTATATATTTTTAGTTGGCCAATTAATTTCTTTCTATTTTTAGTAGAGACGGGAGTCTCGCTCCACCCACCTCGGCCTCCCAGAGTGCTAAGATTACAGGTGTGAGCCACTGCGCCTGGCCCATACACCACTTATTTGATTGGTTACAGATTGCTACATTCCAAGGAAGATTACTTTATTATTCTGTGAGAAGGAATAATGATCTGAGGGAGTTTTATCTCTTGGTCTTCCTAATTATTTATAGGAAAAAAAGCAGAACTTGCAGCTACATCCCACATGACTCATGCTGCATAGCCACATTCCTCTCAAGGCTCAGAATAAGTTAAAAGTTCCAACATCTTTAAGTTTGAATTATTTTAAGTTTGAATTGTTTAATTTCACAAAGTGAAATGGAATTCCATGACATTCTACTGTACTTTCTTCTAATCTCAGTCTGGCACATCAACTTTAAGCCCTGAAAAGGAGATATGAAGAAGGGTGTTAGATTTAAGGTATGTTTAAGAGAAAGTATCACAAATGTAACTTGTTTATTGATCAGTATTAACTTGGTGGGATACAATTTCCTATTTATCCAGTCACTTCCCTGTGCTGTGTTCCTCTGTTCCCAGCCAGTGGACCTGGTGTGCATGTGACCCAGTGAGATACCAGTGGTGGTGACCAAACCAGTGCCTGTGTCACCCTTCCTCCAGCTCCTGTCAGTGTATCTCAGGGATAGTCTTCTTCCACTTGGGGAATGGAAAGGGAAGAATTCAGAGGACTATGTTTTACAACTTGGATACCACTCAGCCACAGTAAAATAAAATACCAAGCAGACTCCTGAAGCCCCTGAGTCCAGGCCTTTGTTCCTGGATTGCATTCCTGAACCCACCTTGGGCCAGAAGGAAACATGCTGCCTTCAAGGGAAGGACCCAGTCCTGCTAAGATTTACCAACCACTGACTAAAGAGCCCTTGGGCTTTGAATAAACATCAAAAGAAGGCTGGCAACAGTCACCATGGGCTTTGGGTGAGACTATGCTGGATTTAAGTATGACTTGGCACTGGTGGCCACAAGCGAGTGCCCACATTACTCCTTCCCCAACTCCAACAATGCAGCACAGAAAGCGAGGGAAGAGAATAAGAGACTTCCTGGTAATCCAGGGAATTCTCTCATATCTTACCCAAGTCCACCAGGGCAGTACCCCACCAGAAGTCTGCAAGAAGCACAGCATTACTGGGCTTGGGGCATCCCCAATGCTGATATGACTGCAGTGACCAAAGACTGAGATCACAACATGCAATCCCCTTTGAGTATCTGGAAAGCCTTCTCAAGAAGGATGGGTTCAAATAAGCTCAGACTGTGAAGATTAAAATAAATACCTAACTCTTCAATGCCCAGATATTGACAAACATCCATAAGCTTCGAGAACATCCAGGAAAACATGACCTCACCAAATGAACTAAATAAGGTACCAGTGCCCAATCCTAGACTGATGGAGATAGGTGATCTTTTAGACAAAGAATTCAAAATAGCTGTCCTAAAGAAGCTCAATGAATTTCAAGACAATCCAGAGAAGTAATTCAGTAGCATATCAGAAATTTAACAAAAAGATTGAAATAATAATAATAAAAAAGCAGAAACTCTAGAGCTAAAGAATTCAATTGACAAATTGAGAAAAGCATTAGAATCTCTCAACAGTAAAATTGAGCAAGCAAAAGAGAGAACTAGTGAGCTTGAAGAAACACACTATTTGAAAATACAGAGTCAGAAGAGAAAAAAGAAAAAAAAAAGAATGAAGCCTGTCTACAAGATCTAGAAAATAGCCACAAAAGGGCAAATCTAGGAGTTGTTGGCCTTAAAAAGGAGATAGAAAGAGAGACTGGGGTGGAAAGTTTATTCATGGAAATAATAACCGAACTTTCCAAATCTAGTGAAAGACATTAATATTCAGTACAAAAAGGTTATAGAACACCAAGCAGATTTAACTCAAACAAGACTACCTCAAGGCATTTAATAATCAAGCTCCCAAAGGTCATGGATAAGGAAAAGGCCCTAAAAGCAAGAAAAAAGAAAAACATAACATGCAAAGGAGCTACAATGCATATGGCAGCAGACTTCTTAGTGGAAACCTTACAGGCCAGGAGAGAGTGGCATGACATAGTCAAAGTGCCGAAGGAAGAAAGCCTTAACCCTAGAATATTATATCCTGCAAAAATATCCTTCAAACATGAAGGATAAATGAAGACTTCCTCAGACAAAAACTGAGGGCTTTAATCAATGCCAGACTCGTCCTACAAGAAATGCTAAAAGGTGTTCTTCACTCTGAAAGAGAAGGATGTTAATGAGCAAAAAGAAATCATCTGAAGGTATAACTAGTAACAGTAAGTATACAAATACAGAATACTCTAATGCTGTAATTGTGGTATATAAACCACTTATATCTTGAGTAGGAAGACTGAAAGAAAAACATATCAATGGCCTCACTGCCAAATTTAACCAAGTATTCAAAGAAAAACTAATACCAATCCTATTTAAACTATTCCAAAAAATCAAGGGGGAGAAAATACTCCCAAACTCATTCTATGAGGACTGTATAACCCTGATACCAAAACCAGAGAAAGACACAACAAAAAAAGAAAACTATTGGTCAGTAATACTGATGAATATATTAACAGATGCAAAAATCCTCAACAAAGTACTAGCAAACCAAACTCAACAACACATTAAAAAGATTATTCATCATGACCAAGTGGGATTCATCCCAGGGAAGCAAGGATGCTTCGATATATGCAAATCAACAATATGATATATCATATCAACAGAATGAAGAACAAAAACCATATGATCAATTCAATTGATGATGAAAAAGCATTCAATAAAATTCAACATCCCTTGATGATAAAAAGTCTCAAACAACTGGGTATAGAAGGAATTTACCTCAACATGATAAAAACCGTATGTCACAGACCCACAGCTAGTCTCATACTGAATGGAGAAAAACTGAAAGCATTTCCTGGAAGGTCTGGAACAAAAGAAGGATCCCCATTTTCACCACTGTTATTCAACATAGTACTAGAAGTTCTAGATAGAGCAGACAGACATAGAATGGAAGAAAGTGTCTCCAAATTGAAATGGAAGGAGTCAAATCATCCTTGTTTGCAGACCATATGATCTTATATCTAGAGAAACCTAAAGACTCCACAAAAAAACTATTAGAACTGATAAACAAATTCATTAAAGTTATAGGATACAAAATCAAAATACAACAATCAGCATTTCTATATGCCAACAGCAAACAATCTGAAAAAACAAGAAATAAATCCCATTTACAAGAGCTACAAATAAAATAAAACACCTAGGAATAAACTTAACCAAAGAAGTGAAAGATCTTTATAATGAAACTATAAGACATTAATGAAAGAAATTGAAGAGGATACAAAAAAATGGAAACATATTCCATTCTTATGGAATGGAAGAATCAATATTGTTGAAATGTCCATACTACCCAAAGCAATCTACAGATTCAATGCAATCCACATCAAAATACCAATGAAATTTTCACAAAAGTAGATAAAATAAAATATTTATATGGAACCACAAGAGACCCACAATAGCTAAAGCCATCCTGAGCAAAAAAACCAAACCAAAACAAAACAAAACTGGAGGAATCACATTACCTGACTTCCAATTATACTACAGAGCTATAGTAACACAAATAGCATGGTGCTGACATAAAAACAGACTCATAGACCAGTGGAACAAATAGAGAACCTAGAAATAAATCCACACGTCTATCATGAACTTATATTGAATAAAGGTGCCAAGAATATACAGTGGGGGAAGGGTAGTCTCTTCAATAAATGATGCTGGGAAAATTGGATATCCATATGTAGAAAAATGAAACTAGACACTTATCTCTCTCCATATACAAAAATCAAATGAAAATGGATTAAAGACTTAAATCTAAGACCTGAAACTATGAAACTACTAAAGGAAAACATTGGGGAAATGCTTCGGGACATTGGTCTGGACAAGGACTTCTTGAGTAATACTCACAAAGCACAGGCAACCAAAGCAAAATTGGACAAATGGGATCACATCAAGCTAAAAAGCTTCTGCACAGCAAAGTAAACAATCAACAAAGGGAGGAGATAACCCACACATTGGGAGAAAATATTTGCAAACTACCCATTTTACAAGGGATTAATAACAAGACTATATAAGGAGCTCCAACAACTCAATAGGTAAAACTCAAATAATCTACTTAAAAATGGGCAAAGGATCTGAGTAGACATTTCTCAAAAGGAGACATACAAATAATCAACGGATATATGAAAAAATGCTCAATATCTCTAGTCATCAGAGAAAGGCAAATCAAATCTACAATGACATAACATCTCACCCCAGTTAAAATGGCTTTTATCAAAAAGGCAATAACGAATGTTGTTGAGGATGTGGAGAAAGGGGAACCCTTGCACATTGTTGGTGGGAATGTAAATTATTATAACTCTAGTAGTTGTAATAATTTAGAATGCTGGTTACTTGCGAACTTCACCGTCATTCCATCTCATCCTACTGTTGCAATGAACTCCTACAAACTTCCCATCTTCAGGAATCTCCAGATAAAAAGCTGGCTTTGTGCTGTAAGTTTGGGTGTGCTTCTGGAGGCTGAGGGCCTCAGATGATGCTCTCCCCAAAACATATCATGCTTTGCTTGCTCTGATGAAGCACTGGGTGGTTCTGTCACTTTTCAGTTCAGCTGATGCCCACCCAGAGAATGAAATGTCACTTTTCCCTCCTGGTAGGTACCACATCTTCACAGGTTACTTTCTTCGATCCCCTTCCCCTGCTGTGGGAAGGCAGGGAGCAGGAACTGTCCTCAGGATTTAGAAATATCAGGGCATGTTTGAAGATGTCTGTCTGACTGAGAAACTAAAGAACCTCATCAGAAATAAATTATCTAAAGGAGGAGAGATTCAAGCAGGCCCCAGGCTGCTGATCCAACAGCAATGCCTCTGGCAGTGAAGTAAAGGGAATATTCTGAGTATAGCAGGGCTTCTGTCTCTTTTTGTCCCCTCATCCAGCCCCCAAAGGATTTGTTTTTCAATATGTCAGTGGCAGTGGGGAGAGCTGTTTGAATAAAAAAAGAAAGAGAGAGCTGTTTCTACACAAACTCTCTTTGAAATGTTGGGAGTACAAGGCAGCATTGTTCTGAGAGCCGCACAACAGAAAAACACAAAGTGGGGAGAGAGGCGTCCTCTGCACCTGGTCACAGAGCTCAGAGTGACGTGAGCATTGGAGGCTTTGGTGCTTTGGTGGCTCCTGCACACGAGTGGTGTCTCGGTTCTAGTGGTGGCTGCCAGCACAACTGCTTTCTTCTGTAGAGGCAAGAAGAGAAGAGAGAGGAGCAGGTGGCCTTACCAGGGGCAATGAGGGGGATGGAAAACTCTGGAGGCAGTAGAATGTGGTGTCCTAGGCATGGATACCCACACCCTCACTTTCAGGTTGGGGTGGAAGTAGCATCCATTGTCAGCTATTGGCATTCTGGCCCAGTACGATGGCTTGGGTATTTCCCACTAGCATTGATGCTGGGCCAGTGGCCACCCACAGAGGGGCCAGCTCAGGGCTGAATGGGACACTCATGCTCACATCCTTAAGGCTGCCTGCGTGAGGAACAGGGGGAATGGATGTGAGTTGTTCTTGATGACTCTAAGGCCCAGAAATAATTGCAGGGAGGAGGAACTTTGCAGGGAATGAGAGTGTAGTAGGGCTAAGGGGTCACATTTATAGGTGATGGTGTCCCCTCAGCACATGGAGAGAATGGGTGTTTATGTACACCCATAACACATACATCTATGCTTATAACTCATCAGAAGAACAAAGACGATGAGATAGATGAGAATTTATGAAAGGAGAAGTCCTATTAGAAATTTATACAGATAAATAGTACAGCAGGCAATGGAGTAATGGACTGACAGCTCTTGGTAGAAATTCAATGTCTAAAGCATTTTCTGTGGTTATAATGACTATTCCTGGATGAAACCACTGGCTACTTCTCTGTGAGATTTTCTTAAGGCAGGAAATCAACAAACAAACCTCATTTTCATCTGGCTTTGTGCATTTGATTTGGTAAACTTTGACAATTGAAGCAAAGCAACAAAACCAGAATGCATAGCTTTGTAATGATGTTGCTCTTAATTGTACGGGGATTTCTGTAAGATCTCCATATTCTTGGCTTGGAGTCCATGGTCCAAGTCATCTTGGCTCACAATAATCCAAGTCAATAGTAAAAGCAGGATGGATTTGTATTAGAAAAAAAAAGAGGTATTGGAGAATCTTGTAAATGCTGTTTCATATTAATAGCATCTGAAGAATTGGGGAGAAATGCTATGGAGTCAGTAAAGGGTAAGAAGGACTAATCCCCTTGGTGAGAGCCGTGAAGAAAACAGAAATTTAAAGTAGCTTAGAATTCTGAGAGGAAGAATAGTGACACACATATGCTAAACATTTTCTTCACATTTATAATTTCTTTAGATATACTGAGAAAAAATGGCAGGTATTTTATAAATAAAGTTTAAATAGGAGTAAATGAAATGAAAAATACTGGTTTTGAACAGTCCTGAAAAAACACTGGAGTTGTCCATCGGTATTGGCTGATAGGATGATACAAAAAAAAAAACAGATTTAAAGATTAATTTCAAATTTGAAGTTCCTAGCTTGGCAATAATTTTAAAAAGTAATGGCAAAAAATCAAATTAGGCGTTTATTTGGGAGATCATATTTAGACTAAGAAAAAAATATTTTATTGAAAAAAGTACATGTTTTTCTGTATCTTTCTCTGATTAACGAGGGTATTAGAAATACTGTAGGCAAGCCCACACTGATGTATGCTCGGTTTCTTTGAAGTAATTTGTTTCTCTGGTTGTCTGAGTGCAGTATCTGTTCGTTTCTCCTCTGGTTTGTTTTTCTACTTGTGTGCAACCTTGAAGTCAAGGATGCCACCTAACTCCAGCTACCCAAGCTCAGAGCCTCAGGGACACCTGTTTCCTGTCTCCAGATTCAGCCAGGGGTGGGGGCTGGGGTGTGTCATTCCTGCACCTTCTCTTCCATCTCACCTCTCTCACTCCTTCCCATTCCCACCGCCAGCTGCACCTTTGCTTTTGTCTTATTTCCACCCTGCTTTCTCCTCCCCCTGATCCGTTATATTCCGTGTTGTATTGCTACATTCATCTCCATCCTCGGGAACAGTTCAGGACACTCCTGTCAAAAGACAAAATTACAACAAATTTAAAATGATCGATTTGGCTTTTGTTTGTGCTTCATGAATTGGGGCAGTATCTCCTTTAAAAATGTAGGAAAGGTGCTCCAATGAACTGAGCGGAGGAAGCAGAAAAGGGCTGAAGAAAGCAGAAACTGGGAACAAAAAGCAGATTGGTTAATATCAGGTTATTTCAGGTCACTTTCCCTGTAAGGGGTACAGCAGGGGGTGGGGGGGTCCAGCAGAGGGGACTTCCTTATCATGGTGGCTAAAACGGGCCTGCCTGGGGATTGACTATTATATCCACCTCTCCTGATTTCTGGGAAAGTCAAATAAACAACCTAGGTTTGGTTTGGTGATGTGGAAGTTTAGCACGAGTGACTCCATTTTGGTTTGGTCTGTTAGAGCCCAGTGCAGGGCCTCAGTCCAAATCAGTGGTCTGCTATAAATTTTATTTAACACTCCTCTGCTCATAAGTTTAGAGTAGCTCCTTCTGTCACTGGAGAAAATCCAAACTTCTTGATCAAGAATGTAAGATTCCTAAGATCCCTTTAAGAATTTAAAATCCCGTAAGATCCCTTTTCACCTCATCTCACTATTGCCCTTCCCATGTGCTTAGGTCTGGCCCCAGTGCAACTATTTTCTATGCCATGTTGGCTTGAAACTTTCTCTGATTGTTGTCTTTGGAATTATTATAGCACTTTCTTCATGGCCCTCTTCTATGGCATCTACCACATTTCCTATTGTTTAAAAATGTACAGAAGTGGGTTTTATCTCCTTCACTGGACAGTAGTATACTGAATGTGTGTGAGCACCTGTGGCTGTCATCTGTGTACCCACCTCATTCAGTCTTGTACAGTGTAGCTTCTGAAGCAATGTTTTTTTTTTTTTTTGAGACAGAGTTTCACTCTGTTGCCGATTCTAGAGTGCAGTGGCATCAGCCTAGCTCACAGCAACCTCCAACTCCTGGGCTCAAGTGATCCTCCTGCCTCAGCCTACCAAGTAGCTGGGCCTACAGGCACACACCACCACACTTGGCTATTTTTTCCCCCTATTTTTAGTAGAGACGAGGTCTCATTTTTCTCAGGCTGGTCTCGAACTGCCTGGTCCTCCCGCCTTGGACTCCCAGAGTGCTAGGATTACAGGCATGAGCCACTGTGCCTGGCCTGAATCAATGTTTTAAGTCAATTAATTCTTCTGGGTTCAGCAAGGACTATTAGACCAAACTAGGTTCACTGCTCCAACACCTTGATGAAATTAAATCTAGGGTTGGTCTCCAAACTAATTTATGGTTCTTATCTTTTATAAATCAGGCCAAATATGGAACCAGACTTTAGCTCTTAAGATATCCTTGAAAGGACTGGATTCCCTCAAGTTTTTCTTGGTAAAGCCCAAATTCAGAAAGGAGCCTCAGTGACTTGGGGATCAGTCTGGGCCCTTGGGTGGGCACCCCTTTTGATTCAGCACATCCTTTCTGAGAGTAAAGCCTATTGCATTCATGACAACTGTGTTTGGAGTACTTTCTTTAAGTTACTTTGCCACCCTTTGGTCCAAGAATGGGACCAAAGAAGCAGGAGCAGAGGATAGAGTCATATACGTAGTATGATGGCCGATCAGATTTCTCAGATGGAGGTAGAAGAGACAAGAGACAAGGCCCAAACAGTGAGGACTGGGTCACTCTCTTCCAAGTGGGAAGCTAGGATCACCCTCTCCTGTATGACCCATGCTTGGGAAGCCTCGGGTAGGTGCTGGGCTCATGGCTCCGCTCACCTTTTCCATAAATTGGTCATCGTCTTCAACATTTCCGGGTTATGCTAGTTCATTCAATGATCAGATATATATTGAGCACATACTTGATATAAGGCATTGGACTAGATATTGTAGGGAAATGAAAAGACATTTCAATCACAGGCTTTGCCTTTTGGGAGTTTGTAATCTCACGGGGAGAACAGGCGTGTTTCAGGTTGGAATAGGCATGGGAAATATCAGTGATACAAAACAACACTGAGCACATAACATAATCATGAAGAAGAACCCAGCTACAAAATATTGGTGGGTCAGAGGATTAAATTAACACACACACATACAGACACTATGCACATTGATTTAAACCACTCCTCTTCAAGATATGACACAATTCCCAAAAGTTTCTAAGCTTCTCTGAAGAATTCAATGAATAACAAATTATACTAGAAATCAAAATTTATTTGTTGTTAACTCATATTCTGATATCTCTAGTCATTTGGTTTATTTAGGAGTTCTTTAGTAGGAATAAGTGAAATTGTAATGAAATCTAAAGGCCAAGAAATAGTGGGTCACTGGAGATATTCTAAATTGTCTTATTTAAGTGAAAGTCTGAGATATAAAATATCGAAATATTTTAGTATCAAGATGAACAGATGCCCATTTCTCCAGATTGCAAATTAAACCCGGAGCATGTTACTTGCTTCTAGCTAGAAAAAGATCCATGAATGAATATTAATAGATGCCTGTACCAAGAGATACTAATTCCCCAGCAAGAATGTCTAAGGCATCCAGTTGAACGCCGAAATTAGAAAGGTTCTTTGAATTGAAAGTGACTGGCACTTATGAAGGAGTCATAAAATCTTAAAAAACAAAACCAAAACTATCATTCATGTATCTTAATCAACAAACCAGGAAGCAGCGGCAGCCTGAGCTCTGAACTGAGCTTGGAGGCCCAAAGGTTTGCAGTGTGACTCTGGGTAGGATGCCTTCTCTGTCTCCCAAATCATTTTCTCTGAAACAATTCTACTAATATTACCTACCTCATAGGAGCATTGAGGACTGAGAGGAAGAGGGACAGAGGACATGCTCTAATTATTAGTGAGCCTAATTCCTACATATTTAAAGGGGGCCATAAATGTTTAACTACATGAAGGGAATTTGCAGACATCTATCTTTCAGTTGCTGAGAATCCCAGTTGTGGGTTGTATAGCTCTGCAGGGTCACTCTGCTGTACAACTTTGGTCTTTTTCCCTTGGTGCAATTTAGAACATGACCTTTGCTGAGGGCTTGTGTCTTTCTTCTGGAGGTGGCTGTCCTGGTATCTGTCCCTCCAGTGCACCTCCAGCCCCCGCCCCCAACAGACATATACTGACTTCACTTTCTTTTCCTCCCTCCCTGGCTCTTTTCCTCCTCCTTCCTTAGATGCATGATCAGGGGAAAAGGAATGCCCTAGTTTCTTGCCCTGGGCTTCCAAACTCCCCTGACCTCTCCATCTGCCCCAGCTCTGCAGGCCTTTCCTGGGGTCTCCACCGAGAGACAGCTTTGCGTTGTCTCCAGGCAGCCTCGCCTGGCAGTTTAACTAGCCTAGACCCCTTTTTTGGCACAGTTGAGAAAATGCAATATCTTAGGGGGCATTTTTATTTTAAAAATAGAAAAATATATATTTTTAAATGATTTAATTTGTAGATTCTAGATTTTGATCCTGACTTATTCACAGATTTGCTTGGTCAGCACAATTTCTGGGCACCATTTCCTGGATCCTTTTCCTTCATGTGACCCAGCCCAGAGTGGATGCTAGTCTTAGCTACCTGGCTTTCCATGCCCTGTGGATTCAGGGTGACCCTGCTGTTGGGTCAAAGGAGATTGAACTATTCTTTACTTCATTTTTTTGTTTAGTCCCTTAGCTTGACCCTCCAGTCTATGGTTCTCAAGAGAGCTACAGATTCTCTTATTAAAAACAAAACAAAACAAACAACCTCCACCCAACACTATTCTTGACCACCTACTTTGAGTAAGGCAATATGCCATATGGTATGCGGAATACAAAGAAAAGCAAGAGACTGGCTGGGGTAGTTCACAGGTTAGTGAGAAAGAAAGATAATACCTGTATAATTGTAATAGAATGGAGCAAAAGCTTCTGGTAGACATTTGAATTTTTTTTTTGAATACCCAACATCCAGACCTCCTTTCTATCTTTGGGGATCTGCCAAAGTTTGCAAATGCATGCCAGGCAGGGCTTTCCTTCGCTTCATATGAACTATAGGACTTCTTTCGTGTCATGTCCCCAGCAGGTAGGTGACCCTGCTCAGCCAATCTAATACTCCTCTCTAGGTTTGTGAATCCAGCTGGAAAGAGATAAAGGTGCAGGGACTACTGAGAAGTGTTTTAAAGACTGTGGCCCCCACACTGAGTCCAGAAACTGTGCTTGGTTCCAGCTCATCTGCCAGTGTTCTCTAGACTTCTAGGCTCAATATCTTCCAATATATATATATTTTTTCTCCTTAAATTATTCAGAGGTGTGTGTGTGTGTGTGTGTGTGTGTTTGCTTGAAATCAAGAACTTTGATACAGAAATGAATAATGGGGAGAGTGATGCAGACAACAGATCCTCAGAGAGATGGGAAAACTAAAATTGGGAGGAAGGCAGTGAAACTTCCATCAGTGTTGGTTGTGGGATTCTGGAAACCATGATAAGAAGTGGTAAATAGTAATGCAATTACTGCCCATGGTCACCTTGTAATGAAGCGCCCATTGAAGGCAAGACTAGGGGACCACATGGCTGATGCAGAACAGAATGAAAATATGAGGAATTCAAGAGTAGTAGGTAGGATGCATTCTTTAACGGCACTAGAAAACCTAAAGAAAGAGAATGATGGGCCTAAATATATAAATTCTCAGCTCAAGACAGAGATTGTGTCTTCCTGATGTTCTAAGACCTTACTTAGAAACCCCTTCCCTCTTGAAGCTGAATGGGTGACATGGCCCCGAACCAAATTCAAGTAAGTGGCTCAGGTACATTAGTTGAAGCTACAGCTTTGTAGAGACTTAAGTGGCTTTCAAATGTTTTTGACCACAATCCCTATAAGAAATACATTTTATGTCACAATCTATCACACACACCCCTTGATACAACTGAAAGAAAGGTGTCATGAAAAATTATTTACCCTTATTATAAATAAAGTGTTTTGTTTTTATTCTATTCTATTTTAAAAATTATGCTGGCAATCAACCAACCCAACTGAAAAACCTGTGTTAAGGAAGATTAGAATGAGGTTCTGAAGGACTCAGAGAGGTTGCTGACCTCCTGTGCCTTGGGGGAAGGGGCCTTATCTTGTTTGGAGACTCTGCAATCCCCTTGCTGTATGGAGCCACTTAGTCTCAGGTCTTAGCCAGCTGCCACCCCCACCCCACCCCCTAAATTCATCTATCACAGTCTCTCCACCTGTGACCAAAGTCAGACCTCAGCATGCCCGGGAAGCTGATAATAAGGTTGAGCCAGGAAGAGGAGGCTTCCGCAGCAAAGAATTGTAGAACTTGGTTAATTTATATCCTCAAAATTCCAGAGGGTATATGTGGAAATGAATTCTGATGGGATGCTTCCCAACCAAGGAGGAAGAAATCTAATTTTAAACCAGACCAAATTAATTGGTAAGGATGGGCATACTAAACATTCTGGAATCAGTATGCTAGTTTTAGCAGCTGAGAGTCATTCTAATTTTTTGCTTGATTAGTTGACAAAAAAAAAAAAACAACCAAAAAAAACCACACACACACACACACACAAAACAACTCGTTGCAGTAGCAACTGGCATCAAATGAAACTGATGTGCTAAAAATCTTTTGTAAACAGGCAGAGGAGGAATTAAAAAAGCTGGGGATTCTGGAGTGGCCTTTTCCAATGTAATCTGCCAGTTACCATCTTATTATGTCCCCTCGGGAAGGCACAGAGGACCTTCTCATTGCAATACTTTGAGAAATACATCAATGAGGAGAGAGCTGGATCCTTGAAAAGCTCTGAAGGGGAGAATTGCTTATGGAGATGTTGTTATTGAAATGAGATCTTTGATTTCAGTGGTGAGATGAGGAGTCTAAGAGGCCTTGTGGAGACACTTAACCTCCAGGGCGAAATGAGCATGGCTTATCATACTAACCAGCAGGCTGGGGCGTGGAGGTGTATTTCTTTTGAAATATTGCACCCCTACCACTAAGAAAGAGAGATAATAGCTGATATTTATTGAATACTTACTCAATGTGCCAATCATAGAATCCTCACAACACTGTGAGGTAAGTACTTTTACAATCTCCATGTTACAAGTGAATAACGTCAGGCACAGAGAATAAGAAATTTGCCCAAGACTTCATGGCTACTTAGTTGTGGAGCTAGGATTCTAACCCTGTGCCCGTTGGCTTCCGAGTCCATGCTATGCTGGACTGTTTGATTTTGGAGGTAACCTATGCCCACAGGTGGATTTGCCATGAAGCTATTGAAGCTGACGTTTCAGGGATCCTTTTTTGCATGGGCGCTTTCTAAGGCTCTGGGAGGCCCTAGGAATATACTTACGTGGTCATATGTTTTTGTAAAATTTGCAAAAGTAAGATGTTTTAACTGTCATTTGTTATGGCTGCTGTCTTTCCATTCTGACTCTTCAATGTCACTTCCCCTTGTGTCAGGTGGCTTTGAAAAGGCTATGAGCATTTTGGGAATCTGGCTAAGGGGAGGTCAAGTTGGAAATCCACTTAGCTTAGTTTTAGTGGGGTATATTTTTGTGGTTTACGGCCACTCTGCTGACTTGCCTGGTGTTGGGATACTGACACCAGTGTTGTGGTTATACGTTTCAGGACCACAGGTTCTACCCACATAGGAATGTGCACTGTGGTGCATGACACAGAAAGCACATGGGTTGTAGAGAGAAACAAGGTTTGAAGTGGAACCAGGGCTCAGTATGGAGCCAGAAGCTCGTCTATGGAAAATTCTTCCAATCATCAGATGTATACAATAGAAGTAGAATATTCAGTTTTCATAGTTGCTTAGTCAAAAGTTGAAGTTCTTTTCTTTCAGGAACGTACTTGATAATAAACATATATAATTATGCATAACATACATTTTTTCTTTTTTTTTTT
>VBSM01001124.1:22552530-22638763 GCA_008086735.1 Cheirogaleus medius
TCTAATTTTTTTTTTTTTTTTGATACAGGTCTTACTCTCTTGCCCTGGCCAGAATGGCATCATCATAGCTCACTGCAGCTTCAAACGTCTGAGCTCAAGTGATCCTCCCACCTCAGCCTCCTGAGTAGCTGGGACTATAGTAGCATGTCATAATGCCTGGCTAATTTTTTTATTTTTTTGTAGAGACAGAAACTTGTTATTGTCTATGCTGGTCTTGAACTCCTGGGCTCAAGGGATCCTCCTGCCTCAGCCTCCCAAAATGGTAGGATTACAAGCCTGCACCACTGTGCCTGGCCTGAGGTCTTCCTAAATGTAACATCAATTCTAGCAAAAACTTTTCTCAGCTATCAATAATAAAAAAATAAATTTTGATCAGCCATGCTAGAGAAAATAATGAATTATCTTTCCATTTTTTTTTTCGTATGGAAAATAGTAGTCACAGAAGAGTATGTTGCCAAACACTTTGGGAGAAAATATTATAGAGATGGGTCAGGCATTAATGAATACAAATATCTTACTTTTTTGGATTATCTGATATTTGTGGGTATTTATTAGCTTTCTAAAAAATTGCAATTTGTTTAGCTTTTATACAATACTTTATATTATATTACTAATTTTGCACTATTTTTTCATGAAGAAGCTTCCTCCGAGTTTTCTAAGTCCCACAAAATCTTGATGTGCCTCTGTGCATGTCACCTTTGGGACTGCAAGGTTGCCAGCACTTCGTGGGGCCCAGGACAAGAGGCTGCTCTGGCCAGCACGGGAAGAAGCACAAATACCTGGAATAGTGAGAAGTACTCGTGGCTCAGCACACCAAGGACGGTGGCTCAGAGGAAATAGAGCCATTGATGAGTTAAGAATCTCTACCATAGCACCTGAGATTCTACCAACACCACAAAATCGATCTTTTACGGACCAGCTGAGAATATGCCCAACATTTTCAATATAATTTTTTTCACGAGTAAATGTGCTGTAAGCCTCCCCCAAATCACTTACAAATGCAGCTTTAGAACAGAAGCTGTTTGTTCACAGCTGTGTGTGGGCGCATGCATGCATATACACACAGACACACAAATACTTCCATATGTGAACTCCCGGGGCCTTACTTTTTACTTTGTGTGTAAATACCTTTTAACTCAAGTGCACATTTCTGCTTAGCATAGTATAAAGTGCATCATACACCTCCTGACCTCAAGCGATCCTCCCCACTTCGGCCTCCCAAAGTGCTGGGATTACAGGCGTGAGCCACCATGCCTGGCCGAGACATTATTATTATTATTTTATTTTTTCGCCCTCTCAAACCAGCTTTTCCCGACTCTGGGAAGGACCAGGAAGAGAAGGCCTATTTTTTAAAGAACACAGAATTACAGAAAAGTGGAAGAGATAGTACAGAGTTCCCATAAACCCTGCCCCCAGTTTCATCTATTATTAACATCTTACATTAGTTTGGTACATTTATTACAATTAATGAACCAATATTGATACATTAACACTAAACTCTGTAATTAATTCAGATTGCCTTAATTTTTAACCTAATGTGGTTTTTTTAAAAAAAAATTCAAGGATCCCATCCAAGACAGCATATTACATTTAGTAATCGTGTCTCCTTAACCTCTAATTGGCTGTGACAATTTCTCAAATTCTTCTTGTTTTTGATGAATTTGACAGTTTTGGAGAGTACTGGTCAGGGAATTTTAGAATACCACTCTTCTGGAATTTGTCTGGGGTTTTTTGTACAGTTAGACTATTTTTTATGTGTTTTGGGGAGGAAGCCCACAGGGGTGAGATGCTGTTCCCTTCACATCATATTGGGGGCACACACTATCAACGTGATTTATCACTGTTGATGTTGACCTTGATCACATAGCTGAGGTAGCATCTGTGACGCTTTCCCCTTCCTTCTGGACTGGACTCTCTGGAGAGAGTCACTAAATGCAACTTGTACCGAAGTAGTGGGAAGTACCTATGTAAATTATTTGAAATTCTTTTGAATGGGACGCTTGTCCCTTCTTTCCCAGTTTATTTATTTTTTAAGTTTTTATTTTAAATTGACAATAATTATATGTATTTATGGGTTACCATGTGATGTTTCAATATACATATACGTTGTGGAAAGATCAAATCAGGGTAATTAGCATATCCAACACCAAATATTTATCATTTCTTTGTTGTGAGAACATTTAAAATCCTCTTTTAGCTATTCTAAAATATACATTATTGTTAACTATAGTCAACTTGCTGTACTATAGATCACCAGAACTTGTTCCTCCTGTCTAACTGAAACTTTGTACCCACTGACCAACATCTCCCCTTTCCCCATCCATCCAGGTTGTCACCAGTGACAGAATGCTCTGTTTCTTTAAGGCAGAATAGTGTTCTATTGTATATATAGACCACATTAAAAAAATTCATTCATCTGCTGATGGACACTTAGGTTGCTTCCATATCTTAGCTGTTGTGAATAATGTTGCAGTGAATACAAGAGTACAGTGGCATACTGATTTTCATCCCACTGGGTATATACTTAGTGGTGGGATTGCTGGATCATATGGGAATTCCATTTTTAGTTTTTTGAGGAACCTCCATATTGGTTTCCCAAATGGCTGTATTATTATTAATCTATAATGCCCCCAACAGTGTATATGTTTCCCTTTTCTCCACATCCTTACCAACACTTATTATCTTCATCTTTCTGATAATAGTCAGTCTAACAGGTGTGAGGTGATATCTCTTTGTGGTTTTAATTTGAATTTTCCTGATGATTAGAGATGTTGAGCATTTTTTCCTATAACTGTTGGCCATTTGTATATCTTCTTTTGAGAAACGTCTGCTCAAGTCCTCTGCCCATATTTTAATAGAGTTGTTTGCTTTTTATTGAGTAGTATGAGTTTCTTGTGTATTTTGGATAATAGCCCCTTATCTGATGTATGATTTGCAAATATACCATTTATTAGTTTATTAATATTAGTATAAATTCTTGGATATTTATTTTATACTTTGGTTATAATCCAATATTTTATGGCTTATGTTGTTCAGCTTTGACCATTGGGATTCTTTCAGCGGGCTTCTGTGCCACTTTGAAATAAATAAGCACTTTCTTACTTTTTGGCACAAGATCCTCCAGTGCATATTTTCTGTCCAGTTCTAGAACCAGCCATTTCTCCAAGTAACACTGGTTCCTTCTGTTGGAGAATGGTATTAGAAACCAAGATTTAGATGTTCAATGTGCTCATTGGTACTGGGGTGTTATTGCTTCTACATGGGATGTTTTTTAAGGGCTTGATGTAGACATAGCTTTGAAGTATGGTCCATAGACTAGAAGCATCATCTTCATTTGAGAGATTGTTAGAAATATCTATTCATTGGTCCCAGACTTACTGAATTAAGATCCACATTTTAACAAGATTCTAGATGATTTGTATGGACATTCAAATTTGAGAAGCACTGGCCAGAACTTAGTCCCATGACCTCAACTACAAGGGAAGCTGGAAATGTATGCTCAGGAAGAAGAAATAATGTGGAGAACATATTGTATTGTCTTTGCCACAACTTTGCACTCAAGTATTTGCTCAGAATTGCTGATTTGTTTGGATAGTTTATGCTTAATGCACCTATTTACTTATTTCAGCATATTGTGGGGGTACAAATGTTTAGGTTATGTGTGTTGCCTTGCCTTCCCCTTCCCCCATGGAGTCAGAGCTTCAAGCATGTCCATCCCCAGATGGTGCTCATCGCACTCATTATGTATGTATATACCCATCCCCTCCTCCCCCCTCCATCTGCCCGACGCCCGATAAATGTTATTCCTGTATGTCCACTTAGGTGTTGATCAGTGAAAACAATTTGTTGGTGAGTACATGTGGTGCTTATTTTCCCATTCTTGGGATACTTCACTTAGTAGAATGGGTTCCAGCTCTATCCAGGAAAATACAAGAGGTGCTATATCACCATTATTTCTTATAGTTGAATAGTACTCCATGGTATACATATACCACATTTTATTAATCCACTCATGTATTGATGGGCACTTTGTTTGTTTCCACATCTTTGCAATTGTGAATTGTGCTGCTATAAACATTCAAGTGCAGATGTCTTTTTTATAGAATGTCTTTTGTTCTTTTGGATAAATGCCCAGTAATGAAATTGCTGGATCAAATGGTAGATCAACTTGTGTCACTTTAAGGTATCTCCATATTGCTTTCCACAGAGGTTGCACTAGTTTGCCGTCCCACCAGCAGTGTATGAGTGTTCCTATCTCTCCACATCCATGCCAGCATTTATTGTTTTGGGACTTTTTGATAAAGGCCATTCTCACTGGAGATAAGTGATATCTCATTGTAGTTTTGATTTGCATTTCCCTGATGATTAGAGATGTTGAGCATTTTTTCATATGTTTGTTGGCCATTATTCTGTCTTCTTTTGAAAAGTTTCTGTTCATGTCCTTTGTCCACTTTTTGATAGGGTTGTTTGATTTTTTCTTGCTGATTTTCCTGAGTTCTAAATAGATTCTAGTTATCAGCCCTTTATTGGATGTGTAGCTTGTGAAAATTTTCTCCCATTCTGTAGGTTGTCTGTTTGCTCTCATGATAGTTTCTTTGGCTGTGTAGAAGCTTTTTAATTTGATCAGGTCCCATTTATTTAATTTTATTGTTGCTGTGATTGCCTTTGGGGTCTTCTTCATAAATTCTTTGCCTGGGCCAATGTCTATAAGAGTATTTCCAACATTTTCCTCTAGAATTCTAATAGTTTCACACCTTATGTTTAAGTCTGTTACCCAGCGTGAATTGATTTTTGTGAGAGGTGAAAGGTGTGGATCCTGTTTCAGTTTTCTACATGTGGCTATCCAGATTTCCCAGCACCATTTATTGAATAAGGATTCTTTTCCCCAGTGTATGTTTTTGTCTGCTTTGTCAAAGATGAGATGGCTATATGAGGGTGGGTTTATATCTGGGCTCTCCGTTCTGTTCCACTCGTCAATGTCCCTGTTCTTGTGCTAATACTAAGCTGTTTTAATTACTATAGCCTTGTAAAATTTGAAGTCTGGTAAATTGATACCTCCCATTTTGTTTTTATTGCCTAGGATTGCTTTTGCTATACAGGGTCTTCTCTGGTTCCATATGAAGCTTAAAATTATTTTTTCTATATCTGTGAAAAATGATATTGATATTTTAATAGGGATTGCATTGACTGTGTAGATCACTTTGGGTAGTATAGACATTTTAACAATGTTGATTCTGCTGACCCACGAGCATGATACGGTTTTCCACTTGTTTATCTCCTCTGCTATTTCCTTCCTCCCTATTTTATTTTTGCTGTTCCATTATATTATTTTTATATAAAATGTTCATTTATTCAAATAATTATTTATCAGGTAGTTGCTGTGTTTCTGGCACTGCTTTGAGTACTAGGGATGTAACAGTGAATAAAAATATAAGCATAACTGTCTTCATAGAGTTTTCAACTCATGGAGGGGACTGGGCACAGAAAAAAATATGGGCATGTTAGATGTGATAGGTGTTACAAAGAAAATCAGACAATTCAAGGAGTAAAGAGTGATGGAGGGGTTGGGGCAGGTTGCTGATTTATTAATAAATAGGAAGGCCAAGGAGAGCCTCTTTGCTTAGGTCATCTGAGTAGAGATTGGAATGAAGTGAACAAGTAAAGCCTGTGCTTATTTGGGGACATTCCAGGCAGAGGAGACACTAGGCAGTGGTTCTCTCAACAGCCAAAGGACACGTTTAGATTAAAATTTTAAATCTCAGCTCCAAAGCCAGCTGTCAAAATATTCAGGTGTCAAAGACTTTTGGATCCTGCACTGATTTCTGTTTGTTTTTTTTCCCATCATATAGATCCTGCTATGTTATTGCAACCTTGTTTGTCATCAATGTACATGATATAAGGATGCTCATTTTATAGGAATATAAAAGACCATACTATAGTCATTCTCAAGCTTTTTGATCTTAAGACCTTTTTATACACTTAAAAATTATTGAGGACCCCAAAGAACTTTTTTTTATTTCAGCATATTATGGGGGTACAAATATTATGGTTACGTATATTACCCATGCCCCCTTGAGGCAGAGCCCAAATAACTTTTTTTTAGGTGGATTGCATCTGTAGATATTTATTACATTGGAAATTAAAACTAAGAAAATTTAAATGTATTTATTTAATTCATTTAAAAATAAGACTAATATAGTATACATGTATAATCTTGGAAAAAAGACTAATAAAGCCATTCATTACATATTAATACAAACAACACAATTTTAATGAAAATAGGTATATATTTTAAAACAACAAAATTTTGCGAAGACTGGCATTACTGCATTTTGGCATATCTCTTGGATGTCTGGCTTAATAGAAGCCATCTGGATTCCTATATCTGCTTCTGCATTCAGTCTGTTGCATTGTCATGTAGCATCTGGAAAACTCTATTGTATACTTGTGAAGAATAAAGGAAAAAAAGGCAAATAGCAGCTTAGTGTTACTGCAAAAATAGTTTTGACCTGGAGCCCTTCAAGTGGTCCTGGGTACCTCTAGGGGTCCCTGAGGTACAGTTTGAGAACTTTTCTCTTATTGCTACATATTTCAGCTTCACCACTCCACCTTGGACCAGTGATTTAATCTTTCTGTGCCTTAATTTCTTCATCTTTAAAAAGGGAAGAATAACAATGCTTATACCTCCTAGGGTTTGATGTTCACACATAGGATTTAATTTTATGCTACGTTCTTGATCAGGAATGTACCCCACATTTATAATCTTTTTTTTTTCCTACTGAAATCTTGATATGGAAAAATAAGACATAGTGGTGAAAAGTAATAAAAGCACACTGCTTTTTTCTCATTTGAAGATTTCTCTCTTACTATATTTTAAGCTCCATTTAAAATTTTTCATACTGATAATCTCTTTGTGATCAGAACTGAGAAAAACATGTCCATCCAGTCCCCAAGACAAAACATGCCCGTACATGACAACTCTCCAAACATAGATTGCATTTACTATTTACTGTCACTGTTGATCTGCATTCCTGAGAAATCCAAGAAGAAAACTGCTTTCAACCACTGTAATAATTCTTTAGAGACCACTGACCTTCAATGCTTCTTTCATTTATAACCATTTTGCATATATGACCTAATCATCATAAAAATAGTATGAATTGAAACCATTAATCAAGAACATTAACATGGAATGCTGATTTTTTTATGTTCAAATTGCAACAATTCTCTCTTAACTTAGGGTGTATGGCATTGACATTCTGTTGTTTTATTTCACCATGTGAGTTAAAATGAAAAAGCTTCACATCACTTAAGTAACAGATGTACTATGCATACAAAGTTGTGCGGTCTTGTAATAACTCTCTTAAATGTGAAGGAACTTCAAACGGCAATAGTACAAGGTTAATCCAAGAAGCATTAACAGTCTCCTCCTCATCCACCCTGAAAAGGGAAGCATTTATGTAACTAATTAGTGTACCATAGTAAATAATCCACTGACATTTATAAGAAGCATTCCTATTAGAGTCTGGAGTAAATATTATGTTGCATGTAAAACTATAAATAGGTCAAATAGTGGTACCAGGCCCAGTTTTAAAATGCTATGGAAAATAAATGAGCTCTGTCTGGGTAAAATGGGTGTTACGTGTTCTCTATATACGAGTGCCCAGCTGCCTGTCTCAGGTTTCCCTATAGCTGCCCTGGAAACTTGATGATTCATCTCAGTTTCCAGTCTGACTCTAAAAAGTAGCTAAAAAAGTGAGTGAATGTTTCTCTTGGGAAAAAAATTGTAGAGGACAAAAGAAAACAAAATTTGTAACCACCATCCATAGAGACATAGATTTCATTTTGCTTTAAGTGAATAGAGAAAACAGTCTTTTCTATATAACAGAATTTGAAGTTTCTACTTGCAGTTTAGACACTTTGAGCAGTTTAGATAAGGAGACTCTATGTTGCCCCCAAATGATTTTATCATCTTTGTCTGCAAGATGTGTGTATTGAGTGACTTCAAAACTGCATATCAGATGTAGAAAGAATAAAGCCCAGGGTAGAAAAGCAAACAATGAAATGAAATCTCTACAAAGAGAAAATTTCTTGAACCCATGAATTTGGGTGAAGCACAAACCAGGTGCTCAATTCAAGGCATAATTAAGAGGGAGTGAGGAGAGAAGTAGAAGGAGAACTGGTATTTTTAGGGCTCACCCAGGCATAGCCAAAGAAGCAGCTGCCTTTCCGTGATATGATAAGAGAAGCCCAGAAATTCTCACTTGTCCCATTCCTCAAATTCCCACCATGAGAGCTACACATTCTGATTAAATCCCTTCCAGTGGAATGATCCCATTCCTGCCAGTGACTCTATATTCATCTATTCAATCCTTTGTTCATTGATTGAACATCTCCTCTGACCTACGGACTGGGCTAGATGTGCAAAGATGACACAAAGAAAGTTATATTCCAAGTCTCAAGAAGTTTACTGGAGTAGAGAGAGAAGAATATAAATGATGACATTTTACTGTGACAAGTGCTTTAATGGAGATAAGTACCAGTAAGTGCAAGAGTACAAGGGATGGGGACCTAACCCAGGCAGGGGTGTGGTGGGAGTAGATCTGGGTAATCTCCTTGGAGGGGTGGGGATGGCGGATAGATAAGGGTGGGAAGAGAGGAACAGAGTTCAGTGCATGGGTCTTTGGACTTCTCACAAACAGGGGAGATGGAGTAATCATGCCTGTCCTCTAAGTTCCATGAAAGCAGACCTTACCCAATTTTTCCACTGCTGAATCTACTGAGGATAGAGTGTGGTACACTGTGGATGTCAATCAATATTTGTGCACACACGTGACAAGTATTCATAGAACATCTACTATGTGCCGGGCTACTCCTGGTGCTAGGGGATACTGCAGTGAGCACAACGTATACTGATTCTTGCCCTCATGGAGCTGACACTCTTGTTCGAAGAATGAATGGGGCATGGCATGGTGGATATAGTTAGTAATAGAGTATTGCACATTTCAAAATTGCTAAAAGTAAATTTCAGATGTTCTCACCATGAAAAATTTAAGTATATGAGGCGATAGGTATATTAACTAGGTTGATTTAATTATTCTATGTTGTATTCATAAATCATAACATCACTTTGTACCTATTCATAAATACATACAATTACAAATTGTCGATATAATATAAAAAAATTAAAATTAAAAAAAGAATGGGGCAGGATTTGATTGCTCACACCTATAATCCCAGCACTTTGGGAGGCCAAGGCTGGAGGATAGCTTGAGGCCAGGAGTTTGAGATGAGCTTGGGCAACATAGTGAGATCCCATCTCTATAAAAAAATATTTAAGAAATCATGTAGTGATACTTGCCTGTAATCCCAGCAACTGGGAGGCTGAGGCAGGAGGATTGCTTGAACCCAGGAGTTCGAGGCTACAGTAAGGTATGATTGTACCACTGCACTCCAGCCTGGGTGACAGAGTGAGACCCTGTCTCTAAAAAGAAAAAAAAAAGAAAGGAGAATGAACATGTAGAAGGAGTTTAATTTCACTTAAAGCTTCCTTACTAAAGCCTCATATCGAATATGAATTAGACACTCAGTAACTAAAAGATAACCATGTTTACCTCTGGATACCTGGAGGCTTTCGTATTTTAATTATCTACTTCTGTATGCTTTAATTTTGCATACTTTGTTGCCTTTATAATTATAAAAACAATAGGATGCTAAAAGAAAAAGTGAGTGTATGTGTATTTGTGTCATAAGTGACACTGCATTGATTTTTACAAAGATAGTATAGAAAGTATTGTTTCTGTTAGCTGAGAAAGAGTGTTTCATCTGCTTCCTGACTTTTCTGATGTTTGGGTCAGAATCCACTCCCCCACAGTTTTAAGACTGAGAATATCTTAAGGCTTTGTTCCTGGAACAGTTGGCAGACACTATTGCTGAGCTAACTGCATTCTCTTTTAAAATTTCCCCTATGAAACACAGGACATTTCTAGGTCTTAAAAGGATGATGTTAGCAAAACCACATTTTACCAATATCATGGTATCTTCAATGTGAAGTATCTATCTGTCCATCCACCCATCCACTCATTTATTCATATTATGTGCTATATGGTATCTGAACAGCTTAACAAGAGATACAAACAGGTAAATAGTCCAGTGTGATGCAACATCATAAAACTACACTAGAGGAATCTAGGGTGCTACTACAGGAACATACTATAAAAGCCATTTGCTGTAGAGCCCTGACCCAGCCACCTCTCTTTTTGGGATGAATAATGAAGAACAGCACCTCTTGCCTCCAAAGGATTCTCATCTCACTCAGAATAAAACCCAGATTTCTTACCATGGCCTCTCAGGTCCTACATGCTATATTCCCTGCTGATCTCTTGTTCTCTGAGTTGCTTAATTCATGCCAGCCCTGCTGGCCTCTTGGCTGGTCCTGAGACACACAGGT
Organism: Cheirogaleus medius; assembly: GCA_008086735.1. Taxonomy (NCBI): domain Eukaryota; kingdom Metazoa; phylum Chordata; class Mammalia; order Primates; family Cheirogaleidae; genus Cheirogaleus; species Cheirogaleus medius. Next base: position 22,562,981 of record VBSM01001124.1, read on the forward strand.
GGAATTGATTCTGGGCATTTGTGCCTGCTGTTCCCCTGCCTCGGGTTGCTCTCGTGCCTCGCCCATGCAGCTCTATCCAAGCATCCGTTCACCTGTTGTCTGACCAGAGACCACCAGACCTAAAATACTGTCTTCCTCCTCCCTTTCTGGCTTTGCTACTTTTCTTAGCACGTCCCACCACCTGACATGTACCATGTGTTTGACATGCTATGCTAGCATGAGAGCAGCGACTTGCTGTCCCCAGTGCCTAGCATGGCCATGGCACTGGGGAGGTCTGGTCAAAAGTATCTGGGAATGTTTGCTGAATGGGTACATGCAGTTTTCTTGAAAAGTACTCTAACCTTCACTGTCTCTGCTTGTTTTCCTTCTATTCATTTTGTAATTCATGGCAATGAAGCTTTACCCTTGGCTGGACCAGGACTTCTTGCATTCATTCAGTCCTTCCTAGTTCATATTTGACTTGACCTTTCCAAAGCAATTTATGCTATGGAAACAGTATTATGGGCTCTGGAGCCAGAGAGGTCTGGCTTTGAATCCCATTTCACCACTTAGTAGCTCTGTGATTCTGGGCAAGTTATTTTACCTTTCTGGGCCACAATATCCATATTAGTTAAATCAGGATACTAATACCCCTCCCAGGAGCACTCAGTGAGAGAACATATGTGAAACTCAGCCCTACGGGGCTGAGTACACAGGCAGAGCTCCAAGACGTCAGCTCCGTCGCTTTCCTCCCCCTTTATGCCTTTGCGACTCCACTTTCTTCTCTGTTTTTCCTCCTCTCTTGACTCACTTCTTTTATGCCTTGCACACTTTTCTTTATCCTTCTCCCACCTCTTAACTATTGTTGTTCCCCAAATCCGTCCTCAGCCTTGCTCTCTTTTTCTGCTACTGCGTGCTCCCCGGGTTATGTCATCCACACCTGTGACTCCAGCTACCATCATCTACCAATGATTCTGTCAGGTTTGGCGATCTCCTTCTGTATTCTCAGGTCTTGCTGAGCTCTTGGCTGAGGAATGACCAGACGCACCAAAGTAAGGCAAGCACGAGGTGAAATTTATTGAGGGGGAGCAAGATAGGATCACACAGCAAGATCAAGACATGTGTTTATAGAGCAAGATGCATGCGTCCCAGATGACGACTGGATCCCTTGTCGTAGCAAAAGAGACCTTGGTTCTGGTCTGGGTCTTGTTTTCTGGTGTTCGGATACGGACCTCCCCAACCCCATCAGACGTCATCATGGAACCACTTTGATGGACAGCTGGGGGTTATATGACCTGAGTCTTACTATGCATGCAGATCTCTCATGAGCCTCTCTGAAAGCTGGTTGTTCTAGGTCACTTTCCAGACTGTATGGTAACTATGCTGCTTGGCCCATGGGTTCGAGAGTGCTCTGCATTCTTTTGCAGTTGGCATGCTAAGTTCTGATTGGCAGATTCGTGGGGTGTTCCCTCCTCCTCTAGGTATGGCAGTCACTCTCCTTTTCCCCAGGAGGGACTGCAGGTCCTAGCTGTCTACTTAACAATTCCAAAGTCTACAGCCCCACCCTTGTTCCTCACTCCCGGGCTCCCAGCTCACCTGTTCCCGTGCCTGCTGGCCTGTCCATCCACACATCCTGCTGGTAGTGCCACTCAGGTGTCCCAACTCACATCGTTCACTTCCTTCCCGCCTCCCCACCTCCGTTTAGAGAGTGCGACCATCCTCCCAGTTGCTCACTGGAAATCTGTGAGTCAGTTTTTACTGTTCTCTCTCCTGTGTCCTGTATCATTAAGCCCCAAAATTTCTAATTCCTAAATATCCTTCAAACATTTTCACCTTGCCTGCTGCTCCCTGAATTCAGTCTTTAATCGTTTCTTACCTGACTGCCATTGTTTTTAACTCTTCTCTCTTTCATTCCATGCACTCTCTCTTTTAAACTTCTAATGTGGAAATCTGATTATATCGATTCCACCTGTTATCTTCAGGATTGATTCAAACCATTCAGCATGACAAACAAGACTTTTCACAAACTGGCCCCATTCCCAGCTACACTTGCATCTCCCCAACATGCTGTGCTACCACCAGCCCCCTGCCTTTGCCCAAGCTGTTCCTGTTGCTGAGACCACCCTCCTCGTCCCCTCGTCCATTTGGCAGTCTCTGCTTAAGCCTTGCAGTGCTCAGTTTCAGCATCACCTCCTCTTTGAAGCTTTGCTTCCACAGTGGGGCAGGCGCCTGCCTTGGGAGTACCTCCCCACCCCGCGTACTGCTGTTACCCCACTCCGCTGTGACCTATTGCTTTTCCTGTTCCATGTGCGGCCCCACAGGCTGGAATGTCACGGAGGCATTCAGCTCTGATTCCCTAGCATTTAGCACAGCGTCTGGCCCTCATAAATAATGGTTGGCTGAATGAATGGCAAGGTTAGTGCCTGTTTCAGCTGAGCAAAGTCTTGTAGAGCATCATGGCTGTTGATAAATTCAGCTTTCCCTCTCTCTACCTTGTTCCCTATTACACATTGCACGTCAACTTGTTTAGGACTTGCTTTAGGTTTCAGTGTTTTTGTTTTTCTTTTCTTTTTAGAACTAGCTCCATTTTTCTCCTCAATCAAATTTGAATGAGTACATTGTACTAGTTCATCTCTAGGTTCCCTTCACACTCTGATATACCACAATTACTTTTAGTGGGGATAAAAACCAAGCTCCCCAAAGGCATGTCCCAACTCTGCCACTAAACAGCTGTGGGACCTTGCTCAAGTCTCTTAGCCTCCTTGGGCTTCAATTTCTCTTCTTCTAAATATTTGTGGGTATTAACTAAGTACATGAAAGCATCAAATGCAAGGCAGTATCTTTAGGGTGTTATATCCCATATTTCTATATTTTATACCATCTTAAAAATAAAGGGGGACAAATGTCCGATGGCTGCCTGGTCATGCTATTTTGAATCAGGAGAGACCATATCAAAAATTGTGGGTGAAGTCGTGAAGAAATAATACAGCCCTTAAACAACTCAGGGCATTCAGAACATACCAGAAGACTCTTAGAGAAGTGATCTAAGAACCTCTCTTTTGAAACGTGGATGAGCTGAAAGGGAATTCCCTGGGTGGGGCGGTGAAGATGGGGGTGTCTGCCTGGCTGGAGCTCTCTGAGCTCTATGCTGGACAAGTTCACGGTGCTGCCCTGGAACATTCTGCCAACGTCCTCTTCTGAGACCACTGATAGTCACAGATGAAGATGTCACTGCTGTGATTTAGAAATCCAGGAAGCCCCTAAAGAATGTTCCAAAAGTAGAGCCCAGAAGCTGTCTGGTTTAATGGTTATGAAAGGGAACTGCTCGGGAGACCAGAGATGGAGCCTGTCGTGGACCCACCAGTTCGTCTGCTGAGACGAGACTTACTGAGCAGCCAGTGTGTGTCAGGTCCTCTGTGAAGTTCTGGGGATACAAAGGTGAATGAGAAATGGTTTGTGGCTGAAGTAGAAGAGGTTGGAGGAGGGGTTTGGTATCCCCAGGGTCTGTAGGAAAGGATCTCAAGATGTGACCTTTCTTTCAATGACTAAACACCGCCGAGCACCACAGGGACTAACACTGTGTCTGACCTGGACCCCACTCTATGCAGTCCCCTCGCAGTAGTTGTGTGTGTTTTCCTATCTCTACACCACAATGGCCAGGGGCCTCCCAGAGGTTCGGAGACAGAACCGCTGGTGTGGCCTGGGCAGCGAGCAGCCCGACAGTTACCACTCACACGGGGTTCTATTTGCCGGGCTCCAAAGGCTCTTCCGGTTGGAAGTAACTTCCCAAGAAGCCAGTATTGCCTGCCCTTCCAGGCAATTAAACATTGGCCACTATGATTTAAACTCAGGAACTAACTGCTATCAAAGCTCAATGCTACGCTTTCTAGAATAGCAAGCATAGCACTGAGCTTCATTACAGATTCATTCCTTCAGACTGTCAATGAATGATCATTGGAAATAGGAATAATTCCTCAAATACTGATAGCACAATATCTATTAATATTTCCTCTGGGATAGGCTCTGGTTTAAGTGCTTTACAGCTATGAAGTCGTTTCATTCTCACAACAACCTAATGAGGAAGGTGTGATCATTATTCCCATTTTACACGAGGAAGTGGAAGTGCAGAGCTCTGAGGGAACTCGTCCAAGGAGGTCCCACAGCTAGAAAGGGGTCGGGGTGAGGTAGGATCCAGACAGGTGGCTCCAAATTCATGCTGTTCTAGAAAGCATAGCATTGAGCTTTATTAGCAATTAGTTCCTTTGTTTAAATCATAATAGCCAATATTTAATGAGCATTTACGATGTCTCAAGCACTGCACCAAGTGATTTTTGTTTATTATTTTATTTATCATTAATAAAACCCAGTAGAGTAGGTATTGTTATTATTACCATTTTACAGATGGGGAAAATAAAAGAGAAGAAAAAGAATTGAGGTCACATAAGCAGGAAGATTTGAAATCAGGCAGTTTAACTCCAACACCCCACGTGTCCGACAGCTACCCTCGCCTACGATGTGCACTTGGGTGAGAGCAGACACCTGTGAGCTGTAGTGCCCAGTTCTCTCGGGGAGAGAGCAAGTGTGGTGGGGAATGTCAGTCCAGGGCCCTGTGGCACTCCTGGGGAGAAGGGGAGATGGAGAAGTGTGGAAATAACCTATTTCACTCCTCAATTTCACCTGGGCCGCCTGTGCCACTTTCCAGCTCAGAATTTGGAGGAATAGCTTTATTCACTAAAGCCGTACTAAATAGGCCAAATATTCTACTTTAGAATCAGCAAGCTTAAGGATCTTCTAGGTACCAACATTCTCATTTATAAGAACTCACTACTTCTCAAGGCAACCATTCCTTCATTAGCGCTCGCTATCATGGCCAAATTATTGAGCTGAAATCTCTCCTCCTACAACTTCCATTTCTACACCCTAGAAGAATCAGGCCCCTTGGTTCCTGAGCCCATCTTGCCATCTCACCACATACCAGCCTCCCCTTACTCTGCAGGCTCAGGACATACCGACTTCCTTATAGGCAATCAAAAAGGCCAAGCTCCTTGCTGCCACAGGACCTTTGATCATGCTATTTCCTCTGCCTGGAAGGCTATCTTCTCTCTTCCAACCCATTTTGTTAATTTTGACTCCTCCTTTCACATCAACTCAATCATTTCCTCAGGAAAGCCTTCCCTAGCCCCCTGACTTGGTCAAATCTCCCAATCATATACTTTCCAAATATTATTATCTTAGATTCTATTCTCTAAAGGCAGAGCCTTGTGGGTGTGTGTGTGTGTGTGGGGGGGTCATGGAGGGACCACTCTCAGGAAAACTGAAAGGAAATAAAGGAACCGAGATAGGAATGGAGAAAGAGCTGCCCAAGCACGTGGTTTCAGGTGAGTCTGGCTTCGTCCTGGTCGGGAAGTAGCTCTGGGGGGTGAGCTGAACAGTCTGTCCTGACTTGAGGCAGATGTGGAGGCAGATGTGGAGGGCTCTTAGACTCCCACCTCAGTGAGTGACTGGCCATAGGCTGCCCAGGGTGGGTTAGCTTCCAAGCATTTCCTGCAGGAAATGTCACGGGCAATCCGCTGGGAAAGCTGCAGGCAGGAGCCATTGGGTGGAGGCTGGTGGCAGCAGCTGGCCTCGGCTCACCCACCAAGCCCGTGGAAGGCATTCTAGAGGTCTGGGCAGGGCACCAGCAGCGTGCGCTACCCTCACAGGCTCCCCTTCCTGGAACTCGCCCAAGTAAAACTTTTACATGTACACACGTGGCTATTTGATTGAAATCAGTCTCTTCCATCAGAGCATAACATCCTTACAGGCAGGACCTGCGTCCATGGGCTCGTGTGGTTTCTGTAATGCCAAGCACAGGCCTTGCACGTAGCTGGTGTTTGGTAAGGACCAGTTGAATGAGGAGATGGATCAACAGACAAATGAATGAAGCCTACTTCCTCTTTTAGATGGTATCAGTTTACTTCCATATCTCCTTGTCTACTCATCAGCTTGTGGACACTTTTAATTCCCTTCTGTCTCACAGGATCTTTTTCTTTCTGGCTTTTCTTCGAATTACATTTTCCATTCTGTCCAGGAATCCTATATCCTGGACACCAGCTGGGGTGTCTAGAGTCGTTCTTCAAGTGCTTTTCCTCAAGAATGAGGACCAGCCTGGTGTTGCAACACTCATAATTGCTAAGAGCCTCAAGGAAAAAGACCAACCGCAGACATCCTTTAGATCATGGCTCCTTGAAGTTCTCCCCATGTCCCTTTCTGGGTGTCGGGGAAACAGTGGTGAATTACAGTCTTTTTGTTCTCCTGGAAATTTCTGTGGCTAACTTCCCACTGACCTTTTGCAATATTCCACTACCTTGCCTTATACCAGACTGCTGAGGATTTATATTCGTTCTTGCTAATTTGGCCACTGGTTAATTTAATTAGCTAAATCCTGCCTGTTCTCATATGGATTATTGAGAGGTCAGGGCCCAGAGGCAGTGGGACAAGAGAAGGCTAAATTTTGAAGGGAGAGAAGCTGTTTGGAGCCTAAAAGCCTTTGGAACATTGAGGGTGCTGGGCACTGGGGACTGGGCAGAGAGAGCATTCTAGCAGGTGGTAGAAGATTCTAAGGCACAACTAGTCTGGCTTAGATTCTAGGACTGACTCTATTGGATTAGGCAGTGGAGGTCCTGTTGTGCTCTTCCTTGCTGCAGTGCGTGTGTACTTGTGTGTGTTTCAGTCAGTCAGTCAAAAATATTGACTGGGGCCTACAATGTGCCAAGCAGTTTTCTAGGCACCGGAGATATAGCAGAGAATGAGATGACAAAGTCCTTTCCCTCAAGGAGAATTCCTCATGTGAGTGTGTACACACACAGGTGTGCATGTGCGTGTGTGCCCACACACATACCCAACCCTGAGACTGGCACCTGTCTAAATCTGCTCCCGAAACATGCATACCCACCTGCATTCTCACAGCCTCGCCTTCCATGCACCAGAGCAGCATGGTGTACAGGACCGTCACCAGGCCAGCAGTGGAAAGAGCTACTACCTATTCTCAGCCCTGTTCTGCCCAGCCAGGCCACCTTGGAGCCATGCTCCACCTCTCTGAGCCCTGGTTTCTTCATTTACGAAACAGAAGTGTTGGAATAAAAGAGTTCTATGGATACGTGTACTGTGGGTCTACTATGGGCTGGGCATCTTTGTGGTATCTCATTGGATTCCATTTTCTCATTGAATTCTCGGTGGAGCTGCTGTCGTCTTTGATTTATAGATGATGAAACTGAAGCTAAAGAAATCAAGTTACTTTCCCACAGTCAATTGGGAAGTCGGTGTCAGAGCCAGGATTAGAGCCCTTGGACCTGAGTCCATGCCCAGTGCCATTTGCCCCGTCGTCGTTCCATCTACTTCTCATTTCACTCCCATGCTTGCCATTGTCGGGGACTTCACAGTGGTTCTGGCAGGAGGACAGATGAGAAATGAAGGAAATCCCGTCTGGATTGGCTGTGAGACCCCTACGGTCATCCTGCTTTCATTCCCTGTCTTTGTCCTGCAGTCTACGCTGGGGGAGGGAGAGCCCAGGGGAAGGCCACTGAGCTAACAGGGACAGGACTTAGTGCTGCAAACTAATCTGACACATGTCCATGATACGCATGACTGTTATCATGCCCTATAGCATGCAAGAATAAGTAAATAGTTCACACAAGTATGATTAGTATTAAATTTAAAAAGTTAAGCTAAGCTAAGTGCTGTTAGTTTTAGAAGGAAAGACTTGGCCACAATAGAAAATTCCTCATATTGAGCTTTCTCCCCAAATGACTGGAGCCCGGCTCTGCCCTTTCCTGATTGTGTATTGTTGCACAGTGGTTCACTCGGCCCACTGACCTGCAGTTTCATCATCTGTAAAATGGGGACAACAATGGTAACTATTTCCTGGGGTTTTGGTAAAGATTTGATAACATCTATGGACATACTTTGTAAACTGCTCCCAAAATGCTCATTTATATTTTGTGCTGGGTCTTGTGCTACCCTAGTGGCTGGGCATATAAAAATGAAGAGGACACAGTCCTAGTTTTTATTTGCTGTTTTCTCAATGCCTTGTGGCCAGGGCTCCCCAGAATGTGTGTGTTCTGGTTGCTGCAGGTCACACACACAGTCTCCTGTTTCTCTCACTTCTTATGATTAATATGACACATAGAGCTGATTGAGTTGGTTTAAGGGAATGTCTCCTTTCCTCCCATGCAAAACTCTAATCTCCTACTGTAGGTTTTCCTATCAGATTGCTTTCCTAACATTGGAATTTGCTTGTCAGCAACTGATGGCACAGCACAGAGGCACAACGTGGAGTGGATTGCTGGTGTAGGGGAAGGAGGAACCAGCCAGGTGATCTGGCCCCCTGGAGATCAGGAACCAGGGACCTTGACTAATTTTGTCCAGAGGTAAGGGGTGAATGTCATAGTGACTGCCCACTGACTACTCCTGTCAAACACCCCTTCTTCCTTTGGTCAAAGCACCCCAAGTTACAGCTGGGTACATGACTGCTGAGCTCTGTTACGCCTACCTGTGGTCATGAGACTAAGTTCTGTGATGTGAAGAGGAGGGGTATGTGCAATTGTTGGGTTGTACTCTCAAGGGATGAGGTTTTTACTCAGTCTTCCTCTTGTCTCTCTGCAGGCTGGATTGTTGGCATGATGGCAGGAGCTGTAACAGCCATGTTAGTCTACAAATTGGAAGGTTAATGCTAAGAATGCAGAACACCAACATCAAAAGAGCCTGTGTTCCCTGCGCCGTAGAGACGTCATTATAGAAATAGACTGCTTACACACTGATTGTGACATAAAGGCGAAATAGACCCTATTTTGTTTAAGCCTCTGTTATTTTGGCATGTGTTATAGTAGTTGTATCCTAACTAATCTGATGAGAAAGGATATTTTGTACCCTGGTAAGGATGGATGGCTCTATATATTAGGAGAACCATTGGATGGAGTAGTTGTAATTTAGTAGAATGAGATTGAATATCAACGTTGAATTAATAGTTTGGAATTGCTACATAATAATTGTTGGGTAAGTTATTAATCTCTCTGTGCCTCAGTTTCCTCACTTGTAAAATAATAATTAATACTAATAATAGATATAATGGTACCAGTGTTTTATTGAGCATGTAACTTGGTTCAGGTGCCACACGTTGTTTGGATTAAGTGAAATAAGAGAGTCCTGAGTAAACATAACAAAAATGTAAGTTATTTTTAAACTTTATTACACATATATGAATATTATTGTTTGCTTTTCCCATACTGATTTCTTGTTTACTCAACTGCTTATAGTCATTGAGCATTCCTAAGATTTTATATCCACAACCCCCAAAAGATCTAGTCCAAAATTTAACACATAATGGATATTTAATGGATACATGTTAAAGGCATAGCTTATTTTTAAGTGGATACCTCTATGCACAGAATATTTTTATATTAATTAAAAAATTAATTTTGTTATTTACATAACATAAAGTTTATTATTTTAACCATTTTTATATGTACAATTCAGTGGCATTAAACACGTTCACATTGTTGTACAATCATCACCACTATCCATTTCTAGAATTTTTCGTCATCCCCAACAGAAACCACGTACCCATTAAACAATAACTCCCTGTTCCTCACTCCCTCAGCCTTTGATAAACTCTATTCTGCTTTCTATCTCTATGAATTTGCCATTCTAGGTACCCCATATAAGTGAAATGATTCAGTATTTGTCCTTTTGTGTTTGGCTTATTTCACTTAACATAATGTTTTTAAGGTTCATCCATGTTGTAGCACATGTCAAAATTTCATTCTTTTTAAAAGCTGAATAATATTGTATGTGCGTAACATATATTGTTTATCCATTCATCCATTGAGGGGCACTTGGGTTTGCTTCCATCTTTGGCTACCGAATAATGCTGCTATGAACAAGGGCATGTGAGCTCTTGATCTGTTGTTAAAGCAGCAATTTTGGCATCCTATCTGGAAGAGACCTGTGTGTTCCTCCTGGGGTGGGGCAGCGCACTGGCACCTGCCTGCAGTGTTTCTGTCGGAGCCAGGCTTGGAGTACGGAGTGCCTCGCGGGTGCCTAGACACAACAGCTGGTCCCTGGCGGAGCTGTGAGAATGCTCGTAGTGTGTCGCCATCTCCTCACTTTGCACAGAAGGACTCTAAAGGACAGAGAGAACACAGGGAGGGTGACATTGGGGTATATGGGCTCAACATGAGTTTGTGCAAATGAATTTCTCTCTGTTCCTGGATGTAACACGTCACACCTGATATTCCCAGGCTGGATGAAGGGGCGCCTCAATTTGCTGAACAGAGAGTCAGAGTTTGGAGACTTGGAGCTGGAGGTCAGGACTTCCATGCCCCGGGACTGTAAGAGCCGTGTGTGTTTGGCCGATAATCCTCCTGTCTCTCAAGGTTGGCTCCCTGTTGCAGAAGCAGCAGCTGACGACTCTGAAGCTGTGTCACAGCAGAAGAATGCCTGAAGACTGTGGCCATTATTCCAACTTCTGAGCGACGCAATCATGAGGAGTCTCACTGAGGTCATCTAGCTCTGAAGACACAGCTCCCAGGGCTGCAGTTTTTACACTGGGCTGCCAGTGAATGTTAGAATCGATGTCAGCGTAGAAACCACTGCATGGCCTTGGAGTCTCTTATGTTGATCCTGCAGTCTGAGAGATCAGATTCCAGGATGATGGGATTTTGACTGTCTCTAAATTGCAGACAAAGTCAGATGAGGACAGCACAGGCAGGTGTTCTCCTGTGTCCTTGGTTGGGGCTCTGTCCCTTGAGTTACAATAATTCACTAAAAATTCAGATCTTTTCATATATTAGGATTTTAATTTTTTTTTTTACTGCTTACTAGGCTGTGTAAAAGGCCTAATGAGATGTACTAAGAAAAATAAGGATGTTGGACTGTGATGGAAAACAAAAAAGGACTCACATTTAATGTTTTGGTTAACTGCAGAAATAAAAGAGTTTATGGACTAGAATAGCTCCCAATACACTGGCTGGGGTCCAATGCCCTCATTTTTGCTCTGCTTACTGGGTTTCTAAAAAAAAATTAGTTTTTTTTCAATTGAAAAAGAAATACACACATATTGCCTTACCCTAGGAAACAGAGCCGGAAGAAAAGGTTAAGTGGCACTGCTTGATTGGGGGTTCAATGCCAAGGCAGCCAGAGGGAAGGACAGAGGTGTGCAGTAGGGCAGGCCGGGAAGCAGGCACAAGGTGGGGGGTTACTTCACATTCACATGCGGGGTGGCTGCTGCTTCACAGACGGGGCTGACCGTTTGGTGGCCCCATGGCGTGGCTCTGGACAAGATATGCAGAAACACCATATCCTGTAGCAGTCTGTCAGGGGGGTGAATGAAGATATTTATTTGTTGGTTCTTTCTCGTTTCTTCCACAGGTTGAAGTTCACCCTACAGGGTGTTATTGCCCCTGCACCTTCAAGTTGCATCCCCTGATCCCTTGGTGGCTGCTGGGGAAGTCAGACCCCCTGTGTGGACGTCACCTGAAGCAGTGGGAGGAGCCAGAGACTCAGGCCATTTCCCTCACCTGGTGGGAGCAGTTTGGGAGCACGCGGCAGAGCTCTGGGAGAGAACTAGCTGCAGCTAGGGAATCTGGGGTAGCCCATGAGACGGGCAAAATGGAGGCATAGTAAAAATTTAAGCCATACCAAAGAATATACAAGGAAATGTTTTCCTTCCAGCCCAGACCACCAAGTCACTGTCTGTAGTTTGCCCTAACATCTCGTGTATACAAAACATTCATCTATGTTTACAAGATCCTATGTTAGGATAAGATTTTGCCACTTGCAAAAGAAACCCCCAAATGTGGCTAAAACAAGATAGAGATTTATTGTTCTCTGTCATGTGAAAGTCGGAGGCAGGCAGGAAGGCAGACCAAGGGTGGCCAACCTGCTCCATCACATTTAGCATGGCTTCTAGCTTCAAAGCTGATTTATGTCCCAAAATAGTGACAGGAGCTCCAGCCATCACGTCTATGCACCAGGCGATAAGAAAAAAGAAAGGACAGAAGATTGTGTCTCCTAGCTGAGTTAACCTCATTTAAGCAGTTTTCTTAAAGGCTCTACCCAACAATTTCCACTTAGGTCTCATTGGCTATCCCTGGCAGCAAGGGAGCCTGAGAAATAAGGCCTTTTAGACAGGTACTTTGCAGCTGAGTAAAACCAGGGTTTGTTTAGTAAGAATGAAGGAAAGAATGAATATTGGGTAGACAACTAGCAAGTTTATTTTACAGAAATTCAACACCTTGCTTTTGAACATTTAATGTATCTTGGATATTGTTCCAAAGTAATACATGTAGACTTCATTCATTTGAATACATGCATTGTTATTCTACTGTGTGAAAATACTACAATTTATTTAACATATCCTCTATGGGTAGATATTTAAATTATTTCCAATATTTTGGCTATTATAATCAAGCACTGCAAATAACATTTTTTATGCATATGTATTTACTTATTATCTGAGTATGTATCTCCAGGATAAATTTACAGATGAAGAATGGCTGGGTTGAAAGGGTAACTGCATTTTACATTTTACTATATATTGTCAAATAGCTCTCCAAAGTGTTGGCATTACTTCACATTCTCACTGACAGTGTATAAAAATGCCTATTGCCTTCCAACCCAGATAACAATGTGTATTATTAAATGCCATGAATTTTTCCAATTTGATAAGTAAAAATGGCATTTTATCAACCTGACTTTCATTAATTGTCTTATTAACTTCTCAAGTGGCCATCGAAGTTGTCAATTCCACTTATTTCCTAGCCCTAACCCAGTCTGGATCAATGGGTGTTTACATTAAATATTACTCTTAGCAATTTTACACAAAGGAAGATTTAAATTCTTAATATGCAATCCATTTTAGTCTTGAAATATTTCTAAAAAAGAACAGCTTTATTGAGGTATAATTTACATACCATAAAATTCATCCTTTTAAAGTGTACAATTCAGTGGTTTTTAGTATATTCACAGAATTGTGCAACCAGCACCGTTACATAATTTCATCATGGTCTGAAAAAGAAAATCCTGTGCCCATTAACAGTCACTCCCCATTTCCCTCCGCCTCATACCTCTCTTATGAGGTCACTAATTGCATTCTAAACTAATCACCTCCTAAAGGCCCCATTTATTAATACCATCACCTTGGTGATTAACTTATGAATTTCCTCAACACATTCAGACTCTACAGCTCCTTGCACTGATGCTCCACTATCACCCATCTCTTACCTTTATCTGCTCTTTATGGAAGATCCCTTGACTAGGGCCATGCATAGCTCTCCACTGCCTTTTTGTTTTTATTTTTCGTCCCCTGATCATTCCAGGTGTTTCTTGCAATTCAATTTTTCAACTTTTATGACCTCAGGACTTATTTTTTAAGTCAGATAATCCTGAATCAATATGTGCCCTTGATATTAAATTTACAGTCCACTTGATGCATCTAGAATTCACATATAATAATTTTTTTCACTATGTCCTATTCCCTATGAACCAGTTGTGTGCTGGTTAAAGAGGCATAGAACCCAAATGAATAGCCACAGGAGAAATTGATTTCTGATTTGTTTGTTTGTTTGTTTGTTTGTTTTTGATTACAGTCATCCAGGTAGATGTGAATTGGTATTTCAGTATGGTTTTAATTTGCATTTCCCTAATAACTGATGATATTGAAAACACCTTTTCATGTGCTTTATTTGTATATTTTCTTTGGAAAAATGCCTACTTGTTGCCCATTTTTTAAGTTGTGTTATTTCTTTTTATGTTTTTCAGTGTGAGTGTTCTTTATATATTCTAAATACAGGTCCCTTATAAGATATATGACTTGCAAATATTTTCTACCCTTTTGTGGGCTGTCTTTTCACTTTCTTGATGGTGTTTCTTGAACCACAACAGTTTTTGATTATGATGAAGTTCAAGTTATTTAGGGTTTTTTTTTTGTTGTTGTTGCTGCTTGTGCTTTTAGTGTCATATCCAAGAAACCATTGCCTAATCTAAGATCAGGAAAATGCATTTCCCTGTTTTTTGCTAAGAGTTTTATTGTCTTAGCTCTTACATTTAGGTTCGTGATTTGAGTTAATAGTAAATATTTGTATATGGTATGAGCTTGGGGTGAAACATTTTTCAAGCCATTTTTATAGAACAAGAAGTAGTATCTAAGTAGTATATTTCTTCCCTTAGGTTTAGCTCATTTTCTTTTAGCAGAGACTTGTTCATTCATTTGGTCAACAACTATTTAATGAGCAACTGCTTAGTGCCAGGCTCAAGTATAGAGTGAAGGGGAATAAGAAGTAGTCTCTATTTCTAATGAGCTAACAGTGCAGGAGGAACAAAGAAGGAAACCAACAGTTCCTGCATGCTACAGCAATAGGAGGGGTACTTACTTCAGCTTGAGGAGGTCAGGGAGTGTTTCTATGGAGAAATAATGATTTACCCAAGCACTGAAGAATGAGATAAAATTTATCAAGTGGACAAGTGTGGTGGGAGAGAGGCAACATTCCAGGAAGGTAAAAACACATATAAAGAAAGAAAGTCACAGAGCCCATGAAGAAGCATGGTACATTTGCAGACATGAGCATGTGGTTGTTATTCTGTGAGCCATCATACTGGGAAATTGTAATACAATTCTGGTAGCAAAAAACAAAACAAAAATCACCAAAAAAAAAAAAAAAGAAAGAAAGAAAAAGAAAAACACAGGTAAACAGACCTTGTTCAGGGAGGGCTTTGTTGTAACACAGATGAGAAGTTAGAAAAGGTGAAACTAAATCAGAGCTAGTGGAAATGAAGTGAGGATGTAGATTCAAAGAATATTTAGGAAAGTTGGATTGATGGGAGCTGGTGATCGAGTAGATTTGGACCGTGAAAGGAGATGCCTAGGACAGCATCTTCAGGGAGCTGGCGGGATCGGGGTGTAGTTCTCTGAGATGATAAATTCAATTAAGAACCTAAATATGGTTGTAAACATCTACCACATTTTATGTAACCTTGGACCAGGTTCAAAGCTTTCAAAAGTCTTCAAAGAATGTTGTTTAAGTGTTTTATTCTTGCTTCGAAGTCCAATTCAATTCCTTCCATTTGAATTCTTAAATAAGAAGAGTTTCTTATACTACTGCTAGCACATCTCTGGGCCAGGCTCTTGTTCCTTTCCCTTCCTTTGTCCTGCTTCCATTTTTCTCTTCCATTTTCAGCACTTTTGCAAATTTGTGTTGAACTAGCCTCTTGCAGGGAAAGAAAGGACTGAGGAGTTCTGATTCCCAGCATTGCTTTTTCCCACCCCCTCCCTGTGTGGAGGTTTCTATGTTGAAGAACTCGACAGATCCCAGCAGATGCAAAAGAATTTGCTTTCCTATTGGTTCCCTGGGTAAGAGCACAGCATAGAACTAGCAGATGCCACACAAGGAGTAAACGCTGCCTGTTAGAATAGGAAATGCAGATAACTGGCATGCTTCCTTTCCTGTCTGCCAACGCCGGCCTGAAAACCAAGCCGCCATTGAGTGCAGCTGTGGCTCTCAGCGCTCAGAGTCTGTTCTTTCGGAATTGATTGAAACACATTGATCTAGGTTTTAAAAGCTGATGGCTAAAGATAGTTCGATTGCAGAGTCATCTAAGAGGATCCAAGTAATGAATGTATTGTTTGGCTAGTGAGGCTGCCCAGGTGGTGAGCAAGCCAGGTCTTTGCCACTCCTTCTCCTTTGACCCAGCACTTTAACAGCAAGATAATGGGCACCCTTACGCCAGGTCCAGCAAAGCCAAAGGGAACCAGAGAGGCAGTGTGTGTCTGCCTTCTTTGCCAGACTGTAAACTATTTGAGAACAGGGCAGTTGCCTATTTATTTCTGTATTTCCCATAGCATCTAGCATAGTGTTCTTCCAGGAGAAAAGTCAGTTCAAATAGATTCACCTAAGTAACCTTGTTCTGAGAAGGCAGCAGGTGAGCTTCATCTTCAACACCCTGTCTTCATTCTCTGCTGAGCTGATGGGGCTTGGTGCAGGCATTTGGGCCAAGACTTTCTCAAGATCTCTAAAGAGAACAGGCACAGGATTTCCTGCTCCTTGGCATCTTTGGAGGGCTGAGGCACAAGTAGAAGAGGAGAGAATTTGCCTGGGCCTTGAGGCTGGGGAACAGTGGCCATTCCTGGTTTCTAAAGGAGGCTGCAGCTGGAGAACGGCTGCCCACATTACCTTCACCTGGTGAACCTGGTCGCCCTGGAGGGCCAGCTCCTTCTCTGAGCCTCGGTCAGGTGGTACTGGGCTGCTGGCTGGTCTGTGCCTCTGTTTGCTCACGATGGTACCCCTTCAACCCGTCATTAGTTTGCACGTGTGCCAGGGCCCCCAGCAGCCTGCCTTGCCTGCTTGCAGGGCTGGGGTGCACCCAAAATCAGGAACAAGCAAAGAGCCACAGCCTCTGGATACGAGAGCCGAGCAGGACGTCTGGCCCAGGTGCCTCTCTCCAAAGCAAGGCTTTTTCTATACACAAGGTAAGAAGGAACTTTAACAGAAAATATCATAAAAATTCTTAAGAAGAGGAAATTAGAGCTTTAAAAAGGTTTTCTGAAACTAAAGAACTATGGTTTTTGAAAAAAATTAACAGATGAATTTTGAGCACTTATTAGTATTAAAAACCCCATATGCTAAGTGCTAAAAATACAATGATGGCTGAGATTGTTCCTTCTCTCAAGGAGTTTACAATCTATTGAAGAAGAGAGACTTATGAATAACCAGACATGGTACAAAGGAGGCTGACATAAGAGCTTATGTAAAGTAGGAATGGTACTTTGCATATGGAAGCAGGAGCTATTAATTCTAAATGGCAGATGAGGGAAGCTGCGCAGAGGAAGTGCTGTTTCAGCTCGGCTCTGAGATGAGAAGGGTCTCAGTGGTGGGAGGATGAGGTGAAGGACAGGCAGGCGGTGATACTGGGCTTGGGCCACAGCCCTTGAGGCTGCACAGGTGTCCTGGGAAATGCAGCTGGGAAGTGGTTTTGTTCTGCAGATGTAGAAGCGGGATCATGGATGTAGATATTGGCATCAGGCATACTTAGTTTTCAAGGTCTGTTTTCTTACTCAAAGCTGTGTGACCCTCTGTAGTGGTGTGTTAACACAAGAAGTATAAAAAGAGAAGTGTTATAAGGAGTAGGAATAATATGTGTATAGGGTGTATGGTACATCGTGGCCTCTCGGCATAGGTCTGCTGCCTGCGTAAATCTCCATTTTATAGTTGGGATATTTGAGGCTGAATGAGTTTAAATAGCTTGTCAAGTGGTCTCAACAAGTAAGAATCCCAGTCCAGATTTGAGCCTACATTCTGTCCCTTTCTCTCTATGGGGAGAAAGGCTTGATGTGGGTAGAGGCAGAATAAACAACGCTTATAACCACCTTCAAAGAGTGTATACCTTGGCTTGTTTAACATGGAGTTGGACTGCAAACAGAAGGGGCCCGAGGGCTGCAGTGCAGTGGTGGTGAGCTTCCTGGAGGAAGAGGAACTCTCTCCCTGACTCTGCTGAAGGAAGCAAGCAGGGAGGGAATTCCAGGGTGGGGAATTCTTGGGGTGAAGGGCTTACTCCCCTGGCTGCTGGCCCTCAGCAGCCTACCCTCTGGGGACTTCCTCACCCAGGGGCCCACCTCCTTCCACACAGGCCTGGGTCTTTTGCCCAACTTGAGCTGACCTGAAGGCTCTCTCACTGCTCGAGCTCCCCATGGGGTCAGCTGAGGTCTTTGCTAGGGCTGCAACCTGGGGCAACCTCTCCCTATCTTGCTCCGGTCCCTCCCTTCCATAGGTGCTGGCCCAAGAGCACTCCCTCAGGGGTGTCTGCACGTCTGCAGATCTGTCTCAGCTGACTTCCCAGGGAGCCCACCCTGTGACACTCAAATCCAGAGCATAACTTGTAGCTCTGGCCTGTGGCTGAGTCTCCAGGATTCAGCCCATCCCTGGGTGCTGTGTGGCAGGAGACTGAGATGGACCGGTGTCCAGGAACCCACAGGACCTGAGGCCTGTCCCTGGTCCCTACCTTCCACATTGCCCCCTTAGCATTCTCGTCTGGGAGGGACAGATTCTTTTGTGCCTGGTGGGACAGCCGAGTGTGTGTGGGGTGGTGGTCAAGGTGCGGGAGGACTGCAGGGAAGCAGCCACCTTCCACGCAGCTTTGTAGCCCTCCATTCTGCAGGAAGAGGAGCAGAGCACGGGGAAGGACAGCTGGCAGGGGCGGGCTGAGGATGGGGCACAGCGTTGGGCCAGAAAGAGAATCAGAATCTGAGAAGGACACTTAAGTGGTCTCAATCTTTTTAAATCTGTGCTCATTTTAGAAGGATATGGAAACATCATAAATAAATGGGTTTTCCTCTCTTAAGATATGTTTTTGGTTTTGTTTTTTTAAAAATAAGTTTATGCATATTTAAAGTATACAACAGGATGTTCTGAGATACACATACATAGTAAAATGGCTACTACAGTGAAACAAATTAACACATCCATCAGGTTAAAACATAATGGAACAGGTGGGCCGGGCGTGGTGGCTCACGCCTGTAATCCTAGCACTCTGGGAGGCCGAGGCAGGTGGATAGCTCAAGGTCAGGAGTTCGAAACCAGCCTGACCAAGAGCGAGACCCCGTCTCTAAAAAAAAAAAAAAAACATAATGGAACAGGCTTGTGCTCAAAAGGATCACAGATGTGCAGAATGAAGAGCCCAATTTCTGCAAAACCCCACCAGGAGAGATGGGTCTGTTGGGATTTATTGTCTGTAGTTTGGATTATGTAAGAAGCAAGTTATTCTTCATTCTACTTTATGAATATAAAGTTATCATTTGTAAAGCTGAGATTCCCCGTTGGAAGCATAGCAGCCTGAGGCTCTGTGTAGGTGAAGGTGGAAAATCTGGTCAACCAGGTCTTTGGGGTCCCATTAGTGCTGAGCAGCTTTGTGGGGAACTCAGGGCCGCTCAGGACCGGAGGGCACAGGCCTGACAAAACACCTCAGGCTCTCCTGGCTTGCCTGGGGTCAAACAGACACAGCATTCAAGTTTCCAGTGAGTTTTCTAAGCAACCGACCAGGGCCTGCTCTCTGCCCCTCTCCTGGCTGAGTTCTCACGGCCAAGTGCCTGCCATTGAAAAGCCCAGACCCAGCAGGGGGACTGGGTCCTGTGGTGGGGGCAGCCCATCTCTGACCGTTCTTTGATCCTTATATCAGAAAGAGTCAGACAATCTGGAGAATACACTGGTGCCTGTTTCCCTGTTTCTTCTAATTTTTAGGGCAGCCAAGAAGCTGGCACACATTTTGGAATAAGGAAGTGGCAGGCTCAGAGCTCAGTTTTAGAAAGATGTGGTTTGTGTCTCTGGCAAGACCTAAGAGAGGCAGGAGAGAGGGCAGACCAGGAACGAGTTTGGATGTACCTGTGATTGATCCATCACCTGGGGGTAGTAAGGAGCCCAATGAGAATGGTGGCAACGGGGATGGAAAGAGGGGGGTCATTTGAGACACTCTGGGGACAGAATGTGTGGGAGGCAACAATGGCTCAGACAGAGACAAGTCCGGTTTTAGCCCCGAGGGAATGGTGGCTGATAATGCCATTAAAAGAAACTGGGAAGTCAATTCTCACAAACCCTATGAGACAGGCTTCAAAAATAGATCTGGTTTCAAATTCTAGTCCTATTGCTACTAGCCGTGTGGGTGCCATTACATATAAAGTCACCTCTTGGAGTCTGGAGTTTGTTTTTTTAAATTTGTAAAATCTAAGATGATGGTAACTATTTTATAGTTATTTATTGCAAAGAATAAATGAGAAAACATCACAAAGTATTTACAACAGTATTTACAGCACACAATCAACACTTAATAAACGGTAGTGACTGATAGAGTCGGATTAGTGGAATTTATGAGGCTGTAGGGGAATTGGGCCTGCAGGGGACAGGGACCTGTTCCAGCTGATCTGCTCAGGCAGGAGTCAGAGTTCATGCTGGTATCTCTTCCGGGTCTTTGATGTTTTAATTTTTTTGTTATTATAACATGTTTATTCTATATTTGTTCAAATTCTGGGACTTTAAAAAGGGAAATGCAAGCTTACTTTCTTAAAGATGCATCATAAGCTGTTTTCTTTCACTGAAAGGAAGTGACAGAGAAACAATTTTGTAAATAAATTTTGAGAATATGTTATTATAACATGTTTCTTTCTGCATTGGTACCTATAAGGACAAGTGCACCTATCCTGCTATAAAGGGCAAACGTAAACATGCTTGCTTAAAGATACATCATGAATTGTTTTCTTTTAGTGAATGGAAGTATTTGAAAAGAAACATCTTTGTAAGCAAACCTTGAGAATATGTTATTAGAATGTGTCTTTGATGAGTTAGAAGGCCATCTGTCTTAAGCACAGAAATGAACTGATCTATAAATGGTCTCTTTTCAGAATTATTAATAGGTACAAATGACAAACATGAATACTGTTGATCATCTCCTTCATATGTAAGGTTGAAATAATTTTCTTTTATTACCATTTTAATAGCAGCTGAGATTTTTTTAAAAAGGGAATTAAATCATAATGACATTTATTGTTTACTTAACATGAAAAGTTCAACAACGTTATTAAGGATCCAGGCCCTTCCAATCTTCTCCTTCCCCATTTGTGTTGGGTTTTGTTCTTGTTGTCTCATGGTTGCAAGGTGGGTGCCATAGCACAAGGCATCCCATCTATGTTCAAGAAAGGAAAAAAAAAAAAAAAAAAAGGAAGGCACAGCACCGCTGAGTTCTCTGCTGTCTAGCCCTGATATCAGGAAAGTGAGAAGTTTTCTGGAAAACCCAGCAGAGTTTCACTGGCCAGAATTAGGTCATATGGTCATGCCCAAGGATTAAAAATGTTCAGGAAAGCAAGTATCTGGCAAAGAGGAACAGGACTGCCTGATAATGGTTCTGTATCCTAACAGGAGATTTTTAAGCAGCTGCTGAGATTTTGGCATAAGATTTTGCCAACTTAGAATTTTGGTTTATCCAGTGACTTATCATTTAACTGTAGGCCAATGAACATTTTCATGAATGAGCATGTAGTCTCTTGGTTTTCTAGCACAGTGGTCCCCAACCTTTTTGGCACAAGGGACTTGTTTCATGGAAGGCATTTTTCCATGTGTGGTGGGGAGGGATGGTTTGGGGATGATTCAAGTGCATTACATTTATTGTGCAGTCAACTCTCTCTGCTGATGATGATCTGTATTTGCAGCTGCTCCCCAGCACTAGCATCACTGTCTCAGCTCCACCTCAGATCATGAGGCATTAGATTCTCATAAGGAGTGCTCAACCTAGATCGCTCATGTGTGCAGTTTACAATAGGGTTCCAGCTCCTATGAGAATCTAATGCCATAGCTGATCTGATGGGAGGCGGAGCTTACTCGGTGATGCAAGCAACGGGGAGCGGCTGTAAATACAGATGAAGCTTTGCTCACTTGCCTGCCGCTCCCCTCCTGCTGTGTGGCCCAGCTCCTAACAGGCCACAGACCAGTACCTATCTGAGGTCTGGGAGTTGGGGTAGGGGATGGGGGCCACAGATTTAGAGGATAAGAGAACTGAAAGGCCATTTGAGAAGAGATGATTTTGCCATTATGGTATTCCAGGGCCTATAGATGCTTTAATTCCTTTTGTTTTCTTTTTTTCTTTTTAAAATTTCATTCATTAAATAGAGGACTTCTAGAACTACATAATTAAAAAATATGGGTGGACTTCAAGATTAAACTTTGTTGTTGCTTCCTATATTCATCTTTGAGTTCAGCAGTAGACTCAGTGGCACAGGAAGCTGAAGCAACAGGAAGGAGGACAAGGGAGTCCATTCCACCTTGTACAGGAAGGGCCTGTGCGTAGTGGTTAGTGCTGGCGCTCTTGTGCCTGTAGGCCCGATGGCAGGGCCCAGGCTCCTTTTGGTAAAGGAAAACTTTCTTGACCCTTCATGATTCAGCTTAAGCTAAAGAGAGCTTAAGCATTCACAGACATTTATAGTAATTTAACAATCAATCAAATTCCTTGTTATAAGATGAATTAGAAAAGTCATTTGATGTGATATGCAATGACTTTAGACTCAATGATAAAACAAGTTATGATAACCCCCTCAAATAGCCCTGTGATAAAAAAGAGCCCAAATTTGTGAAATTAATTACAAAATGGTTGTTGTTTTGAAGAGGCAATTTAAAAATATCAATTTAAAAAAATCTACTGAAGATGAGTTGTGGTGATGGTTTGCAGAACAATGTGAAAATATTTAATGCTACTAAACTGTATACTTAAAAATGGGTAAAATGGTATATTTTATGTTATGTGTATTTTACCATAACAAAAAAAGTCTACTGAATGTAGCCTTGTTAAATTGAGAGCCCTGCTTAAGTAAATGGATAGAATAAATTGTAAAGAGAAGAGCAAACAACTGCATGTCAGTGGGTGTTTGCACTCTACACTCAGTACATATCTTGATCACAGAGTGTTCTCTGAACGCTGGGCCTGAGTACCAAGTGGCATTCTATCTACTTGGCACGTCTCACAGACACTGCAGGTCCTCCACATGTAAAACTGAATTCAGTGTCTTCAGTTCACCTGTGGACACCTCCCCCTCCCCCTCCCCCGTCTTAGTTAAGGGCACCAGTGTGCACCCAACTGCTCAGGCCAGAAATCTGGGCGTTATTCTCGAATCCGACTTTTCCCTTACACTCCACACCAAATCAATCAACACGTTGGGTTAATTCTGTCTCCTCAATGTCACTCTCATCTGGCCGCCTCTCTTCACCCCACAGTTGCCACTCTAAGGTAAGTGAGGGATCAGGAACTCTCCCCTCTGAAATGAGCCCTAGCATCCATTCTGCCATCCACTCATCTTAATGTGGGTCTTTTCTAGGAACTAAGAAATCATTTTCTTAGCCCATGTAGATGATTCGGCTGGCCGCCTTAAACATATTATCAAGTTGCTTAGCAAACCAATTCTACAAAGGCACTCAGCCATAATTTTTGAAAAATGGAAATGACACAACAGAGTTTCTGCATATGCTCAAACCTTCTTAATCCTCCACAAAATATTCACCCCTCTCCCTGTTTAGCACGGTAACACTGACAGTGTGAGAAAAAAGGATTGGGGGGCCAGGTCCTCAGGGCAGGTGGTGGAAAATGGCCGTCTTCATTAGTGTGAGCTGTCCAAGAGCAAGGTTATTCTAGTTTTTATCAATTTACTCATCAGTTAATCAGCATTTATTCACCATCTATCTGTATGGGGCACTGTTAGGGTTAGAGAGATGGGACAGAGTCTCCATGTGCAAGGAGCACACAGCCTAGAGATGGAGAGAGGTTGAAAAGCAGATGATTGCTTTACAGAGTGGAGAGCTAAGAACAGAGCAAGGTGGTCTGCAGTTGCAGAGGAGGGGTATTCCTCGCCGTTGGGGATGAGCAGGCAGAGCTTGTCAGAGCCGGCAAATAAAGAAGATTTGCATGTGAAATCCAATCCTGTTTCACATTTGGCCCTTTTCCCATTTCAGCAAAGAATGTGATCAGTGTGGCAGACACTGGGTTTTAATAGTCTCATTGTTATTTCACTTTGTATTTCCCCAGCTACCAGTCAGGCTGAGCATCTTTTTGTGATTCTTGAACCTGTGCATTTTCTCTTCTGTGTGTTGTCTTATCATTTGTGGAAAATCTCGGCATTGAAAATCAGCTGTGCAAGGCAGATAGGGAACTTATCTTTTGCTCTTTGAAGGACTGATTTCCTAAGTCACATCTACGGGCAAAAATAAGAATCAGGATGTTTTCCTAAAATCCCCCTTGCTTCCTGTCGATCTCTGCCTTCTCTCCAATAATCCTGCTTCCTCTTCTAGCCTGGTGGTCACTAAGGGAGAGGAGCAGGACGTGATGGCATCTGTATGTGCAGACACTGTCATCATTGTTAACTGTTTGTTTTTCTCTGTCAAAAGTAAGGGAGAAAGTCTGCACAGATGGACAGAGGGAGTTATGTGTAGGCTTGCAAATGTGAGAACAAAGTAGTTGAGTGTGCAAATCTTAAAGAATGAGGCCCAATTTCATATCTGGTTTGAGAAAAATGTCTATAGATAAACTACTCCATGGATTTGAGAATGACTTTCATTCATGTAACAGAGAATGCATTGCCTTCAACTGCAGATGTCAACGTCCCAGTTAACCTTCTTGCTGTCTTGCCTGATGGCAGTCAGAAGGATTCTCCAACTGCATCTTGAGTTTTAACTGCTTAGTGACCAGAGGACAAGGCTGAAGCTGCCTGAGATGTAGGGGAAAGGGCACCCAGAGCTTGGTGCAGAGGCACCTGGGTGGGGTGTGTGTGGCTACCTTACTTATCAGCTGCGTATTGTGAAGCAATTTTCTCCACCTCTCTGAGCCTTGGTTTTCCCAAAGGCAAAATGGGGAAAATAATTCTAGCTCACTGAATTATAAGGATTAAACAACCTGACAATAAATTACTATCCAGATGTGTTATGTATCTTTTTTTCTCATCTTTAGTCTCTTTACTACACCACACACACACAGCTAAGCAAAGGGCCTTGCTTGTTGTTGATGCTTAATACTTGATTAATCATTGCTTGATGAAACAGAGCAGCAGTTACTTTGAGGACCACTTTGATGTGGTCCCTTGACCAGTAGCATCAGCATCACCTGGGCACATGTTAGAAGAAATGTAAATTCCTCCACCTACTCAATCAGAAACACTGCCGTTTTAACCTCCAGGTGATTCTAATGCTTGTTAAAATTTGAGAACCACTGACATAGTCTCCTGGTGTTCAACACAGGGTGAGATTTGGTGGAAGAAATAAAAAGTGAGTTTTAATGATATAAAAGCTATTTTTAATTAATTAATTAATTAACTTATTTTCCCAGGAGATGATTTTCATCTAATGTCAGGTTTTCCTTAAAATAATGAAACATGTTTCAAGCAGAATTGTTTCTTGCTACTTATTGAATAAAAGCACAAGCATTTAGCTTAATGCAGGATTTGAGAAAAGCTATGTGGATGTCTACACTGAACTGGAACTGATAAGTTTTTATCATCTTTTCTGTTCTTTAGATATATTAATCACAGAACTTATAAACTAATGGTTGCTACACTGACTACTTAGCTCTGGAAGATCTGATGTGATATTTTGCCATGTTATTTCTGATTAAATATATTTAAAGCCAGAGCCATTTGCCTGTGTTCACAACCATGGTGATTAAACATAACAGAGACCCATTAACACATTTCTGCACATCAGTGAAAATCCTGATGCACCAGTTCCTTCCTACAACCAAGAGAATAATCATTGTGGCAAGACTTTGTCAGGCTCATTTCTCATACACCTTAATTGTATCTTTTTATCATGCAGTTTTTGTGAGTAACAGACATTAATGAATAGTTGTACCTAGTGTATATAATGCATGTTCTGTATTATCGAATATTCCTAAGCCTCTTATAAGAGGTGCATCAGTAATTACCAATGTGTCTTCTGATCACCATTAAAGAGCTTTGAATTTTTAAATGCCTGCTCTCTGCTTTTGAGAAGGAACCCATTTAATTGTATAAACTACAATTGATCCTATAGGCAGAGTACATTCTGTAGAGTAGGCCCTGATGCTTAATGACCAAAGGCTAGCAGAATTTCATTTTGGTGAATTTAAGGAAGCATTGATTAAACATGTAATAGATGTTTGATGAGGGAATAAGTAAAAATTGCTAATAAAAGTGAGACTATTAATTGTAATAGTATCTACTATATTTTGAGAGTATACTGTGTGCCAGGGAGTTTACTAAAGTTACCTAATTTGATTCTTATAAAAATACTATGAAGCTGATACTATTGTTCTCATTTTACAGACACCAAAACAATCCTTAGAGTGTACCAAAAGGGACACATGGTGTTGGCATACCCAATGAATATGGGTAAGACTTAAAGTATGTGGTTCGTTTCATTAAAATGGCATCTGAGAAAGCGAATACTGGCCTGCCTGAATTTAGTTCTTCTTATATTATACTTCTCTATGTGAAGGAATATCCCCAACTAATCTGACCTGTCTGTCAAACTGCATTGGTGAATTGTGTGTGAGCAAGCTACTGATCTTTGGAGACTCACAAGGAGCTCAGGTTTTGCAGGGCATAAGACATTAAACAGCGTACTGAATGCACAGGCAACTCCTGAAAGCTTGGAGCAGGCTAGCAAAAAGGTCTGGGGTGCTTCCTTTATGACTTACTCAGGTAGTCTTCTCCAGAATATCAGAACAAATATAGGTGAATTGTTAACAGTTTGGGTGAATAAAGGGAAACTCAAAGTCAGCTAGGAATTTTTAGAAAAAATGAAAAGATATTTCTATGCACAAAAATTCTAATAGAAGAAAACCAAACTGTAAAGTAAGGAACTACTGGGAGATAAAGTTGACATTTGAGAAATGAAAAATTATACTGACTTCCTCACATTACTTGTTGCATCATGACAAATTGGACATAGAGAACATCAAACTTTATTTTGAGCACAGAAATATCTCAGTCTTCAGTATTTTCTTGTGCGAGATTATTTTGCAAATTCTTGCACAGTTTCAGTGAGGAACAACACACTTAAGTGGTATTTGTTTATTCTTTTGAATATATGGATCTGAATGTGTCTAACCTCTGCTAACTTTTTACTTAGCCCAGTTATCTGATGTAAAATTGCTTTTAAAATGCCATCTGCAGTTCTTAGGTAATGGATTCCACCACCTGTTAGCTCTACAACAATGCTATGTTTGAGTATCTTCCTGGCCTTTGTCAACTTCAGAAGCAGCTGTGTGGCCTCTAGGTACTTGTTCTACTGATTGGGAGCTGTTAAAACATGCCCAGAATGCTGGCAAGTAAACCTCTGAAAAAGGGGGGGGGACATGCCCAGAAAATGAGAAAATTAGGTGACCTTTGGCTTCTTCTCACCTTTGCTTCTGCTTTCACTGCGCAGGGGACGTGACATTTATCAGATTCCTTTCTTCCAAATATGTGCCATAAATGGCAGGGGTGTGACATGTGCATTCCTGAAACTGAAGTCCTCCATTGCTGTCCCATAAGCAAATATCATGAATTCCACTGGATGTTCAATATTTTTCTTTGGCATTTTACGAACAAGTTTGCTCGAGGTGAGGAAGGGGACAAGGAAGGACTTGTATGTCAGCATTGTGATCTTCCATTTAATTCATCTCTTCAAGGACTGATTTCTTTAATTCTTTGGATACACTGTATTTGTACATATTTATGGGGTACATGTGAAATTTTGTTACATAGAATGTATGTAACAAAGTGTATGTAATGATCAAGGCAGAGCATTTAGGGTATCAAATATTATTTTTATGTTTTGTGTATATTTCAGGTCTTCAAGCTATTCTGAAAAATGCAATATATTTGTTGTTAAGTATAGTCACCCTACTCTGCTACTGAACATTAGAACTTATTCTATCTTACTGTATGTTTGTACCCCTTACCTCTTTTCATCTGCCCCCCTCACCCATCCTTTCCAGAAGGACGGCTACATCTTTACCACAATAAGCGAACAGCTTTATCAGTCACCAGCTGAACAAATCTCAGGGCCTCACTTTTGTGTTAATTCTACCACAGTTTATCTAAATCAGACTTGGGATTCAAGAGAATGCCAAGGAAGTTTTATGGACTACTGAGATAAAGTATCAAAGGAATACTGCAGAACTGGTCCAAACCATTTTAGGTCTTCTAAGCATTATGAGCAATTTCTGTGTTAATTCTTTTTTTTTTTTTTTTTGAGGCAGAGTCTCACTTTGTTGCCTGGGCTAGAGTGCCGTGGCATCAGCCTAGCTCACAGCAACCTCAAACTCCTGGGCTCAAGCGATCCTCCTGCCTCAGCCTCCCGAGTAGCTGGGACTACAGGCATGCGCCACCATGCCCGGCTAATTTTTTCTATATATTTTTAGCTGTCCAAATAACTTCTTTCTATTTTTGGTAGAGACGAGGTCTCACTCTTGCTCAGGCTGGTCTCGAACTCCTGAGCTCAAACGATCCACCCACCTCGGCCTCCCAAAGTGCTAGTATTACATGCGTGAGCCACTGCGCCCGGCCTCTGTGTTAATTCTTGAGATCAAGTTCAAACACATAACCATGTTCCTTTATAACATGCCTCTTACTCTAAAACAACAATATGTCATTCAAATGCTAAACTTTTAGTAATATTTAGTATTCTATAAGGTTGAAACATAAATATTCTACTGAAAATCATGAAACAGGGTTGTAAGTACATGCTATTCTGAACTTTTAAGAGACTCTGCTATAGTTATATCAACTCAGCAATATTAGCGAGCTTATGTTAGAGATATGGAAATGGACTCATTCAACCTACACTGCTACCTTGGATTTCATGGCACTTGCCATAGTTTCATGGCTGAGGAGTGGCAACGCAGAACATGCTGGCCAGTATTTGAAATGAGAAAGCACAAGATTTAGAGCCAGGTCTGGGACTCCAATACAGATTTTTATGACTTTTTGGCTATGTGATCTTGGACAAGTCATTTAACTGCAGGAAAACTTTCATAGGAAGGTTGTAAGAATCCAATGAGACACTGATGTGAAAGTTCTTCGTAAAGCAAATGTCTCATATTCTCCCATACTGGAAATTGCATATTAGCATTAAGAAGAAATTCTGCAGGTGTGGCCTTTGATTTTCACAATGAAAAAGACTAATAATCACCACTGAAGAAAGAACATATGACCTACGGCATAATTAAACTTTGTAAAAAGACCCTTAGAATGGGGTATCATTATATTTTTCAATGTGTTTGAGATGCTAACAGGAATTTAATAACTATTTTTTCCAAGTTCTTTCAATCAGTAAAAACTAAAATACACGAAATAGTTACATGCCAGGCACTGTGCTAATAAACACTTACCAAATGAGGTCATTTCGTTCTCATCACCACCCTGAGGTCAGTGCTATGGTTATACCCACTTTACAGATGAGGAAACCAGGGACACAGATTAGAGAAGGATCTACAGCAATTGTGACCTGGAATTTCATCTATATTTACTGCATTCATTAGTATTCACCATCTTCTATATGTTTGCTATTTTCTCCTCCTCCTGTGAATCAGACCCCTATAGAGGCTATTACAAAATACCAAAGTATTTTACAGTAGCTTTGGGGTGAGAGGGAAATGTTGGACAGAGGTAATTCTTAAACCTGCAATAATCAAACACAGTCCGATGAACTGTTATGCTGTGCTGGGAAAATATGCCATGTCTGCAGCCATCTATTAAATAGGAGAGACGAGGCTACGTGACTTTCCAGTGCATGGGAGGAGAGCTGCAAATGGCACTTAAGTGTGTGCCTGGGGAGCCTGCTCACCGTGACTCTTGAGAAGTAGTTACTGCATTAAATTAAAAGGGCATGCAGAATATTTTACAGATTTCCCAACCACACAGGCTTCACCCTAGCTTTGGCTTCGGCCCTCCAAACGTGTGGTTTGGACACCAATCTGGAATCAGTACTCTTTCTAGCACCCTATGTTTTCCTCCCTGCTTCAAAAGTCTGTTCTGTGTTCTCTTCCTTTAGCATTAGCTAGGAGACTAATGGTTTATACCTAGAGGTGATAACTTTGTGTTATTTACATGAGGGTCTTTTTATTAACACTGCACAGGCAGCTTAGGCCGGACGCTTCAAAGAGAGCACAGTGGACGCTTCAAAGAGACCACAGGACGCTTAGACCTAGGACGCTTCAAAGAGAACACAGTGGTTGGAAGTTCTTGTGGCAGCAAGTTTATCCAACTGCATGCTGTGCCCAACCTTCTAGGAGTATGACTAAGCGGTAGGGGCCATGGCAACATATTAACTTATTTGGGGCACCATGGTCAAAAAACTTTAATTAATTGAAAAGTACCCATGCAGGAGGGAGATTTAATTCAACTTTGAGTTTTTCTTAAAAATAGGAACAGTCTTAAAACGCTGGATAAGGAGCTAATCCAATTTATGAAGGCATTAACAGCGGAGCGATGAATCCTATTTTGCAGAATTATTTGAAAGGCCCAGGATGAAAGGAATGTAGAAAGAAATAGTGCCACAGTGTAACTACCTTTTGCCATGTGGCTTCTTCATTTTTTTTCTTCTATTTCTATTGTTAATTTTTCAGCAGATCTTTCAACACCACCACCAGAACATTCCACATAACTCAAGACAGTAATTTACTCACAAAGGAAACACACCTCCAACTTTATTAATAACCAACTTTTTTTTTATTAGAGCAGATACAGTTGTGAAAACTGTACATTATACATTTTGGTTTCAAGGATTATAAATAAAGGAACTCACAGGTAGGGAGTTCTTTTTCACAGCAAGAAACTTTAAATAAACAAAGTCATGTTTTATTAAGTACATTGGCAGACTGCATGTGCTGTCCAAAATGTAGAGTACAGTATAACAACCCATTAGAAAGAGCCTTCATGTAAAATACAGCTGTGCACATTTTAGAAAAATACCAACAATTTGAGCTTTGTTTTAAAAAAGCTTATAAATCATACATATATTTATAAATGGGACCCACATGCTCACTTTATAAACATATCCTTTAGTTATCTGTTACCCATTACTTCCAAAGCATTACACGTTTTAAATAAACAATAAGATTAAATATTTTATTTTATTTTATTTTTTAAAAAAATCAGCTTTCCCAGCCTAAGGAGCTATGGGGTTAGGAAGGAGCAATGAGAATACTGAGACTGACACAGGAACTTAAACGCCTGTTCTCAGGTAAAAACGTTACTTCCTAAATTTAAAATCAAAGCAAAACGTAAAAAATAAATATACAAGTTGTAATTTTTCATTTGCTCTCTTTCTGCCTTCTTCTTTATTCCATATTGGTCACACCCAGGATTCTCAACATATTGTACTTCTGCAAAAAACATCACTGGGTTACTACCCTGCAGGTGACGAAGCATTCAGTCCACACCTATGCTAACATGGGAATTATGTGAACTGTCTCTTCTGCACTGAAAAGGTAGCTAATAAGGTAAAAATAATCTGATTAAATCATGCAAATCATGAAAATATTTAGGAATAGCTCCCCCTCTGCAACGTAATGTTTTAAAAAGATTTAACAGATACCTTTCCTCCCCTGATTTCATTTTAAATAATTACTTTTATAAAGACCACTTAGTTTCTCTAAGTAAGCATGCTTCTGAATAATAAAGGATAAATTATAAAACAGCAAAAAACCAGAATATGTCAGAATGACAAAGGACTGCAAAAGACACATATTTAAAATAAAAATGTCTAAGCCTTTAAAATTTGAAATGAAATTACAAAAGGACTTTGAAAAACAGGAAAGGCAGAAAACTGAGAAGCAGGGATTGAACAAAGCTTTATGCTCTACCTGAATGTATTCAACAGAAATTTAAGTTGGAAAAAGAAAACAAGAAAGAGAAGCACAGTTATTAATAGCATCTTGCTTAACTTTCATGGGAATTAACACAGCCACTGACAAGATTTTATTTGGTTGTAAAGTACGTCAGCAAAGAAACTGAATCCTTTAAACACTGATTACTGCAATCCATGCAACGTTTGGACTATACTTCTTCGAATTCTGTTGTCTTTTAGCTTTTAAAATTTAGCACCTCCTAAGTGCATAAATAATTCATCTCCGTAAATGATAAAATTTTTAAAATAAAATTTCTTAGGAAGGTACGATGGCTTCAGATTGCTAAATTTTAAAGATAAACAGCCTTTTACACGTTTAAGGAGAATAAATGACATAAAAAATAGTGTATTGCTATCAAAATAAGCACATTTTCACTAGCACTTTGTTGTTTCTTTTCCTTGAGATGCAACACGTGTGTTTTGTCTGACCAGGACCGCAGGTGATAGGTGACTATACATCGTATTTAAATAAACAGCAAAAATGAACAAGAGTCGTGCACAAGCAAACAAAACCACCTCTCCCAGAACATTCCAGGAGATGTTAAAGCAGCAGGTCATGGCATAAGACTGGTGAGTGATGCTGCTACCTATTTCTTCTAATGAGATAGGAGTGAATGTTGGAACCACGTCCACAGCAACACAATCCTCCGACCGCATTCCTCGGGCACTCGTTGCCCCAGCTCCCTACTAAAAACGTCAGATGGTAAAATAGTAAGGCAGCTGTTGACTTCCATCAGACAACAACAAAAAAAATGCAGCTCCATACATTTCCAGTTTAGTCACACTCTGCTAGGACAGATGGAGTAGCCAATGCCAAGAACTTCGCCGGATGGGGCTGCTTCAGCAGATTTTAAAAAAGAATCATTATTAAGTTTTGTTCTCCAACATGGCTGTGTGCTTCAGCTCCCAGAGGACCCCAAAGCCACAAAGCATTCCCAGGGGAACCGAACAGGTCCTCTGGCTGAATTTTCCAAGTTTCAGCTCTCTTGCGATCCCATCCTAATTCCAAGCCTCCTTCCCTGTGTCTGAGTCTGCCTGGGGTGGGCCATTTAAAGGGCTGACGGCACCACTGCAGAGAACTGTGGGCTAACACCACTAGTTGTCATGACTTCACTGAAGGGTCAAAACAGTTACAGCGTTAAGTAACCATGTTGAATCACATTCAGGCACAGCCAAAATTAAAGTGAAGGACAATATGTTGTTTAAAAAAAAAATAGTAAATTTGAATATGAGAAAAGAATGTTACTCA
The DNA here is from genome assembly GCA_008086735.1 of Cheirogaleus medius. NCBI lineage: Eukaryota > Metazoa > Chordata > Mammalia > Primates > Cheirogaleidae > Cheirogaleus > Cheirogaleus medius. The sequence continues at coordinate 22,595,630 of VBSM01001124.1, forward strand.
TTGTGATTTTAGATAGAAATTAAGGCTATTCTTACCTTTCCTAAATCCGATCAAGTTAGAAAGTGAACAAAAAGAATGGCCAACCCGATATTCAACAGCATGACAAGGACAATCATGACTGAATTAGGGCCCTGGAAATGAAACAGAACAAAACAAGCATAACTTTTCCAAGTTAACATCACTATGTTACCAAAGCCAATTACCAAAAAATATAAGAAAACTTGGTTGCATTGAATAAGTCATGAATGATGACAGTAGTTCCAAAAGGTATAAATTAAAAATAGCAATGCTATGTTTAGATGGAGCCATTTCTGAATTTTTACTTAAAAATGAATCCAGGCTCGAATTAGTTTAAAAAGGTTTTAAACAATAATCTACTTCATTCACCTTAAAATAATGGACAACAGCCTGGGTTGAGGCACAGTTCACCACAAAGGGGGTTAGTAGGAACTGAGGGGAACTAAGATATGCATTTGTTGTTAGGATGTCATTCAGATGAGGATGAATGATTTCCTCCTAAGGGCAGTTAGAACAGGAGGGTAAAATCTGTAAGACAATGAAGCCACCAAGGAAAAACTCAAGATGAGGCTCTCTAACTCTTGCTTTTTCCTGTTCTTTGCTTTTCTGGGACACCATCCTATCCTTCAAGTAAAAACTGCACACGAGAAGTAGAATATTCTTAGAAGTTATTTTACAAGTCTAGCCTTCTATTTCTCTAATCACAACCACAACATTTCAAAATTCAGTTATATTTAACAAATTGCAGAATCCTATTTTGATAAATATCATAATAAACACCAGATAGCCTAAGTTCCCCAAACTTATTTAAACAAACCAACCTCCTATGACCCATCTTTTCAGATCTGGCCCATGGAGAAGTCACTTTTTTTTTTAAAGGCCATTTAAAGGACTTTAAGAGAAGTCACCTTTATTACAAAGACACGATCTTGGTATTTACTGTTAAAACAGCGTCTCATTCTTAAATAGTATGAAAAGTGTTCCAAATGGGCCTTATGAGGTCGGTAGGTGGGTAGCTTTATTGTCCTTATTTTACAGATGAGGAAACAGTTACAGTCTATTTGGATATCAACTAAGACTACATTGAAACAATGTTATAGAGGCCTCAAAGGCATTTTTTTTTTTCTGTGTGAGGAGGAGTAAGGGAGACTGAAACTGCCATCAGTCAAGTGCTCCCCTCTCAGGGCCTAGGGTTTGGGTCACACGTTACTTACTCAAGGTCTCATCCTTGCATGAGGCCACACCTCCCTGGGAGAGGTCACAGGGCCCACTTCCTTCTCTATCCTAACACTTTTCATACTTTATTGTCATTTGTTAATTGCCATCTTCCCCTAGACTCTGAGCTCCACAGTGGCAGGGCCTTGTCTTGGTCACCACTATGTACCCAGTGCACCGAGTCACTCGGGCAACCAATATTGAATGAGATCCTCCTATCTCCCCGTACTTTTCCAGGTGCTGTGGATGTGGTTGCTGAACAGATCAGATTAAATCACTGCCTTAAATGAAGAACACACAGGGTGATTAGTAAAATAGAGGGGCAGATGAGGAAGGAACATGGGTACCCTTGAGATACGGACTATTTGGAAGAAGAAAAACACCCCAGTTCCTAAACCGCATGGAAATGGGAGGAAAATAAACATTTACTGCAGGGTTTTTTAATGCCAGGCAGTGGGCTAAGCATTTCTAAGTAGATTATTTTTCATTTATTCTTTACCCATGATTATTAGTTCCATTTTACAGAGCTTCAAGAGGAAAACTGTCTTATTCAAGGTTACTCAGCCAGTTTAAACAAATTAGAACTAGAATTAAACTTTAGCCTGTTCACTTCAGAGCTCCATACTCTTTCCTATACATGCCTATTAAAGCCACAGGCCTTAGTTTAAAAGCAATTTCCCATCAAGTTATTTAAAATGACATTTTCATCTATATCCTATAATTCTACAGTATAAAGAAAACATCAAATCTTGATAATGGCCAACTGCTCTTTTAGAATAGTTGTGTTCTAAGTTAATAGAGTCCTAACCCATGCAACTCGTTAATTATGTTTAACTTAGAACATAATGTCGGAAACTCTCATAACTCAGAAACTAATGGAGATGATCATTCCACATCACCACTCACACAGAGATTAAGGAAATACTATTACAGGTTGAGCATCCCTTATGTGAAATGCTTGGGACTTGAAGTTTTTTGAGTTTTGGATTTTTTCCAGATGTAACAGTTAAGCATTCCAAATTAAAAAACCCCAAATTGAAGACATTCCAATGAGTATTTCCTTTGAGTGTCATGTCAGTGCTCAGAAAGTTTTGGATCTTAGCCGGACATGGTGGTGAGCGCCTGGAGTCTCAGCTACTCAGGAGGCTGAGGTGGGAGGATCCCTTGAGGCTAGAGGTTCAAGGCTGCAATGAGCTATGATCCCATCTGAGAAAAGCCACTGCACTTCAGTCTGGCAACATAGTGAGACCCGTCTCTTAAAAAAATGTTTTGGATTTTGGAGCATTTCAGATGCTCAATCTATACTACTATGCACCTTTGATCAGATTTTGTTCATGGGTGTGTTAAGAATTTGGGATCATTTCAACTCTTTGGGCCAGTGGGTTTAATTTATAATTCTCAAAGATAATTTAGTGATATAAAAGATGAGAAAAAGTATACTGGGTCAGAACAATGCAATGCACAGTTCACTGTCTTACAGTGGACCCAGGAAAAGCGCGATGACAGAGAAAGTACCGTCAGTGAAGCCAACTCTAAGATGTGCCTGACTCTTTAATGCCCATTCTGTAAATCTTTATAAAGCTGTGTGACTTTATCTAACCCTTTCAAATTGGTTTGTAGTTTGAGTGTATCTATTCTCTTGGGTTGAATTTAGCTTAGTATGTTTCTTCACGTTTGTACTGGTAACATGGATTCAATGAAAATGAATGAATGTTTTATCCAGAATGAAAAATACACACATATCTATATTTCTCCTACCAGGGTAGCTCCATTTATAAAGCTATTTTTAAAGATGACTCAGTGGAGATGAAAGCAAGCCAGACATTAAAGGTTCAAACAGCAACTAGGTGAAAAATAAAAATCTGGGATGCTATGTTTAACAGGCAGATATCGAGCCGTGACCTCTGTGTTCTTCAGATAGCGAGGTGCAGGGTACACGGTGAAAAGCTTTAAGGTGAAGTCCCATAAATATGACCATGGTGGCCCGTTGTAGCTTAAAATAGCAAAACGAAAAAAAAAATCAGACTTGCTTTTCAAGACTGACTGGGACAGGTGTAATGAAAGAAGCTGTAGCAGGGCAAAGCGTAAGTCTTGGTTGGAAAAAACTTTCAGGCAGTTAGAAAATAAACTATAGGAAGTCAAAATATGAAAAAAAACTCTAACTCCATAAATTATTTTTTTCTTCTTCAAGAGACTGTTACCCATATTTAAAATTGTGAGGAATTTTCTGGCAAAGGGTTATTATGGTTTCTTTATGTTAATCTAAAACTTCTCTAACTAAAAACATAAGAAAAACACAAAAGTTAAATTTAGCATTAATAGCAAAGTTTAATTACGTGTATCTACATTTCTTTTTTGGTGTGAGGTTCAAATCTGACCCGCCAGGGATGCTTTAGATTTTACACAAGTTCCAAAGAAAGATCAAGTAATCTCAAAGCAAGCTTGGAAGCTGATCATAGTAATGGCTGGGAAAAAAGTACGGGCAGTTTTCAGAGTGGGTTGAGATCACTCATTGGAAGAGTCCTTGTCTACTCAATAAGGCTCCAAAGACATCTCTTCTGGCACCTACCAAAGTTGCCATGTTGCAGAACCCTACAAAAATTTCAGTATCGCATAGACCGTGTGCCCTGGGACGTAAGTTCACATGCAATCACTGTCCACAGGGCTCACAAGTTTACAGTAATCTCTGCCACAGCCTCCCTTCTCCTGCTTCTCACACTCAAGTCACTAATTTGCTCTAAGTGGTAGCCTGTGTCCCAGGAGATTTTCTGTATTTCTAGGAGATCAATATCTAGGGTGATCCTAAGGATGGATCAAACCCTTTTGAATATTTACGAGCTACTTATGCTTCCTGCCACTAGTACAGTGTTGAAACAAACATCATAATGATAGCCAACGCTTTGTGAGCATTTACTCTGCGCTAGGCACTGTGCTAAGAACTTTATAAGTATTAACTCATTTAATCTTAACGATAGCCCTATGAGATAGGTACGGATGAAGAAACCAAGGCACAGAGTAGTTAGAAAACTTATCCAGAGTCACACAGCTGGTAAGCAACAGAGTTGGGATTTGAATCCAGGAAATTTGGCACCAGAGTCCAATTGTATGAATTTTTAAAGTGTTATTTGTAAGCCCCCAACTTATGCAGTGTCTATCTCAGAATTGTATGTAGTACTGCATTATTTTAAAGGTCATTCATTGACTACCTTTATGATGGCTGTGTTGCTGCCTAACTCTGGGAAGAAAACAGTTGCCAGGATTGGGGAAGGCGGCTTTCTGTTACTATCAGGAAGACAATGTTAACTGTTAGACTCTTCACATGAAGCTGCCAAGTCAAGCTTGATTTGCAGTCCCTGTCATATGCAGAGGTAGCCTGAAGCTCAGGGAGGCTGCACAGCTGCTGGGGCCTCCTCTGTGCCTTTGGTTGTGGAAGAGAACCCTAGGCACCGACCTACTGAGGTGGAGGGTGCTTGGCTAACTTAACCGCTTCAGTACCGCGCTCACTGGCCGCGAAACCTTGCCCACAGCCGGCACTCCTAGTCCGCACGGTAGTTTGTGCTGTGCATTGACGACAAATCCGTTTTGCTCTTGTGTGATGAGGAAAGCTTTAAAGCACTGAAAGCTTGTTTTACTTTACAGGCAGCTTTAGGAAAATAACTATAATAACTCCTACTAAGGACTTGTTAAAAGGTCACAGATTCATAGTAACTTATTAGCTAAACGTACACACTGCAACTGCAGAGATAAAAGCTGTAAAAGTAAAAGCTTTCGGCTGTCAACTAAAGTCGACGCTCGGCTGTGCGCCTTCATATCACAGCTGTCAACTATAGTCGATGCTGGGCTGTGCGCGTTCATCTGTGGCTGACGACTATAGTCGACGCTGGTACCGAAGTGGTTAAGAATCTGAGGATTCTGCACATAAGTAAAACAGACTTTTTTTCCTAAATAAGGAGGCTGTTTTACAGAAAGATATTTACGTGGTACAAGCTAGGTAATGCAACCTTCCCCCCACCCAATCACAGCCTAATGTAGGACACTGGGGCATATGCTTCTCTTTGTGGAGTTGCAGAAGTCAACTGAACCCCACTACTGGGCACCCAAAGATGTAAACTATAGGGTCTTGCATTGTTTGAATTTCCCCCTTGTAAATCAGGCAAAGTAACACTGATATGTGAGGCCTCACTAACGTGGGGCTACGCATGCTGAAAGTCAAACGAGGAGTGAATCATTACATTTAACAAATTCAACAGTTATATTACTATAGCTGTAATATCAGGATGCTGATGTATCAATGTTAAAAATTTTAAAAAATGAATGCTTACTAAACAGCCAGAGTCTCATAAAGTTAGTCTGTTTTGAAAATCATTTATCTCCATGGAGTCTCTCAGGAAGTTAGTCCAGTTAATCTGATTCATTTATGTTTGGCTAATTAAAAAGTCAGGCATTTGAAAAAAAAGGAGAACCAGTGTTTTATCGATGTTAGCAAAACAGATATACATAATACACTTCAAGCATAAGTTAATTAAAAAGATGCATTTCAACTGTTTAACCCTATGAGTAAATTAAACAGACAAAAATAAGGAACTGATGTATTATATACATGTTGAACAACATATTACTCCACACTATTATGCAAATATGGCTCTGTAATTACAAGTAAATATTAGGTCAGCTGAAGTTTCTTCCTTAAGCTACATTTAACATCCAGTACCTCTGTTCCAAAGGCAAGTGACCAGGTCAATAAGTCAGCCAGCCAATTTTTTAATTGATATTACTTAGCTTCAGATTTTATAAATTTTACAGAATTTGATAAAATACTAATTCTATATATCATTCAACAAATAAATCTCATTTGAAAGAGGATGTAGAGATTTTTCAATAACAAAGAACTTTCCTGGCTGAATAATAAATATCTTAAACGCTGGAGACTAGTCGATAACAATAACTAACATCTGCCAGAGAACTGAAACTGGAAGATACACTCACACTCTGAGAAGTCAGAGGACCAGAGAAATTCCCTTGAACTGTTGGAAGTGTTCAGTTCTCATCTGGGAAAGAAAGATGTTCTAGCTGCAAAACCTGGCTAATTAAAATCCAAACTAAGTACTTAGGAGAAGAATTCACAGTGGCTAGAAGAGACCTTTTTTGTGTAAAGATGCTGAGCACTGTGGGGGCAGAGCTAAGAACTCGGTGGTGTCCTCCTAGCTGGAACTCAAAGAGTGGCCAGCCCTTGCCAGGGGCCACGATTCCTTTCTAGCAATGACAAGAAGCTTCCATGAAGCTCACCAGGACATGCTGATAAGGCCTTCCACAAAGTGACGCTGTGCTAAGCTGGTCAGGTCCTGCCTACCTGGGTTATGTTGAAGGTGGGTGGCTGAGCAGACATGGAGGAATTTCTCTACTCAGGGAGCTCTTTGCTGTCTTCCAACTACAAACCTTGTTCTGCTCTAACCAACCCTGCGCTCCTAGAACCTCGGTTAGCATGGCTGTGACTGACACGCGCAGTTACGCTGCGCTCCTCCCAGAAAGAACCAAAGGGAAGAAAGGAAGGGAAAACACGTCGTGCGAGACTTACTGAATTGGCTTCTTTTTCCAAAGAAGGGCACGAATCATTGCTTGCTGGATTCTTTGGTATAGCAAGTTCAGACTTCTTAGCTTTTGGCTCAGCTTTGCTTTCTTTGGCAACTGGTTTTGTCACAGATTTGGAGGGACTCCACTTGTTAGGGGATGGCTTGTGCACCAGTGCTGAGGAAGACTGGCTCGATCCATCACCGTCCTCCACGTCTTCTGGAGGGTGCTGGGGGGCGTTCAGCTTCACGTAGTAGCCGTGATACTGAGAATGCAGCTCCCCGTTACTGGGGTTGGGGACGTGGTGGCGGCCAGAGTACTTAGACTGGGGTACGGCTGCTCCTGCCTCCTTCATGGGAGCCTTTGACATCAAGGGCTTATTGACAACGGCCGTCACCTGCTCGTCAGCCACGCTCCTTTTGTCTTGGCTGAGTCTTGCCCCTGAGCTGGGGTTTTGCTTCTTCGTGGGCTTTGGGGAAGGAGGGTGGGGGGAGTGGCTCTGTTTGGGACTTGCCTCAGGAGATCTCGGGGGTGTCGTGCCTTTGCGATAAAAATGAGGAGATTCCTTTGGTGTAGGTGGCTTTTCTGGTACCTTTTCCTCTGGATTTTCTTTAGCATCTACACCTTCCTGTAATCTCTGTTTGACGTAATCAGGGCCTGCCAAAACAAAACAAAACAAAGAAAAAAAAAGAGAGAAGGTGATAGCAAATAAGGTATAGAGGCCTGTACCTTATGTGTACATAGTTTTTGGCAAAATCAGATTGACTCTTTTTTTCTTTTAAATATATTTATAAGGCTTTGATTAAGCATGAGCACATTTCTTTCTCCAGGAGAAAAGATTAGATATTACTGAAAAGCTGCTTTTAAGATAATACAGTATTTGCGATTATTTTGGTAGCCACAAAAGTTAAACAGTTCTGGCTTCCCAAATACTTGTATGGTTCTTGCCAACCTGCAGAATATGGAGGTGAAATTCATGGTGATGGAGCACTGGCCGTGATACCATAATTAATCTGCCTATTCGAATTATGTGGTGTAACCAAGACAGAAAGTATATACTTGTATACACTGAAGTCACGACAAGGCAGATGTCTTTGGTTCTGAGGTCTCAGGGTATATTTTTTTCTTTTTTTCGATAGTTCAGGATTGTTTATAACAATCATGTTATTTTTAACAAATAGGTAGAATTTTCATTTAACAAAAAGTGACCCTGCTGCATTGTTATTTTATGGAGAGTGAGATGCAAAGAAACAGACTGTGGGCCACAAGATGGTTTAGGTCCTAAGAGCTTAAGGGGGTGCCCCGGAGCTCTGAGACAGCTTTCCAAGGCAGTGTCCTCCTTCCAGGTCCTTCAGCCCCTCCCCTGTAATCAAGTCACACTTTGGCTACCACTCCACCCATCAGCCACTCTTCACCCCTTAAGGCGAAGTCAAGGTCCCACTCAGCGCAGTTGGCCCTCTTCCAGAAGCTGACAATGTCTCACAAGTATACAAGGAAGAAACTTTCCCCACCAACTGGCTTTATAGAGAGCTGGCCAGCTCTCATCAACTCCACAACACTGCATCTGTTCATCTTCCTTCCTGCCTCCCACCCCGACCCCTCACTCCAGACAGACTAACTTAAAAGATTTACAGAGGGGCTGAAGAACAATTATCCTTAATTGCTAACAATACATACAGCACACTTAAACTTTTATTTGCTCTTCCCATGGTGGTCTGAGTAATAAGGCATTGTAATCAGACTGCTATTTATTATGCAAGGTATTTTCCAAAATTTAAAGCCTCACCAAAAGATTAGGCAGTAGGTGTTATTTACCTACATTTTTCTGACGTGGAAACAGCTGAAGCAGCTGAAAAACCAAAAGTCACGTAGCTCCTATGTATCCTTTCAGAAAAAATATACACGTAATATTTACACATAATATTTTAAAGCCAGAGATGAGAATTCCTGAGGATCCACCATTGCACACTGTACTTAGGGCCCAAAACATAATAGTATTATCACAATTTCCATCCTTTAGAAGATAAATCCACTCCTCAGGATTTAAGTTTCCCAAACCTGTCAAGAGTGCAGGTCAACAACTGAGATTTCCTTTTAAAACTTGGTAAGAGCTTACCCCCTTTTTAAATTGGCAATTTTCTTTTAAATCCTTTATCAAAAATGACAGTATGAATTCTTGGGCCAGTGAAAGGTATCTCACTTGAATAAAGAAAAGCGGCAACTGCAATCATTTAAAAGGTGATGTCTTTCTATCTCTGAATTCTTCCTTGGTGCTGTGTCTAGACGTAGCACCAAGCAGAGAAGCAGCTTCGTGAGCACAGAAAGGTAATGTTCCTCCATCAGCCGACTTGCTTCTACTTTTAAAAACCCATAAGGTCATTGATACTGGTCTTTCATGGAAAAGCCCCTTGTGATTCTACTGCAGATTTTTATAAAACCCCATCTCTTTTGTAATAAGGTGTATTCTCTGACAGATGCAAATACAGCATTGCTTATATACTTGTCCCTTACCCCGCCACCCAAAATTTCATCAGAGTTGGTTTTATCTGTGCTTCACTGTTACTGAATTTTATAGCATTGCTGAAATACTCATCTAGGTATGGTAGTGAATATACTGTGCAAAGATAATTAAGAGTCAAGTTTCTTGGATCCAATAAAGTTTTAAGCCATATAATGCAGAATCGATTACAAAAATTACCAGGTACTTTGAATGTCTTCAATTTAAGAGATAAAGGCAAAAGTTATTTTTGCAAAAAAAAAAAAAAAAAGAAATTGCCAATATCTATCTAAAGATTAAGGCACACTAAAAGCTAACATTTAACTTAGGCTGCGCACAGTGAAATCCCAGCACTTTGGGAAGCCAAGGCAGGAGGATTAGTTGAGGCCAGGAGTTTGAGACCAACCTGGGCAACAGAGTGAGACCCCATCTCTAAAAAATAAAAATTAGCAAGGCATAGTTGTGCACACTTGTGGGTCCTAGCTAATTGGGAGGATGAGCAGGAGGAGGATCGCTTGAGCAATTGAGAAACAAAGCCAAAGCATTTTATTTTGAAGGCCTGAGACTGTGATAGTGCAGCTTACAAACTGAGGAATTAAATTTTTATGATGTTCTCATCACAGAAAAATTGTCAAATTTCTGAGGTGATAGGTTAATCAGTTTGATTTAATCATTCCATGTTGTATTAAAAAACCAGAACATCACTTTGTACCCCATGAATGTACACAATAATAATGTCAATATATAATGTTTGAAAATTTAGAGTTTATCCCAGTGACCTTTGGTCCTTCCCGGATTTACTGCAGAAAGCAGATTAGGAGCAGAAAATGGCAGCTGCTTTGACAAATTTCAATAGAAGTGACAGCTGCCAGCAAAGGATGAGACTGATAAAACACTAACAGCTACAAGAGGCCATTTATTTGGGGTAAACTCGGGCAATTCAATAATGGTAGGTCCAATAAAAATTAATAATTTTTGAAAGTCAGCATCTAAAGGGATATAATATGTTATCTGAAAAAAGATCAAAAACCTATTAGTACTTGAATATAAAATACATTTTCAAATGCTTTTTGTAAACAGTGCATATCACTCTGCCTACCTCTTAATTTATATTGTCATTAATAAGCCAAGTTGAGAATGATTTGGCCATTGGAATAATTTGTATTAATAAATTTATAAAGCTAAATTTTGGATTCCATTGAATGTATTTCTTATTACATCTCTTAACTCTCAAATACCAGTCTAATCACTTCTTTAACCTTTAGAAATCTGATGTGCCACCTCTTCGGCACAGTTTTCTTGTTCTAAGGGTATCAGGAAAGGTTTGTCTCACATGTTATTCATGCCCACTCTTCTGAGTTTTTTAGGTATTCTCATTCAGATTGGTCTACAGGGCTTCTGATGATACTCAAAATATGTTGTGCTCAAAGAATTTACTAGAATGATAGCAGTACATTTTAGTACCAACTTTTAGATTAAAAAAAAATTCTAGCTTTATTATGCATTCAAAAAATGGCTGGGTAAGGGCCAAGCAGCGGCTCCTACACTTGCTACCCATCAGAAGCGTCTGGAGTGCTATGCTCAGATTTTGATTTAATAAGTATGAACTGAAGCCTAGAAATATCAATGCTTTACAAATGCTCCAGGTGATTCTAACATACCCGGTGTTATAGGCATTTGAAAGAGTGTAAGAAATATGTTGCCTAGAGGTGGACATAATGCCAACCTTACATGACTACATCCAGTTTGGAAACAGTTCCAACAAGGCGCAGTCAGATGAGGACTGGCCAACTAAATGAGGCTATATAGTTAGATTTTCCAGAGTAACATTAAATGCTTTTTAAACAAGATATTTAACATAATGCAGAAGACAGAAGTTTTTCCTGGACTATTTTCTCTTGGAAGGCACATGTCGTGCCTTCTACTTGTTCTGCGTAGTAACGTGTGTCAGCACTGCAAAGCCAGCAACATAAAGTTGATGAGATGCAGCAATTCATTAAATAGACTAGTCAGAATATTGCCAGGGAGGGAAATTATGACAAGTGTTGATAGTTGTTGCAGCCAGCATTTTCATCTGTTTTTATAGACAGTATCTATGAATCCCAAGGGATTCCCCCCCCCGCCAGAGATTTATATTGGGAAGAAGTCAGATACAGGTCACCTGCTCACCAATAAGCCACAAAATACAAAACAACATTCGACACTGAAGGGTTACTTGTTAGAGTTGGCGCAAAGGCCCTGAACAGATATGGCAGATGGTAGCAGCAGGGTATCTAGCTAATTCTTCAGAGGTGAGTCTCGGTGGGCTGGCTACAGGCAGGAGCACCATGAAGATTCCCTAAACCAAATGTCTACAAGGTCGGTGCCAACATCAAATGCTTTGTAGCAACAGCAGCAGTCATTAAATAGAAATGAGACATACTCTATGGAGATCGTCAATCAGTGAGAAAGGACCAGACTGAGAGAGTCTACAGAGATTACATTACTAGTAGCTGGATCACTTTTGTGTTCTGCATGGAGAGAATGCTACTTTCCCATAGGACACCACAGTCCCAGTGTACCAACACTGCAATTTCTGAGAGCACAGCCTTAGGGCCCTGGTCTGCAAGCCGTGGGGTGTCCATTCCAGTACCTAGCACATGTCTGGCACTCAATACACGTTTGTGAAACTGAATATACTGGAATGAGTAAGTGGTATGAGCAACCAGCAACCTCATGAATTATTAATTTCATGGCAACTAGTGGATTATTCACTTGCCTTTTTTTAATCAAAAAATTTATTCAGAATTTTGAGTTTGGAAGGTGACCTTAGAAGTCATCCATTCCAGGATGTTTCTCTTTTCTTAACCAAAAATACTACATATTAATAGTAGCCACAGACAATCATCTAAGGAAGATATACTTTGATTTCTAAAGAACTTCTACTTCATACCAGAAATGCAAGCTTAGCACTGGTCCATAATAGCCAAAAGATTTCACTTTCGCCCTAAATAATTCCCACACTGCGCGTTTGAGCACACTCACGCTTGCACAGGAAGACAAAGCTTGCTGGGGATGCTGCCCAAGGGAAGCAAGCTGGCCACCTCCCAAAGTACTAAATTCACCACATTCTAGGGCAGTGTTTCAATTTCTTTAACCCATGGTCAGCCCTGCCCCTACTGATAAATATAAAAATTTTACATCCTACTTATTATCACTTGAAATAAAAAAGTATCTTGACTGAAAGGAAATTGAAAGAGTGGGACAAAGAGCCACACGTACAGTCTTCCAATCGTCCTCCCCCTGTGCCCCATCCCTCCCACGTCCTTGGTGGTCATCCTCCAAAGTCTTAGGTCAGCCTTGCTGGCTTAGCAACCTGATGTTTTGAAGCAGAGCTATTCCTTGGGGCAGACTCACGTTACGGAAGCTCCCAAGACCGATGTACGACACCAGAGTTTTGCTGGTTTACAACGAGCAATGTAAACATCACATAGGTCAAGGGATTCACACTGATACCACCAGGATGTGCTCTCTCTATTGGCAGACCTCCACGGAAAGCTCAACCAAAATTAGAAAGTTACTGGTGAACATGGAATTGGGACAGGCAGCATGGGATGAATCAAATATCTAATGGCATCAAGCTGAGCTAGCCTGATGTGTCCATTTCCCGAGTCAGGATGATCTTGCCAATAAAGCCATACACCACTGGCTACAGTTCCCTGCATCCTTCCCCATAATAAAAACATCCTTGGGGCCGGGCGTGGTGGCTCACGCCTGTAATCCTAGCACTCTGGGAGGCCGAGGCGGGCGGATGGCCTCAAGGTCAGGAGTTCGAAACCAGCCTGAGCGAGACCCCGTCTCTACTAAAAAAAAAAATAGAAATAAATTAATTGGCCAACAAAAAATATATAGAAAAAATTAGCCGGGCATGGTGGCACATGCCTGTAGTCCCAGCTACTCGGGAGGCTGAGGCAGAAGGATTGCTTGAGCCCAGGAGATTGAGGTTGCTGTGAGCTAGGCTGACGCCACGGCACTCACTCTAGCCTGGGCAACAGAGTGAGACTCTGTCTCAAAAAAAAAAAAAAACATCCTTGCCAATGTGACAGCAATACCCAAGGTTTTGGCTTAGGCTTCTCCTCCTCTGGACAGTGTTGGGATGGACACTGCCAATTTTTGCCTCTGTGACTCTGTTTTTTCTATATTTCCTTGAGTAACCAATTCTTTCTTTAGATACTTTCATAACTCAATCAGGTTACAGGGAACTCTTGCAGTTCTTAAAGCCATGCTAACACTTCAGATCACTTGACCCATCTCTGTGTAGTATCAGGGACTCATTTCAGGGCAATCTTCTAAGTTCTTGGAGGGATGACCCACTGTGTCACACCCACTAATGGCAATTTAGGTTTCTGCACATGTACACAATTATCTATATGCACATTCACAAACATCCATTTCTATGCTTATTATTTATTCAAGCTTAATCCTTTGAGTGAAAAAACCATCCCAAATGGCTATATTTTTTCCTTTGTTTTTTTAACTAAACTATAGAATGATGCAGTTTTAAACTAAAGGCATAAGATTTAACTAAAATGGTAAATATCTGAAAATACTGCCAGCTCCTAAAAAGAGGTAATTTGCCATGAAAGTGTTCAAAATGTAAGCTGTGACAGGCATCCTTTATCCCAGGGTTAAGGACTTCTATGCACGACACATGGATTCCAAACAGTGCAAACTTTTGTATCTGAGATATGTAAATTAAATGAGCAGCCTGACTTAGAAGTATTTGAAAGCCCTTTTAGAAAATGGCTATCCGATTTGATCACCCTGTAACTGCAGAATGGAAAGCATGAGTTATGTCCCCCGAGAAGATCAATAATACCCACTAGAGAACAGGCTTTCTATACAGTTGCTGAAGGAAGTGTTGGCTGTGGGTCAAAGGGGGTTGCAGCCTTCCCCCTTAGCTCTGGTCTCAAACAGACCCACTGTCCTATCAGGCTACTGTGAGGTATTCATTATTGATGGACAACTTGCTTATATGAAGCTGTGTTCACCAAGAAAGGGTGGAATTACATTTTCCCACAATATTTTTTTCCCCTCAAATGCTTTTATGCCATAAAAGGCTTTTAAAACCATTCAGTCTGGGAAACTGAGATGACCTTTCGTATCATTTTACCTCTTGGTAACACCTAATAGAAATCTAGAGGGACCCCATTCCCCAGTGGAATTAACAGAACCTAGAAATTACCGTCTGCAGACAACAATAGTAAGTTTGTTTGCTTTCAAAGCAGTTCAAGCCCACGGTCTCCTGACTGCTCAGCTTCTTCCCAGTGGCAGCACTGCTGGGAGCACAGAACAGCCCTCTTGGGGGTGGGGTGGCTGGATTCTATCCCCAGCTCTCAGACCCTATAACAGCTAATTTGCCAATGCACTTAGGTACCGGGGAAGTGTGAATTCATTTCACATCATAAGATGGTTTATTCCTACCAGAGATCACTGCAAAAAATGGAAAGGTTCCTTTTCCTAACAAAATATACATACATATTTAAATGATTTAAATCGTACCCAGAGATTTAAAAAAGATGCATGTGAAAGAAAACACCCATTATCAGTGGTTGCCTTCCTTGGACTTGAACTCTTAGGGAAGTCACACTGTGACAATAGTATCTATCATTCAGCAACCAGACTGGGTCCCTCCCCAGCCTTTCTCTTATAAAAACTGAGTCTTCTAAATCTGGCCTTTTACTGTTTTCTTTTTTTGCAGGACACAACCCTCCCCCACTCAAAAAAATCTCCAGATCATTTCTTTCTCATTCCTCCATACTTTATCATAGGTAAGTTTCTTGCTTTTCTATACATCCTGCTGTTTTGTTCACTTTGACTTACCTTGTTCTTTAGGAATCAGTGATGCCCTTTGGGTTCCAATACTATATCCCCTTCATGGGAACCAAACATGTACTGAATACCTACATTGTGCAGGGTGCTGAGCTGGAGACAGGGCTCGAGTTATACAGCTTGATTCAATAAAAACCAACATGGTGAAATTCTTTACCATAAAAATATAAATTCTGATAGTTAGAAGTAGAGAATATGTTTTTTTCTCTTCACCTAGAAATCTGTTGATGCCCCAAACAACCACTAGAAAGATGTTTGTATAGTGATGGAGAACATGTACAAAAGGGCAATTGTTGCCTTTTTGAAATTCAAAACAAAACACCAGTACATCATAGGAAGAGTTAGAAACAGCCTACTAGGAAACTATTAGGAAGTAAATTAAATATTTAAACCTACTGCAAGTATTTGTGGATTGCTATTTTATAACACTTAAGAGGCAGATGATTGAGATTGATTCTTTTTGAGGTTGTTACTTTCATTTCTTCCATCATGCTGTGCATTTTCCTCTTAATCTGTGCAGAATAATCTTTCAGTGGTACACTGCTTTACCTCCTAACCCCAATCCTTTGAGCATTAGTTCAGGTACATTAAAAAAAAAAATAGTCCCTATACTTACTGGCTCTTCTTTTACTGCTAAAACTAATGTTATAGATGACTCTAAATTTGGGGGTATTTGTTACAGAATCTGTAATTGTCACTAGCAGAATTTTTTAGAATCAGCTAAATCTTTCAGATCGTCTTATTTGCTGCTATCAGCTCAAAGTTTGTTGGTCGTATGCAGCTGGGGGTGAGGGGGCAGGAAGGAGGATACGCTGGGGGATACCCCAAATCTCCAGTGCTGATACTTAGACTTCAGGTGATAGTTTTTACTACAGGTTGAACATCCCCAATCCAAAATCTGAAAGTTTTGAACACAGACAGGATGACACTGCAAGTGGAAAATTTCACACCTACCTTCCTGCGACAGGTTACAGTCAAAATGCAGTCAAAACTTTGTTTCATGCACAAAATTATTAAAAATCTTGTATGAAATCACACCTTCAGGCCATGTTTATAAGGTGTATATGAAACATAAACGAATCTCATGTTTAGACTTGGATCCCCTCCCTAAATATCTATTACACATATGTAAATATATGAAAATCTGAAAAAATCTGAAATCGAGACACTTCTGGTTCCAAGCATCTCTGATATGGAATACTCAACCTGCATATGTGCTCCCACTTGTTTCTGTAGGATTGTTGGGGTTCAAAAGGTGTTCAAAGGAAAAAGGAAATAAAAGGAAACCCAAGCCTGTGCTCCTACCTCTCCCATCCAAGGAGGTTTATTTTACCTGGTTGGTAGAAATCAGGCGACAGCTCCCTGGCCACAGCTCTCGCGATGTCGCACTCCTGGCGGGCAGCCAGCGCTGCCTGGTCAGCGGCGTCGGCTTTTGCTCTGGCGTGTGCAGTCCTGTGCGGGGCACAAAAGGGTGAGTCAGCAAAGGCAGCACCGTATTAATTACACATGGACAAGCAAATTGTGATCTGGGAAAAGAAATGGTAATTATCATCATGGCCTGACATCTGCAAGAGCAGGTTTTATAGAGTCATGATGCTGTGAGATTTCAATGAAGATACCATAGGTAAAACTTTCTGTAAATTGCCTCAGTTCTTCTTCCAAGGGAAATGGAAAAAGTATGAGCAAGGTCTATGTAGCTTGATGCTAGATCTGGTTTTCAAAACCTACTGGATCAAATCTCCTGTAGACTTTGGTTGGCATTTCCCCCGAAACAATGCAGAGTAGAATTAGAGCATATGAATTAACAGAGTGTCCATGACTTTATTCTTATGGTACAATCAACGTAAGAAGTTGATGAAGAAAGGTCTGCCCAGTGGTATGCTGGTAAAGTGTCTCTTTGGAGAAAAAAAGATTAGCAAAACTGTTATCGTATTGGTAGCGTTTACTGATTTCCATGGTGTAGGTACTCCCGCCACGGCCAATTTCAGGCCACCAGCCCGATGCCACTGGATGTGTAGTTGGGAAGAGACATGCACTCTTGCCTCTCACCAGTCAAAGCTGACCATGGGGCTGCTCTACAAATGTGCTCAGGAGGGTTACACTGCGGAGTCCCTTTAGTTGACTTTTAAGCATGTTTCTTGCATGAACCAAAAAGGACAGAATAGGGCAGAGCTGGCAAGGACAAAATGGATCTCTCAATCTTCCATCTCCCCCAGGCCCAACCTCACTCATGGAAACTTCTTATCTTTCCAGAGAACTAGGGCTACCGAGGAGGGGGTAGGGAAAAGAATGGGGCTTCTTGTGGCCAGAGGAGACCGAATGTTTTACCAGCCTGAGAAGAGAGAACTATGGGTCGTCCACTTCCAAAGGGGACCTTGGAATTGTGCAATTAGTCTTTAGATGATGATCTTGGGCACCTATTTCTTTGTAAACTTTCTATTACATTAGCACCAGGCAGGGCTATAGATAACTAGTAGTGAAAGCTTAATGAAAGTCTGAAAGAGGTGCTCTGTCCTTATGTCAGAGATAGCAGGGGAGAGAAGTTGGGAAAAGGCACAGTGCTCTTCCTGCTCTTCAGGGAGAACACTGGGGGCAGCAGGTGGAGGAGGCCACTCAGGGGCAGGCAGTACCCGGGACTAGACTGCAGGGAACGTGGGGGGTGGGTCTCACCTGAGACCAGGGGCCAAATGGCAGGAAGCCCCCTTCTCACATTACTTTCTCCAACCACTCCTTTCATCCTATGTGCTCACGGGGCCCCTTTCCCTTCTATTTAGGACCTAGCTGAGGCTGGAGGCTTGATATCCTGGAATGTAAACTTTGTGAACATTGGGACTCTTTATTTTGGTCGTCCGCTATAATTCCAAAGTGTATAACACTACCTGGCACATAGTATTTATTGAGGGGCCACTTTATGAATAAAGGAATGAATGATGCTTCCTCAGGAACAGTTGGGTAGTTACTTAAAAATGAACGGAACAACAAAACTACAGAGACTGTAGAAATATCAGGAGTTGCGAAGGGTTCAGGGTGCAAGTGGGAAAGGGATGAATAGGTGGAACACGGGGCGTATTCAGGGGAGGGAAATTATTTTGTATGATCTGTAGTGGGGGATCTATGATATCACACATTTGTCCAAACCCACAGAATATATGACACAAAGAGTGAACCGTGACATAAACTATGGACATTAATACCAACGTGGTACCATTGGTGCATCAGTTGTACCAAAGGCACCCACAAGTGCAAGATGTTAATAATAAGGGGTACTGCGTGTGCACATGAGGTGAGGAGAGGAGGGATATGGGAACTCTGTGTACTTCCTGCTCAATTTTTCTGATAACTTAAAACTGGTCCCCCAAAAAGTCTATTAATTAAGAATGAGTAGATCAACTTCCAATCATCAAAGCTGTTATGTCTAAATCGTGGAGATGTTTTAGATTACCTTTGTTTGTAGAGTATCATGAAATACGAAATGGAAACAAAGTCAGGAGGGATAAGCACATATTCCCCCAACAAGTGGCTGAAGCACCAACCCCTGCGTGGGCGCCGTCACTGACCTGTGGTAGGTGATGCTTTAGTCCCGTGTGTCGTGACTGAGAATTAACGGATGCCCTCTGTTAGTGTTCTTTCAGTTCCTCAGAATCTCAACTCATTTTTTTCCCCCCGAATGATTTTCCATTTTGTCTGCTATTCTTAGCTAGAGCCTAATTATGTCTAGATCTCATAATTAATGAAGCCATGAGGGTATAGCTATGCCGCCTTATAATGTATTCTGCTAGCTCTTCAATGATATAAATTTACAGAACTCAGGTACAAACAGCTTACTCTGATGCAATCACAACACACCACTGTATAGTCAAATAAAATGGTAGCACTACCTCCACCACTTTTTACAATATGCTAACCTGGAGAACAGACAAATCCAGCTTAACCTTTCTGCAAATATATTTTGGAAGCACAGCATCAGTGAAGCCTCACCTGCAACTTTAGCACTTAACCCTTCACTTTTCCACTTGATCTTTCCTGTGAGATCAAACATCAGGGGTCCTTAAACTTTTTAAACAGGGGGCCAGTTCATTGTCCCTCAGACCGTTGAAGGGCCAGACTATAGTTTTAAAAAAACTATGAACAAATTCCTATGCACACTGTACATATCTTATTTTGAAGTAAAAAAACAAACAGGCAAAAAACACGCGCTTGTGGCCCGCGGGCCGTAGTTTGAGGATGCCTGCCAAACAGGGAGGGAAGACCTTTCTACGTGGCCCAGCTCCGTGGGCCAGTGCTACTGCACAGCTGGCCAGATGGGTCAAAACTAAATTCCAACCTGAATCCAGAGGTCTGCTCAAAAGCTTTCAGTAGCCCTGGAACTGGTAACGAGAAGCGGTAGAGAACAGGAACCCACTCTGAGTTTGCTGTTAACACCAGCTGATGTGGCCAAGGCCACTGGCGTGTCTAGATTTCCACCAGAAATAATCTGGACTTGCCCCTGGCTCACATTAGTGAATTCATGTGATCAAATCCCAGGCTCAGTTCCAGAGCAACACACGACCCTTTAATCAGCCAACTGGTAAGACATGCTATTGTTCCTGGGTTGGGGGGAGGAGGGGTTTAGGATAGACAGTTGGGGGGATCAGCTAAAACTACTCAGAGTGGAGGCCCTGCCGCTGCAGCTGGTCACATGGAAAATGTGTGCACACCAAAGGGACATATGTGCTCAAGAAGCTGTTCATTTATTCAAAAGACTGTTGACATTTACAAGTTTTCAGACCCTCAAGAGTCTCTAAATGCCATTATCACATATGCTTTCTCCCATCATATGCAGTAAAAAGTAACTGAAAAGCAACTTCTTTATGTTAAGCATCAGCTGTTGACTTCCTTTTAAGGCTCTATTTTTACAAATAAACAAAAGTTTTAACTTGTGGAGAGTTAAAGGTATGGGCAGAGACGTCACAGCAAGGCTGAGCCATGGACGCCCGGGCAGCTGGCTAAGCTCACTGAGCAGCTAAGTGACTCCCTCCTGGACATTAGCTCTGCAAAGGTCAACTGTGACCAGCTGCAGCAGTAGATGTGGAATTTCTGTACGCTAGGTATCGCCTGTACTTAAGAACTTAATGACAAATTATTTTTCTCATCATCCATTTCATGAGTATCTGAGTTTCCCTTAATGACTCACAGTGTTTTATGAGCTCTCAAGTAACCTTAGAAGAAAATAATCTAGTTTCCCCAATTTTCCTTAAATATATAATGCTTTTGCAAAAAGCATATTCAACCTTACATTGAATATGCTCAGCATATGTTCCTCCTGCTAAGAGACATACAGGTCCCTGAGATGTCTGTCCCAACTCTGACCTTCAATCTTTTATACACCTGTCAACTGACACAGCTGATAAGGATTTTAATCTAGAACGGACAATGATTCTGCTAAAGGTAAAGCGCTATTTCTACTTTTTATGCATTCTCTTCCCGATAATAAACTGCTTCAAAATTATGCTGATTTTGATGTCTTTAAAAATTTCTGACATATTAGGTCAAAGTTAGTTTACTGATCTGACTCTTAAAAGTCGATGGCAGAGATAATCAATTTGGTTCAGGAGCTGTACCTGTGATTTGTTTGGCACCCAAGTATTAAAAGAAACTTATTAGAAAAACTCAAAAAATAAGAGCAATTGGCACACAAAAACACAAATCTTGGTTGATGGCAACACTATTCTTGCAGTTGCTCAAGCCAGAACCCCTTGAGTCATCCATCCCTTGACACCTGCCGTTCTCTTGCACGCCCCAGCTACCATCAGCAAATCCAGTTGGCTCCACCTTCAAAATATATGCCCCATCCAACTCCTTGCTCCCTGGTCATCTCACCAGGGTTAGCGCAAAGGCAGAACTGACCTCTCTGCTTCCATCCATCCTTCCGCCTGCCATTCTATTTCCACTTTGGTTCTCTTGAAATTGCCTGATGATAACCCAAAATTCTTTCCTGGATTATGGCATCATGGGTAAGAAACTGCAAAACAGATGACCTGTGAGCCTTCCTTTTTGGACTGTGACATTACTCATTTATGAGAGACCTAGATTCGAGAAAAGCAATTATCTTGTGCAGACAGCTGTATCCCTTTTTAAGAAGAAATCGGTCTGTTAAAGCAAGGAATACTCTTGATAGGGACAAGAATCAACTGGCTCCACGGATTTCAGCTACCTGAGATTTCTAAGTTGCCTGCACCTAGTAAGAAATGGGTCTTTAAATCTTGATTTGGTTCTCTGTAAAGACTAACTCGGGCTGGGCATGGTGGCTCACGCCTGTAATCCCAGCACTGGGAGGCTGAGGTGGGAGGATCCCTTGAGCTCAGGAGTTCAAGACCAGCCTGAGCAAGAGCAAGATCCCATTTCTACTAAAAATAGAAAAATTAGCTGGGCATGGAAAGTTATGTCATCAGCAAATAGTTGTTCTTTTCACCAATGCAGGAGTTCATGCCTTCCTTTTTTCTAAAAGTGCTATCAAGTTATTTATATATAAAATGTAAACTAAGGGGCCAGATTTTAGGATTTGGTATTTTAAGGGCCCAAAATTTTGCAGAAGTATTACACAGGCTTTGAAAGCATTAATAGCCAGGGACCAGGCAAGGCCGGTTTGAAAGAGAAATGATTCTGTCAATGAGATAAAAAGTTAAACCACATTACTGTATCACACAAATAAATGCCTTCACAGATTCATAGGGAGACAGGAGGAGCCAAGAGTTGTATGAAGAATGTTTACATACCTTTCATAAAATGCTATCCATTTTGGGGATCACTGTCCTGTTTATAAAGATCTAGGTGGCACATTCTTCTTAGAGTTTAGTGCCAGGAAAAATCTGGCTTCTGATGATTAATTGGTGTGCTTCACTTGTGTTCTATGACGTGAACTACATAATCTATGGTTTCTCTTTTTGTTAAGGCTACCTGGCAACTTGGAGTAAAACTATCCTCAACTTCTGTGCATAATTTTCTTCAACCATATGGCTTTAACTCTATATTCCCAATATCAGGAATGCAATTGTCTGTGTGACTCCTCATAGTGCCCTGCAAATACTTTTTGGAAACTGGCAGGATATTTAAACAAGCAAAAAAACCAATTCCTGGATCAACAAACTCTTGTAATAAGTTTTCTGAACTCTAGCCCTTACAGTGTGCTAATACTTAGGGGACGTATGTAAACACACCGGCATAGGAGAGTCTACTATTTACCCTCCTTTTATCAGATTTTTTTCTGTAACCAGAACATTTTTAAGCTTGGAAAATAAGTCCTCATTCTTAAGTACTTTATAGACTTTATTCCCTAACATTTGATCAAAAACGTAATAAGCTTAACGGCTATATTCCCTGGCCAGGCCAGGCCAAAGGCACATTTCTAATCCTTGATTAGAATATGCCAAATAATTGGTTATTCTACTTTATTTTGACCTTTATAAAATTTATTTAAGATTTACCTACCCATATTATTTGTGTGTTGAGAAAAATCTGAAGTAAAAATGTTTAAGGGATGTTTTATTTCTGAAATAATTTTTGGAAAAAAATTCCTTAACTTCAAAAACACTACCATCCTCCATAATATGCTGAAATAAAATAAATAAATAAAAAACCTCCACTACCATTAAATAAGATCAAAACTTCTCTGTAAAACATAATCACCTGCCACCCACTGTATGGGAGAAAATGTTTACAGATCATATATCTGATAAGGTGTTAGTATCCAGAATATATAAAGAACTTCTACACTTCAACAACAAAACAACCTGATTAAAAAATAGGCAAAGGACTTGAATAGACATTTCTGCAAAGATATACCAATGGCCAATAAGCACATGAAAAGATGCTCAGCATCATTAAGCATACGGGAAATGCTAATCAAAACCACAATGAGATACCGCCTGATACCCAGTAGGATGGCTACTATCAAAAAAACCAGAGAACAGCAAGTGTTAGCAAGGATGTGGAGAAACTGAAACCCTTGTGCACTGCTAGTGTGAACGTAAAATGGTGCAGCTACTGTGGAAAACAGAATGGTGGTTCCTCAAAAAATTAAAAATAGAATTATCACAGGACCCAACCAATTCTACTTTTGGGTATACACCCCAAAGAATTGAAAGCAGGGTCTCAAAGTGATATTTGTACACCCATGTTCATAGCAGCATTATTTACAATAGCCAAAAGTTTAGAAGCAACCCAAGTGTCAATGGATGGATAAACAAAATGTGGTACAAATTTTATATTATTTAGCCTTAAAAAGGAAATTGTGACACATACCCCAACACGGATGAACCTTGAAGGCATTATGCTAAGTAGAATAAGCCAGTCACAAAAAGACAAATATTACATGAGGCACCTATAGTCAAATTCATAGAGACAGAAATGGCGATTGCCAGGGGGAGGGGAGGATGGGGAGTCACTGTTTTATGCGTATGGAGTGTTAGTTTTGCAAGATGAAAATGTTCTGGAGATCGGCTGTACAATAATGTGGGTATACTCACTGAACTGTACACATAAAAATGGTCAAGATGGTAAATTATATGTTATGTATATTTCACATCAACTAAAAATTAAAAAAAAGTCACCTGATGTACTAGTATTTACAGAGTATCCCATGAGTCAGAGAAAGTAGAAAAATAACAAAGGTTGGGCTCTGAGTTGAGAAGTTGCTGCACTAATTCCAGCCATGCTAAGAACCTAATGAAGGAAAGAGCCATAACATAAAGGAATAACTGATGGGCATTTTAACGAAAGAAGTGTCAGAACTTTGAAACATGCGGGCAGGCTTGTGTCTGTTTTGCTAGCTTTTAACATAAAGCCTGGCAGAGAGGCTGTCTTCAACAAATATTAGTGGAATAGATAAACAGGTAAAGAGGAGGGAAACACAAAAGATAACCCCCAAATTTCTAACTCGTTGTCCAGATGAATGGCCTCACTGTAGTTTGAAGGTAATGACAAATTCAGTTTTAGACAAGTAGGATTTTACATGACATAGGCAGTTATAGTTAGAAATGAAGGGCTGCAATGCAAATGAAAGGTGTAGGTTCTAAACAGAAGTGTGAATATCGTGATCACAAAAGATGAGTTCAACAAATGGTGGATGAACTCATGAAATAAGTGAGTCAAAAAAGCAAACAACCGAGGATCGGCCACAAGAGCGCCCTGGGGACCTGGTGGAAGCAGCAGCCATGGGAACCGAGAGGCAGTCACATACGGGTGGGAAGGCAAACTTCTACTAGAACTTGTTCAGAGTTCTTGTTCTTGGATAAATCTCATATTCCTGCTGAATTGGATAAGGAACTCTGAGAGGCAGTTGTAATAAGGAGGCCACTGCAGAAGCCACACTGAAGGGGGTCGGTGAGGAAACAGGCAGAGGAAGGGGAGGAAGCAGGTGTGGGCCACATGCTGGAGACTTTTGACCCAGAAAGGAAGGAGGAAATTTGGACAGTAACCAGAAGGATTAGCTGGGCCAAGGGAAAAGACATTTTACGAAAAGATATTTTAAGAAAATGAGAGCTGATCCTGTCGGAAGGTAGGAAGGAAGATGCTTAGAGAACAGGAGAAAATGAAGCAGCTCTGAAAAAGTGACAATTTTTGCAGTCAGGTCCTGGAGGAGGCGAAAGAAAGGAAACAGGAAAAACATAAAAGAACAGTGATGAGTGGATTCAATGTTTTGAGGATCCTTCAAGTTTTAGGATCCTAAGCTTGAAAGAGACGTAGAGTGTTGTGGGCTTTGGAACCAGAGAGACCTGAGTTGACACCAGTCTGTCACATATTCACTGTGTCACCTTAGTCTCAATTTCCTTACCTATAAAATGGGGACAATATTACCTCATAGAGTTGTTCTGGGGTCAGAAAAGATTTATATGAAGGACTTATGCTAACTTAGGGTACTTAGTAGACACATGCCCACTGTTAGTCTTCTGAAATTATGGACTGATAGGGAGAAGCTGGGGCTTTTAAAGGGAGGGGGTAAAGATTTGTATTCAACACTTTACAAAAGTTCTAAGGAATGGAAGAAAGGAACATTAGAACCTATTTCTCTAGCAGAGCTCTCTTTTCTGAGAGAAGAAGAGAAGGTAAGAGGTGGCCTAGATGCAGGGGCAGAGGCATGGAGCGTGATGATATAACCCATCGCAGAGTTTTGGGTAGGAAGGAAGTATATTAGCCAACAGTGGTCTTTGGACTAGACGAAATAGAAAGGGTTAAGTTAGGATCGACTAAAACATTACTTGGACCAAATTATTTTAAAATGGATATATATTCTATAAAATGATATTAGATATAATCAAGACTTTTTTTTTTTTTTTTTTTTTTTTTTTTTTTTTTTTTTTTTTTTTTTTAGCACTTTAACATATATCTGGATGTTCCTGAGAAGAACTTTGCAACCTTCAGAACCTGGGAAGGCCTTATGGGTGACAGTGAGAATTACCATGTCAATGCTGTTTTTACTTCTACGTCAGTGTTGTTACGCTACAATGGTCCATTATGGGTACAAATTAAAGTACAACTAGGAATTAGAGCAATTCAAGACTACATAATGGTTGAAACACATGATGGCAGCTAGGGGTATTCAACTGAATGATAAACTGACCAAGTGATCACACCATAAACCTAATCTCTTAACAGATGCAAATGTCCATGAACTGCACACTCTGTAGTATGTAAATTATCCCATTTTATAAATACACATTTTTAAAAAATTAAGCAAATACCATTACTCCTTAAAAATGGCATATATCCTTTAGAATTCCTCTTTGAACTCATAGTTGAAAACATTCTCTTAGGTAATAAGACATCCATTTTCCACCTTATATTGTCTAACATGACTCTCTAGAAATCCCAAAATCTGCCAGTTTACCACTTCACTTTGTCCTGTCTTGATATGCCTAAACAGTGAGCAATATAGGGATCTATTCCTCTATTGGGCTTTTGATGCTGAACAGTGTGAACATGGACTTGCTGGGAACTGGCTACACAAAACCACCTTGCAACATCTTAAGCTCTACCATCGTCAAGGTACACACTGCAAGTTGCAGAGTTTATGAGAGAACTGTTTTTGAGGAATGCTGAAACATTATGGGCATAGTTATTCTCTTGGCAAAATAATTTTATTCACTTCACGTTTCCTTGTAGGAACTGTAGTTCTGTTACTCCATCTATTTCCCACCTGGTTGGTGACAAGGAATCATTCAATAGTTCAACTAAGAAGCCCACGTATTTTTACTTTAAATCTTCAGCCTTTTGCTGGGACAGATACTGCAGACAATACTATAACGGGCACAAGGGTATATGCTCTGATTTATGTTAACCTTCGGGTATTGCTCTTGAAATTTCTGCTTTACCAGACATATTAAAAACACAGTTCGAACCAAAAGAGCCTCTGAGAGTCCACATGGTCCCTCCCAGTGGCCAATTACTTTTCCTTCTCTAGAGATCTGAGACTCAGAGAAACTAAGGAACATATTGAAAGTCACACAGCTAATGAATGGGTGGAACCCAGATCTCTTAACCTTTAGGACAAAGACTGGTGACTACGTTGTAAGACCTGTCTTATCATCTTCCAGATTTTACTTTAGCCAATGTTCTGTTATTTAATTATTTCATCTTCTAGTTATAAAATTCTCTGCTATAAAAATTCATTCATATCTATAGTTCATCTTCTTATATTCATGCTTTCTCTTTGAGTCTGTTACTGCTCTCTTTATTTCTCCATTTAGTCTTTGATTTACGACTCCTATTGAAAAATGCAAAATTTGAGCTTTCTTCTCCTACATATATTTTTTTAACCAGTTTTGGCTGACTTCCAAATGAAATAACACAGCTTAGGAAACATGTTACTAAAGACTATAGGACAGATTTGGTTTTCATCAAGGTTATTCTTTAGCAGGAACATTTTTAGGTGGTGTTAAAAATACTACAGATTCATCTAACTCATAGTTGCCTTCTGCAAATCACCAAATTAGTAATTAACGCCTCCAAGTTTAAAAGGAAATATCAGAAGATCATCTAGTTCTTCCTGAATTCTTAAAAAGTTTTCTTCTTTTTACTCATGAGAATTTCAAAAAAACTGTTTTGAGTTTACCTATTTTCAACATTTGCTGTGTTAAACTGAGACACTTTTCATCCTAGTACTCAACAGATAAACAGCTTATCCAAGGACACTGAGAAAAATGGAAACAGAAACAAATATATAAACCAGGGCAACTGGTTTTCTGCCTAGTACCTTTAAATAAAAGTATTAATAACACTTGGTAAAAAACAAATAACAGTACAATTTGGAGGGCAGTAGCTAAGGTTATGAAGATGAATGCACGTACATCGAAATAAAAATGTTTTCTTCTTCATTAGAAATGGTGGTAGAAATGCAAGTCAGGGTTCAAACCAACTAAATAAAAGAATCATGTTAAGCTCTGGCTCAAATAATAGACTGTTAGTGAACTGCTCCAATGCTTACCAGCAATGCTTATAACACTTGGGATATTCTTGAACAGGAGCCTGCCATCTGCCTGTGTATCTACTTTAGACACATTTTGACGAGCTATTAACCTTTATCTTCATGGTGGGATTAACTGATGGGCCTGGGATGCCACAGCTGTTGGTGGGATGGACAGACTCCTGCTGCAGCCCCTGAAGAATGCAGGGTCTCCCTTCCTGGACTCCACTCCTTAGTGACAGATGCTTTAACTTGAATGGAACTACTCCTCACCAATCCGAGATTCAGATCAAGTCCAAAGAATTTCAAAAATTATTCTAGGCACAATGGGAATACTGCATATCCCCAAAACAAGGGGGAAATTCAGGATGTCATTTCCACTGAGGCAAAGATTTCTCTTAAGATAATTCAGAATCTAAGAATTCAGAACCTACTGACACCATCTTGTAACTGTGGAAAAGTCATACTCAATTCTGGAGGGGTAGGAAGAGGTACCCTGCCAAGCCCCCCAAGCCTGCCTTGCCCTTGTTGAGAGCTGTCCAGCGTTAGTATTAAGCTCCAGGTCCTTACCTGCTGCTCTGCTGGTATCTAACGGCTGCTCTAGAGGGCTTCTCCAGGTTTGCCCCAGAGCATCAAACTATACCAGGCGCCCTCAAACTATGGCCCGCGGGCCACATGCGGGTGTTTTTGCCCGTTTGTTTTTTTTACTTCAAAATAAGATATGTGCAGTGTGCATAGGAATTTGTTCATAGTTTTTTTTTTAAACTATAGTCCGGCCCTCCAACGGTCTGAGGGACAGCGAACTGGCCCCCCTTTTTAAAAAGTTTGAGGACCCCTGAACTATACTTTCCAAGTTAGCTTTGCTCAATGTGCTAAGTTTTGGCCAGGGATAGAAGTACTGGAACTAGTTCTTCCTGCCTTTTCAATACAATCATACTAGTCTTCTGAAATGACGACAGAGGTGGCAACAAAACATGTGCCCTTGCCTTTCAGACTGGCTCTCCCCTATCTGAAGCACAAATGTGAAAAATCCCCTCGCATTTAAGGTGGGCCACCATGGAGCCAAGAGAGGTTTTCTAGGATTCTGGTGGAAACTTGTAAAACATATTTCAAATTCTGGATTTAAACACTGCTGTAATGGATATGATGGAAGATGAGACTTTCATTCTGTGCTTTGTTTTGGGCATGAGTAAAACGGGGACACAGAAAGCCCTTTCATAGTTTCATATGAAGCCCCCGTAGGTTACCCTGAAAGCATGAGGGCCATCAAGGAAAGGAGGCCTGTGCGAGTCAATCATGTCTGGAGAAAGCCCATCCTGCACGTGGACAGGACTGCTTCTGCCATGGAAGAATTGGGACACCCTGGAAAATGGCATTTGTTCTGCAGAGTAAGGAGGAGAGTTAAGAAGCATCTTTCCATCCAAGACTGGGAGCAGGAGACAGTGCACAGAAGCGCAAGGCGGGGGAGCTGCTCGCTGCTGGCAACTGTGCCAGGAGCTCTCACTAACTTTACGAAGGTCCCACTGTTCCTTGTCTACCTGCTGACACGTGTGCAGGTTTTGAACTCGTGTTTACTAAAATAACCTCCCTTGGCCTATCTCTCCTGACATTTTTTCATTGCCATCTAAATTCCCATTTCATGATCACCTACTACTGTTTTCTACTTCAAACCAAACCTTAATATACTTAATGATTATCTACAAGGGTCTAGAAATGCTTTTACATTATTTGCTACTTTGGGCTCCCAGGTAATTCTGCCTAATTCTAAATAGCACGCTCATTTTTCCCCCTTAATGTATACAATGCACACATCCTCATCCTGCTCCAATCCCTCTGCAGTGCTCGGGGTGAAATGAGAGCGTCTTTTCCCTTAAATCTCTCTCTGGCAGATGATCACTGCTGGCAACAGTCAATTATAAATATGAAATTTCTCTGCGATGTTTTTCCAAGAGGTCACAGTGACAATAGCTCAAAGAATGATCTTGTATGGCAGAGGAAAATGAAAAATGTTCTGATACTGGTCAGAGAGAGATGCCTCTATTGTACCCTGAGCTCTGAAGTATCATAACGAGTGACAAGTGACATGTTCTAATATGATAAATAGCTTTTTACAAGTTACTTGTTAAAATGTCTTTTCCAGGGTGCTGGCATAATTCCAGAAAACAGCTTGTCTACCTTGGTTGTAAAAGTCCGAAATTCGTTTTTGAAGTGAAACCTTTTCTATTCTAAATATAATGACAAGACTTGGAATATCTTTAAAATCTGCTTTGTAATCTTAGAATTAACTACCAATTTAAATGTTGTAAGATGAAGAATTCCTTGTATCATTAAAAATTTCTAAAGAAGTACTAAATGCTTGGTAAATTTAATCTAACGGTGAATTTCAAGAGAAGAATACCTAAGTATATGTAAATATATAATACATTTTTAATATGTATACATTATATTTGTTGGTATAGATTACATCTATACCAACAAATGTTAACCACTATTGTAAATATCTGAAAGTTTTTTTGTTTTCATTTAGGGCAAATACTTTACTTATTACCCTGTTTTTTGGTTTTGTTGAGTCCCAGGGAATATAATAAAGTTGGAATAAAGGAAAACTAAAATTAAATAAAAAACAAACAAAAAAACTTCAGGAATGAATAGTTTAGCCAAAATTTTAGATAAAACTCTTATGCTGACTACTAACATTGCCTTGGTACCTAGTTAAGTCAAGGTTGCTCATATTTTTAAATTATAATTTCATTATGTACAGAGCCAGGCTCCTTTTTCAAATAAGGCTTTACTGCAGGGCTATTATGTAATTCAATTTGTAAGTTACAAATGTCTCCTATGTCTGGAAAACCTAATTGCAATGGTATTGTCCTTGACTCTTGATAAGAAATCATTAAACTGGAATTCGGTAACCAGATTTTATTTTTGAAATAATATAGCACATTTTAGTCAGTTTTTAAAATAACCTTCCAAGCTTCTGAGTGTTTTAACCAGTCTTCTCTTTTATGCTCTGGGAACCGATGTTGACCTGAAATTTAAGTTATGAAGCAGGATCCCACGGCGTCCTACCTTCTGCTGTTATTCGAGCCTGTACAACCTCTCCCCAAAGCCCATTTTTCCCGTCCCTTAGCCATCTCCTGGCAAGAAGCCCTGCTCCCTGCCATTTGCCACTTGTTCTGGGCTATTTTAATTCTGGACAAGTTGTGGTAGTAGGCTATATTTAAATTGGCCTGCTCTGTGAAGAAACATGGCAAATGCACGTGGCACCTTTTCCCTTTTTGACATAATCCAATTGTGCTTTGGCTCGGAATCAAGCTGTGTGAGATTCTGCATCATCCACACTGGCTTGACTCCCACTCCCCACTTCCCAGGTGTTTACCACCCATAGGTGGGGAAGCGGGAGTCTTCTGGGAGGGATGAGCCGTGGCAGGGACCCATGGAGCAGTCGCCCCGAACTTAAAGAGTAAATCAAGAAACATGAGCAATAATGAAAGGAAAAGTAAAGATGCTTTCTGGCTCCAGCTGAGCACTGCTGGAATATTTATAGAATAATTTTTCAAAGACCAATTTCCAGATATGAATTTTGTAAGATATAATACATCTGTTGAAAAAACTTAAGGGAAATGGTATGCACATAAAAAGCCAGCTTTCTCAAGTTTCTGAGTTTTTAGAAGAAGACATTCTAAGAAACCTTTGGCTCTAACCTGCCCCTCTCCTCTTGTACCCTCTATTGTCACTTGTTTATACATTTCTGTGCTAGACAGAGGATGTACATTCTTACCTGGAGTTATATTGTTGCTTCAAGAAGAAGAATAGGTCGGAAATACGCCCTAATCATTAAAAGTTAAACAAAACGTAAAAAGCACCTTTCTAGAGAACAACTTCTGAGTTCTTGTAAACTTTCACAGTTAAGCTAACCTAAAGCCAGAATTCTTTCTCTACCATGAAGAATCAAAAGACAGTTAACTTTTAAGGAAATATTTTACAAATCTAGGAATTC
This sequence comes from Cheirogaleus medius, assembly GCA_008086735.1. Lineage (NCBI taxonomy): Eukaryota > Metazoa > Chordata > Mammalia > Primates > Cheirogaleidae > Cheirogaleus > Cheirogaleus medius. Next base: position 22,627,238 of record VBSM01001124.1, read on the forward strand.
TGCCTAGAGACTTTAATGCATGTGACCCCGAGACTGGTATCATAATATTGCCAGCTCATTTTGCTGGCAGTCGAATTAAAATCCAGGCTAGTTAAGTTATATGATCATATTCACCTAGCAGGTCTAGAGGAGTGTTAAGTATAGAAACTGGGGTTTCTGCCTATTTACTTTTGAAATGTTTACTCTGACTGCTTGGGCTATGAGAATTTTCCTGCTGCCAGCCAAGATTCTACTTGACTTTTTGCTAAATAAACTTTACTACCCAAGTAAGAGGTACATAGCAGACTGGACTTTTGTTTTCTGGAATAAGCAGGAAAACCATATTAGAAACGTGTTAAAATATTTTTTTCCCCACTTAGATTACTCAATTACTGTGAACACATTTTTAAATGTCTAGAACAAAGGAGGGGCCATTAGTAGACTATTTGGTTACACGTAGTTAGGGATACAGACTTTCAAACTTATCTACATGGTAGCAAAACAGAGATGAAGAAAATGGATCAAAACAGAGATGTCTGTTTTTACTGGAGGACACACAAATGTTACTGAATATAATTATGCTTTGAATATCATGACAACATGACTCAAAATAAATCTCATTTTACCCTTAGTGCTCTGAGCTTTCAGAGAGCTAATTCCAAATTTCAGTAAACAAGATGACATCTTCTCTCCTGAATGTATTCCCAGCTCCCTAATATTCTTTTAGGTAAGAAAATTACCTAAGGTCTTCCAAGATTTCCTTTTCTTTTTCTAAGATGTTGGCCAAGCTCATTCTTAAAGGCAATATGACAATGAAAAATATGAGAGACTCTTCCATCCTAACTCTGTATAACTGCACTTAGCAATAATTCATGTATTTACTAGTTTGGATCAAGAACCTGCCACAGAAGGTAACTACAGCTACATCACAATAGATAATGGGAGCCTGATGTCCCTAAAGGAACTTCAAATCCTGTAATGCAACTATTCTAGGAGTCATTGGGATTTTCCTCACAGAATAAGGACATGAAGTGGGCTCTTCCCCATCCCCTGCCCTGGGAACAGGGACAAAGAAAAAGTTTCGAGTCTTCTTTCTTAGGTCAGAACCAAAACAAGGAGACAGAGACCAAATCTGGTCTTAAAAATCTAAATGATTACTACTAGAGGTTTTAAAGATATATTTTAATAATTCCTATTAGTTCAAATTTTATTATATTGTGTGCTTCCCTGTAACTATTATCAACACATATACAGATCACACATGCTCCAAGATTAAAATGGACAAAAGGGTTTATGGGTCATTATTTCTAGGACTGACAGTATAAAGGAGAAATTAAGAGAAATTATACATTTCTTAAGGAGGCCAGGAGAAGAGCTAACATTGAACAGACAAAACACTAGGTGTTGGGAGCCAGAAAGAAGGAGCACAGGACAAATCTCTGGGTTTTTAGGGGAAAGAGGGGTGAAAGGAGGGGACAGGTCCCAGATGTGTACACTAGTCATGGGCCTCTATAGCTCCACTCATCCTGAGCAACAGACTAATTGGAAGCTATGAAGGTGGGAGCAGGGAGATGACCTATGAACTCTGCCCTCTGTGACCTGGAGGTCAGCACCTGGTCTGTACGTGGCAGTAACAGGACAATATACAAGGGAGAGCCGCAGAATCTTCAATGACTTGCCACCTACAAAATATTACCATCGGAAAAATATAAACACCTAAGCAAGTAATATTGACAATGATGTAATTGCTGTTAACATTTACTGAGTGCTTATTATAATGCTGGGTTTAACTTGCATTATCCAAGAACTTTTCATACTACATCTCCTGTAATCCACCCTGGGCTACTAGCTAGTGGGTGGTGGCAGCTAGTTTGAATTGAAAATAAGAATTACGTGTGCACACCGTCCCTCGCCCTCCTAGCCAAGCTGTAGGTTTTTCCTGTGGTGGTCTTTCTTTCCATTCTATCTGTGAATACTTGGTTTTCTCATCATCTAAATTAATAAAAGATGAACATTCTCTTCCAGATGATTTTTAAAATTCTTCTTAAATTAACATATATCTTTCTCCTTACATGAGTTGATTCTTGTATATAACAACCTTAGGGACAAACAACTTTTAGTGTAAATAAGACCATAGTGGACTATATCAAGCATCAAGTGATTATTAGCTGCACTAGCTATGCAAATTTATTTTACTCCAAGATAAGGAATTTACTAAGTTGCAAGATCTCCCTTAGACCCTTGAAGTATGCTCAGGTGCTGTCAGTGTGTTGTTCTCTTTCGCTGGGGTCCCAGCAGGTGATGACACAGGCCAAACCTTCTACAGCAGGCACTTCACGCTCTTGGGGTGGCACATGAAGCTTTCTGCCTGCAAGGCCACCCTGAGGCCACACTTGCCATCCTATCCCCTGCTGTGCTCCTGTCATCTGGAGGCTCTGACTGTTCCCTCTCCACCTACTGCCCTCGGCATGTCCTTAGGTGTCTTGGCACCCGTGATATTTGAAAACCCAGCTACCGCAATCCATAGCATATTGTTACAAGCACAGCACAAATGCAATCCTTGGATTAGCATGATGGAAATTCCACAGACTCCCTGGATTTGCTCTATAGATATAGACACGTTTAGGATTTACAGACTCTAAATGTGCCAGACTAAAATTACCTCTTACATCATACTGCAACCCACTCAGAGTCGAGTTTCTTGCTGTTTGTGTCTAATCCATTCCTATAGTGGTTGAGAGCATGCGCTCTAGAATCAGACAGCTTGGATGTGAACTGGCTCTCACCACTCACTAGCCTGTAAGCCAGGGCAGGTCACTTGGCTTCACTATGGCTCAGTTTCTTCCTCCGTGAAATGTGACTAGTGGCAGAACCCACCTTTCAGGGCTCCATGAGGCTCAGAGATAACACATAGAAAGTGCTCACAACAGATGGTGCCAAGCTGGGCCCAGAACACATGCTCAACATCACAGAGAATATTTACCCATTTCATTAAGTAACTTAAAAATGTATTAAGTTTCTAAATAAGTAAAATGTGCACATGGCTCAAAAACATATTAAAAAAATAATGGAAAAAGTTTCCCATCCACCCTATACTAACCCAGCCACAGCTAAGCACCTGTGTTTTCTTTTTCTTTTTAACAAGAGGATTTTGTCAGAGTTTGAGCATATAGAAGAAAACATGAATATAAAATCCTATTTCCCATTTCTAAGCAAATGAAAGCAATATATACACTTCTGTACCTTTGTGTTAAAAAAAAAAAATGCAACCAGCTGGAAGACCTGGATTCGGGTCCTGTTCTGCTATTCTCAAGCTGTGCAACCCTGGGTGGATGACTTAAGAGTCTCAGAGGTGTGGAATTGGCATTGTCAACATGTTTGTTGTGGGAATATGATGAGGTATGTGTGCAAGAGCTTTATAAATTGTTCAGACAGACAGGCACACAGCATGATTACCAGTTAGAAGATGCCACCACCCACGAGGTCACTCTTTCTACTCTGGAAATGCCACTATGTGGATGTGGAGGACCTATTTCTGCCTCAGCATCTGGCCGGCCAGAGGACTCTCCTTGTCCAGGGTCAACAAGGGTCTACCTCTTGAGGAACAAGGACCTGGTCTGGTGTGGGGTGCACTCTGGGCTTTGGCTCGACCTTGTTCAAAGTTTCTAACATGGATACAGTTTCTTTGGGAGCTGATCTAACACTGTGTCAACAGTAATTTTTACCTGACACGAGGCTTAAGGTTTGAAAACAAACGAGGTAAATTAGGAGGGAGAGCAGAAGGTGACACCAAAGACTTCCTGGCAGTTTTTACTTCCTCAGAAGCAACGCGACATGGTCGGTCCTCTAAAATCACGGCTGTGGCCCGTGCCCCGCTAGATCTTGACTCCTGTGGGGTCTGAGCACTGGTTGGGCGAGGAGAAGCTCTGTGTGGAGGTTTAAGAGATTTGGTTTCTTCTGCTGCAGAGTCCGTACTATTTATGACCAGAGGCCTCTTACCTATTGTGATGTATTAGTTTCCTCATCGGTAAAATTAAGGGCTTAGGATTAGAACCATTCTAAATCATTTCTTGTAAGAAAATTTAACATATTATCTCCTCTCAACATATTAATAAAAGCAGATAGAAGTGCCTATGTTCTGGCTTACAGTTACCCATCGCCCCCCTCAGCTTCCCCCTGCCTAGCAACAGCCCTTCAATAATATCTGAGAATGCTGAGGAACACAGTTTGAAAACCACTGGAAAACCAAAGGGTTCTAAAGTTCCCTTCAACTTAACTATTCAATACTTACAGTAGCTATACTTTTATTTCTAGGTAAATTCATTTATTATGTATAAATACAAACTAGACCTCATTTTATTATTTTTTTTAAGATGACGGTCTTATTAAATATGAAGAACTATTTTGCTTTGGTAAAGTTAGAGGTATCAGATTCAAGTAGGGAGAGGCAAATATATATTCTAACTAAACTTTTCTAGCATTTGAATGATAAAATCCTTTTTTTCCAAATTATTCAAATATTTTATTTATTTTTTCTTTTTTTATTTCAGCATATTATGGGGGTACAAATGTTTAGGTTACATATATTGCCTTTGCCCCGCCCAAGTGTCCATCCCCTAGAGATAAAAACCTTAAGTAATGGCCTGTACACCAAAATCAAATAACCTGTGGTAAGTAACAAACAAAGTTATATGTATTTTGTAACTGTAGATTGAAAAGTCTAGCACTCAAGGATTAATAGTTGATTATAAATGGATCTCTAAATGCTAGCCACAGTTTTAAAATATTCCATAACTTGCTAATTAAACCCAGAATTATTAAGCATTACATCAACATATTTTCACAAAATCTGGAAACAGAAATCTCAGGGATCATTTAGCTCCAACTCATTTATGTAGATCAGGAAGTGAAGTCTAGAGCATTTAAAGTTAACATTACCCCCATCCATACACATAATGTCTGCATTATATGTAGACAATATATGTAAAATGACATGGGCATTATGACCTTAACCTACTCGGTTCCGGCACCCATGGTGACAGCATGCGTGGTAGGAAGCAGCATAACAGATCCTTACAGGATGCAAAGCACAAATATCCCTAATGGGGTGGGCCAAGGTATCACTTCCTCAGCCATAAGGTTGTGAAAACTTGGGGGGGTTCTTGTCATGCTCATGAGATAAGAACTCATTATGCACAGGAAGGGCCATTTCAAAATTGACTGCCAAGAACTGCGCTACTCTTCAGCAAAGCAGATATTTCACAAATATTTGATTATTCTGGCACATTCACCTTTCTTATCAGCAATGAAATGTATGGTGGTGGGAGGGAGGAAGGGAGCCAGGGATGAAAGGAATAACCCAGAGAAGGTGGATAATAGGGAAATCGAGGAGAAAAGGAAAGATGGAGACACATTGTCTATTGTGGGCTCAACATAGCAAAGGGTAAGTAACCAGTCAACATGCCAGAGTTAAATGTCACGTGGAAAAACTATCATCAGTGCCCAAGAGAAATGTGAAAATTAAAATTTTAATATTTACATAAGACTACACATACATGTAATACACACACACACTCTCTAATATACAAATATATAATACTGCCCTGCAATACTGAGCACCTGTATTCCAGGAACTTTGCTAAGCACTTTATGAACAAAATTATTGTGTTGGACTCTCACAACAATCCTGCAAGGTTATTATTCTATTTTATATATGAGGAAACATGCACCAATAGGTAGTGGTTTGTCCAAAGTACACAGCAGTAAACAGCAGAATCAGGCCTGAACCCAGGTATGTTTAATGATACGGCTCATGAGCTTTCCTCACATTATTCTGCCTATCACCTGGAAACAATTAAAATGTTACAGAGAAAATCCTGCCAACTTGTGATAGCTGTTTGCTTATTACATTGGTTTTTGTATTTAAGTCTTAAACATCTCAAATTTTTGTATTTCTTATAATCCTGATGAACTTTCACTAAGTTGATCATTCAAAAAAAGATGATTTTTATCAATTCTGTGAGCTACAGATAAAACGAATAATCAACTGGAAATTAACTAGCATTGCTGAACTAACTTTACCATTATCCTCCCTGGATCAGAACGTTACCAGTGGTCACTTGGGCATGTACGCCTTGCCTTAATATAGTAGGAGCAAAAATCCTACTGATTCCTCAGTGAGACAAATTGGTCAAGAGAGATGAAAATACTAAGTGGACAGACGTGTTTACCCAATTGTTTCAGTTGAACAGACCCAGGCTTAGTACCCAACACACTGAAATAACTCCATACTTCTTTAGAAGCAAGTGTCTATGGACAACTTTCTAACTGAAGTATGATATGAACTTTCTGTTTTCGGGAGAGTCTGTGAAAGATGCTAAGAGTTCTGATTGCTGGGAATCCAAGTACCAAGCCCTGGGATCGCCACGATGTGTTCCTACCCTGTGTGGTTAGTGGGAGCTACCCCAACCCTGACCTAACTCATTCCACAATTATCCCCTCACATTCATACTTCTGCAATCTTAGCTCACGGGATAAATCTTCTTGGATTTCCCCCTCCCACACCCTGCCCTTTTCTTATAATCACTGGTACCACCCACTGCTAGCCTCTTCCTTCCCAGGAGAACCAAACAGCAGCCACCTTTGACATTATAACAGACTGGAAGATGGGGAGAGACTACACAGAAGTGATCACGCTGGCTCGCAGACTCTTGCTGGAGAAGGTGTCTGATCCAACCCGAGGTCAGGAGACTTTCCTATCGTTCCATAGTTAACCCTGATTGAAGGATCACTGTGTGTCAGGCATTACGCAAGAGCCAGCTCATACATGAACCCATTTAATCCTTTTGATTTCCCTATGAAGAGAACTCTACAAGTATTCTAATGTTATTGATGAAGACATCAAGGCTTGGAGAGGTTGAATAACTTGCCTAAGGTGGAATCAAGACTTTGCCTGACTCCCAAGCATGTGTTCTTCCCATACTCCACTTGAATTACAGAGTGTGAATAAGATCAGCACCCCCCCGCCTACTTTAGTCTAGAATCTTCCACCAAAGACCCAACTATTATTAGGAAGCATAGGTGAATATTTTATTCTAAAACCGAACACTTAGGGGCTATCTGCCCAACCACAGAATGCATTCCATACTCTATCGGAAAGTTTGGATTTTTTTTCTGTGCCGTCAGGACAGAGATGTCATGAATATGCATGCTGTGGTGGGTACCACCAGTCTTCTAAACTGTAGGAAAACGTTTTAAATTAAGAATTTTAGAATGTATATATTTGAAAATAAGCCAGGCACAGAAAGATAAATACCACATGTTCTCACTCATATGTGGAAGCTAAAAAGCTAATTTCATAGAAGTAGAGAGTAGAATAGTGGTTACTAGAGGCTGGGAAGGATGGGAGGGAAGTGGGGGATGGGAAGAGGTTGGTTAATGGATACAAAATGAGAGCGAGATTGGAGGAACAAGTTCTAGTGTTCCATAGCTGCAGGCCCCAGAGCTCCGCTGCCCCTCCCCACCCCCTCAATCTGTGGAAAAATTGTCTTCCATGAAACTGGTCCCTGGTGCCAAAAAGGTTGGGGACTGCTGTTCTACAGCACTATAAGGTGACTATAGTTAACAATTCATTATGTGTTTTCAAACAGCTACAAGAGAGGGTTTTGAATGTGTCCAACACACAAGAAATGATAAATGTATGAGGTAATCAATTTGCCGATTACCCTGATTTGATCATTATACATTGTACATGTGTATTGAACTATTAATATCACACAAATATGTATAATTACTATGTGTCGATTAAAAATATTTAATAAGAAAAAACAAATTTAAATAGGTACCACAATGTTTTTTACTGGAGGTATTTTAATGAACAGCATCTTGGTTTTTAAGATAAACACAATGTTTACTGCAGCAATGCTTGTGCTAGTGGAGTGTTAGGGGCAACCTAAGTGTCCATCACTAGGGGAGCAGTAGGTAAACTGTGGTGCATGTAGACTTTACTATGCAACAGTCAGAATCAATGGGCCAGGTGTACATATGGCAGCATGGATAAATTTTAAAATAGTGTTGAGTGGCGAGAAATATCGATAGAACTTAAATAAAAATTTAAAATATTATTAGATATATTCTTTAAAAATATAAATAAAATTACCTGTGTGACATTGTATCATTTAAACCGAAAAATAAAACACTACATTTTTCAATTTATATGTAATCAATGACATAATAAACATGTATTACTGAATGCTTATGGAGGGAATGTGGAAAAGAGAGAACAAAAGCAGGGCCTTGCTCTGATGGTTGCATGCAGAAATCCAGGAACTGAGGATTGTGACTGCTTCAACCCTCTACACCAGGGGTCCTCAAACTTTTTAAACAGGGGGCCAGTTCACTGTCCCTCAGACCGTTGGAGAGTGCACACTGTGGGCCCGGGACGAGTCAGCTGCTAAGCAGGACAGGCAGCGGGGGCAAAAACACCCGGCGGGCCAGATAAATGTCCTGGGCGGGCCACATATGGCCCGCGGGCTGTAGTTTGAGGACGCCTGCTCTACACTGAAGGGTTAAGACAAAGGAAAGGAAGGTGGGAGGGAGGGAAGATAGATAGATAGAGGATGGATACAAGTTATGAATCCAACTCAGAGCTTCGACTCCACATATTCATTTTTATCTTTTAGTTCTATTTTTATTTTATAGTGGTATAATATACAATCATCAGTTTTGCAAACTTCTTTAACAGTGTGCATGTGAACATACAGCTCCCAGCTCCCCAAGCCCTGATTAGAAACCCAGATTGTAGCTTGAATACTAAACAGACACTCAAAATGTATGAAATACATAAAATGAAATGTACTTGTTGGGATTAGAACTGAACTCTTGGATTTGGTCCTATAAAAAATGCTTCATTTTCTTTTTATAAATATATAGACTGGCAGAATAAAAACACCATAGAACAAAGAGATGAAGGAAACGAAAAGAGGAGTGGAGAGCTAGTGATCAGGTGGGATTTAAAGTCTGCACCTTCCTCCTACCCCCACTCTCCTCCCTCCACTCCACACCCAGCGAATCCAAGGGGCAGCAGCAGCACTTGCAAATTCTCTTCTCTCAGACCCCGGCCTCAGAGAGTCCTCCTGTCTGTTAACCTCAGGCCAGCTGGGGAGGGCTGTGGAGGTTGGGGAAAAAGCCTTCAGGAGCCAGGGCTGGTGAATGAACTCTTAAACAAACTCTCCACTGACACATCACTAAAAATAAGTATGCTTACATGCATAACACATTTTTGGAACAGTAAACTGAACTCCCTTCTTTATCCCCTCTAGAGACTTACGTATCATTCTTATTCAACTTTATACGAGACAGAAATGCAGATGCAACAACTTCTAGTACTGCAGGTAGTAACTTTTGATGAAATGAATGCACATCTGCCATGAAGTTAAGGAATCGCAGAGAGAGTGGATGGGCACTATCAGCTGCTAGCCCATATTCCGGTCAAATGCTGATAAGGCTCACTTGGGCATTGCCTTATTTAGTCAGGCTTCTCTGCCAAAACACCGGTGCACGGTGACAACTGCGCATGCTATTACAAGGCTTTCTCCTTTCAGTCATCTGCTGACACGCCAATTAAAAGAAGTGTCTCCATTATTGAAACGGTCTACTGCCTTTCCTACTAGCAACTTCCCTACAATGAACGAAGATAATGATACTGCAAATCAATCTGAGTATGTTTACTTGGCAAAAGAATCCTCATAAGAATACAAATTAAGTTCTAGTTCTTAAAGCTTTTTTCTCTAAGTACTGAACAAATTATAATATTGTATATATTATTATTCTATTGGCTGGGCTAAAGTGCATATTTTTTTCATAGACCAGTATGATTACTTTTCTTGTTTTTTTTTTAATACATTATGGTATTGTAAAGAGCCTCAAATTTGAAGTCAGTGACTTCATCTAGACCTGAATCTGCTATTAAGGGTGTGTGTGTGTATATATATATATATACACACACGCATACATGTATATGAATCTCTCTCACACTCAGAGACCATTTGTATTTAAATTATTTTCTACAAGTCTAGCAGGTGAGCCAGTTTTAATTGCTTATATAATGAGGAAGCTCTTAATGTACTGATATGGAATGAATTACAATATACAGTATATTGTTAATAAAAAAAGAAAAACCAGGGTAGTCTGTGTATTCTGAGCTACAATCCTTTTTCTACAATTCCAAGATCTAGAAAGCTTTAAAAACCCAAGTTTTCTTTTTGTAAGTTTACTGCCAAAACTTGACAGTAACACCTGAATGCAACTGACATGAGGCTATTTATGGTCCTTCTTTATCCCACTTAGTGTGACTATTCAGTTTCCCTGGAGAATTAATGTGTTTGATTACTCGGTGCTGCTCAGAGCTCCTGGGGATATTATGTAATTTATGCTATATGCAACATATGGCTGTTCTAAAATCCAGTAAGTTCTAAATTCTAAAACATCTCTGGATCCAAAAGGTTTTGGATAGTAATTGTGGATTTGTGGTACATAACTACATGCATCAAAGGGGATAAATATATATTTGTATGTACAAATATTCAAAAAAGTTTTATGAAGATACTTCATTGCCTTCAGGGTGATGACCTGGTCACCTGGTGTCAGGAGTCAGAGGAAGATTTATTACTCAGTCTATACCATTTTGCACTTGAAAATTCTGAACCATGAACATGTATCATCTAGTCAAGAAATAAAGAAAATTAACATTTTAAAAAATCACCACTTAGGGCAAGAGCCTGACCTCTGTAAAATGCATCCTGCTAACAAGTCTTCAGTAGGCACTGAAGGTACTTCACACCCACTGTTGGTGGATACCTTTGACCAGCCCTGCTCAGTCACCATAAACTCCCATTTCTCTTGACTCTTACTTTAAGCATGCCTAAAGTCTTTCCAATGTAGCTGTCCCATCCTTTAAAATACTATTTACAGTTTTTAAAAAATTTTTAAAAATTTATAATTGACACATAATAACTGCACACATTTATGAGGTACAGTAGATGTTTCAATGAATGTTTGCATTGTATAATGATCAAATCAGGGTAATATCTCTTTAAACATTTATCATTACTTTGTGGTGGTAACATTCAAAATCTTCTATCTTGAAATATATACTGCATTGTTATTTGGTACAGTTGCCCTACTGTGTGACAGAACACCAGGACTTACTCTTCCCATCTAAACTGTGACATTTTACCAGTTGACCAACCCCTCCCAGTCTCCTTTCTGCCCCACCCTCCCCCTACAGTTCATTTCTTCAAAGAAGCTTTCATCTCCCTCACCCACCTGAGCTTACTTCAATTATATCTGTAACTGTATAAAACTTATGCAAGTGGCCACATATATGCTTACTTATTTGTCCTATCTTCTCCATTACGCTGGAAATTCATGAAAGAAGGAACAAAATAATCTGGCTTTAAAGATTTTACTCGGCAGGCTGCGCGCGGTGGCTCTCGCCTGTAATCCTAGCACTCTGGGAGGCCAAGGCGGGTGGATCGCTCAAGGTCA
>VBSM01001124.1:22638863-22653607 GCA_008086735.1 Cheirogaleus medius
AAAAGAAAAAGAAAAAGAAAAAAAAAAAGATTTTACTTGGTACAGTTTCTCTTACATTGATGGTTAATTGTACTGTGTGTATATTTGGTCTCTTCATGAGCCTTCCAGGATCTGCCCAAATAGTAAGTGATACATATTTGCTGAACTGAATTAAGCTTATAAAACACAATCATTTCCCGGGAAGGTTTTATAATGAAAATAAAATGGGAAAAATCAAGGCAGGCTTTTGAAGACTCAAATACCACCTGTGATAACAACGGTATATGCACAAGATACAGCCCTGGGCTGACAGGGAGCTACTCTGAATTTACAGTTCCCAAGTGCAGACACAAGCACTTACGGTGGAGAAAACCTAGTAACATGTTGGGACTCATATATATATATATATAAAATAATAAATGGTCTAGTAAGAATTACTGACTTAAAAATTACATTTTCCCCTGTAATGTTAAAGAAAAAAGTTATCTGCTGATTGTTATGAGTCCCAGTCCCTAAGCTACAAGTCAAAATCCTTAAAAAGCATGAGCTACTAACTTTAGAAACAACCCAAATCCTGACTTTCTTAGACTTCTTGAAATCAATTCAAAATGATTTTTGAAAAGGTCACTAAATGGCACTAGTATACTACACACGCAATTTAACAATTAGTCCAGTTTGTCTGTTTTTAAGGCAGAAAGCAGAGACTTTGGAAGGGTGTAATTCCATCCAGTGAAGTGAAATTTCCCTCTGACTATACATTTCATTCAAGTCCACTTGGCGTTGGTAACAAACTTTTGTATTCAAAACCACGAAAACCACAGTAAAACAAACATACTACGTTTTCTCTTGGAAATTAATCCTAATGAATAAGTTCACTTTTAAACCATGTCTTTATAATCATAAACGAATTACAAAACATCTATGTAATTTTCAATACAAATATATACCAGTTTTAGCTGATAATCACAGATCTTTTTTTTTTAAAGCCAGAAAAACCTTGGCAACAATTCTAAGTCACCATTCTCACTTTACAAATGAGAAAACTAAGTCCAGGGAAGTCACAGTTCATTGGATGAGTTCTGTCTGGGAGGTATACAATTATTAAAAGGAACTGGGTGGACTTACTTAAAGAAATAAGTACAACATCACCTAACAAGTACCAAAAGAGAGGTCTGTACCAAATGCCATGGAGAAGGGAGCAGATGGAGGGGGTGGAGGAGCCAGGCCAGGAGGGGCTTTGTCTGGGACGGGTTTCATCTTCCCATCCTCCACGGGTCGCTAAACCTCTCCGCCCTTTTCAGCAGAACTTCAGCTGCACCAGCACTGACGCCTTGCAGCTGGCTGGGGACTTGTTTCTCTCACCCAAGGGCTGCCTCTGAAAACCCATTTCTTGAACAACACGCACAATGTTAGCAAGGAGTAGCCTCTCTCAATCAACATCCAACTCAGGAACTAGATGGATGAACGGCTTTAGGGTAAAATGGGAAAAATAGGGACAGACCTCCAGAAGGACAGAGGACAGCAGTCAACAAGTGGGGAAGTGGGAGAAGAAAAATGGGGGTGGGGTAGAGAGGGAAAGGGAGATGTGAGTATAGGCAAGAAAAAGCAAGAGGGAGAAGGAAAAGATAGTTAAGGAGTGCAGGAATATTCAAGGAAACGCTTTATTAGGAAGGTGAAACAAAGAGAAAGTTTAAGCCTCTCTTGGACAATTTCTCAAGAGAGCCGAACATGTGTGCCAACCTTAGTAAAATACTAAATAGAGGGTGAGAAATCATAGACTTGAATAATTGTAATTAATATTCTTAGGTTATTTGAATCATGTTTTGTTTGCCTATTTCAGGGAAAAGCTAGTAAATATTTTAATTGTGTAGAGCTGACTTGGCCTTGAAAATGACTCTCACACTGTGCCCTTCGTTTGTGCATGGAGTGAAGATTTCACCTAAGAGTTTATTACTGGGTAAATGTGGACTCACCTATCCGTGTAGAGAGCAGAGGGTCTACTGCACAAACTCTGAAAGATGCCAACAAACTAGACCAAAGAAATACACCTATACTAAAATTACAGGAACCTTTAAACCAAGCACCTTTCAATATCAGGAAAGAACATCTTTTATAGAAACCTTCCTGTTTGGAGAAAATGCAGCCAGAGTTCAGCTAGACTGAATTTTCATTTCTTCACAAGATAGAAAGGAAATGGCTGTGGTGGCTTAACCTCACTGTAGGCAACGACTGTGTCCATCTCACTGATACCACAGCTACAGCACGGCCCTCTTCAGAGAAAGCCGATCACACACGCCTGCTTGGCAAGGACAGGATGGTTTCAGAAATTAATAATGGTAATTAACACTTTGAATTAAAAGGAAAGTGGGGAGACAACTCCCAGTGTATTTAACTAAAAAATGTACAATATGCACAACCCGTGAGTAGCACACCTGAACTCAGGCATGTTCCAAGATGTTCCCCATTTGCTGCTGTTGCCCCTGGCACCCGTTCTGGTGCCCTTTTCTCTTGCTCTCCCCATTTCTGCCTGCCCAGATCCTTGTCATGGTTCAAGATCCAACTCTAACTCCCCGTGAGGCCGATCCTGATGTTCCCTCATGGATAAATCCCTTTGCTTTTAAACTTTACCCAGCACTTAAAACACCCTGAAAAACACAACTGATTCCCTCATGGCGCATACTCTTCACCTTATATCACACGATGTAGAATGTTCTGCCTCTAGAGAGTATGCCACTTGCGGCTGGGATTATCTCATGCTCACTTCTGAACTAGCAGCGTTTACTCATGCAAGTATCAACAAGTGTGCGTTAATCAGGGAGGTCGTCTAGATCTTCCATGCATTCCCATAACACACACAGCGTGGAGTCTGTGAGTACTGACTTCTAGCTCCATATTTTCCACTTAATTCTTCTGATGCCATTTTGCAGATTGCAAATGTACCCGACTGTGTATGGGGGGAAAAGACTGGTTTCAGTTATTTCCCTAAAGCTTAAACAGATACACTTAGGAGAGGATAAAATGAAGATGTCTTAATAATCTTAAGAAAGACATTTCATACTGTTTTTTTTTTTTAAATTAAACAGAAAAGTAGTATAAGAAAAATTTTCTTATCTAACTTTACTGTTTTTTTTCCTCATCCTTTAAAGTCTGGCTATTTCTTCTGAAGAGGTTTATTGAAGCACTATGAGGTAGCAATGCAGAAATGCAGAAATGTAGGTGGGGCAACTGTGTTGAAAAGGGACATCCAATCAAGTCCTGTTTAGCAAGGCAAGGCCCAGGACAAAGACACAGGTGCTCTGCTCAAAGCTGTTTAAACTCCACAGCAGATGGTATGCAGTGGTGAAGCAGGCTGGTCCGAGTTTTAAAAAGGAAACCTGCATCACAAAAATCTGTCTTTATAGCCACAGTTTGCACACACCCTGGAGCGGCCTCCAGGAACTTCAAACAGAGGTGTGGCCATACACACTGCGGGCTGGGATTTTTCTTCATATTTGTATGCGATGTATTAGGAGAAAAGCATTTATCCTAGTCCAGAATTCAGGTGGGTCTCTGTACAGCTATCTTTCTCAGAGGCCTCTGAGTGCCAATGAACCGCCATTAACCCAACAACTGAATGCATATATTATCTGAACTTCATAAAAGCCTTGGATAATGCCCCAGAGGCACTATCATGTCCTCAGATATGCCCTGTGTAGCAGAACAACTACTTCACCAAAAATCTCTCAATGCGCTCCATGTTAAGAGTAAGAGCTCACACCTGTGCAGACTCCAAACACTGAAGGCGTTCCAGCTCACTGAGCACTATAACTCATTCGAACTCCGTGAGGAGGTTCTACTACATATCACCCCCATTTTACAGATGGGGAAACTAAGCCTTGGAGAGGTAAAGTCGATTGCTTGAAGCCACTCAAATAAAAAGTGGCAGAGCTGTCTGGGTGCAGTGGCTCCTGCCTGTAATCCTAGAACTTTGGGAGGCAGAGGTGGAAGGCTTTCTTGAGGCCAGGAGTTGGAGACCAGCCTGAGCAACATAGTGAGACCCCATCTCTAAAAAAAAAAAAGAAAGAAAAGAAAAGAAAAATTACCTGGGCATGGTGGCGCATGCCTGTAGTCCTAGCTACTTGGGAGGCTGAGGCAGGAGGATTGCTTGAGCCCAGGAGTTTGAGGCTGCAGTGAGCTATGATGATACCACAGCACTCTAGCCCAGGTGACAGAGTGAGACCCTGTCTCCCCAAGCCCAAAAAAGTGACAGAACCAAGATTTGAAGTTGCTCCAGCCCTCAAATCTGTGCTCTTAACTACTACCTCATATCGTAGAAAGATTCCAAAATAATTTCCTAAACCTCTCTGGGTAAACATCAGGCTGTCATGTTAAAGATTTATTTGAATGGTTTCTCTTTTCTCCCTTCTGAAATTCTTAGCAATGCAGCTGACATTCACTTCTTCCTTGATTTTGGCAACTACAATTGAATTAGAATTGACTTACCACCTCTCCTCCCAGGGCCATTACTGACCAAAAAGAGTGGAGGGCACTTTTTCTGAGCTGAAACTATGGAACAGTACGAGGCACATACCACCACCTGTGAGATGTTTCTGCCAGAAATAGGGTAATCTGGACCCAACTGCTGGAAGACACTGGGGGCTTCTTGCCATGCACCTCCCACTCGAGAGCCGGCAGCTTGGGGTCAGGGGTAACTCCCTCCACTGCAGGGGAGGGCTGCCCTCACCTCAGACCCAGCTTCCAAAACACAAGGCAGGGCTCATTCTGGTCTGTCCTGGGGAAGCGATGGGGTGGCAACCTTACAAATCTTGGGGTGCTCCCTTGAATGTGGGAGTCAGAGCACAGGAGGCTAGAAAGGGAATTAAGTGAATGTGCTTCAAAGCCGAGGGCCTGGGGACTCCTCTGTAACCTGACTGCTTCCCATCGAAGATAAAGTTCCCCAGCTCCTGACTGCTCTCAGCTCCTGCTCTTTCTGCACCTCTCTCAGGCTGCTGAGTGACTAAACAGATAACACAACCCCACCTTAACCACCTCTCCAGCTGCAGTTCTGAGGGGAAGCATCTGAATGCCATCCAGGTAGACCAGAGGGGAGCCAAGACAAAGTCGGCCACAGCTAATGAAACAGGGCCAAGAGCAGGCCTGATGCACCTGCCCTGACTCACGCACCACAAGCAAAGCAAGCCAAAATGAGCAAAAATCCTACACCAGCCTCTCTTCTCCCAAGAATTCCTCCTCTTCCTTGGAACAATTTTTTTTTTCTGGTGATACTCCTACACATTGCCTGAACCTCTATGTAGCTCTTATTTAATTTCAAGCTGCACTGCTAGCTGTTTACATATCCATCTCTGTCTCTCAGTTATAAATTTCCTGCAGGAGGGATGGTACCTTTTTCATTTTGGTTTCTCCCAAGGTACCTACTGTACTTGCTTTACCCAGAACAGGCATTTGGGAAATGCTGGTTGAAATGATTGCAAAATTTACTCTAGTACGAAACATTTAGCATCCACTTTCTACTTCAAATTTATTAACTCTGAACTCTCACAATAGTCCTTTGAGTAGCTATTACTATTCTTTTCCCATTTTGCAGATGAAAGAGCCTGAGATGTGGAAAGGTTAAGCCACCTGCCCGACTCACGTCACTGGCAGTGCCAGAGTTTGAACCTACTGTCTGGCTACACAGTGTATGTTCTTAACCGCTAACCACACGTCCGGTCTCTGTGCCCTGGAACTACACGAAAGGGAATGACAATAGTATTTTAGTAGGAAAGAAACAAGCAAGATCTTTTAATCCTCCATACTTTTGCCCATGCAGGTCCCTCTGCTTGGAAAGCTCTTTTTCCTTTTTCTATTTCTGGAAAACTCCTACTTGTTTCCTCGAGACCCTGCTTAAGAGTAATCTCCAGAAAAGTTTCTTGGTTCCTCCAGGTGGTTAGAAACTTTCTTCTGGGCATGTATTTTTTAAGCATATATTCCTTCGCTACATCACAGCTCTTGTCATGTATTATCTGCTGGTTTTCTCCTCAATTTCTTGCCCCAGATTATGAGCTCTCTGAGGGCAAAGGCTGTCTTTTCACAACACTTAGCATTGACATATTTAACAATTGTTGGTTATGTGGTTTATTTAGCACCTACTAAGTGCTACTCACTGTGTTAGGGCCACTCACATATACTTGATCTCCTTTAATTCTCCCAACTTTCTGCAAGCTGGGTGCCGAATTATCTCATTTTCTGGGTAAAAAAAATCAAAGGCTTAAAAGGTTTCATAATTAGACAATGTGTAAATAAAATTACCAACCTCAGCTCAGTGTAGTAAGGTCCAGAGTTTTTCCAGCACTCTTGTTCCCAACACAGGGCAGGGTGAGTACCCCGAGGAGGAGAAGGGTGCTCCCTTGCACTATGCCTGCAGATGAGTCTCTTGGGTTCTTGTTCTTGGGCCCTAATCTGAGACTTGGTTAGGGAGTGGGTATAGTTCCCTGGTTGTGAGTCAATCGCACCTCTAAAACTGCAACTCATTCATCTGCTAATCGCACATCACTCAGGTGTCATGTGTGTTTTAACTGAGCCCTATGAAATCGATGTCACTAACCATAAAGAACTTTCAGTAATGAATAATTACCGTTTCTACTAAAGTGAACCACTTTCATGCACAATCTCATTAAGGATATTTAAATATACATACACACATGTAGTACTGAGCTGGTATATGAACTGTTAGAAACCTGATTAAATTTTAGCCTTGTACTATATGTTCTAAATGTCTAAGGAAGAATGCTAACTCAAAGAAGATAAATCAAAACCAAGTATTTAGAGTGCCTACAATGTCTTTAATCTATGCTAGGTTCCATGCAAGATACAAAAAATAGAATTTTTTAGTAGCTATATAGTATATATTAATAAGCATAAAGTAGGCCATTGAAATCTAAAAATGACCTATTCATGATTATCCCTTACTTTCCCAGAGTAGTTTAACATTTTACTCTGGGTACAATCCCCAGAGTTAGTTCTTACTAAAAATGATTCTAGCTTGCTTTAGATTTCTACTTAATTATTCGGAAAACCTTTTAGTAACTCTATCTGGCAATACAGCCCATTAGTTCAGTATTTATTCAGACTTCTAAAAATTGGAGTTTAAGCGAGCAGAATTTCAAACTAATTTTAGAGATGCAATGGATGGGGTAAGGAAGAACAGAAAAATTAAGGGGAAAAATTTCTGAAAATGTCATGAGAAAATCCAATTATGCAAAGCCTATTTAAAGGTCTTTATATCTCCTTCGTGTAGGGCCTGCAAATATATCAACTTGCCTAAAATTTTGTTTGTCCTACCAAGAAATCCCTTTTCTCCCCCTCTTCTTAGCTTAAGGTGTAACTGTCAAATAAAAATTGTATATATATTTACGATGTACAATGTGATGCTTTGATATACGTATACATTGTGGAATGATTAAATCAAACTAATTAATACATCCCAAAATTTCCTTCTTAACCTCTATGGCTTGAAGACTTAAACTTTTACATCTCTGGCTGATTCACAGTCTGCATATAGACAAAAAGTATAAGGCATGACTCAATACAATAATTCATGATTCTGTAAGAGCCATTTATATGGGAGGAGTTTATGATATAAAAAATTTTATATTTTGCCTAATTTGTTCATCATTCAGGTAAAACTTTTCATAGCTTCCTGTTGTATGAGCAATAAGAAAAACAGTTGGTTGATGGGAGAATATTCATGTAACTAGCGTTTTCTTAATAGAAAGACTAGACTGCCCAACAGAGACCCCTGTGCCTAGTAAAGCACACCCACAGCTGCCTGTTTCCTTGCAGGAGGAGGTTGATCAGACTCAGATGAGCCAGGAGCCCTCGGGCAGGGAACTGCACCACCAAGGATTTGCAAGAAGGCCGGACTGTGCTCCAGGACAACCTCAGAGCCTATGCGGATTCTCCATTACAGTTACAGAGAGGGAGGCTGAACAAAGTAAACGTGCAATGGGTTTGAGCAGGAACCAGGGAAAGAAAAGACGTGGACGGTACTGCCGAACATAAACACAAACCAGACCCTGAGCTCCCCTTGGTTTTGTCCCTACGCTGAACTCGAGTGTGCTTTCTGGGACTCCTAATTCACTTCCTTGTCCTACCTATTCCATATGGTTAAAATGCCTGGTAACGTCCTCCTGGAAGTACAGCCCCGGACCATAGGGTTTGAGGCCTGAAATTTGCCACTGCAAAGTTTTCACACTCTGTTTAACAGGTAAGACAAATATCTTCATATAAGCCATGTGCTCATTCTCTTGTTCCATTTTGCACATAAGTAACTAATAAAAAAAAATGAAAAATGCCTTTTCTATGGCAAAGAAAGTCACAGATATGAATTTCATTCTTGGACTTAGTCAAAGACAACAGGCAGCATGAAGAGTTAATTAAAGCTTTGACTACTATATGGCTCACTATCTAGACAGTGTGATGGCTACTCTTATTACAACTGAAGTAGAAAGGATTTGCTAATTTGATGTTAGATAATGGAATTATGCAAATAGAGAAATTACATTTATAACCGCAATCAAACCTTGTTTGGCAACTTGTCTTATCGTAGTCTAATTCTTTGCCTCTTCCTTAGGGATTTCTCTACCCAGTCCCCTCTCCTCACTTTCCTAACAACTGTTGTTACAAATGACAACACAAATCTTTTTCCATTTTTTCATTTCTTTGGGAAGCTCTTAAATGCTCAAGGCTTCAAAGTACTTTTCTTATACAATCTTATGATTATCTTTTTGTCTTGTTCTACCTTGAATGGCCATACATCGAAAGATTCATTTTTCTCCTCCTTAAAATGTCTCCATCATTCCTCATGGTGCCACTTGTGCTCTCAGTTACCTGTACACACATCCTTAACGCATTAACTCCCTCGTAAACAACCAGTTGAATACAAGATGAGTTTTCCTTTATAAATGTCAAGGATCCAGTTCTTTATGCCTGGACGGATTTATTCACGTCCTTGATGGTCTCGTCCCAACTTCTGCTGCTTGCAATTCATCTTGAGCATGCTAGCTAAAATCATTCTCCTCAGATGTTGTTTTGCTCATGTTACTTCCTCCAAACTCTGAAAAGGTTTCCACTTGTGTGTTGCATAACACCTGATTAGTGCTTTTAAGAACCTTGAATAGTCAGGCACCCCTTATCTAATTGTCCTCTTCTCTTGCCATGACTCAGCTGTGCTCTACACCGCTGCAATGCAAAACATCGAGTCTCAGACTATACACACCAGCAGGGTGGTGCAAAATCCAGAAAGCTTTTTAATACATTTTTGCACACACATTTGAAAGACTTCTAGGCTGAGGCCCCAGAGTATAAATCTGACAGTAGGCTTGTATTCAGCATCTCTAGACTCCCACCTTCCTTAATTTTTTTTTTAATTCTTTGCTACAAACCAACAGCATTAATTTTCAGAAATTTTAGGAGTACCACCGCTACTGTTTTCTACAAATTTTATCTTTTTGGATCACATTTTTCCTAGTGGTAGGATGAGAGCAAGAGGGAGCTGTCTGTGTATGAAAGATCCTTGCTTTCTGCTTCTGTTAGTAATGCGAGTCATGAGGGAATATCAACCCAGAACACCAAGAGACGATTAATCTTGAAGCTAAAAGCAAGACCTACTTCAGCAAACCACAAGGACAATATTGCCCACAGATAATGAGCACTGGCGATCTTTACTGCCTTTGATATGAGGGTGTTTCCTTCTCTTCAAGCTGTGAGTCATCACCAGGGCTCTTTGTCCCCCTCCTGGCAAAACCTCCATCTGCTTCAGTGACAAATATGCCTTAGTTTCCCTTCACAATGTTGTCCAAGGACCAAATTCTTTATGAAGTCAATCCAGGACAACTCCACCTGGCACCAGACACACCAAATCGTACCAGGCAATCACGCCATCTAATTTTTCTCCCTTTTTTTCATTACTTGGCACTTCTCTAGGGCTACAAATGCATGTTTACAGAGACACTGTTTATGGGGAACGGGATGCTTACTTGAGGTTGAGGCATTTTCTTTCCTTTGTTGGCTTACAGCTTCTATTTCCCTTGAAATGTCTTTAAGATCTTATCATTGGGCATTGAATACAGTGAGGCATCTCTGTAACTGTTACAAATATAGCAACTGTAATTTAAAGAAAACTTTTAAACAATGAAGCTTAGTAACTGAACTTTAGCACCACAAAATTAACACATTATTTGAAGAGTCTAAAGTAAAAAAAAATAATGAAAACCCCTAAATATGCTCTTCTTATCTTTGTTTTCATTGTCAACATTAGTGACTGTCTGCTCACCCTCAAATCAGATTTCAATAAACCCAACAATGGGTTGAAAGTTACTCTGATCTAGTGAAAAGTAAGAAGAATAATTTTTCAAAATGCTTTTACTGTCAAATTCATAGGGTCACATGAAAAAACAGAAAAGTATCACTAGGATATGTGGCCAAGTAAAAAGAGGTCTTTGGAACGGCTTTATAAACAATTCAATCTATTCCTTTTTAATTCCTAGAAGACTAACCATTTTGACATTTATGTAAACTTTGCAACCTTTATGGAATGAGGCTGCAGGGCCCTAATAACAAACAGCTGATGGACTGAATTGCTGCGTGTAATTTTTTAACTACTTCCTATGTGCACGTGTTACATCCACCTGACTCTAAGCTTGGGGAGCAGTCAGCTTCATGCTTCCCCTTTCTCCCTTCAGGTCCAGCACAGTACGAAGTGTGTAAGTATTTAATAATACTTCTGAAATGAACAAGAATGATCAGTGTGCAAGTTGTGCTCCTGGAATGCTTATGGGTACTTCAAAACGATTTTAATTGTAGTTAGATGTTCCTAACTATAATCTTGTTCCTAAAAGGACACAGTAGGACTTTTTTTCCCTTTCAATCCACCATCTTCTGATTGAGGACAAATTTGGGTTGGAAAAAGTCAGTGATGTTTCACGACATTTACTAACTGAATAATTTCTATTAGAAATATTACCGGCAGTGTTTTGTGAAGTCAGGTTTAAAAACAGGTAAAAAGGAGAATTCACATGGCAGTGGAGGCCCAGACTTAGACCCTCTGGGACAATCTGGTCTAGTTTCCCACTTCCTCACATCTGTTTTATTGATGAGAAAGAGACCCAGAGAGATTGTTTCATATACTTGAAATAAATTGCCCATATATCGGGAATGAATGAGTCTTTTCACTAACCTTAACACGGGCACCAGGGTATTAGCCACACAACATCTTAGACTTGCCTCTCTGTTCCTTACCCACGACTTCCAGTCCATCACGTCCTGCTAATTTTATCCCTTGCGTCTCTCCCATCCCTGCCCTTGACCAAGGTCTTTATCACTTCCCTCGACAGACCAGGACTCCCGTCCTGCCCCCCACCCTTAAATTCCTCGTCCACGAAGCAGTCAGACCATCCATCTCAAAGGCAGATGGCTCCCTGCTCAAACCCCTTTGAAGACACCCCAAAATCAACCGTAGAAAATTCGACTCCCACATCTTCGAGACCTTATTCCCTATCATATCCCATATCTCCACTTACCAGACTTCAGCATTCCTGAGAATAACCTGGGAAACTTGTAAAATGCAAGCTTCTAGGCCTCATCTAAAGAAATGTTAACTCACTACTGGGTGGAAGACCAGGAATTTTTAAGTCCCCTTTGTGATCTGCTGCAGGGGGTGGACGGATTACTCCAGGAGAAAGTGTTATCCACGACCCAGCTGCCTGCAGGAACTCACACCACACACATTCATTCCACTGCATCTTCGCTCAGGCTCTTCCTCCATCCGCAACACTCTGGCCACCTTCGCTTCCCTGGTCATCTCCCCTCACTCTTCACAGCCAGAGCTCAAGGTTCGTCCCTCTTTTGCATTTTCCTAGTTTTTTCTTAGAATTTACCATATTATGCTGACATTATCTCTTTATGTTTGTCTGGCTCCTAAGATTTGTGGCTGATAAATGAATAATGTCTGTTAAATGAAACAGCGGCAGAATGAAGTCTATGACTAAGTAACACTGCTCCTAGATAGATCTTTATGAGCCTAAGGAGAGTACATGGGTTCAAGAAAAAAAATGCCTACCCCAATTCTCAAATCCCAGCAGAGGTACAGGGCCTGGGCTCTGATGTTCTGCCGCCTCGGCCCCACCCTAGCTCTGTTGTGTACTTGCTTTGTGACCTTTCTGTGCCTCGGTTTCCTACCGACTCACAGGGCTGCATGGACTACAAGAGAGGACAGATGCCAAGTTCATGCCACAGGTCCAGGCACCAGGTGACCACTCAAGACCTGTCAGCTCTGTATGTGGCCAAAAGGTATCACGAAAATTTCTATCCACAGACCAGGAGAGAGGCAGGGCACGTGCACTAGAGCATAATACACTTGGGGGAAATATTTAGCAGCAGCGTCTACACTGTTTGCTTATCTGAAAACACTGCCAAAACGTTAATTTACTGCAAACAGTTAACTTTGATGTCTCTGTATCCAACCACTGCTAATAAGATCCTGCTGCCACCCAAAATCGTTATCTTATGGATGCTAGGCAAAAACTAATTCTCTAAACTTTTTAAAGAAACCCTTAGTCATTTTCCCCTTTGCATTACAAAATACATATATATATATATATATATATATGTATGTTATGTACATTCTACAGATAGCATTCCTATTATCAAGGGTAAAATTACTTATTTGAAGAGTCATTTTTTGTTAGGTTTCTTAATTTAGTCCACATCTGCCATGGACCTTGAGTGTACCCACAAATGACCAGCTGAGGCTAGGCTACAGAGGGCGTCCAATGAGTGGGTGGGGGCCATGAAGGCATTCAGATGGTGAGTGCTGCTATGCAAAGAGTCCCAAGGAACTGTCTGTGTCGAACTCACTCAGGCTGGGTCAGGTGCCTCCCAGTGGGTCCCTCCACCCTGCAGCCCACAGCACCTGCCAGCTGCACAAGGGTGTGTGGACTGGCCGGGTATTTGCTTTTCACTACAGGTTGTGTTTCCTATTCATCTCTGTATCCCCAGGGCCAAGTGCCCTGTTTAGACAGAGCTGGCACTAAATAGATGTTTACCAAATGATGTTCCTTTAGCACAACAATTTGTGAGAGTGGTATTTTGTTCTAGTATGTTGCCAAGAAAAAAAAAAAAAAAAAAAGAACAAAACAGCCCAACAGATCTTGCTCACTGGATAGGGCCCTTGAGCACAAATCTTAGAAAGCATAATTTCACAAATTCAAGAACAGAAATCCTGATACCGGGATTGTGTTGCCATAAAGGCAACACAGTCCTGGTCACTTAACGTGAGAGTTGCTTTGCTTGTACTTCTTTAAAAGAGCTGCGTCTCCTCTCACATACGCAGAATTCCTCTTTTCTCTGCATGCCCCATAAACGTCTTTGTTTCTCAGGGTTCGGATCTGAGCTCTGTAATTACAGTGCAAATAAGAGTTCCAGGCCCATCTTCCCAGTTCTCTTTGGGCTACCATCTCAAAATTCAAGAAGTCAAAAACCCAAACTCATTTTCCTCCCCGAACCTGTCCCTTCCCGGCTGTTGTCTTTCCAAGTAAGCGGTACCACCCATTCAGTCAGGTGGGCCAGGAACTCAGGAGTCCCTCCGACTCTTCCTTTTCTAGGTTTACTATACTTATTCAACCAGCAGTAAGTCCTGAGTCTGCTTGGGAGACTAAACATACATTTGCTTCTTTCTGTCTCCACTGCCACTGCTTGGCCTGACCCACAGGCTCTTGCCTAGATTGCTAGTTAGCAGATGATTATTTAATCTGTCTCCAGTTTTACTGTCCCTTATTCTCCCCAATCCCTATACCACCGCAGCCAGAGTGATCTTTCTAAATATGATCACGTAATTCTTCTGCCTAAGACCTATTGATAGCTTTCCCTTATCCTTGGGATAATGTCCAAACTCCCCCGTGTAGGTCCAAGGGCCCTTGTTCATTTCTCAACATCCCTGTCCCCCAGCCCGCTCTTTTCCAACCATGTAGCACATTTTACCATACCACAAATACACGTGGGCCACTCTCCTTTGCACTCTCCTCCATCTTCTTCTGGAAAACACCCACACACCCTGTGGGTCTCATCCTGGATTCCCCCTGAGGAATCCTGCCTCCAGTCTCAGGCCATGGTTAAGCCCCTCCTATGTGCTACCTAAGCAAGGTGCCAACCTACTTTTTCATCTGTTCCAACCAGACTCCAGGAAGGAAAGGACTTGTTCTTAATCATGATTTTGTATTTACATGAGAGGTAATCGATTCATATAACAAAGAATAATTAAAATTAGAACTGAACCTCATAAAATGAGCTGGGCTACCCTTTGCCTCCTCTAGTTAACCAAAGCGTTAACTAGTGTGCTGACCACAGACAAGGGCTAAAGGTACCACCCTTTCCAGGGCACGTGGGTCTTTACAAAGTAACCTATTAATCCACATTGCAACTGATTTTCAAATCACTGGGCTGAGCAGGAAGGGGCTGAGGAACAAGTGGCCAGGGGTGGAGGGAGGGTCGGTAGAGCCCCATCATCTGATACTACTCCACTCTCATCCTTGAACCCCAAATTGGTGGCTTCTGTGGGATATCTTTGCAACATGTTTTGACCAGTTGGCTCCCTCGGTGTATTTCAAACCCTTCCCTAATAGGTGGAAGTAAATGTATGAAATCTTGAAATACTAATTCAAAAAACTCCCACATCAGTATAAAAAATTAAACAAGACTTCTCTTGTTTTTTTTTTTTTTTTTTTTTTTTT
>VBSM01001124.1:22653707-22700851 GCA_008086735.1 Cheirogaleus medius
GGCCTCCCAGAGTGCTAGGATTACAGGCGTGAGCCACCGCGCCCGGCCTAAACAAGACTTCTCGACCAAGCAAAAGAGATCAAAATTCGATTGACTCAATATAGCAAAATTCAAAATTTTTACCTTATTCAAAAGTTTTCAAAAATTAACAAAAATATAATAAAATTATTTGTTAATCTCTGACAATCTACTGTTTTAAAAGTGCTAGAAAGTGAATTAATGTATTTTATTTGGCTTAAGTAAGTTTCTTTTGGCCCACATGGAAGTCCTAAGAAGACTGACTTCAAAGAGTTGTAGTATTTTGGAGGCAATCTTGATTCCTTACATATTAATTAAATTTCAGAGAAAGAAGATTATTTTGAATTTAGCATATTATACACATAAATGTGAAGCGCCAACTAAAATGGAAGGGCAAAAATTATTAAAAGCTGATTTGATTTTATTCTCAAGAGGCCGTTGTACTAAAGCTGAATGACTTACATAAATACCTTTGGCATTTGTTGGATCCTGTTCCTAAACACAATGTTCATATTTCATCTATAATAAGAAAAGCATCTCAAAGATTTGCAAGGCACTAGTCTTGCAAGCATCCAGTTTGGTGTCTTGAGTAAAGTGAGATTGGCAGAGTCAGCTTAATCCATAATGGAAAGTTTCGAGCGGGGTGCTTCGGCCGCCTGGCAGCAGCTGCTTGGGGGAGTCTACCAGCTTGGTTAGCATGGCCACAGAACTCTGCCACTTGCCTAGAAACAGAGTTTCTCCAGGTCAAAGCTGAAATTCACAGGGAGCGTATAGGACAGAATATGGGCACAATCACATTTTGGGGGGCTTTCCAGAATACATAATAGTGTGTGTGTGTGGGGTTAATTACAAATGAAGCTATATTAAGAAGAAATTGCTGCTTTCATTCTTCATATTTATACTATCAAGAAAGCATATTTCAGAGCTAAATGAGATGGAGGCTGTTGAAATTTGTACTACTTAAGCAGGCTCAGATTTCTAGTTAAAACAAGGTAAGTCAACATGAGCCCCGAGAACCCGGCTTATCACCACCCTGGGCCTTTTGATTTTGTTTTTCCCAGTCTTCAATACCAGTTTTCATTAAGTAGATCTGTGCAGAATTAAGTATCATCTCACAACCATTCACACCATAGAGAGTACCTTCTCCTTGCCCTTGCTGCTTAATCAAACTGGAGGGCCATGCCTACATGATTGAAACTTTTAAAAATGTTTTTAATGGCTTACAAGTCTGGATAACTGTGTGACCCTCCTATTTATCATGGCCTAAGACTAATTTTCATGAAGTGTGTGTTTGCTTGAACCTACTTGTTAGTCGTTATAATACACGTCCACCTCAATACCTCTGAATGGGTTGGACTTTGAAGGGCTGGATGAAGAGTTTTTCAAAGAAAGATCTTTAGAAACAAGATACCCTAAGGAGGTTTTACAAGATTGTCATGACACAATGTGTTCTCATGTTATGTGTAATGGCCTTTTACATCGTGAGTGACACAACATCAGGGTCAAAGGACAGGAGCTGACTGTAGGAATTTTTCTGTCTTCCCAAGTTACACCTCTGAGTGCCATTATATCCACGCCTAACCCCTTGCTTGGGGCAGGACAGAGCTGACACCTAGGTCATCCTTCTGGTTTCAGCTGCTCCCTATGCACACCCACATGGAGAGAATTCCAACTGCTCCTGGGCCCCCTGATATGGAGAATCATGTCTTTCTTTAAACAGCCCGTAAAAAAATGGAAGAAGTTAGAGCAAGCTCCTTGCTTTCACCCATGGGGAATGAGCATTCTTTGGTAAAGAGGAGAAACTTGTATTTGAAAGTTGTAGGTGCAATACAAATATTACAATATAAAGGATGATAATATAAAATATAAAAGGATGATGGTGACCTAGTAATATACTTAAACAATATGATTATCCTTTATCATCTTCAGAATAGTACCCTGGCAGATCTTGATATAAATACAAATGCCATTTCTTTGCTTTCTTTTCAGTCTTAAAAAATAAAATTGCCTGGTGACTTTGCACAGATCTGAGGCTGGAAATGGGCTGAGGTTTGATGCACGCTTACCTGACTACCGTGCACAGGTGGTCAGGCTTGGTGGATTTAACTCCTTTCCTTTCGCTTACCTCTATTTGTGCTTCTTAAGCCTCCCTTCCTTACTCCATTTTTACCTCTATCCTAGTCTGGCTTCTTGGTCTTTCATCAACTTTTACTTTTGAAAATGATATTTTTAGGATCAGAACATTTTCCTAAACCTTAAGGGTATGTAGTGATTTACAGTTTACAAAGCCCTGTGATACCCACTCTCTCACCCTCTGCGAGAAGGGTAAGGCAAACACTAGCCCTTGTTCACTGTAACTCTTCTCAGCTTCAGCATCTGAGCATTTTAACCAAGTCTCTGGAATTTGTTCTTGGAAGCACCGATTGTGACAATTGGAAAGGGTGACAGGGAACCAAGGCGCAGACACGGAAGAACAAGCAGCGCAATGAAAGAAAATAACCAATGCTCTCCTCAGCTGTAAATTCCCACATTTTTAGGTGGGTTTTCCCTAAAATTTCTTTACTTGTTCAACTCCCTCTTCATTAAAATGACTTACAAGGCATTGGAAGAATTTCTCCTTCCTGCAAAAATTACTTGTGCTAGTAACTGACAATTAACCAGAGACTGAGTAGAAGAAACAAAAAACTCCATGGAAAAGGTAATCTAAAGTTGCTTTTTAAAAATATAATACAATCATTATCATTACAGAAAAGAAATACAGTATATAAACCATTCCTTTTGATTTGCAGAAGAGAAAGGGTATCCTTTTCCCCTACAGAATTGAAGAATTTTCAAAGTGCTGCCCCTTCACTATAACTTGGCAGAGAATAAACTTTTTCCTAAAATTGGTGGTAGTCAGTTTAATTTGGAACCATAATGTGCACTGACTCATGGTTGACTTTGGGTTTTAATTACTAATAAATGAAGTACGAATCAAGTCAAACAGTCTTGTGAAGGGCTGTTCTATCTATCCCTGCCAGCTTTATGTGGTAAATTGAATATTATTATTTGAGCCTAAGAAACATGACTCAAACTTTAAAAGTGGCAGGACAAGAAAAAAACCTTCAAAAGGAAACAAAGACAGCTGAACATTCAGCAAACTTAGCTTTTTAAAAGACAATAAGCTCTCATATTCTGACTTATTACATGTTTTGGTGATGGTGAATAAGTGTAGGCTGAGCTACTATCATTAGGGTTAATATAAGTTGACTTCCTGGAGTTTCCTCATCTGCAAGGGAATCCTTTGTATGTATCACTGAACCAGCTTAATACCTGCAAGAATGGAGATAACAGTTCGGCTTAACCTAAAGCTTGCATTCCCTGGTCATGCCTTGTAACACTGCTGACTTAACTAAGGGAAAAGGTACTACTATAGCACACACTTGCATTTTCTACACATCCTTGACTACTGTCAGACTACAGTAGGATGAACTGTTAGAGCTCAGTTTCCGTCCTTAAAACGGTGGTTTTTAAATGCCCAGCAAAACGAAATTAGAAGCACTGGTAGTGTTCATACCCTGAGTTGTGAGTATTTAACTCACTCATTCATCAAGTATTTATCAGAGCACTTACTAACGTGCCCTGATCCAAACCCACTGCTGGGTTTACAAAAGTGAGCAAGGCTGCCTTCAGGGTTGGTCCATCTTTCCCAACCCAGTTGGAGAGAGAGATATTCAACAAATATTCTGAAACACAATCACAGTTCAGACTGGTGGGGGGATTTAATTTAGATTGAGGGGGACAGAAGTAGAGTAGGGGGGAGTGGAGTTAAGGAAACCTTCCATGAAGAAGAGACTTTATGCTCAAACCTGAGTGAGGACTAAGCAGCGAGCCAGGCAAGGGCACCAGGCAGAGGGAAGGGAAGAGCCAAGACCTTCCTCCCAAGCGAAAGCAAGAAAGCAATCTGGCGTGGCTGAACCACTGCATGGAGGAGGCAGGGAGAGTAGTATGAAACTGTAATATACCTTTTTTTAAAGAAAAGTACAGGGAGTAGTTTTAAAAATTCCTACAGGAAAATTATATATCATCTTAATATTTAAGTCCCAAACTACCAAACATGGAGTCCAATCTCTAGTTCTGGGCTGGGCAGGAGAGGACTCCCTCTTATGCTACCAGCCTACATGCCGCTGTGGTCACCTGAAGTGGCACTAAATGGTCACGGAGAGGTTGGCAAGAGCAGCAGCACAGTCCCACACAACTGGCTGGCCTGTCCTGACCACTGTCACTTCACAGCAGTGCTGGGAGCCTACCCAGGGACACACCAGCTTCAGTGAGGTTCCCGCAGAGTCATCGAAAGTCTGCAGAATGGAACAGTTACTACTAACTCACCTGCTAACGTTCTCACTTTATAGTCTTTCTTCTCATCTGTCCGATACAACAAAGCCAGAGTCACAAGCTTGTGACTTCGGCCACTCTCTCCCATCCCTCCTACTATAAATCTTGCATCCTCATGATAATTATTTCTTCTAAGGCTCAGATCATACAAAGCTCTGTTTTTTTTTTTTTTCTGCACCGTTCCTAAGTGATCTGTTCATTTCCACGCAAGTGGGGTTCTGTACGGGTCACTTCTTATTGGCTATCTCAAGCAAATGCCTTACCTTAAAACCCTTCCTGAAAACACTCTTCTCAAGGAACAGTGACTTCTTTGAACATCTCACTTAAGGAATTATTAGAGACAAGAGTCGATGGAGTAAAAATTGACCAAGTGAGAAATATAACTGAAATGACAGAGACGAAGAAATGACTGGAGGCAAGAGCTAAAGGAATAAAAATTGAACACCTAAGAAACAGAATGGAAACAACAGAGACAGCAAGGTGACCTTGGGCAGGGCCTTAGTCTCTACCTCTGGGTGTGAGGGGCCTGGACCAGATGGTCTCTGGTAGCCTTTCCAGATCTGAGATTGGGGACCTTTAATATTCTCTAACAAAATAGATTCTGCCTATTATATAATATTTTCTGGAAAAGCAAATTCAGCATATTAGGAGGGGCATTCTAGTTATATGTCTCTACACAGCATTCCTGGGACTCAAAAGAGAGTCTGATTGGCTAAGTTTCTACCCAGGGTAAATAGTGATGCAGGAAAGACCATGAGGCCTGGGCTTGGGTACTGGGTTCTCCCCAGTCCCAACATCTGTGTGTCAGCGTAGTGTCTTCATCTACAAAGCAGAGCGGCTATGATTTCAGGACTAGAAACAGTATGTCAGTCACTGCATGGAGTGGCCTCTGCAACTGCTAGGTATGCTTATTTCTTCGAATATGCAGAGTTGCTCTCTTGCCTCTTCAACATTTCTTAAAAAACAAGGTTGAGACCCTTTGTCAATCTCAGATGATGATTTTTACCCTCAGGACCAAGACAAAAGGGAAATAAAATTTTGCTAAATCTCACAAATATAGTATTTTTTCGATCAGAGCAGAGCCCTAAAAAAATTTCTAGGAGTCAGTAAATTATTAGCTGCTCTTAAGGTCTTGACTCTTTAAGTGCTAACCTGCTAATGAACTATCTCTGCTATCTACTAACTATTATGTCACCCCCATATTCCCTGACCTATCAGAATTAAATAGGGGCCCATAATAAGCTTTTCAAAACAAGCTTCCTGTGTGTTTACTGGGGAACAATACCACTCCCTCTTCAGAGAAACAAAGCAAAGGTCCACAGATCTACTGTATTTTCTGGAATCTTTGGGACAAAAATGATTGGTTCTGTGTCTCCTGGAGACATTTTTGGATGATACAATTATTTTCCCTCAGAGCCAACTTGAGACTTTGTTCTAAGATGAAACAGGGTGATAGTACAAAGGCAGGTCCATTTCTCTGGAACTTAAAAGTCTCTAAAGAAAAGAAATAACAGAGATAGAATAGTGATTGGGTGGACAAACTGAATGGTTGATAACTATTAATTGATCGTCTCCCTTTGTTGACAGCAGCAGCTGCAAGGAGTCTCAGTTTCTAGTTCTTACTCTGCCATTACTGGACTGGGCAGAGAGCAGTATCACTGTATGTTCTTAAATTTTCAATATTTTTATTTTTTAATTTTTATTTATTTATTTTTTGAGACAGAGTCTTGCTCTGTCCCCCAGGCTAGAGTACAGCAGTGTCAACCTAGCTCACAGCAACCTCAAACTCCTGGGCTCAAGTGATCCTCCTGCCTCAGCCACCCGAGTAGCTGGGACTACAGGCACGCACCACCACACCTGGCCGATAATATTTTTAAAAACATTTATAATAGCAACTGTACAGGGGCCAGGAAGGACTGTGCAGATACTCTGGTGTTATAAAGAACCACAGTTTATGACAATAATATAGCTAGAAGTCCTTTCTTTCAGGTGGCAATCTCTAAAACCTTAATAAGATCTTTTCTTCTCTTTATTTTTTGAAAAAGTTTTTGAAAGACTGTGAACTCTAAACTCAGAACTATTATTAAGAGAATGTCAGTCTTTCAGTTATTTTCTCTAAAAACAAACTGCAAAGCTCTATATCTGAAGTATTCATTGAATCAAGGAATCTGGAAAGGGGACTAAAACAGTGAAATTAAGTAAAATATAAAAGGTTAACTGAATTTTTTATTTGTAATTTGTCTATTGTGATATCCAAACTATTATTTTTTTATTGTGGTAAGAACACATAGCACGAGAACTACTCTTAACAAATTTTTAAACGCACAGTACAGTATTGTTAACTATAGGCACAGTGTTGCACGGCAGATCTCTAGACCTTACTCATCTTGTATAACGGAAACTTTATACCTGTTGAATGGCAACTCCCCATTTCACCCTCCTTCCAGCTCCTGGCCACCGCCATTTTACTCTTTGTTTCTATGAATTTGACCATTTTAGATAAGTCATCTAAGTGGGCTCATGTAATATTTGTTTTTCAATGATTGGCTTATTTCACTTAGCAAAACAAATTGAATGTTTTTTTTAAATACCTTAGTGAAATCTTTATGAAGTAGTTAACTGGGTAAAAATATAAAGTCTTAAGCTAAATATTTCTTGATTATAACTATATGATATAGTACTCCCAAACTATATAATACTACCTTCAAAAGACTTTCAACAGAGAGAACGTGGCTAGAACTTGGGTAAGAGTGTTATGGCACTAGTATAATCACAGACCATCTTTGCATCAATAAGTCCCCTTCCATGATGTAGATTTCTCCAATGTAAACTAATAATAAAAGTCAATAATTAGAATTAATCATTTGTTAGAGTGTTCTGCACAGGTTTATTTTTCATCTGCCAAGACTGACCTGCCTCTAATGTATCAGTAAGTTATAAGATGAAAATAAAATGGAAGAATCCAAGCATGCAGTTAAAACTAGAGGGTAGAGCCTAACAACAGATATATCACTAGCTGTAAAAGCCAGCCAGCAAGATTAGCTCTGCCAAGTACCCTACCTACAAGCAAACTGAAAAGCAAACTAGATCTAATGCTTGGTGATCAGCAAAAACTATGATCTAAAATAAAAGATGCTTGGTAGGGAAGACAGGAGAAAGAAAGAGACTCCTTATGAAAGTTTGTGCTTATTAATAAGAAATATTAACTTTAAAACAGGATTAGTTTGGGGTAAAGATGAAAACTTTGAGGACTTTTAACATAACATGTATCTAAAAACAATGCAAAAAATGTGACCTCTTTTATTTAGTAGTCCTATTTACATTATTTTTCTTAATAGGGGCATAAAAAAAAAAGAACTCTAGAAGTCTGGAAGTATTCAGTTGAACCACAGGAAATCGCCATTTTTTTTTTGGACATTTAAAAACTTCAAATATTGGAAGTTTCATATGGCTCAATAAAAAAAGTGGAGCTTGTTAATTCAATACAAAGACAAAAGCCTGGAGACATGCTAAATATATTTTGTGGTTTCAAAAGAAGGTATACTTCTGTAGAAGAGTATTACTAAAGTAGGAACAGGATTTTTAATATTCTATGCTAAATTTATGCCTCAAGTCACACAAAACTATGGCCGGTCACTACCCACTTAAGCCTAAAAATAAAATTTACCATTTATAACCAGCCCTTTTTCCTTTTTGTCTAACCTATGAAATCCATTCCTAATAGATTTCTCTATCCCTCTTACTGGATCTCTGAAACCAGCTATTTAATGGTAACACTTCAAGCACATAGTCCTTCTGTGCCCACATACACCCCACTTGTCAATCTATTATTCACCCGCTTTCTCCTACTCACGCCAGCCCTTCTCCACTGCTCTTCTTTCTTCCAACCTTGGCACATTGAGAGTCCCATCTGTCCATGTCAGGTTCCCTCCACCCCTTTCCTTTTAATATACCAATGATCTAATCTCTCCTGCATAGAATGTGATGATTCTTGTGAGCCTTAGTCTCCTTGCATTTCCCAAGTAGACAAACTCTGTTGTTTCAAATACTGTATGCTAGATTTTGTCATGTTAATCTACCATGCGTCCTGTACCTAGATCTTGGTGGCTGTCTCAAAACCAATTTCATCTATTTCAGTAAGCAGAACCTGAATTTTATAAATTAGGAATTTTATAGGGAGAGAGGTACACACTTCCAACTTAAATATTAGAATAAAGGTAGACCTCTATACTAGGTATGTTTCCACGTGGATTGACACTTTCTTTCTGGTAAGCAAAACACGACGCTTCCATGGCAGCATTTCAGAGGTCCTTGTTTAAAACATGTAACTTCCCGGACTCAGGAAGATGCACACATAGTCAGAGAGAATTCCACCAAGTTGTTAATTAGGGAAAGTAATTTAGAACAGGAAGGGGGGCTCAATGTGCCTTCAACACTTTTTGATGAAAGTTTCAGAACAGTACAGGCACATATCTGACTCTCATTCTACGAGGCTTAATTATTTTCCACCTTTGATTTTTTGGCAGTTGTAGAACCCATTTGGTGATGTCACCAACAGACAGACATAACTTTTGATATTACATTGTTTTGAACAACCCTGCAAACCCCAATATTTACATACCTTGAGTTTGCTATTTCCACTTTGGTTCTCGCCATGGCCGCTGCCCTTTGCGCGCCTTCAATTGCTCTGTCCACCTTCTCCCTAGTTTTTGTGTTTCTTATTGGTATAAGCTGCTTCCTTATTCCACGGACCAGAATATTATTTTTGTATTTTCCCTCTTCCTTGGAGCCGTCAGGAAACACGGTACAGCCATATCCATGCCTCTTGTTATTTGCCCACTCGCCTTCGTACTTCATGCCATTGGAGCGCTCGCTAACGCCAAAACCATTGCGCTTGTCGTTCTTCCACTCGCCCATGTAGGTTTCCGTGGTGGTGGCGTCCACGTGGTCTTCCACAGGGCAAAAATCACAATCTACGTCGCCGAAGCTGATCGTGGAGTTGGCATCGCTGGAACTAATTCTGCTCATGGCCGCGTCGCTGCGGACCGAGCTGCGCTTGCTGGAGATGGAAGACTTGGATTCGGACTTGCGGAGTTTCATGCTTCCCAGGAGGGAGCCCCTTCGGAAGAGGCCACCCTTCTTCTTGCCGGTGAGCTCGGCATCTGCGTGGAAGTTGAGGACGAAGCCCCCGCGGGTGCCGGCCGGGCTGTCGGCGGCGGCCGCGGCGTCGTGGAGCACGCTGCCATTGCTCTGCTCGCTGCGCAGCGAGGCCAGCGAGGTGCGCAGCGGGGAGCGGATCACCGTGGCCATGCCATAGGGCACGCTCTGGCGCACGCCATAGCCGTGCCGCATGCCTCCGGCCCACTGGCCCTGGTAGGTACCTTGGAGAGACCGTAAGAAAGCATAGCGTGAGTCGGGGGGCAGAAGGGGTGCAATCGCCTACAACCAGCCTGTGCGCACTGGGAGAACGCAGAGCGCAGGGCAGGCAGGCCCAAGGTCAAATCCCACACATTCCCAAGTCAACCCTACTTTCCATTCACCTGTGAATCCCTGCCTTGTAAATTTGGGTCTAAGGTTTTAATGCAATTGTATAAAATTTTCCAATGGTCTGTGATAATTTTTGCTTTTCATTTAAAAACTTATATGTTTCAGATGAAAACTACTACTTTCCTAATACAAAAAGAGTAATCATTAGGAAACAACTTTCCCCCCTAAAATTAACGCATCAGAAATCCCTTTTAGGAAGATAGTACAACTGTAGAAGATGAATTCTATTTGTAAATTTTGTTCTAATTTTACTAATTTAGCTGAAAAACTCTAAAAATGACTTTTAGGTCTTTGTCAGTATAACATTCCAACAAGCACAAATACAAAATTATCAGTGATCTGAATACCTGGTACTGAATACCTGGTACATGGGTCAAGCAAATGTCTTAAGTTCTCTGTTTATTTTACCTTTTTTTTTTTTAGGGTAGGGAAAATATTTAGGATTGAAATTTAGATTTGGGTGAACCTTTTTGAGCCAAGAGTGACTTGACAAAAACAATATATATCCTGAATATAGTGAACCATTAATGAAAAAGTGAGTGATTTCTTTAACATTTTTGTGCTTCCAAGTGAAAAAGGTCAAGCTTTGTTCCACATTACTTGTCAAATGTCTACACTCTCTTTATGGATTTCCTAGCCTCCACCACTGCACTGTGAATCACATCACAGACTAAAAGCACCCTGAGGGTAGAGATTATTTTATAAGAGAACACAAAATTCCCAAACTCATGCTTTTGTGTCCTGTGGTCTGTGGGTATTGGTGTTTGTGGATTCAGGGCATTTGATGACTGTGTTT
Source organism: Cheirogaleus medius (assembly GCA_008086735.1). Classification (NCBI taxonomy): domain Eukaryota; kingdom Metazoa; phylum Chordata; class Mammalia; order Primates; family Cheirogaleidae; genus Cheirogaleus; species Cheirogaleus medius. Next base: position 22,664,443 of record VBSM01001124.1, read on the forward strand.
ATAATAAACAACTATGGTGGCTAAAAGAGTACACCCTCTACCCCTAGAAAAACTGAGGTAAGTCCAGATGAAACCTTCCACTCTTACCATTTTGGACTTCATCTCAGAACAAAGGTATATTTGACAGTTTCCATTAACACTTTGTTGATACCAAATTACTTTTTCAACAAATATTATGCCTTTTCGGGAATATGATAACCTCTAATCCAAAGCATTTATTCTCAGTATGTTATTCTACTAAATAAGCAAAGACATTTTAAAAATAACCTGGTATAGGTTTTTAAATCATCTTAGGAGGAAATGAATGTTAAATTAGGGAATTTAGAAGTTTCTTTTCAAAATCAAGGCCATTTCCTTTCATTAAAGGCAAATTTTAAATTATAGTATCCCTCAAAAGAAGCTATCTGGAAATTTTAAAATGTAATTACTTCTGTGTTATTCATAACAATTCTCAATGTCACAGAAAATACATCATTACTCTGTCTTGACCTTTTCCCATTTCTGATTATATAGACCTACCCTGCAGTCACCTTGCATTTTACATTTCCACGCACAAATTTCTATTGTGTGGCATACATTTATTTTTAAAATACTGAACAATGCTAGTTGTTTTATATCACTGTATTAACGAGGACTGATTATTTGAAAAGTTAAAACCATAATGACTGCCAAGTCAAAAATTTGATCAATTCGAAGACTATCTTCTCTTTCCGTTAATTCTGACATATTTACATCACATAGACAATAGCAGGGCAACAGTGAAATACTAAGAGGATCTTGTACTGTGAATGTCATATTCTGGATAGATGTGAAGTCTTAACCTGACATCTATGAACTTCTGAGGAGATAGGTGAACCACAGATTTCTCAAAAGGATTAATTCAAGAGGATAAGATAGACATATAAAACATTTCAGGTTAAGAAGCTTCCTACTGAATTTCAGCCATCAACAAATAATACCACCTAACAGGAAAGGGAATAGAATTATTAGGAAATTTCAACTTTTGACTTTTCCTTTACCTATATATATATAAAATGTAAATTCTAGGATAAAAGTTATACAACTTGACTTGCACATACTAAAATAAACCACCTTATTTTTAATATTTCCTTTGGTTAAATAAACACTATAATCATATCCTTCTAACTTTTATATATAATGATAACTTAATTTTGCTAGAACAAGTTGCAGAGATGGTGTTTGATATCAATAAGTATTTGCACTTTTTAAACACAGCCATACCATCTTGGTAAATGTTTAACACTAGTGGAAAATTAACAGCTAGTTTCCTTAAACTGATATTTCCAAAAATAAGACTCATATTTAGAATTTCCAAAGAAGTACTGCTTGAAAATCCAAGCTGTCTAAGGCAACAGCAATAATTAGAAAGTTTAAGTCTCTGCTCAACTGTCAAATAGGGAAGGGGGTGGGGGACAAGAGCATTGGCCACATTCCTCTCCCATTTTGTTAAATCGCAGTATATGAAAGAATTCCTTCATGCAATTGCTAGAAATCAATTTACAGTCAAACTGTTAGTAGTTCATCTGAAATTTAAAATAGGTTTAGTTTAGTCAATGAACCTAGAAAAAAAGGGCCTATTTCTTTATGAAGCAGGTGGGTTCCAACTTCTCCCTGCTGCTCAAATAAAGTTCTAATTAGCTCCTCAATTCCTAAAATATAGATGTGTATTTCACAAGTATAAAAATTATTTTTTACCAGTTTTTATGTTGTGTTCATTTGGGAGTTTTTTAGATCTAGCCATTTTAACTACACAATCTTGCAGTGGAAGGCATCCAATTAGGAATGAGTTTCAGTCAAATTTGCACTGCACTATGCTAAACTTAAGTTTATATGCTACGAATGGGTATGCATCTAGTTAACAAAACATTGTGTCCTCCCAGATGTTTTCAATAGTTTTATGACAGGTAAAAAAACGAAGTACAGATCAGAATTTGCACAAAAAATTCTGGGCACCTAGACTTGATTTCATGAGTATGGTACTAACTTATTCGGAGGGTTTCTATTTCAACAATTCACACACAAATCACTGATAAATTAAGTGATACTTCTCATATGGAATTACTACTTCCTTCCTCCTCCAGTTTAATGTCGCCACAAAATACATGGAATTAGATTTTTCTTGAATCCAATATAGGGTGTACAGGAATGGACATGTGGCGGTACAGAGAGTGGAGACAAACAAGCTCTTTAGTGAAGATAAGGAAAGTGATTTTCCTATTTTGGTCAAAACCTTTGTATGAAATAAGTTATAGTAATACACTTGAATTTAGACTCCCCTTTTATGATTAAGGACTTTTTAATGAACTGAAGCAACATATGAGAGAAAGCAGAAAATCGAGTAGCAGAGTAGACTTTCAACAGTGATTTTTAGGAGTTTTCCCCATTCCTAGTTGCAGCATATTAGATTTTTTTTTTCTTTTGGAGGGGGTAGAAAAAGAAAACCACAGTAATGTGATGATGCCAAATTTTAACTTTTTTAATTTTTAAAAGTTAGTTTTAAAACAGAGGGCAGATTATTCATAAAATCATCCTGGATGTTTATTTGGGCTTCTACAATATGTACATAGACAGCCTTTACTGTGCTATATATATTTTGATTACTAGGTATAATGAATACTCTAAACCAAGAGAGTTTGTTTAATGAGTAGTAACTTTAAAAGACTATTTTTAACCTTACAAAACTGAAGTGAGAGAACTATCCATGGTCTTCTTAAAAGGTTATAAAATAAGGCACATATTTAAAGAATAAATTATGCATTCCACTTTTGAGCATGGAATTTAGTTATATAGTAGAGCTGGGGCCTCCAATAAAATCCGGTCACACACAAGCTAACATATTTATAGGGCTGTCAACCAAGGCACTTTATGCCCATCCAGAACATTTAAGGGCTCTAATTAACTCCTGTGGAACTTGGGGCTCACATAACCCATAGAAAAGTATTAAAGTTTTTTTTTTTTCTTTTACTCCATGAGAACCATATCTTTTATTTATACTGTAGGATGAAAAGATGTCCTTTTTAGCAAGTCCTACCATTCTGCAGTTTTGCATTTGAAACACAGCCGGAATGTTCTGAGTAAGTGAAGTGTACAAATTGTGTAAGCTTTTATATAAGCAATGGCATAACTGGGGTTTGCAGTGGGCTGGAGAAACTTTTAATTGGATCCCTTTAATATCCTCCAACTCTGAGCTGCTTAATTCCAAAAGGTGATATCGCCTCCCACAACCCTTTTCAATTAAATGTGATTGTGTTTATTATCAGAAAATGTACTTTGCCAAAGCATAAGCCATTCATCTCTTGGCTTATTATACAAGGAAATTGATCAGGTTTTGACACCTGTTTCAATGATGTATACTTTTCCTAACAAAATAAGAAACTTCTGTCCTATTTATATACACAATTTCTTTTGCAAATATTGTTAAATATTAAAATAAGGTGATTTTTGTTCACAGCAGGCATAGTTTAATAGGTCCTACACCTTAATGCAAATTGGCGTTTCAGTACTGCCATTCTTAGTACAGTAGCTACTAACTTAGCTGCTACGGGAACATACCTTTCAATTGTTTTTTAAAAATATACACATTATTGCCCATTTCAAAAATATCTTCCTGATAATTTATACAAAGGTCTCCAGGTCAGCAAAGACTGCTGCTATTCTTTTGATCGAAAACCAGTACTTTAAGGAACCGAATGAAAACTAGGAACTCACGCCCTCTGAACCCCAGTTGCATCAGGTGGCCTCTCTGCTTCCATAACTAGGACGTTTCCAAAGGCACCCCTAAATATGGTATAATTCCCCAACATCCTAGTTATGGGGTCCTGGCTTCTATCTTTAGGCTACCAGAGGACCAGAAGCGAAATACGACTCCACGTGAAACCAACCCGGGGAGCGGTCAGCACCGACCGCCGGCCTCACAAGCCCAGGGCGTTCGCTCTAACTCCTCGGGAGTGGCGATTTCAAACCCGGCCTGGAGAGGGAGGGATCGGGAATGTAATGTGACGGGCTCAAGTGACAGCGTCCTCTCTCCAGCCCAACCCTCCCGGGCGGCGCTCCCTCTTGGTGGCAGTGCAGCGCTGGCGCCGGCCAGGTATATTCACGCCTCGCTCCCCCGGGTGTGGACACACCGCCCGCTTCAAGAACGGGGTCAGCTCAAACCCTCGCGCCACCAGTCCCGTCCCAATGCACCCTCTAGGGGAGGGAGGGCGCGGGAGGTGGGTGGGAAGCTTCCCCAGGTGTTTTGGCGGGTTTCCGGACACGTGCGCCTCGCGTCCTCCCCGCTTCCCCGCAGGCTGGGCAAAGCCCACCGCGCCAGCTCGCGGGGCGGCCGAGCCGCCTGCGACGCCGCTCACCTCCGTCCCCGTAGGTCTCCACGCCGTACCCGTCCTGCAGCCCGTTACTCCAGGTACCCTCGTAGCGAGCGGGGGTGCACAGGCTCTGCCGGACCCCGTAGCGCCCCTTGAAACCATGTGACCACTCCCCCCGGTACATCCACTTGCCCTTCGTCTCCACCCCCAGCCCGTGCCGCTTGCCCTGCGCCCAGTATCCCTGGTAGGTGTTGCCGCTGGGCCAGGTGTAGCCTCCGACCACCTCGAAGCCGTGCGACCAGGAGCCCGAGTACTCGCCCTGGCCCTTGGGCCCCGTGCAGATGCCATGCCCGTGCGCCTTGCCCTCCTCCCAGCCGCCGCAATAGGTGCCGCCATCGTCGAAGTCGAACCTTCCGCCCGTCATTCGGGGGGCAGCCCCGGCGCGCTCCCCGCGGGGGCACGGACGCGGGCAGTGCTGGGCACGGCAGGGTGTAGCTCGGGGGTGGGGGCCCGGCGGGCGAGCTCACGACAGCGCCCCGGGCAGCTCGCGCCGCCGCTCGGCTCCAGTCCGACGCCGCCCCCGTCCTCCCTCCTCTTTTGCCGCCGCCACCGCCGCCTTCGTCGTCCTCCTCCTCCTCCGCCGCCGCCGCCCCGGCCAGCGCCGCGCGCGAGAGGACAGCCCAGGCTCCTGAGCGGACCTTCAGCTGCTCCCGCCCGCCCACGTGAGCCGGGCACCGCCCCGCGCCCGCCCCTCGTCCCCTCCCCGGGGCGCCGAGGCCCGGCCCCGCGGCGCTCCCGCCCCACCGGGCCCTGCCCCCAGCCCCGGGAGCTGCCGCTTCCCCGGCGGGCGGGCGCGGGGACCGGTTGGCGCGCATGTGTTCGCGCAGTGGGATGCCAGTGGGAGGCGAGTGTACCCTGGGCCGCGCGACAATCCCTGCCTGTAGATGAAGGCGCGGCCGCATGTGTGGGGGCCGCTCGCGGGCGCCGGAGGCTCCTGTGTGTGTTTGGGGTTTTTCAATGTGGTTAAGCTCCTGTAAGTGCCGCCACGTGTGTGTTGAGGAAAAACTCATTGTATGCGTGTTTGTCTGCATGGGGTTTGTAGTTGCATTTTTTCGGCATTCCAACTTCTGTACTGTTGCATTTGTCATGTTCAGCTGTCGTCATGAGTTCATATCCCCAGATATATGTATGCATGTGCTATAAATCTGCGGCAGCCTAGATATAATTGTGCAGAATGTTCTTTTACACCTACCCATTTCAGAGCACATGTGTTTGCATTTATTTAATGAAGCTACTGGGGAGGGGAGCAATGCAATTTGAAGAAAGCACAGAATAAGTTGGCTAGTTTTTTGTTTGTATTAATGAGGATGTTTTTAATCTGCCTTTTCAAGGGTATAGGATATTACTTTTACATTAGAACCTGCTCCTCCTCGTGCTTCATTTATTCTTCTGAACAACCTTAGAGGTTCTTCAGCCCGGAGCTGTGTACCCAGCAGGCAGAAGGCTCAGTCTGTGTATGTTGTATAAGTGTCTGGAATGTACACCTGACACCTCTCCAATGGTATCCACGGTTTAAGAAAGTAAATAGAAGTTTTCAAGGAGGAATATGGTAAGTAAAACACTGCTCTAAACTTGTAAAGAGGCTGTGACCTACAAAACCAGGGACAAGTGTCAGCTGATCTACAGTACTTTCCTGCTACAACACTGGTTTGTTGAATTCACTTTAAACAAGTCTTCTAAACTTCTAAACCTCGATTTCACCATCTCGCAAATGGGAATGACAAGATTTGCCTTTCCCTTTCTGTGTGAGGTAATAACTACATATATTGTAGGTGCAGTGCCAAGCCAGAAGTTAAGAGATTTGGTAATAGGCAAGTTGAATCAGTATTGCCTCTGGTGAGAGCAAGTATTAGTCTCAACATCACCCTCAAAATACCCATGGGAGATACTTCTTACAAGTTCACAGCCAAAGATCTTAGGTTAGTCTTTCAAGGAAACTGCTTTGCAGGCTATTCCTGTTATTTCTTAGCCTGAGAGGCCTTTGGATGACTGGGTGAGCATCAGAAGCCATCAAAGGTTCTCTTACTAGGTATTTGATAATCAGATAAAAATATAAGGACGGGTGTCAGGAAGGCAGCAGGGAAAAAGTAGACTAATCTGCACAGAAAAGGAACCGAAATTGACCTTGATTGTCTCTATCTCAGGACTAGAGTTGGCCTTTCCTGCTTATCTGGCTGAAAGACTGAAAGAAAAATCTCAGTTTACATAGAACCAAATCACCAAAGAGAATTAGAAACTCTCATGCATGGCACTGCCCGCAGAGTTGCCAGGAATAGTGCTTACCCTAGTGGCCTGAAATAATTACGCATCTCACACAGCATCTTGTCCTGGACTGGGGATTGATTTAGGCTGCTGGGAAATGAGGGCCCAGGGTTTTGAGGCTGAGCCATAATTCCATTTCTCTTATGGGATACATTAGAATCAGGAACTAGTGTAGAGAGACACATTCCCACCTATTTTGAGGTTCTGTTTGATACGAGAAACAGTGTGCTTGCTCAAGCCAACATTTTTTTTCTTGTCTCTTTTTAAACTGGCTTTTTTTACAGAGTAACTTTTGTCCCTTTTCTATGTGTGTGTGTGTGTGTGTGTGTGTGTGTATGTTGACTCATATATGTTCTGGTTTAAGTTTTGGAAACATTTATTTCTCTTCCTAATTCTCATTTGAGTGTGCAATGAGAATATATTTTCTGGAATATATGGCACAGCAAGTTTCTGGCTTCTATAACGGATATCTAGTTCATTTATGGTAGATAGACAAAGGATGGTGTTACACACACATCTGGGTAGAATCTAGGAGATTTGGGGAGGATAAAAGACATGGCCATTTATTTCTTAATCTTTTCCTCTGACTATCCCTAATAGAGTCCTTCCTTAAAAGGAACCTTAATTAAAAGTGAGAATCTACTACCAGCTATCTACTATTAAAGTTTAATCTTAATCCTAACCTGACTCTTTCAATTGACTCCCTTCATGGAAGAAAGTTGGTATTGAATTTTTGGTAACTTAACAATTTTTGGCAAAGTAACCATATAAGCCAGGCTTCCATTTACCTGCTGCCATTACAATGGAATGTTTCTGTGGTCACATAGATGCGTTTGTTAATGTAAGTGCTCAAGGTCAGTAGTAATGGTTAGAGAAGACTGGGAAGGAAAACAAGGAAGAGATGCTGAGAGTGATGGCATAGCAGATAGCAGGCACTGGAATAGTGTTTCAGTTTAATAGTCAGGGTTAGTAATGTCCTTATTTTCCCTCTCACTCTGAACCTTTGCCCTGGATAAGGGGGAGTTGAATTTAGCTTTAAGAAGGGATTAGTAAGAAGAGAATGTGAATGTTGGTTTGACAGGTGGGATGGGGGAGGCTATTAAAACCCAGGGGCCAACAACCACTCTAGCAGTTTGTTTTCCTCCATGTGCAAAATCTGGCTATTTATATAATAATGTATATTTCCATTCTAAAAAATTTTATAACAAATTATAAGCCATTTTGAGTATGAATATATTCCAGTTAACACCATATTGGTCGGGATGTTTTGCTTAGAATTTAATGGTGTTTTTTTTAAAAAATGAAGGCGTGTTGAAAAACTTCCTGGTGACTTCATTTTATTTACATATTAGAATTAGAAAATTTTTAATTAAAAAATTTACAAATGGCAAAAAGCTAACCTGTCAGTGTTTATTGTCTAAAGGATGTGATTCAAAGTGTGTAAAAAAAATACAATAAAAAAACACTTGATTTGTAAGTCAAAATGAGTATTATTAGCTTGATTTATAAAATCAAATAATCAAAATAACTTGAATATTTGTAATAAAGCATTCATAAAAATTTAAGAAATTTGTCCATGATAAATACAAAAATTGGGAAACACAGTCACAGGCTTTTTGCAGGCAGCATGAAATCAGAAGAGGAAAGGAATTCCAAAATTAATGGTCTTCAGATCTTTTAAGGCCACTATTGTGTGCCAAATACCATGCTCAGGTTTTTACATGTATTAATTCCCTTATACCTCATTACAACCATAATAACTCCATGTGATTAGTACTAGTAGTACAACCATTTTGCAGAAGGAGAAAATAAGGCTTAGGGCATTTATGTGCCGTGGGTTATTCAAGGGAGAAATGATCAAGATGGGATTCAAACCCAGGTCTATGTGACTCTAGAGGTGGTCTTTATCCCTGTCTTTTATTGGAGGGAGGATGAGAGCACATTGGGAGCTTTCAAATTCAGGGAGGAAGCAGTTTGGGTAGAGAGCAAAAAGAATCAAAAAGAATAGTGAAGGCGACTTTTATTTTTTCTTATTTTATTTATTTATTTTTTTTAGAATAGCTGCCTGGGTGGGGTGAATGGTAATGCTACTGTCTAGATTTTTTTAAAAGTGGAAGAAGGAGAGTAAATTTAAATTACAGGGGCTGGGGAAGGTATGTTCATTTAGGAGAGGATGATCCAGAAATATATCCCAGAGGAGATGTTCAATAGGCAGTTGGGTAGTAGAGGTCAAAAACTAAAAGCAAGTAAACTGACAAATAAACGATCCTTATTTTTCTCCTGTCTCTGATAGCTGTTGTTTGGTCTCTCCTTTTGAGACTTGCACTGTTCACTCAGGCCTCACGCACTACCTGGACCTTACTTTGACTCAGCAGAAAGTAAGGTCCCGGAAGGCCAACTGAAAACTGGAACTTTACAATCTCACTCTCTGACAGCTTTCTCACTGAACACACCATCAGCTCATCAAAGTCTCCTCTCCTTGGATGTCCTCCCTGTCCTCCTGGCTCTTCCCTACCAACCATGCCTGGAGGCCCTAGTGAGTCATTTCCACTACACCGTCCCTGGCACTCAATTTTCTTTTCATAGTGACCTCCTGGTATACTTGCCCACCCAGTCCCCAATCCTAAACCACCATTTCTCATCCCCTACACCTAGGAAGCCCCTTTTGGACATAATCCCATCATTTACTAGTTTCCAGCCTCAGGTGGTCCCTCCACACTGCATAACAGACCTTTCCCAGGCAAGTTCAAGATGTTTATCACTGTCCTGGAGCCCTGCCTTCTCCCACACAGAGGATGGAGCTAAGTAAGATATGGGAACACCCTCCGCTTTCCTCTCTTCAAAACTTCACACCACTTCGCATTTTCTTCCTCTCTCTGCCTACCCCCTCCCAGAAGAAGAGATACCCTTTTTCCTCCTCAAGTTATGAATCAATTCCTTCTCTCTTTTAAATATGCTTTAATTTCTTGTCTTCTAGCCAACAAACATGCTCTTGTGTCCTCCATCTTGAAACAGTCCTGGTTGGCTGGTCCTACTTTCTTCTTAAGTCCTCTGTGTCTCTTCTTGAAGTTGCAGACCTTGAAAGAGTACATTACATTCAAGTGTTACCTCTCCTTCTCTGATTCTTGCACCACTTGATTTGGATTCTGTTCTCACTGGTCTACTAAAACTTGTCTAGCCATTAGGGACAGATAGAATGGCATCTCTTCAGTTCCTGTCCTGCTGGTGGCAGCTGTGAATCCGATACTGTGAGCACTTACCTCCTAGGCTTCCGTGAAGCCGGTATCTCATGCTTCTCTTCTCTCTCTTCTCCTACTACTTCAGCTGTCTCATTCTCTGTGTATTTTTCTTATCCCTCTCTAGTCTCCTTAATTTTAGCTATATGTTGTGTTTTAACCATTAGCTTCATGGTACCAGAATTTTGTATAATTGCTGGATACTTGTTGGCTTATCATGTACAACTAGGCAATCTTGCCCCAGAGGCTAAGAGTATGATTTAGAAATAGTCTAATTCTGATACAAAAACACCAGCTGAGCCTTATTTAAATCTCAAGGGCAAATGCTTTGGTTTCTTCCCATGACTTGTCCCTTGTGGCCCTCTGCCTGCTCTTCCTAATGGGGAAAGCTCCATGTAGACCTGGATGGCACCATGTCCAATGATGAGGCTCACAGTGAGACTTACAGAGAGTTTCAGGAAAGTCAGATTTTCTAACAATGGAAAAGGTAGTGACAGATTAAAGGGAGACTAAAAAAAAAAAAAAGTAGTAAGCTTGAAGACAGAGTGGTTTGAAGACCTAGTTCCTGAAGCAAACCATAGAATGTCTATGTATGTATATGTGTATATGATTACTATATTAACGTTTGGAGACATAGAGTAGTAAGGCTCAGACCTTGCTCTTACGGATATAAAACATCTCAAAAGAGGCAGGAGATAAAAATAAAAAATAATAAAAATACAAGGGAGACAATTACAAGCAGCCAGTAAGTGCCAAATGTCCTAAGAGTTCAGAGGACAAAGTGATTTTGTTGACTGCTGTGGTTGAAACTATTTTTGGGAATCACGGGCATATTGTTTAGCTTTGTGGATACAGTGGAGGTTCATCCTTCCGAACATCTATAATGCTATAATGGAATGATCTTCTTGAGGTAAGAGGCATCCTACAGAAGGAGGGAATGAGGAGAATCCATGTTTGTGATTGTGAGAACAGAAGAGGCCTCCTGGAAAAGAGGTCCCTGGAATCAGAGGAGACATGGTGATGAGTTCATCTCTCTCATGCTACATTTAAAATCACAATGCTTTGTTCTGAAGCTATGGCTGAAAAGGCAACTCAGTACTTGAAATCACACAAATTAGGTATGGCAAGGGAATATAAAAGCATTTTGGGGAGTGTTGGTATTAAGATGTTGTTAAAAGTTATAAAAATTGATGGGATAACCTTTTCATAAAGCAGTTAAATAAAGAAGGGAAGCACACAATATTGTTGAAAGCACAACTAAGGAGTAAGTAGCTGCTAAGTGACTCATAGCTGAAGGAAAGAAAAAAGAAATCAATTATTAGACAGTAAAAGAAATGTAAATTATAATTGAGGAATGAATGGTTCCGAGAGAGCTCTGGAATGGGATTTGAAACAATAGCCAATAATAGAAAAGGCATTCCTCAGACTGAATGACAAAGGGCGGAGGATGTGTAATCCTTGCCAAGTGTCGTAGTCCCAGTCTGCATGTCACCTCAGCATGGACACCTCAGAGCCCTGTAGGATTCTTCAGATGCTGATTACATTCCAGATACAACTTAAATTCCCCTTCCTTTCCTTAATCACACGGTAGCATTTTTGTCATCTCTTGCATCTCACTTATCACTTTCTTGTGGCAGGCACTTTTTAAAGCTTACTGAGACATCAGAACACCCACAGGGTGGCCACAGAGGTGCACTGCTCAGATCTCCCTTCTGGAGGACCTGGGTGAGGAGGGTACTTGGCAGATGGCCTCCAGCAGCTTGGAGTTCAGATCTGCTGAGGTGTTCACATGGAGGCCACGCTCTGCCCAGGACAGCCCCTCCAAAGTAAAAGGCAAACTGTTGCATCTTACGTTCTGTAATACAAAAAACGGAACAGAACACCTGATAGGCTTCTTTGGTGGCAACACATTCCACACTTAGAAACTGCTCCAGACTATATGCTGGGTCCCAGGGAAGGGAGGCTGCCAGCTTTGAGAGGGCTCAGGGTGGGAGAGGGTTTTGCCAGAGGCCCAGGTTGTGATGCCAGCAGCCCTTCCTTTTGGGCCATACGATCTGGCAGATCCCGTGGTGTTAGAGGTGTCGGTGGTGAGAAAAGATACATGGAGATTATGGCAAACCCCACGGAGGAACCATGGTGCAGGTCTGCGGGGATCTAAAGTAAGGACATGTCACCTGCAATGGAGAATCACCTATCTTTTGAGAAACAGTTCTTGGTAAGTTACTTGGCTTTGGTAAACATGGGACCAAGTGACCATTCATCCAAAATTTCCCACTGTGAGCTGAGTCCTGTTGAAACTGCCAAGGCAAAGTGGGACAGACCCAGAAACAATCTATTGTGGGTTGGACATGGTGTGTCCAGGATCAAGTTGAACAGGACCAGAGGGCAGGAAAGGCTGCAGGGACAGGTTGCCCCGACCCCCATGTTCTCTACCCGGGTTGCACTAGTGCCCCTTCCCCGGCTCTCTCATGGGGCAGACTGGGGCTCCATACAGACAGCTGAAGGAGGAGGAAAAACTCACATTTGGTTTATGGATGGGCAAGCTCAGAGCCTAAAATGGATGGAAGCTGCATTACAGCCACACTCAGGAGTGGTCTTGAAAGTCTGTAGACAGAGAGAATCTGTCCAATGGCCAGAGCTATGAGTGGTGAACCAGGTCATGTATTTTGTGTGAAAGGAAAAGTGGCCCAAGGTGGGACTATATATAGATTTTGACAGCCTGGCCCTCTGGGCAGAGGCTGGAAGGAAAAAGACTGGAGACATGGAAGTCCAGGGTGGAGACATGTGAATGAACATGTAGAAGTGGACACAAAGCATGGAGAGTTTTGTACTGCTTGTTAGTGCCCTTCAAGAAAAAGCACTGAACAGGATTCAGCTGGTTGATGTGAGTTGGCCTTCCTTAACAACCATGCCAGAGGTAGAACAAGGAGCATGTGAACTTAGTAGCCTCGGTAGCAGAGATGGAGGTTATACATGGGCCCAGCAGCAAGGACTCTTGTTTATCAAGGTCAGTTTAACTACTGCTGCCTCTGAATATCCAATCTGCCAGCAACTGAGACTATTTCTTGAGAATGCCAATCACTTACTTGGTGACAAGTTGACTACATCCGGCTCCTTCTATCCTGGACAAGCCAGTGGTTCATCCTTACCAGGGATGGACAACTATTCTGATTTGCCTTTCCTGCCCACAGAGCCTCAGCCTGTACCACCACTGTCCAGGGGCTTCTGGATGCCTGATCCACAGGCATGGAACTTCACAACACAAACGTCCTACCGGGGACCCACGTCATAGTGGAGGAGGTGCCAAAGTGAGCCCTGATCGTGAGGCCCACTGGTATTATCACATACCGTATTACTGCATACCTCTATTATCTGTGATGAGCCAACCTCATTGACTGATGGGATGGTCTCCTAAAGGCACAGCTGAATTTGCAGTTTGCTGGTATTAATGGAGTGGTGTTCTTTGGGATGTACTGTATGCACTAAACCAGACTTCTCTATGGCACGATCCCTAATAGGAAGAACACATAGACCTGGAAATTAAGATGGAAGCAGTTGTACCCCACTTACTATCACATCTAGTGACCTACTCTGGGTCTTTGTCCTTCCTATTTCCACAACTCTGAGCTCTGCAGGGTCCCTAGAGGGGAAGCATTCTTGCCAGAGGACAAAGCAGGAGTTCTGTTGAACAGCAAACCATGGCTACTGCCTGCCAGCAGCAGGGATTGTGCCTGAGGATCAGCAGGTGAGAAAGGGAAGTGCCATACTGGCAGGGGTGATTGACCCTGATGAGCAGGAGAAGGCTTTTATACAACAGGGACAGAAAGGAATATGTGCCGAACCCAGGTGATTGATGTGGGTGCTTCCTGGTCCTCCATGGACCCCCTGTAACTTGGATGCACACATGCAGCAACCTCATCTGAGAAGAGTGTGACTTCTAGGCCTGGAGAACCTGGGGCCTTAAGGCCACATGTGGCCTTCTAGATCCTTAAATGTGGCCTTTTACTGACTCTAATAGAACAAATCCTTTTAATAAAGGATTTAGGCCACAGGTTCCCCACTCCAGTACCAGGTAAGCTTCCAGAACCTGTGGATGTGATAGCTGATGGTGAGGGGAATTTAGAGTGGAGTGAGGAGAAGGGAGAAGATGAGAACCATTTTCAGTCCCAAGACCAACTGCAGAGACAGGGGCTGCTATTTGTCCCATTAACTTCCCTTCTCAAAGCTTCTCTTCGGGAAGAGAGGCCCATGGGAGTTGCTCCCAAACCTGTGTGAAGACTATTTTTGCAATACAAGCATGAGATTGTGGTGGTCACAGATGTGCACCACTTAGATCTTCCTTCAAGGGAACTCACTGCGAGGGAGGAGGTTGGTGGACAGCCTCCAACTGCTACACCTTTGCGTCCTAACAGCGTCCATGCCGAAGCCACACTGAGCTGTTTCCAGCCTGTGGGATCACAGTGGGATTCATGAGCTGGGCTGTCCTTCACAACACAGGCCTCTGATGGGTGGCACTGCCTGTGCTCTCCATGGACCTAGCTGGAACTTTATCAGGGTTGCAGTGCAGTCTAAGCCTTCTGTACACACTTCTTCCTCCTTCCTGCTTTCCTTTCACCAGTTTCAGACCTACATCATGCCAAAGGTTTTCCCCACCTACTCCTGCTTCCTGTGGCTTTTATTCTGCACATATGTTCCCCTTAGTAAATACCTTCTATGTCTAATTTTGTCCTGGCATCTGCTTCTTGGAGGCCCTGAATTGATCCATCCAGTGATCTTTAAAAAATACACACACACACACACACACACACACACACACGCATACACACACACACACACACTTACATTTACAGTGGGGGTCTTGGCCAAAGGGATGAAAACTCTAATCCCAAATGTAATAAAACTGAATTGAAATTCAGATTTCATGGTCCTTAAGAAAGAATGAGGTGCTTTCTATTTACTGATATGAAAATCCCTGTGCTTCCCCACTTAATCTATTAAGTGGGGAAAAAAGCAAGATACAGAACAATATATTCAGCGTGCTATATTTAACCTGTAAAGATGCAAAGAAAAATAAAGGAGGTAAGAGTGGAAATCTTCACTGAAGATCAATTTGCTTTGTTTTTATTTTGAACCTTGAAATTATACTACTTATGTCAATCTTCAGCATCTTAGCATTTTATTATTTTACTTATTTTAAAAATCAATCCTGTATATGTGATTGAATAGAACTACCAGTGGCAGATGATGCAATAACATGTATAAAGCAATGAGTAGAGCTAATGAATTTTAGAACCCTCTAAAACTTACTGTTTCAAATGGAAAAAGACTGCCTGAGTAATCCAGATGGTATGAGTGATTTCTGACTCATCAACTGATTGAATAATTCATAGACTGTCTGCCTGACTGTGACAGAAGTGGACATTTAGGAACCTCCAGCTGTATACTGATGTGTCAGTTCTGTCGTATTTGTTGCATTGAAAGTTTTGCTATTTCTAAAAAGAAGTATGCACAACTATTTTCTTTGATGTAACAGCCTAGGCTAAGTCGTGCGTTTCCACACCTCAGGTCCTTATTAAATGTTCCTTTAGGGCTGATACTTCATTAAAGCAGTGGTAGGAATCCCTTGGCAAGTATTTTCAAAAGATGCTTGTGCAGACTCCATCCTCCCTAGCAAAATCTCTGAGAGTGGCCACATCACACACATTCTGAGAGCTCCCCTAGAGATCCTAATGTATTTCTCTGATGAAGAGTCATTACTATAGGGCAATTTCCAGAGTTCCCCTGCTGATAGTCACTAGGGGACACTTGTTAAAAACAGATGCTCCTTGACTTATGATGGGTTATGTCCTGATAAACCCATCATAAATTGAAAATATCATAAGTTGAAAATGTATTTAATACACCTGGCCTATGGAACATCATAACTTAGCCTAGGCTACCTTAAACATGCTCAGAACACTTAGATTCGCCTATAGATGGGCAAAATCATCCAACACAAAGCCTATTTATAAAAAAGCATTGAATATCTCATGTAATTTATTGAATATTGAAAGTGAAAAACAGAATAGTTGTATGAGTACTTGAAATATAGTTTCTACTGAATGCATATTGCTTTTGTACCATCATAAAGTGGGAAAATCCTAAGTAGAGCCATTGTAAATCAGGGACCATCTATATACACATGCCTTGATTAATCCTGATTCTGTGAGTTGGTATTAGGGCTCAGGAATCTGTGTTTTAAATAAATACTCTGAGTGTTCTCCAAGGAAGCATTATTATAGGGTAATCTCCTCATGTAGACTACCTTAGACTCCATAAACTGATCAAATACATCCAAAGTTGCCTGATACTAATGATCGTAGTAGGACTTCATCTTTTTTGGATGAATTCTTTCTGTAAGTGAGTTGATAATTATAAACAATATCCTTCTCCCTGTCATTTTAAAAGGAAAATTCAAAAGTATCTTACAATAACATGTCTCCTAAGGATAGGTATAGAATGGGCAGTGAATGTTTATGAAACAAAACAAGCCATTAATGAGGTGGCCTTGAAATTATCACCTTAACAAAACTCTGATAACTGTAGGCCAAACCAGTGAGTGGACTTGTAAGTTCTTCATCTCTTGCCTAGCATCTGAAGCCTGAACTCAGGAGGTGTGCTGTCTGTAGAGACCACTAGTCTTGGGAGGTCTGTCTCCTTCGCCGACTTTGGAGAGGTGGCAGGGCATAGAGCCTGAGGTAAGGCTAGAAGAGCTCTCCCCTTGGGTGACCACACAGCAAAGCATGCCCAGCCACTGTAGAATCATGCCTTTGATCCAGCTGGCAAGTTTCTCATGGCCCTGGGCTAGCTAGGCCTTGTGGCAGCCGGGGGCATTGGCCTGCCCCTGCTCCTGAGTATCTGCACCTACATGAGCTGGGTTTCCTGTCTGTCACTTCTGGGAGTTTAAAGTGGTATTGGGACAGGAGGGGCTCAGGGTTGAACATACAGGAAGAGAACGTGTCCAAGTGATCCTGGGATGACCTCTTCCAGATTTATTTTCAGAATGCTCTTTAACATTATCTGTTAAATGAAAAAATAAATCTTTCTTTTTCACTATTATGAGCAAATGGCTCAGTAACTGTTGAATCATATATATCTTAAGAGATATTCTGTTCAAGCAGTAATTGAATTTTGCTAAAAAGTCTGTAGCTTTTGAAGTCATTTTCATGCTGATTATGATGTATCTGAAGTGTCTGAAGAGGCCGTCTGCAAGTGCTGTTTCAGTTTGTGATTCTCCTTCATCCCAAAAGCCACATGTTACTTTTCCTCAATATTTATCATTCTTTTAGATTATTCCATGCTAATGTAATGCATTAATTGAACGATTTTCAAATGTTAGAAAAGATCTTTTACCTTCTTCACAGCTTTGTCAGTGATGTGAATGTAATCTGCTATGAATGTGAATTTGTTCACTTACTCAATAGGCATGTAGCAAGTGCCTTCTGAATGGGATGCCTGGTAATGGGTATAAGGTCATTAACTCCCTGCCCTCATGGAACTTACAGTCCTCTGAGGGAATAGGTAGAAAATCAATATATCGTTGCAAATTGCTGTGCTGCAGAAGAAAAAGTAATGCTATAAAAAAGGATAGCAAGGGACACTTTCAGTTAGATTACAAGACCAGGGAAGGCCTCCCCATCCATCCATCCATCCACCATCTGTCCATCTAGCCATCTAGCCAGCATCCATCCTTCCAATAAATATTGCTGAGATGCTTTTCTAAGGAAGTGACATTTAAGCTCAGCTCTGAAGGATGAGTAGGAGATAGACAGGAAAGTGAGTAGATCCACTGGAGAAGAGGACACAATTCCAAGGTAGAAAAGAACTTAGCACATTGAAGGAGCCGAAAAAAGGACATGGTACTCAGGCTCAGTGAACAAGAGAGAGGATCTTGGTAAGAGATGATGGTGGGGAGGAAGGCAGGGACCAGGGCCCATTTGTGATCTTATCCTAAGAGTTCAGTGAGAAGCCATGACTGTTTAGTCACTTCCCCCATAGTTGTCCATGGGGTAGAGAAAGCAAAGGAGGAAGAAGGGTAGTATTAGAAAGAAAGTATGAAAAGGGTGTTAAATGCCACCTCTTCCCTATTGATTCTGAGGCATACCCTGAAGCAAGATGTGACTTCCCTACTATAGATAAGTGTTTTTCAAACTTCAGAAATCTATAAATTAACTTTTGAAGGAAAACCAAAATGTCTCCAAACCTCTCTTCCAGGATGGATTAAATAATTTTGTTATTTTTATTTAAATTATACAATCATTGTATAGGTATACCTTGATATGTAAAACATTAAATAAGGTCTATCTCTGCTTATAGTTTCTTTACAACATAAAACCACATAAACTGAAAACAAATAATGTTGAAATTAACAAACTGAATTTAATGTGACAGATGATGTTTTGCATTTTAAATGTTATGGTACTGCCCAGCTTCTCTCCTGAGTTCTGCACACCCATCCTGCTAGATGCCACTGGGGACTCTGCTATGTGATCTATCAGGAGGCTTCTTTGTACAGAGTGCTGGTGTGCCATTTGGCTATTGCTTGGTGGAGATGCATTGGTTACATATTAGGTCTGCCTCCCTTCTCATTAATCAGAGATCATTAAAGTAGAAGGACTCATTGCCACAGTCAGCCTAAACATAAACACAAAATCAGCCTCCAAAACCAAGTGATAGTCCATGGAGATGAAAAATCTAGAGAGAATTAGCAGGTCTTTCAGAATACTTGGGTGAACTTCCATGGGTGTGTGGCCTTCTGTTTGAAAACAGTACCAAATAAAGAGCGGATTATTCCTAGAGGAAAAAAAGGGAAACTATTTCTTCTCACGTAAATCCATGGGGACAGGATAAATTGTTCCTTCTAACGTTCTAAAAAGGGATCATTAGAACCCAAGGTTTGGTATGGTTGAGAGGGAGTGATCATTAACATGTGAGTGTAAGGAGAGACCAACTTGGGTGAGGTCACATGGCCCTGGGGTTCCAGGACAGACAGGATTAGAAAGAGGTGACTGCGAGGTCTCTGCCTCCCTGGCCATGTGGCTGAAAAAGGCTTAGAGAACTAGCTTCCAAAGTCAGGTGCACAAAGTGATCTATTGGGGTGTGGGAAGAAAATATTAAGAGCCCTGAGAAACCTGAGCTCTGCCCTCAGCCACATGAAGAACAGCTCTCAAAGAAGTTTGAGTAGGGGCTCTCTAAAACTGAGAGCTCTCAACAGTTTGTATAATTTGCCAAATGCAAAGAGCAGCCAATAAAAGAAATGTACATTTTGTGACAAGGCAGAAAATGGTGTAGCCTACATCTGTAAGTTGCTCAGGTTAATATATTTGAAATGTCAACTAAAGCTAATTTTCATTGTTCGAATTGTCACAACCCTTCCCATCCATCAACAATGTTTATTGCTTCAGAGGAAGAGGAAGGCATGGTACAAAGGGGTAAACTTGAAACTTCTAACTTGAAAACAGATTGTAACTTTAGAAGAAATGATTTGGAAGCTATCAAGGCTGATATCTATGAGATTCAGGTTTTGCTGAGAGAAAAAATATGATTTGTAGGGTTCCTAAAAAGTCATCAGTTGGAGAATTGAATACAGGATTTTTACTGTGAAACATAGATGAGAGAGGCTGTAGGATGTGATATAGCAGTTTGGAGAGGTTGGGGAGAGGTTGAGTGGGGAGTTTCCAGATATGTTGAGTGTCTGAGGGCAAAAGTGACTTATATGACACTTCTTCCCTGGATGTCTGGGGAAAGGAGTGGCAGCAGCTTCCTCTATAGGACAGAGAGGATGGTGTGGCGTAGTTAGGCAGAGCCTGAGCTAGCTCTGTAGTGGATGCTGCAGAGCTGTCCAGACCCCGCTTCTGCATCCGGCACTCATTCTCAGCTGCTGTGAGTGTTGGCAGCTGATGCCTTGTGGCTGAGTCCTTCTCCGAGAATGGCCCTTAGCCAAAGAGGGCCTCCTAGCCTGACGTCACGTGAACTCCTGGGGACAGCCCACATCCAATGACTGGTAGATTGTGGGGGACATAAAGGTCTAGCCCCCTTGCCTCAATTGGAACAACTCAGAAAGGCTGTCCTAGCTCGAGTTCCTTGTATAATCAGTTTCTTTGCCACTGCACGGCAGTTCTAACTTCTCTCTCTGCTCAACCCAGCTGCCCTCATTTCCTTACTGGTATTGCATGGAGAACACTTGCCAATAAATCTTCTGTAAATCTCACAGTCCTTTTCCTGGGAAGTCGTAGCTGCATCAAAGCTCTTTAGGTCTTCTGGGTTGTGGGGATGAAGTGTGAAGAAAACCAGAGATGAGTTCTCCTGACCAAATCTGGGTAAGAATTGCAAGCTGGTGGGCTGCCAGTGGGTTGCTGTGAGAGGTGAGGCTTTGGGTGTGTACCACAAAGGCAAAGACGGGATGGAAGATGTGGCTGTATTTCAGAGGATCAGTTAGAGCCAAGATTGAATCAGCTTTAATGAGGAGGAGTGGCCAGCCACACGCTGACCATGCCTGACTGTGCCGGGAGGACTGACCACGAGTGACCCTAGATATGAATCTTTCAGCAGTTGCAGTAAGGCCAGAGGTCAAGTCCCAAAGATCCGGCTGGAAAAGACACTTCAGGGGAGGCCAGTGAGGTCCAGAAGATGGTTCTCAAAGTAGATGCCCCTCCTTGAGGCCAGGAGAAGATGAAGCCACCAGAAAATTAGATCCATTTTCCACCCTCCCTCCTACCCACCAGCGGGAGGGAGAAGGACAACTGAATATTTACCCCAAAGAGATTTGTACTAAACCAGAGGTTGCTGAAATCCCTTGAATGGGACAAAATTAAGAGTTTTTTCACCATCAGTAGAAATAGGTCTCTAGAGCAATTAATTTTGTTCCTAGAGAAATAAGACAGTTTCATTTGTATACATCTGAGATGCGATGGTGCAGAGATATACAACTGAAAAGAGGGAGGAAAGACAAAAACACATCAGTGCAAAAAGCCCATATATGTGATACACAAGAAAGTGCGATTATATATATATATATACACACACATATATCTTCACACTAAGAACCAGGCCCTGTTCTAAGTGCTTTTATTTAAATAATTCTGTAGTTTATGGACTTCACAGAAGAAAATTAGTCCAACTTCCAGCTAACAGTGCACTTTAAATAATATCCTGAATATTGAAAAGGTATTTCCCCAGCAGGTGCCAGAAACATTGGAATCTGGAGCATAACTCTTGTGTATTGCCATTTTAAGAGTGAACAGACAGGTTGAAGATGAACTACAACTGATCCAAAGAACACTAGCTGAAGTGAGGTTAAACTTCCCTGCTCTAAAATAAAAACAGGGCTTATGTTCTCAGCCTTTTCATTTTTCTGTTTTTACACACATTTTTTTTTTCCATTTAATTCTCATGACATGCCTATAAGGTGGTTACTATTATCACTTTAATTTTACAGAGGAAATGGAGTCTTAAAGTGGTTCTGCAGCTGGGCTGTGGCCAAGCAGGGATCCATACCCAGAGACCATGTGTGTCACCTCTATAACCCACTGCCTCCCCTATTCTGTTCTGCTTTTGTGTACATTTCAAATCAGATTTCAGACTGATGTGAAGAAAGAAATCTGAAGTGTCATTTTAGCAAAGCTAACATGCCAAATGCACATGATCAGCCAAGAGTACAAACACAGAGGGTTGGTGAGCTATGGTAGATTATACTAGTTGGTAATGAGTTCGGGTTAGTGGTTAAATCAGAATCATTTCCTTTGGTGCATCATGTAATGCATGTTGTAATTAGTTATTTATGTGCCTAAGTCCTTCATTTAGAAAACCTGTATATAGTTACTTCCCAGGAGCCGTCACCTGTGCCCTGTATCATTGTATCCTTAATTGGAGTTTCTGTGGCTTGTCATTGAGTCCCTTTCACGTCACACAGGAGGAAGAGTGGAGGGACTGAGCTCACACACAGGCCAGTGGAAAATCTTCAAGTGTTCTGGTAACATTTGGACTCTCCATACTCAGCAGTGATGAAGTCAACATTTGCCAAATTTCTAAGCTGTGCTTATTTGTTGAGTTGTTTTTTTCCCCCCTGTTATCCATGTTTTCTTTCCTCAGCAAAGTTACCACCAGTAGCCATTTATGGTAATAGTGGGATGCTGACAGTATACATTTAAAATACAGGATGAGAGAATTTAAAGCTTTTGATGACATACAGCAGATAGATTTGGAAATGCCTAAGAACTTCTCATTTTAACTTTCCTCCTGATAGAATCTATTTGTATCACTGGTCTTAGCCTGGTAGACTTGGAGGGAGTGGTGAAAGATGAACGGGCAGTGCTTAGCCACAAGGGGAGAAAAACGTCATCCACCCCCCAGAATAGCAACAGCAATAAATATGGTCATGTCGCTCTTCTGCTGAGGCTGAAACGACGGACAGGATCACATTTATGGCACCCAGCAGGCCTCCTGGTTCCCAGAGGTGGCTCAGGGGTTTGAAGGGAACATGTGCAAAAATCGGTGCTGAGTTAGAGGCTTGATTTTGGAGTTTATGACTTAGTACAGAAAGAAACAGGGCATAGACTCTACCCCAGAGCTAGAGGGGGCTCGACATCCTTCTGGCCACAAGGGAAGACGTTCTAAATCAGCTTTCAGGACAGCTGGCTCAGGACTCTTGAGAACTGAGCCGAGAACTTCCCCACACGTCTGCCTGAGAACTTGTTATCCGCAGCTGCCGCAGCCATCAGGGCACATGCGTAATGAGGAAGGTGAAAAAGAGGGCGCTAATGAGCCAAGGGGTCATCAGTTATTTAAAGAGGTCCCATCGGATTTTAGCCACTTCATTGTACAGAATCAGCACCTTTGCTCTAGGAGATCTAAGAGAAAGGGGCATCTCCCTCCCTTCAAAATTCCTTAAGTCTCCCTCTCCGGACCGAGCCAGTGGGTTCAGGCCATCTCTGCGTCTCTGGGAGCTTCTTACTCATCTGTCCATTTTCATGTCTGTTCCAATTTCATGTACTATATGGCCGCGTCTCTGGGTAGCTGCGGTTTTCCCATCTTTGCTTTCTTTCTGCCTGGAATTGGCAGAACTGGGCTGTTACATTTTCATGTAATAGCCCAGCAGGAGTTGTTTAGGTGAACAGTTTTTAAGCTAACATATGTAGCTGATTCTTCCCATGTGCTTTGGAAACCAAAACATCACCTGAATTTGACCAGTTTTCCTTTTTTCCATTAAACTTCCCTGCTCTAAAAGAGTACGGTTTCTTATAAAGCCTTTTGTCTCTGCGATCTCTGTGGTTCACTGACTTCTGCAGCGTGTCCCTGCGGGGAGAGCCTGGAAGCAGGTTCACTTTGGCCCCATGTCTCCCGTTTCTCTCATGTAGCTTTAATAGGCACAGACTGAACTCCGTGCTTTCATTTGTCTCCGGTACACGGAGCATTTAAATTCATCTTTTCTCTAAGGATCACCATGTTGCTTTTATTTGAAAATATAGTGTGTAAAAAATTAGAGCCAATGTTGCTTTAGACTTTGGTGTCTCTGTAAAATTCGGCACTGTATTCTGGTGTCACAGTCATCTCATGCTCCTTTAGGATCTTATTAAGTCCAACGAGATAAATGAAGTACGTTTTTATAGTATGAGCTCTCATGTTGGTTCTCTCAAGGTCCCTGGTGGTGTTAGGTGGTTCAGAAAAAATCATGCCAGTGTCTTGAAATTGGTGCCAAGGGAACATAGACGACTGACTATTGGTGCCTGGGATCTGCTGCTGCCCAGAACCCTAATTTGCCCTATTTATACATTCACAAAGCAAAATCTCACTTAGAGAAACCCATGCAACATTAGCATTTTCTTCCTTTAAAGCTTATGTCTCCAAGTTTTTAATGCTATTTTTTTTTCTCATGTGGCCAGAGACAATACAGACATAAATGAACTTTTCCACCTATTATTTATTATTAATAACTAAAAAAACACAAAAGCAGGACATTTGAAAAATAAATGACAATGTATTATTAAATATTCTAATTTGAGTTACAATGATATGCTACAAATGATCTTAAATCCCTGGAAAAGATTCCTTTAAACATGAAAAGAGAATGATAAAATAAGGTGTCTGGGAAGACTACCTAAATCATTGATTGGGAAATAGCAAGAAAAAGGCACCTTCCACTGAGAGGATGGCATTCTGTACTTATGGTGAGAGGATAGTTAAAATGTGCACAAGCACATTTTGAATTAGTAAGAAAGTACTTAACTTTAGGAAATATAACTAATTAAATGCTGCAATTCCAAACCTAGGCATTAAGTAGCCTCTATGGAATATGCTTTTCTGAGATTGTGTCTGACATATCCTAGAGGCTTTTATGGTTGCAAACATTTATAAATAGACCCTTTTACTGTTGTTACATTAATGAAAGAAATGTTAATGTTAGTTTTATTCAAATATCAGAACACATTTAGAAGTGATTTTTTTTCTCCTAGACTTCTCTTACTTTCATATTATAAGTGATACTTGCAGAATATTAACATAATCATTGAGCTTTTCTTTTAATAATCTATTCCAACAGGTACAGTATGAAGTCAATAAATGAATCCATGTGGAAATATGAGTAGCAGCTAAGGATTTCATTATTTGTCATTTGTCATTTCTTTCATTATAAAATTTGATTTTCACCTAGTAGTGATTATTTCACATGTATTTTTGAAGTAGAAATGGCTAAAATTCATTTTAAATCATTAGAATTGCCAAAAATGAAATTTAAAAGTGGAGACAATCTAGCAGGATAGCTCCTCTAACTAGAGAACTGCTATATAAATAATTAACATTTACTTAAAGCATTAAAAAATCAGTTATTCTTACCATTCTATCATTATTATCTATTATAATTCTTATATGCCATGTGCTAAAATTGTGTTAAATACTTCACATTTTAAGAATTACAGCTAATCCTTAAAATATCACAATAACAGTGGTATAATTACCTTACCTGGGCTATAGTTGAGGAAGCTGTGATCACATAGCTGGTGAGCAGTGAGGCCAGGATTTGAATCCAGGTCTGACTTCAGAATCTGAGCTCTTAACTACAAGTCCACCCCAGGAGGGGGGTAATGCTAAATTACAGTGGAGAAATTACACAGTGAAGTATAACTTCAGCCATCGCACTCACACAATGGTAAGATCTCACAGTACCTGATCAATGTATTCAAATCATTTATTGTAAAGCCAAGAAATCAAGTAATCAACAGAACAACAGTCATCCTGTGATGCCAATAGATAAATAAATAGAGGGCCCTAGAGTTGGTCCCATGTACAGGCTGAGGCAAGTGGTGGGCCACTATGTGGGATGTGGTAGAATGTGCATGGAGTTTGCAGTAGATGTCTTGTGTTTCAGTTCCAGCTCTACTATTTGGGTAGTTAACTTCACACCTCAGTGCTAACTCTACAAGGGAGATTGTTGGGAAAATCATTTGAGTGCTGTTTATAAAGGCACTTTGAAACTTTTAGAAGGAAATCAGATATTATTAGAGGAATGTTGGTAAAAATTTGTAATAAGTGTTGGTTTACTTTTAGGAGGATATTCTCTCTACCTGGTTGATCCCAGTTTTTTCTGTGAACTCTAAAGGTAGAATCTTGGGCAAAAAATTTCCTAAAGTAAAACAAAAGCAACTTAAGGAATGAGTGAGATTTATATATAAGACTAGTGAAATAAAGCTGATGACTCTGGTTGTGCCTCATGTAGTAAGGCCAGATATTGCAGCGGTAAGACCATGATCTGTAGACCAGACTTCTGTGTTCAAGTCCCAGTTTTGGCCCAAATAGTGCAAGTTTGGGAAACTTATTGGACTTCTCTGTGCCTTAATATTCTCATCAATAAAACAGGGATGATATTTCTCCATGCTTTAAGGCATTTTGCAAGTGTTAAATACAAATACATATGCAAGTGTTAAGTACATATAAAGCCCTCAAAACAGTTCCTGGCATATAGTAAACACTCCAAAAAATATTAGCAACCAAGTAGTGCAAATGTATCTTTGTTTGAATTGCATATTGGTCCATATTTGTGTATTTATTCTTGACATGTACATCATTAATCACCATAGAGATGGATGAAAGAGAGTGGGTAGATATATCAAATCCTTTTTTTGAGCAGAAATAGAGTTCAAAGTGATTTCTCTACTAAAAAATAAAGAATTTATTGCATCATTAACATTATTAGCCTCTTTTGGAAACTAGAATATTAATCAAATTATTATAAGTCTACAGTAACCTCACAGCTAAATCAATAAGTCACACTTGGTATTAAACATGATTATTTGCTCTGGGATGCATTGAAAGACCAGAGGAAACATTTTAGAGTTTCAAAATCAAGTCTAGGCTATTCTAAGGTTGCTGAGGCTTTTGCTTAGAAGGCCACAGGGGGTAATCAACACTTTTTGAGGGGTAAGTGGCAGAGTCTTAGCACCTTGTACCTGGGAACTCTATCTGGTGGCTTGGCACCAGGGGGTTTTCCTGGTCCATTTGTGGAGGTTGTTTCAAATTATTTAACCTTTTCTTCTAGGCAGCCATAAGTCAGCCTTTTGACTTTTACACACTATTCTGCTCTAAAAATTTTGCAGATGGGAGAAACTGGGGGTACTGTGAATTGGGATGGTTCATCAGCTAGACACTAAATTGGTAGTTCTTAAACTTTACCTGCATCAGAAAAACCTGGAGGGTTTGTTAAAACACAGATTGCTGGGCCGCCCCAGAGCTTCTGACTCAGTAGAATGTGCATTTCTAAGTTCCCAGGTGATATTGAACTGCCTTTCAGGGGATCATACTTTGAGAACCACTGCAATAAATCAAATATGGTACAGGAGTCAAGTTGATTGGAATGCTAGTAAACTAGCCATCGTAATTCTTTTTATTAAATCAATGTACTTAATGTGCCATCTGTTATCTCATTCAATTAGATAATACTTAGAGTCTTGTAGACACTTGAGGATATCAGATAACAGGAATTATTCACATTCAAGATGAAAATTCTCAAGAAAAATTTCTAAATAAGGACTCCTCCCCTTTTTTGGGGGGACACAATGCTCCGTGGTCTCTATATGTATTGGTCCCAACATATTGATCACAGAGCCCGTTTGACACAGTATACCTTCATCATAGCCCAAGCCTTGGTCACTGAACACCTTGTCCACAGTGTGCTGTATTCATAGTATGTCTTGGCCACACACAGTATGCTTGCTTTCTCGAGCCTATATCTATGTGGGTGAGTCTATGTGGATATTCTTATGTATACCCCAATTACAAAGCCTATGTAATTCACATGGATCAGATTACTGGGATGGGTCAAGGCTGAGCAGGCAAAATAATTTCTGGGTGCTTAGTCTTTATTTTATTTTTCTTTTCTTTTAAGAGACAGGGTCTCACTGGCACCCAGACTGGAGGGCAGTGGTGTGATCGTAGCTCACTGCAGCCTACAACTCCTAGGCTCAAGCTATCCTTCTGCCTCAGCCTCCCAAGTAGCTGGCACTACCAGTGCGTGCCACCACGCCCAGCTATTTTTAAATTTTTTTGTAGAATGGGGTATCATTATGTTGCCCAGATTGACCTTGAACTCCTGGTCTTAATTGATCCTTGGTCTTCCAAGGTGCTGAGATTACAGGCCACCTCGTCTAGCCCCTTAGTATTAACATTGCTATTGTCAGGAGAAAGTGGAGACGATTCTATTTTTCTGCATGTATAAAAGATCTTTTTCAATTTTGCAAAATTTGGTTTTGAGTTAAATATATTCTCTGGAGAATATCACCATTTCTGTTTTCTAATTTTGTCAAGAGAGAAAAATAGCAGGGGGTTATTTATTCTTTAAAAAATGGAGACCTCTTGTGGTCATTCATGAAAGTACTTTAAAAACCAGAAAGTGTTCTATTAATAATTTGTCAGGTTTCAAAATCTCTGGCTTAGTTGAAATTCATTTAAAAAATATTTGTATGAATTACCTAATAGCTGTCAAAATATATAAGATCAGTAATAGGACTTTACATAAAGGTAACTTTTATAGGTACATACATCATTCAGCCGTAACAGTACTATATGATAAATTAAAACTTTATTGGAGCATAAAACATGCAGGAAAGTGCAGAAATCATGTGTCTAGTTTGAGGAACTTTCCCAAACTGGATATATCAGTGTATCCAGCATAATGGTTCACTTTTTATCATAAGTGTATATATAGATAAGGTGATTGAGGCCCAGAAGTTATGTGATTTGTTCTTTTATAACATCATTCAAATCCATTTGAACTTCATTCACTCAGAAGTATGCAAATGGATAAAGAACTTCAATAAATATTAACATAAAAGATAGTTTATATAACCATGATCTACAGTCTAGATTTGTAAATATCAAAATTTATCAAATGAAATTACCTTTACACATAGAATTTCTAGAGCAGTAGACTAACAAGTTACAATTATTATTATTATTTATTGTCATTATTTGTTGTTGGTAGTTACCTTCTATTTTTCTCCATGAATTAATAAGCAGGTTGGGTGCATCTTCTATGTACCAAGCACTGTTCTGGATTCCTGGGGATATTAAAATGAATAATTTAGGTTCTTGTCCTTGAGAGGCTCAGTCTAATGCACAGGAAAGGCATATAGACAGTAGTTAAACACAGTAGTTTTACAAGAGCTCTAATAGACCTATATATACCTGCATGGACTAATTTTCAAGAGGGTGGCTATATTTTCCCCCAAAGTCCACCCCTGGCTGGCTAAGGCTTGAAAGTCCACAACTTTATCTCTTTGGTTTAAGGGCAACACAGTGTAGTAGAAAATAATACTTGACTAGTAGTCAGAAAATTTGTATTTAGGTTATAGTTTTGTCACTTCCTAGCTGAAGGATTTTCAACTACTGTCACATTTACTAAACTTAATTTCCTTAATTATAAATTAAGAATGGTAGCCACCTCACAGGCTATAATGAAGATCAAATGAGATTGTAAGAAAGTGGTCTGTGATCTTTAGACACAAAAGTTCTACATTATACCTTTCATTTATAAAGTGTTAATATCGAACAGCAACGCAATAATCAGTTAATTCAGCGCTTACTATTAATAATTCATGGTTTTGCTGCTGGGAAGATGAGCTAGAGAAAGTGCTCACTGTTTGATAGTGGGCAGATTGATGTGTGCATATCTACTTTCTTCCTAATTGCAGCGAAAAGAATGGAAAGGTAATAAGGGTAGTGGGTGTCTGAGAAATAGAGAGGGAAGCAGAATTAAAGCTGGTTGGGACAGAAAAAGGTACCAAAAGCAGATCAGTATACAAATTACTCATTCACAAATTTACCCAGGGTTTTCTTCCTCCTCCTCCTCATCAAAACAATTGATCAAATACTGAATAGATACATTTAGTGGTATGATGGTAAATGTCTGACAACCAACTCTCTAGGAAAAGAAATAAACATGATAGATAGCATTATCAATAGTAGTGTAAATACTCCTACCTGGCCAATTTCAAGTTACTAACATGACATTACTGAACAGGGAGTTACAAAGAGAGATACACAGTAGCACACCCTTATATGCTATTTGCATCATATAGATATAATAGACATAAACACAAGAGTATAGATAGATAATAAACATAAAATAATTAGGAAGTGATGAGTTTTGAGTATTTGCTAGCTTTATTTTTAAAATAACTTATTTAAATGCAACTCAATTTAATTTTGAATGATGGCTGGGTAATACAACTTGCAGAATTTCTGAAAATTTAACAATCAGTTATCATGAGCCAGTGGCAGCACAACACTGGATATATTGGTAATTGCACTAGTATGGCGTTAGTTATGGTAAAGACTATTGCCTCTTCTGGGAAGCCTATTTGTGTTAGTTGGCTTTCTCTATATTTCTATTACAATTTTCTAGATATTAAAGCAATTACCACACTGTGTTGAAATCTCACTTCTTTCCCTCCACACTTGAGTTCCCTAAGGCCAGTGACTGTGATATTTAACTCTGTATCTTCTATATCTAGCACTGTGCCTGGGACTCAATACATATTTATGGAAAACATATTCACCTGGACCTGTCTCCTGCCTTCCAGGAGCCTACAATAATGCTATGATGGACAAAGGCACATAGATATAGTCTATAAAGACAATGTAATAGAAGCTATGAATAATGTGAATGCATAATAAAGTTTTGTTTTGTTTTTTTAGAGTCTTCCTCTGTTGCCTGGGCTAGAGTGCAGTGGTGTGATCATAGCTCATTGCAACCTCAAACTCCTGGGCTCAAGAGATCCTCCTGCCTTGACATCCCAAAGTGCTGGGATTACAGGGGTGAGCCACCATGCCTGGCCAGATAATAAGGTTTCCATATTACCTAAAATGGCTTTTATTGGGATGGATAGTAAAAAGGATTATACATCATTGAAAGTAGAGGTAGCAGTTTCTCTTCTGTTATAATAAACAAACACCATCTTTCTTTATCTCATCTGTTTAATGATATTCTTTTAATGTTCACATCTTCAAGAGCTAAAGGCAACATATATTCATTATATAGAAATTAGAATATTGCAGAAACCTAAAGAAATAAAAGCCACCTATATTTTACACCTATATTTTACAAGGTTGCTATATTAGGATAGGTTAAGACAATACCATGCAGAAAACACCAAATAACAGTGCTTTAATCAAGATGCCTAATTTCTTCTTCAAGTAAAAGCTTGGAGGTTTACAGACTGAGGTTGGGGAGGTAGTTCTGCTCTTCAGTGTCTTTAGAGGCTCAGTATTCCCAAGGTTTATGGCCCAGCCAGGATGTGGCCCCATTCTTCATGGTCCAAATTAGCATCCACTCTCCTGGAAGCAGGATGGAGGATGGGATGAATAAGAGGCACAGGGCTAATTGTCTCTTTAAGAAAGATTCCCAGAGCTTGCCCTGTGGCACATCCATGACATCTCTTTGTTAGAATATAGTCTTGAGGCCACATTTAGCTGCAATGGAGCCCGGGAAATGCAGTCATTGTTCTCAGAGCAGTCATGTCCTCATCTAAAATTTCTATTACCATGGAAGAAAGGGGAAACAGGTTTTTAGGATCAAGTGTCAGAATTTGCCACAAATTATTTCCTTAGTTAAAGTGCAAATAGATGAATTGCTAGGTTAGAAATTATGCCCATTTTCAAGGTTTTTGATGCAATTGATAAATTTGCCTTCAGAAGTTCTGTATATGTTTACATTCTCAATGACATATATGAATGCTTGGTATTAAACACCCACACAATAATCAATTCGTGTAATATTTACTATATGGCTTTGCTGCTGATAAGATGTGATGGATAAAGCGTTCGGTGTTTAACATACCAGGGCTTTATTGTCAGGAACTTTTCAGCTGCTAGTGACAGAAGGCCTACCTTTAGTGTTGAGTTTATTCAAATATTGAGGTGACTTAGTAAATTAAGGAAAAAGAGACTGTATAGTATCTATGGAAACCTGGAGCTGGAGAATTAAAAATGAATTTCTTCTGAAGAGGGATAAGAGAAGAGGATTCTATAGGTTGTTGTAAAAAATCTGAAGCCTCTTAATTTCAGTGGAGGGGCTTTTACACGTATGTCTTTAACAATGGCTACATTCCAGGCATTGTCCTATATTTGCTTATATACATTCTCTCATTGAATTCCTACAGCAGTCTGGGTCGGCATATATCTTTACACATCCATATTTTACACATGATGAAGTAAAAGCTTAAGAGAGGTCAAGTTAGGGGTAGAGCTAGAATTTAAATCCTACCCTGTCTCATTCAAAGGTTTACTCTTTCCCCTTCTACTCTTAAGAGTGAACCGATAGAGCACATTTGGCGAGGGGTTCATTTTTGCTGTAGCATTTGAATTAACTGAAGGATATAAAAAGATATAATATCTTTAAAAATTATAAAAGAATTATAAAGAAAAACAGATGAAGTGCAAAGGGGAGGAAGGACCTCAGGAAGTTCCATCTCTTCCCCGGGGCCCTTTTCTGACCTGGGTTGGCTGCCTGCCCCCCTTTCTTATGGTACCCTGTGTTCACCCTAAGACAGTTCTTATCTTTATTGTGGTTATCTATTTACTTTCACATCTCTGCCACCACACTTGTATCAGGTCTTACACGTCTTTGTATTCCCAGGACCCAGCACAATGCCTGGAACATTGTGAGTGCTCCATTTGTTGAATAAATTATACAGGCACTTATTTCATGCACATATTTATATGTATTTACTGAAAGAGAAATTTTTGTCAATTTACTATGATGCCAAATTTTAAGAAATGTACAATAATAACTAGACTCATATAAGATTATGATTCTGATGATGGCTATAAAGAGAATGTTTATAAGGCAACTGAACTTGGGAATAATATTGAGTGCCTACATCATGCTGGCTGTTTTGAGTGTTTAACATGTTATTACTTATTCAAGTTTCACATAAACTTTATGAGGGAAATAAAATTGTTATTTCCACTCCAAAAATTGAGAAAATAGAAAAACCAGGGCATGAACCTAGGTAGTACTGCTCTAAAATTTTTGTGTTTAGCAACTAGGCTATTTTATAGCGCCACTGTTTATTAGTTTATGAGTGTTTTTTTTTTTTCTTTTTTGCATGACTCCATAGAAGCATCTTCTAATGAAAACTCATAGATCTTTTTCCTGTTGCTTTGTCGACCGGAACTTCCCTTCCGTCAAAGGAACAGGCGCTCCAAGAGGAACCCTAAGTATCTTGGGAAATTGTTGCTTTTATCCCCTAGTAACTTCCAAACCGATGAGACATTTGCTGTCACCATTTTTCCTTACTCACCTTAATAACTTGGGACTCACATTTTAGATTTTTCACCCTAAAACAAGTTCAATTGCATTTCCCAGGTGACCCCGCGCTCCAGGGGCTTCCGGCGCGCAGACTCGCACGTCTTTGCGGACTCGGCCGCGCAGCTTTCTCGCCGCCGGAACTACACTTCCCGGCGGCCTGTTCGTCTCCCCGGCCCCGGGAGGCTTCGTGGAAGACCTGAAGACGCTTTGCGGGGCAGTGTGGGTGGGAGAAGCACAGGCCCTCCCGCACTCACGCACCCCGAAATGGCTCGGAGGCAGGACGAGCAGAGAGGGGGCGCGCCCTTGATGGCGGAAGGCAAGCCCGAAGCGGAGGTTAAGCTCATTCTGTACCACTGGACGCATTCCTTCAGCTCTCAAAAGGTAAAGGCCTCGGCTGCGGAGGACGGCGGGGATCGGGTTTCAGCACCGGGACAGCTCCCTCCGGGTCCCGCCCGGGACGCCCGCCCACCCAGAGACCAGCTCGGGAGTCCTAACCCACGCGGGCGCTCCCTCGAGGGGAGGGATGCTCCTCGGTGGGGAGCGGGGGGAATCCGTGTGAGATGGAAGGCTATGTATGACTCAGGCACTGCCACTCATGAAATGCGACCGAAAAAGCATCGCTTTCAGTATTTGGCCTGGAGGTCTTGCCCTCTGGGCCTTGAGGAGTGAGGCAGAAGAAAGCGCCTTCGTGTCCCCGTATAATCTACAGTCACTTCTTTTATGCTATCTCGGATTCAGTCTTCTTCAACAAGGCCTGACATACCTATATTTCAGGTTCTTATCTGGGGAGGACGCATAATTAGGTTTAGGATACAAAGAACAGTGGTGATGAGGAGGGCGACTATATAATGAATACGGCCAGAATCATTTTCATGAACTTATTTTGTTTTCTTCTCTAATTTATAAGAACGAGACGCGAGAATATATCCCACTTGTTAATTCCAGGAATAGGAATCATTAGAAAGACCGTTGATAATGTTAATAATCAGAGAAGACCAGAAAGGCTGCTTAGCGTATCCAGAGAAGTCATTTAATTGAAAGCTTACCTGTGTTGTAGTTAACCGGTATGAACTCTTTCAGGTGCGCTTGGTAATTGCTGAAAAGGCATTGAAGTGCGAGGAACATGATGTAAGTCTGCCCCTGAGTGAACACAATGAGCCTTGGTTTATGCGTTTGAACTCAACTGGAGAAGTGCCTGTCCTTATCCACGGGGAAAACATAATTTGTGAGGCCACTCAGATCATTGATTATCTTGAACAGACTTTCCTGGATGGTAATGTTAAGGCTATTTGTGATTTTTTGGATTTACTTTCAACACAAATATGTGTTCCTTTTCTCTATCACTTTTTCACTCTCTCTCTCTCTCTCACTTTCCTTTCTCTCTCTCTCTCTTGTTTCATGATGGTGACTTAGTGATTAAATACCTTTTCCATTTCCATAAGCACACAAATATAAAATAAGTCAATAACAAATTTTACATAAGCAAGCATAACTCCATTAAAAGAATTTTATGTAAAGTATAAATGTTAACGTTGAAACTTTCCTTTTAAATTCACTTGCAAAAACTCTGCAAGTATGTGGTTTGTATTGGTGATTTATTAACCTTAAAGTAAAATTCATAATATTGATTCTAAATGTATACCATGACAATCAATTTCATCTAATCTACCAAATGGTTTCATCTTAGCAACAATAAGAAGAAAAAAAGAATAAATTGTAGACAAGAGAGAAGAGAAGGTTAGTATACTTTGAGTTATTTGCCCCAGTTACTTCTGAATAGTTTGAATTGTATATGTTTACTAAGGAATTATAAGGTTTAAATTTATTTAGTTTTTTTAAGTAATAATTTATAGACAGCTTGTTATGTGCCAGACATTTTATAATTTCTAGTTAGTCTTCAAAAGAACTGAGCTAGGCATTGTAGACTAGTTATTCCCATCTTGTACGTGAGGAAAGAGAAACAGAGGGTTGCTCAATGTAATATAACTATTTTATGGTAACCTTTTGTCTCCAAAGCATTCATACTATACCACATGACTCCCACAGTCTTTGCCACTTACACATTGTCTTGCTTGTTACTAATAACAATTCTTTGAGGTGAACTGTAGCTTCAGTGATTTGCTCAAGATTATACAGTTGATCATCATCAGCAGAGCTGAAAGCAGAACATGGGGCTCCAAGGTTTTAGCTAAATGATCTTCTAAAAAGAAGCTATATTAGATCAAGTTATTTTTCATCTGCCACCAGTTATGTTCATGTTTATTGGGTAGAATGAAACCAGAATGTAGCCCCATATTACAGGAAGCTGAGAAAGGAAATTCTAGGACCAAAAAATGTCTAAGGTACTTACAAGGAAAATGGGTATGAGACCTAAACAGGGTGACTGGGGGAAAGCCCAGGGAATTAGATTAACAATAGGTTACCACTATTCTTAATCCCATTGTTAGCTGCCTAGGACTGTGATTGGAGATTTTGATTAATGGTAGCCTTGGTCACAACCAGAGTTTGATGAACTACTTTCTCTTCGCCATTACTTACTACCTTTTATAAGTTTTTATGGTAGAGACTGTACCAAAAATGGTGACTAATTGATTTAAAACACTTTTTCTCAATCTTGAGCTTTTTGGAAATGGAAAAGTCTGTGTAATAGTAATTTATATTTTTTGGGAGAAGTGATTATAAGTAATAGTATTAGCAAAACATAATAATTGGGTAAGTATTCTATTTAAAATGATCAAAACTTTAAAAAGGTATGATAAATGGAAAATCATTTAAATCGTTGGTAGCATGTTGAAGTACAGTTTCTACTATCATCATTTCCCTTCCTTTCCTTCTCCACCTTCTGCTCCTTTCCACCTTCTCCTTATACTGTTTTTCTTCTAAGAAATCCAGTGATATAAAATATGATTATTTATAACATGGTAATGTTACTGATATTAGGCTTTAAAATTTTTTTTAGGCTTTCCATTTTGCTTTTACTATACAATAATCACAAAATTCAAATACTTTGCATCCTTCTAAGTTATGTTCAATTAACCAGACAAGGGAAATACTAAGTTGTTCTTTTGATTACTATTTATTTAATTAGAGGTGAAAGCACTGCAGACTAAATGATAGGATGGAAATATGAAAACTACAGATTCTAATTCTAGTTGAACTTTTATAATAAGTAAGCAATCAAGAGTCCTAGCTTTTAGTCTGATGATGCCATGAACTTGCTGAATTATCTTTGGTTACTAGATTTCTCTGTTTGCCTTTTGGATTAGGTGAGGAGTTGTATTAGTTGCAGAGATAAAACAAGTCCAACCAACTCTTATTTCAGGAGAGTAGTCATTCAATAGGAAAGGATTAAAAAAGATTAAGAAAAAGGGTCCTAAAATTTATGATAGATATGAAGACAGCAAGAGAATAATAATTATGTAAATCAATGCCAGTTCAGTCTATAAGTCAAAATGAAGTTTATCTCAGAGTATTGAAATAAAAAAGTTATCATATTTGTAATTAAGCTAGTTTATTTTAATCTTTAAGAACTCTTGGGAGAATAGAGAAAGAGCCAGACAAGAGATAGCTAATTGTCGTCTCAGTGTCAAAGACAGGGAAGGTGAATTCAACCAATCCTTGCTATTTAAAGTATGCCCGTATGTTTATGGCAGCACAATTCACTATTGCACGGTCATAGAAACAACCCA
>VBSM01001124.1:22700951-22720159 GCA_008086735.1 Cheirogaleus medius
AAAAAAAAAAAAATGCTCCATCCTCTAGCAGCACTGGCATCACCTGGGAGTTTGTTAGAGAGGCGGAGTCTTAGACCTCACTGCAGATCTATTGAGTTAGAATCTTTGTTTTAACAAAAGCCCCAGGTGATTCATATGTACATTAAAGTTTGAGGATACTGCTATAAATTCATCTTTAAGCTTTAAGCTCTACTATAAATTACTGATTTTAAATCTGGCAAAATTCTAGAATAGATTGTCAAAAGTTTTTTTAAATATGTATTTTAAATTTTTGAATAGCTCAGTAAAAGGAACCAGCTTAAGTTTTACATTACTGGAGAATGTCATTAACACTTTTTAAAAAATGTGCTTTATGTGCCAGGCATGGTTCTAGATATAGTTTATTTTGAGTTAAGTAGAGCATTTGAAATTACTTCACATAACATACCTTGTAGAATAAAGCAGCAAATATGACTAGATGATAGGAGTGCACACTTGCAGATGAATAAGCTACCATATTGAAGAATATTCATTTACAGATTTCTTATACCAAGTTGCCCCTCCAGGTACAGACTCTTGCTTTACTTATAACAATTTTTATCATACTTTATTTTAAATATTTGAATCAACTTGTACAGCACTGTAAGTATCATGAGTTCAGAGACAATGTCTATCTTATTAAAAACTGTATCCCCAATGCCTTGTGCAGTATATGGTCCTTTATAAGTACTTAATAAATAATTTGAATAATTAAAATGAACGAATTATTGAAGTAGATGTCAGCCTGGACTGGGATCCCTTGTAGGCTTCTGTAGGCTTCTGTTCTCTGACTTGAGCCTAACTATTGTATAAATGACTTGAATAGAGATGTAAAAGAAGTACTGTTACATTTGTGAATGACAGAAAGACTGGGATAGTTAAAATGATGACTAGCTTATAAAATGTTTCTCATGGAACAATAATAAAATGGAAAAATAATGAAGATAAAGTTTAACAAGGCTATATGCAATATGGGAATTTTGTTCTTAAAAAACAGCTGCACTAGGGAAGGATGGGGGTCGATAGTACATTGCCAATTATAAAACAAAAGGCTAGTGTGATGTCAGGTTATTTGAAAATTATAGGTTCTGTCTAGATCATGGTGAGTCGTAACCTTCTGCATTCTGAGCTGGTTGGAACATTTGGCATGTTGTCCAGTTGTGGATAGAACCTTGAGGAATGTTGGCAAGTTAGAATGATAATAAGTGGATGGATTTCATGAGGTGTATAGTTGCTTATGATCATGATAGGAGACTTTAATTAATTAAGTGTAGCCATTTGTCTAAAGAACAGAATATAGTGAACTGATATCTCTGTTATCTATCCCTGTTGTTCTGTCAGCTAGGGATTATACTAAAAATGATGGCTCACTGACCTGGAAACATTCCTTAATCTTTCCCAAGCTTTTTGTATATCAGTATTTACATATTTACATCCTTATACTTTTGGGATAATCCATTAAATAATTGGTAGTTTTGGGGGAGAAATTTGAAAGCCAAGGGAATCCTTTTTAAGTCTTAGCCTGAAATAGTGAATATTTAAGTTGGATAATGGCTATGTTTGATGGTTTTTTTGGAAAGCAATTGTATGGAAGAATGGTGTAGACATGAATGATACTCCTGAGGGCAGAATTTGGGTCAAAGCAGGAATTTAAAAGTACTTAGCTACCCAAGTAAGGGCTAGCCAAGAGCTATTTCTTTGTTAATTCTTCCAGTAAACCATTTATTGGGTATTAATTAGGTCCTGGGGTACTTCAAAGATATTTCAAAGATCCCAAATCATTAGAAGCTTGCTAATTTAC
Organism: Cheirogaleus medius; assembly: GCA_008086735.1. Classification (NCBI taxonomy): domain Eukaryota; kingdom Metazoa; phylum Chordata; class Mammalia; order Primates; family Cheirogaleidae; genus Cheirogaleus; species Cheirogaleus medius. Next base: position 22,702,771 of record VBSM01001124.1, read on the forward strand.
AAAGATAATTTCTGTGAATTTGATAATAATTCCGAACCTGCCCTTAATGTATGCATATGCTGTTATTACTATTCAGTTTTATAAACCCTTATATATAATAACTTTTTCAATCTAGGCATGTAATAAAGAATAGTTATATTACAGCAAGCAATTGATTAGGCCAGATGAGGTATGATAGTAAGCAAACTAGGCCAACTCAGTAACAGTGAATGTGACAAAGTGAATATACACACTAATGCAGATTTTAAAATTTAGCTATTTCTTATTTTTTCCCCCCTTTCAAAAAAGGAGCTTGACTATTTATTCTGGTTGTCTGAGAGGGAAGCTATATTCTTAAATTGTAAATGCCAAAAATTTAGCTATTTCTTGCGCTATTCATAATATCTTTCAATAAATTTTAATTTGATTACTAGATAATCAAAAATATGGTATGAAATAACTATAAAATACTGGAACGTATATTTGTTCCTACCAAATAACTCGGTGTTAACCTACAATCAAGGATGACATATGGGGAATAATGAATTTTGGTAATTTAATATATAACAGTTCTCTAAAAACTATGTCCATGTTTTGTGTCTATGTATATCATTTAAAGTATTTTTAGGAAATAGGATTTGGTTTGGAAATAATCAAATTATTCTGGTATGATATTAAAATCACATATAAGTCTGATTAGGAAATAGAAATTTATTTTATAGATACAATTTTGTCAATATATATTGAAATTCAAAAATACCATTTTAAAAAGAATATTAATTCTGAAGTCACTATTGCATTAAAAATAGTTATGTATTTAAGGAATTCTCAATTAGTGTTAAGATTTATAGAATAACTTTATGTTCATCAATAAAAGGCTCTTGTATGTAGTTGAATAATTTTATATGCCTTTTAGCACAACTACTGAAATTTCAAATTAGCGTAAAGTGTGGAGAAAATATACCACATGGTAAGGGGTAAGGAAAAGAAAATGAGTCTTTAAAACTAATGATTGTGTCAATAAAAGTTGCTTTGGCCAGGTGCGGTGACTCACACCTGTAATCCTAGCAATCTGGAAGGCCGAGGCGGGAGGATTGCTTGAGGTCAGGAGTTTGAGACCAGTCTGAGCAAGAGGGAGACCCCGTCTCTACTAAAAATAGAAAATATTAGCCAGGTGTGGTGACATGCGCCTGTAGTCCCAGCTACTCTGGAGGCTGAGGCAGGAGGATTGCTTGAGCCCAGGAGTTTGAGGTTGCTGTGAGCTAGGCTGATGCCATGGCACTCTAGCCTGGGCAACAGAGGGAGACTGTTTCAAAAAAAAAAAGTTGCTTTAAAAAGTAACATTTAAAAAATTCTTTGTGATTTGTCCAGTTTCAGCAGATAAATGGAGGTATTAAAATGCAGAGGCCCTAGTTCTATATTATGTGTAGCCAACAATTGGAAGATACTGTCTATAAAGGAGTTTTTGCCTCCCTCATTGACAATGTTTCTGTTAAAAGTCTTAAATATAATACCAATTAGAAGCAGCCAAACATTTAATATATAATATATAACATTTATTGAAATAATGCACAAATTTGTGTCTGTCTCAGAAAATCCTGAATGCATATAGTGAACTTATATATTATAATTTGATACTATGCTTTTTTCCCCCCTCATCTGTATTTAGATTTGATCTTTCTAGTTCCAAAGTTATGACAGCTTTAAATTGTAGTCACTGTGTAACCATATGTTTTGCTTCAGGTTATAATTGTTTACCTTTATTATTTTTTTTTAGTAGACTAGTGTGTAACTAGTTGAAGGGTACAATATTGTTTAGCTAAATTGTGCATATTGTCTCATATACTAATTGCCATCACAATGCAATCTAAATAAAATAAACAGCAAAGGGCTAAAGTGAGCAATGAAGTCTAATCTGTTTTCACTGAGCTAATAAGGGAGCCTTGAAAGTTATTCAAATAGACCTGGGGGAGTCTTTTTTTTGAAAACAAGACATAATAATGCCTCCCTTATCTGCCATCACTAGGAAATATGAGAAACCAGAGTAGTGGAATTAGTATAATAATGGAAGCTTATGCCTTTGAGCCCTTAATTTTTTCTTAATTTTTTGTTCTTGGCAAAACCAAATGCAATTTTTTTAAATGGCTTAGAGTTATTGTTATTTTACTCAGCAGTACAGGGACTTGAGATTGTATGGGACCGTTTGTCTCCATTAAATGGCTGCAGAATGCTTATATTGTTTCTGATTTTTTTTGTTGTTGTTGTTATTTTGGTTTCTCCTGCAATTGTTTATCACATCTTTCTGCATTATGTCTATCTGCCTGTTTCTAATTTGTTTCCTAAATTTATATGTAATATAAGACCTGCTTTGTCCCCTACTCAGTTCTTCTAGGAAGTCAAGTCTTATGCCAACTTATTTATTTTTATTTATTCTTCTATTAATAGCTTAGTCACTGAGCCTGACATCCACTATTGTAATTCCATTCTCCAATGGTGGTACCTCCTTTCATTACCTGCGTCTTAAATTCCATGATTCCCTGTCCCTCCCTTGCATACCTTACATTGCTTCCCCAGCCCTGATGGAGGTAGATTGCTGAGAAAAGATTCTTTTTTTTAGTATTATGATAAAGATGCTGTATGATAGGACTAGAAAATAAAATAGGATGGGGTTGAGTGGGAAGATTTCATGTATAATTCAAAGGAAATTCCCAATTGTCTTTTGAAAAACTCTATTTCCAGAGACAATGGATACTGTTGTGCTCTGGTGTGAGGAGGAGGGTGGCAACGCAGTGCCCATGTGACGCTGGACAGTGTATCTTTGACATGCGCAAGGAGAGAAAGTATGACAGGGAGAGAACCTGGGTTCAGTGGGTGTCTTATGCTCTAGATGATAAAGTACTTCAGGAAATAGTTAGATAGTAATGACACACTGAATAGGAGAAAATTATTTTCAGGAATTTAAACATTTGTCCTCCTTTGAAGAATTCAGGCTTGGCCAGATGGAACTTCTCCAGAAAGCAGTTAGACATTGTTTTTCTTGCTCTCATGGTCTGCTGGAGAAAAGCCCCAGAACCTGGCACCAGGAAACAGCCAGATTCAGTAGCCATACATTTGACCATTTGGGAAGCATTTGAAAATGTACCAGTTATTGTTATTAACCTGAGGTTCTTGAATCCCTAAAGCAGTGGTTCTTGAAATTTTTGGTCTCAGGACTCCTTTGTGTTAAAAATTATTGAGGATGCCAAGAGCTTTTGTTTATGTGGGTTATAGATGTCAATATTTACCATTTAGAATTTAACCTGATAAAAATTTAAAACATCAGAGTACTCAAGCACAAATCTCATTAGCTGTCAGAGTGAGGAAGTCATCATATTTCCTGTAGCCTCTGGAAAATTCTGCTATACACTTGAGAAAGAATAAGAGTGAAAAGCAATTAACATCTCAATATTGCTATAAAAATAGCTTCCACTTTGTAGATTCTCTTAAAGTGTCTTGGGGAAGCCCAGGGATCCTCAGTTCATACTTTGAGAACTGTTGCCCTTAAGTGTTTATGAATAGAATTCAGGAGACTTGAGATCTTTGATGGGGAATAATTGCATCTTTATTTTCACTAATTTCTAACAGAAATTTATCATTTCCTTCAATTACCAATGTAGGCATAATCCATAGCAATATTAGGAGTGACTGTGACTTTGTTACCAATAGAGATCACAGATATGTTCACAGCATATTAAGTTATTACAGATATCTTAGTACTTTGAAATTATGGTAGTTATTAGATCTGCTGTTAGATCTTGATAATATGTTAATAAAGATGCATGAATATTATTATTTTATAATTTAAAATTATTTTGATAACTATATTTTAATATCAATTTCCTTTGCAACATGGTGTCTTACATGTAATGTATTTAGGAACATTGCAATTTTGAGAAGAGGTCAGTGGCATGTGAAAGGTTAAGAACTTCTTAGAATTTCAAGGTTTCCAGTCTATTGTTCTCATGGAAATGTCTACCATGCATTGGTTGGGGGCCTGGTGATATACTTAGGTCCTGAAAAGTGGATTTGAGGTGCTGTTAGATCTGTGTTGTTTAGAGGCTGACTTCCACATGCATAGGTGACTTACCTGCCTCCTTTCCACATGGGGACAGCAATGAAGTGTGCTTTAGTTGAGTAAATTTTGTTGGGAAGCAGTATGTAGCTGAGGCTTCATTCTGAGTTATTCTAATGCAGCCTTCAGAATTGGACTCTCATGCAGGGAATTAGACATTTGCCCACTGGTTTGAGAAGTAATCCATCTTCTTTCTTCTTAGGGAGTCAGAAATAGCTTGCTAGCTTAAAAGCTTCTTCTGCTCGGTCTGGCATTATGAGATCTTGCCTGAAATGTCCTGTTGATGGCAGCCAACTCTGGATTGTCAATATTTATGAACAAGAGATGCTCAAAAGGATTCTAAATTAAATGACTCAAACTAAGAAATAAATGAATAAAGAAACAAGTCATTTGTAACTTTTTCTTCAATATTTGTTTGTGTATTTTAGAAAGAATAGTAGCTGTTCTATTCACTGGTTGGAATAAGCTAGTTGGCATTTTTCAGGGGCAGTTTGAGAGCCAGTGGTAGGAAATGAACTTGAAAGAACATAGCCCTGACCTTTGGGTTGCATCCTTCACTTTTATTGTTTTTGGATGGCCTCTGAAATGTAAACCCTTTGAAGATGCTATGATGGTGTAATAAAACAGAGCATTACATTAGGAATCAGATGCTTTTAGTTCTTGTTCTGCCTCTAATTTTATCTGTGGGATCCTGGGAGAACTTGTCAGCCTCTACAGCTCAGTGTACTCATTAACTACTGCAGTGCTTCTCCAGCTCAAGTATTCTATAATGACTAGAAATTTGGGAATATATTCATTAGTTATAATTTATTAAATGCCTACTGTTTGTCAAACATTATATAACATTGTATATAACATAGTCACAGGGGGTTTAATAGAGAACAAGACATGGTCCCTGCCCTCAAGGACTCTACAGTCTGGATTTTAACTAGCAAGTAAGGATTTATATAGAATCCACTTTCTAGAGATAAATTTTTAGAAATTCCTGGGGAAAGTGCAATGTGGTATTTGAGAAAAGGCCTTTCCCATTCTATACAGATTGCCATTGCACATTCACTTGGTATCAGCAAGGTTACTCTTGGTGGTGGTTGGTACCTAGAAAAGAATGGCCCATGATTATCTTCCCATGATAAGTCTTTATTCACTTAGCCAACCTTTATTGAGGGCTTAAAGTGTGTGAGGAACTGTGCTAGACCCTAGATCCTAGATTCCTTTCACTAAAGACATTCATGGGGCAAAAAGATACAAACAATGAATTACAGTGAGGTAGGGCTATAGAGTATGCATGATGCACTATGAGTACATAGAGGAAGACATGCCTGAGCCAGTCAGATGTTGGCAGTTGTAGGAGGTCATGGAATGCTTCATGAAAACAGTGGCTTAAGTAACTAGACCTTGAGGGTTGAGTAGCAGTTTGCAAGGTGGAGAAGTGAGAGAATACCAGTGTGATCATGGTTTGGGATCTGGTCTGGTATGTCAGGCCATTTCAAATTTTGAATGTCTGGGCTGGGGAGACATCATCTGGTGAATGTCATGATATGTTGAAAATGTTAATGATGAGGGCTTAATGTTTTTGATTTTATGCTTGGATATAACAAGTCATTTGTAACTTTTTCTTCAATATTTGTTTGTGTATTTTAGAAAGAACACCCAGGTTGATGCCTGATAAAGGAAGCATGTATTACCCACGGGTACAACATTACCGAGAGCTGCTTGACTCCTTGCCAATGGATGCCTATACTCATGGCTGCATTTTACATCCTGAGCTAACTGTGGACTCCATGATCCCAGCTTATGCAACCACAAGGATCCGCAGTATGTAAAAGTCTTAAAGACCTGGAATTTTGTCTGAAGTTTCTTTTTATTCATTTTTGAGACCTGGTGTGTCTCATGGTCATTGAGAGAAGATTGGGAATAGAGTTGTTGAGTTTGCTGCATGGACCTGCATGTTATGGATCAATCCATGAACCAGTCAGATAAATCTGTGCATTTGCTGCTCAGCTGGACATTTATTGTCTATAGGACCCGGTTTGTCAGTTCTTGGCATTGAGGGCCAAGCTAGGGTAAAACTCAGAAGAGTGGCTTATTGAAAACTAAAAAACATAACATGTCACCATGAACACAAGAACCGGAAATCTGAAAAAATGGGATCTGCCTGGGGTGATGGGCAACTGAGTTCACGTTTCTGGTCTTTAATTGTTGTTTCATTGTGTGAGGGAGCTGGCCCAGATGGTGTCCTTCCTCTTCACTCCTCCATTTTTCTCCTCTCCCTTCTCTTCTCTGCCTCTGTCTTGTCCTGCTCTTCCCCATCCTCCTTCTCTTCAGTAATATTCATTATATGATTTGAAACAAGTATTCTGACTGCAACTCTATCACCTATAGGCAGTTTTTTAAAAACTAAGGCTTTTTCCTTCCTTTCATATGGAAGTTCATTATAGAAAACTTGAAAGCCCCCACAGAGCTTCTCATTTAATCCTCACCCTGCATGGCAGATACTCTTGCAGTTCCCTTTGAACTAGAAGGTGAGGAAACTGAGAAATAGACAGGCTACGTCCTAGGCAGAGGCAGGACATGAGCCCAGAGCTCATGCTCATATCATTGAGTTTCCCCACTTCTCCTACTTTCTGATGTAGAAGGGAGAAAATAATTTTCTATTTCAAAAATGTTTTCATCATCAGGCCAAATTGGTAACACAGAATCTGAACTGAAGAAACTTGCTGAAGAAAACCCGGATTTACAAGAGGCGTACATTGCAAAACAGAAGCGACTTAAAGTAAGTGGCCCAGTTGTCATTAGTTGACACACAATGCTCATGCTAAACGTTCCCCTTTTTGTAAAGTACCACTATTTGGAGAAGATCTTCTGTTGGCTATTGCAAGTCACCAGCACACATTACCTTTGGCTTATGTTCTGCTTTTAGAGGGAACTTTCTTTATTAGATTCGATATTCAAACTTGATGACAAGTGCTTCAAAAGCAGATATTGAGCATACTGCTTGCCAGAGAAAGTTATAAAATGTAATAGCAAGTAATACAATATTCTAGGAATCTGTCATCACAGGTATTTCACCACTTTCAGGCCTTGCTAGACCTAAGCCCTCCACGTGTGGCACTGACTTGCTCTGCCGCCTGAAGAACACCAGTTATTGTCAGCCTTTCTTTGTTGATCCTTCCACAGGGCCCAACAACACATGCAAGCTTCTCCTATGTTAAAAATGTAGCAAATAGGCTGGGAGCAGTGGCTCACACCTGTAATCCTAGCACTCTGGGAGGCCAAGGTGGAAGGATTGCTTGAGGTCAGGAGTTCGAGACCAACCTGAGCAAGAGTGAGACCCCATTTCTACCAAAAATAGAAAAAATTAGCCAGGTGTGATGGTGTGTACCTATAGTCCCAGCTACGCGGGAGGCTGAGGCAGGAGGATCACTTGAGCCCAGGATTTTGAGGTTGCAGTGGGCTATGATAACACCACTGCATTCTACTGGGGTGGGGTGACAGAGCAAGACTCTGCCTCAGAAAAAAATATATAGCAAACACTAATACTCCCAGCACTCCCCCCAACTTCTTATCTTCCTTTATTCTACCTTAGCTAAACAAACTCCTGGAAGAAACGCCTGCACACGCACTCGCTATCCTGGCTGTCCGCTTGCTCTTTAACTCACTGCTCTCAGACTCCTTCCTCACCCCCCACCTTTCAGTTACTCATTTCAGGCTGCTGAACATGTGTTCTTAAGTTGGGCATGACAGATGGCCCTTCGTGTCCCTCCCACTCTTTGTCCTATCTGGTCATCTGGCTCACAGAGGCTGCCAGCGAGGAGTGTGTCTGCTCCTGGGGAATTTTCACAGCTGGGCTGTCCCCCCGCCCTTTGCTCTTACTTTGACAAAGTTATTCTGTTTCTTCCCATTGTCTAAAATAGCCCCCAACTCTATAAGAGTTTATATCTACTTTGCTGTATCTAGATTTTTTTTTTTACAGACATAAATAACCTATTTAGGTTTTTTTTTTTTTTGGTCATTAATTAGTCAAAGCTGCTTGATCATGACAATGTCAAATATTTGAAGAAAATTCTTGATGAATTGGAGAAGGTCTTGGATCAGGTTGAAACTGAATTGCAAAGAAGAAATGAAGAAACCCCAGGTAGGTTCTCATTTGTATTCTTTTTCTCTTTTCAACTCCAGTATTTATGAGAACATTCTTAGATCTCACCAAAAACCTTCTGTAATCTGCTTTTCATTGTTGTTATTCATGGGAAATTTTAATGATGATAGCAACAATGATATTGAACTCAGAAAAACCCAAGTATCTAATTGTAACTCAGTCTGCATCTATGTGGTGTATGACTGGTGGTAGAGTTTCCTACATAATTTAAACTATGGTTGAGAGATTCTTACCTAACCCATTTTACAAATTGTAATTATAATAGTTAGTTTGGTTGAATAACTTATATAGTTGCTTGAATGCTCCCTCAAGAGTTTTTTCCTTAGGCAAGGAGACAACTTCCAATTTAGAGTCTAAAATGAGGCCCAGCATGTGTGCGTCTGTAGTCTGGTTGGTGAGAGTCCAGGTATCATACCTATGAACTAACTTTGGGATTAAACCACTTCCCATGTGTATACATGCAGACCATCTGCGCTAGTCTAACTGACAACAGAATTGAAGACCGTGTTACCTAAAATTTGCTTCCCCAAACCTCTTCTGCTTTAAGTAAGTAACTAAGAGCAGTAGCCACTGAGTAATATTTAGGCCCAACTTTACGAATTTTCCTAAAGCACACCTGTTTTTCTAAACCAGATGGAAGTATCTGTTAACTCCTGTCTCGGAGGTCCTCAACTCCTCAGAGTCCTTTACAAAATGATAGACTCTGAGCATCAAGTGGCTCCAGTTTCACATAGGGACCCGGGTGGCTGGAAGACGTCAAGCAAGACTCCTTTACCTTGGGATACATTTGCATGCACTTTTTTTTTAAAGTATAAAATTACTTGCTGAGTGTGGTTATCAAGAAAATATACCATGCGCTTCAGGGTACATTTTGCTACACTCACACTTGCCTTTAAGGCTGAGGCCACTGAGACCAGTCTGTCTGTACAGTGCTTGCCCCTAATTCTCCATGTCCCTTTCTCTGATTAGAAGAGGGCAATCAACCTTGGCTCTGCGGAGAATCCTTCACCCTGGCAGACGTCTCACTCGCTGTCACGTTGCATCGACTGAAGTTCCTGGGGTTTGCGAGGAGAAACTGGGGAAATGGAAAGCGACCAAACTTGGAAACCTATTACGAGCGTGTCTTGAAGAGGAAAACATTTAACAAGGTTTTAGGACATGTCAACAATATATTAATCTCTGCAGTGCTGCCAACAGCATTCCGGGTGGCCAAGAAAAGGGCCCCAAAAGTTCTTGGCACCACCCTTGTGGTTGGTTTGCTTGCAGGAGTGGGATATTTTGCTTTTATGCTTTTCAGAAAGAGACTTGGCAGCATGATATTAGCATTTAGACCCAGACCAACTTACTTCTAGTTTTGTTGGGATCTGGTTGTGGCCACTCATCCAGCCATTCAGCTAGACCCTTATCTACTTTTCCAGATCCAGTGAAGAATTATCCGGGGCAACTAGTAAAAAGCATAATTCACTTTACTCTTTGGGTAGTTTATGTGGGAGGAGGAGGTTATGAAAATGTTTTTGTGGGCTGGTAACTGAGATTACTTATTTGCAAACCTAAACTAGTCCATCCGTAACACATGTGCAAGGTCAAGATACGTAAATGACGACAGGTAGAGAATAGACCTTTAACTTGAAATGCCACTTAAAGTTCTGAATTGTTTTTTGGGAGAAGGTTATTATTATGAGCAGACAGTAATAATAACCTGTGTTTGAGACTATGAAGTTGAGTAGTTAGCAGTATTTTCTGCTGGAATTCAGAAGTCATCTTTGTTACACAACACAGGGGTTTGCACATAGCAAGAGGGCACAGCATCGCTTCATCCCACCACTGCCAGCTTCAGGCAGAAATAAGGGAGGCAAAGGGAAAAGGGAGAAGGAAAAATGGAAGAATGGAGTCTGTATAGGGTAAAGTAATAGAAAGTAACCTTCAGATGCCTCCAACATCACTAATGGCTGCCTGTCCCCTTAGTAAACATCACATTTAACTGCTTGTGGCCACTGCCTGTACATACACTCCTGCAATTAAGAACTCTTGCGAGGAGAGGACTAGGGAATCACTGGGACAACTGGGCTGGAAAGAACTTCACACTTTACACGTATAGTATCTCATTTGACCTCACAGTTAATTCTAAATGCTCATGAATCACACTCATTGTTTTACTAAGATTAAGTGCTTGGGGATGAGATGCCCACTGGAACGAGTCTGCCTAGCATTTACATGAAAGTCTTAAGTGATATTACAATGGTTCTTTACCATTCTACACGGTCCCCACTTTGATGATGCCTGTGAGATATCACTCCTGTGGACCACTGTACCCAGTCAGTGGGGGGCTTGGCCTCTGCCGCCTTCTTTATGTACATATGTGGCATTTTGGTGAATGTCCCAGCTAATCACTAGCATGTTATGTGGCTGAGTAGTGGATATTTTGATGATCCGGGAGTACCAAATATGTTCATTCTTCATTTGGGAAGGCAGATGCACTAACACAAAAACTTGTCCAGGCCTTGCATCTGTTTGTGATCATCAACAAAGCCTTGTTAAAGAGAAAGGTCTAGTCCTAGCCCTTGGCAATTAATTTAGGAGAGATGGATAGATAGTGATGCCCACCTGTATGTCTAGGCACTTTGAAGGGTACCCCAGTTCATCTGGAAGGGACAATCCCCGTGTGTCCCATGAACAACCATGGAACTGCAAGATGTGGTTTATGCTCAGGAAAAGTCTTTCATGGTGACAGGAAGGCAGTTTCTCTGGATCTGGCCATAAAGGCCGTGGGAACAGTTTCTGATAGGTAGCTTGTGCAGAGATGATGGACGAAGGTTCCAGTGAACTATATAAGCTTGCTTGGACTGTCTTAGATTGGCTGTGCAAAATAGCCAAAGAATATATTGACTTTTTTATTAGTAGGAAACAGTCATACCTAGGAAACAATGAGTTTTTGATGGCAGAACAATTCTGTAATTCCATTTTGATTCTACAATTCCATTTAATGATACAATTGTATTAGAAAATCTTGAACTAGATGTGCCCTGATAATAAAAAATTAATAACACCTGTAAGGTAAACTCAACTCAACAATAATTAATAGACTGGCAGCTTTTATAATTTCTTAATTTTGCACATCAGTGTGTCGTCTTATGGCATATCTGAATCTTTTTGTTGCTGGGACATTCCAATCTGTGTATTCATAAAAGAGCCATAGGAGTGATTATTCAATAATTCATAGTATTTTAAAATTCTTTTTTTTAGGGCTGGTCAAGTGAAGCAGTGTGTTTTAAATTTTTTTGTGTCACTCTGATAGAAAAAATTGCTGAGATATGAAGAAATCAAAGTTGGATTTTTATAAAAATCTACACATGCTATTTATCTGTGAAAGGGTTGATAAGAATAAAGATTAGAAGCCTAGTGTTAGGTTTTCCTTCAGTTTATATTGTTACTAAATCAGAGGGAATATACTAGGAAGTGTTCATAATTTTCTTATGGAGGATCATTGGAAATACACTTGTGTCAATATTAAAGGCGATACATGGTGGCAAATTCACTTGTTTCATAGATACTCCTGAGTTCATGCTTTTAAAATGTTTTGTTTAGGCATATAATGACCACTAGATGTCGCTGTTCATCCAGTAGTCTTAAGATTGGGTGTTCTTTCTGTTCAGAAGGCTTCTGAAATGTTTCAAGCAAAGATAAACATTAATGACCTTAGTCTCTGAAATCAGGGCATCTTCATCAGATTATTCATCTGTGAAAAAAAAGCTTGTGGCAAAGGTAATTGATTTCTAATGCTTTAGAAGGGATAATAGTACCACTAAATGTCAAGCTAAAGAGTCGAACATGCACTATTAGTTTAAATAGGCACTTTTGTGTATTTTCTTTTTCATGATCATTAGTGACTAGACAAAGTGCTTCTCAATTTCCAAAATTTGCATAAATATCTCAATTAGAAAAATGCCTGAGGTATTAAAGTTATGTTGCCTATTTATGTCTTAACACACGTAAATACTATTTTATTGTTATTGCAATTATATATGCCTTTTGAATCCATTTTCCTTAATAGCAGATAGTTGTAAATTGCTTGCTCAATTTTTAGTAATTATTGCTATTGACACCAGAGTTGTAGATTTTTGGTGTTGTTGAATGTAATAGAGAGATCAAGATACTATTCTGCCTGTAAGATCAATAAAAGTAATTGGAAAATAAATATAAACCCTAAAGCAAAGTACTCATTTTGTAATCTTTTTGGGAAAACAGATGTATTTATTTTCATTTAAAATCAAAGCATGATTTGGTAATTAGGGTAAAATAAGCAGAAGTTAGGTATTCAAGATATTTAGCTATAGAATGCCATATTTTTCTTATAAAAATTACTGACTCACGATTCATTTAAATATGTATAGTTAAAATGATTGGCAGCCTAAATAATAACATTGATCCTTGTTATTAAAGTAGCTCTTTAGCAGCCAGCCACCTGCCAGGTGAGAATGTGAAAATGATAAGTACTAAGAGTATTTGTCTTTCAAAAATAGTTTTGTTATATGTTTGCTGGACTTCACATTTTACTCTTATATTTTTATATGTATTTTTTTATTTCAGTTTTCCTGAAGATCCCAATATTTATGTATATTTTTGACATAGCTAATTCTCTTCCTTTTATTGAGCATGGATTATGAATATACAAATTACCATCCACATTTCTAGCCTTGGTAAGCTTAGCCATTATTCAAATCATCAAATAGAAATTGAATATTATTTTTTTTGTCCTGAACAAAGCAAGATCAATGGAAGTCTAATTGACTTTATCTTCCCTGAGTTTACAAACAAGAACAAAATGCAATAATACTGAATGCTCTTGAAAAATCAAGTGAATTTATAACTCTGTAGTCTGCTCAGAAAATTAAAAAGCACCATGGTAAAGATGTGAAAGTCAGGCCGGGAGCAGTGGCTCATGCCTGTAATCCTAGCACTCTGGGAGGCTGAGGTGGATGGATTGCTCAAGGTCAAGAGTTTGAAACCAGCCTGAGCAAGAGCAAGACCCCGTCTCTACTAAAAATAGAAAGAAATTAATTGGCCAACTAAATATATACAGAAAAAAAATTAGCTGGGCATGGTGGCAGGTGCCTGTAGTCCCAGCTACTCGGGAGGCTGAGGCAGTAGGATTGCTTGAGCCCAGGAGTTTGAGCTTGCTGTGAGCTAGGTTGATGCCACAGCACTCTAGCCCGGGCAACAGAGCAAGATTCTGTCTCAAAAAAAAAAAAGATGTAAAAGTCAAATTAATGCAATAAATTAATCAGTATTTAGACATGACCATCATTGTTTACTGCAAATTATTGATTGGCCCATTTATTTTGTCATCTCTACTTACCCATATCAGAATGTCTTGATTTTCTAATACTCCAAAACAGTTATGTTTTACTGGGTAAGGTAGTAGATTCCAAACCAACTAAGTAAGTATAATTTCTAGTGTGAGGATAATTTTATTTTAATTACAAATTACATTATGAGAATGAAGAGGGGAGAACAAATTCAGTTCATGGATTAAATAGTGCATGGGTGAAAGCAATATCCTTCATTGCTGCCTCTGAATTGAAGCTTGGATTTTTGTGTTGGGAGGGAGGAAGGATTGACATGGGTGAGAAGGCAGTAGGGTAGAGCAGGTCTGTAGAGCTTGAGATAAAACATGCCTATGATGAGCCTTGATATACTTTTTGGCTCAAGTAGGATGGTGTATCTTATCCATAGTACCTGGTCATAAAACTCCTTTGGGAAAGTTATAAGTTTTTGTCTTCAGACTTTTACTTTATTCCATTACTTATACATTGGATCCTTGATTACCATGTGCTGTCATTAACTCCCTTAGTAGGGGAAGCCAACAGTATGAGTAAAAATATAATGATTATTAATGAAGTATGATGTAATGGGTCAGGTTTCCATGCCAACAGCCATATGCACATCCATATATGCAAGCTAATTCCTAATCAAATAAGTAATTTTTAGTCACATGGCCAGTATTTATAACTTTTTGTATTATCAGATTTAACTATTTTTTGAATTTAATAATTTGATATTCAACAAAATTATCCATGAACATCAAATATACATCATAATAAAAATATAATGACATGTTTTCAGAGATTCCACATTCATTAAGTTTAGTGCTCAAAAGAAAATAAAGATTTGCATTAAGAAAATGGTATGAACTAAAAATTCTCAGCCCTAAAAGCAGAAATGGCTACATTGTAAAAAGGGCCATTGTAAAAATTCTTCTTATTGCTCCACTCATTCCCTTGCAATGTAATATTACAAATCTTCCCATCAAATAACATCTGCAGAGCAAGACTATATGAGGTTTATCAGAGAGCAAGATACTAGACATATTAGACATCAGGTAGTGCTGAAAGTAATTGGAGTTCATTCCAGGTAGAGTGGAGGGCCTCATTTACACTTTGCTAACCCACCAGGCACGAGTGAGGATCATGTCCTAGGACATACCAGTGATTTTCAGTGTTGGCACTATGGATATTGTGGGCCAGATAATTCTTTGTTTTGTGGAACTGTCCTGTGTGTTTAGCCGTATTCCTGGCCTGTACCCATTAGATGCCAGGAGTGCCTCCCACCTCAGTTTTTACAATCCAAAATGTCTTCAGATAATGCCAAATGTCACCTGGGGAGAAAATCGTCTCCGGTTGAATACCACTGCTCTACACTCACCCTAAAGAAGCCTAAAACCAAGTCCTGACAAGGTCTGCAGGGGAGACATATTTTGGAGGTAGATTCCTACCAAATTAGAGGTACTTGGGAACCGCTTGGGTTTCTATATATCCTTTGTAACAAAGCATAAAACCAAATCCACACAATTTAAAAGTGATTTGCCAGTGACGGACTGCCTACTAGAATGAGAATCAACACTCTTCAGAGAAAAGATAACAGAATCCAGAGTATAAGGTATTGCTAACAATGTCCAGTAAAAAGTTACTAGATAAACAAATATACAGGACAAGCAAATATACAGGACCATAGTCAATAAAAAAGTAATAATAAATAGAAACAGAATGTGATATGCCCAAATGTTGGGATTTAGCAAAGATTTTAAAGCAGCCATCTGACTATATATGTTTGTAGAATTGAAAAAAATGTCTGATTGAATCAACAGTTAGGGAATTTCAGCAGAGAAATAAAAACCATTAAGAGAAACAAAATGCAAATTCCAGAATAGAAAAGTACTGTACCTGAAGTGAGAAGCTCAGCAGGTGGGCTTCACAGCAGATGGAAGATGGCAAAGGAAAGATAAAGGAACAGAATTTCAGGAACATAGAAAGTATCAACTGCTCTAATATATGTGTTACAGGAGTCCTAAAAAGAGAAGAAAGAATGGGGTAGGAAAAATGTATATGCTTGAATAATGCCAAGTTTTCCCAAATTTGATGAAAGAACATTGACTTTACTAATCGAAGAAAATAATTGAACTCAGTGAAAGATAAATACCAAAAAAGCCTCATTTAGGTACATCATCATCAGACTGCTGAAAACGGAAAAGAAAATCTTGCAAGCAGAGGGGAAAAAAAGACACAAGTGAACAACAATAGGAATGTTTACTGACTTATCAGAAACAGTGGAGACCAGAGGATAATGAAAATGTCTTTAAAATGCTGATCGGTGTGGGGAGAATCCTGTCAATTCAGAATTTTATATCCAGAAAAAAATCTCTCAAAAATTGGGTGAAATAAAGACATTTCATTTCAGATAAATGGAAGCTGAGAGAACTCGGATCCAGCAGGCCTGTAAAATAAAACAGAAAATGCGAAAGGCCGTTTTTCAGGCTGATGGAGAATGATTCCAAATGGAAACCCAAATCTACAGAAATGGGGAAAAAAAGGAGTGCCAGGAATGGCAAATAAAAGGGTGCATGTAAAAGATTATTTTTATTATTTCATAATTTCCTTAAAAGGTAGCTGTTTAGAATAAAACTAATAGCATTATGAAGTAGACTTTATAATATATGTAGAAGTAAATACGTGGATTAAAGACACAAAGGTTAGGGGTGGTAAATGACTGGAATTGTGTTTTTGTAACAAGATTAGATTTGTGAAGTGTAAAGTATGAAGTGTGAGGAAGGGTGTGCCAAATGTCAAGTAACGAGTGGAAAGAGTGAAGAAGAAAGTGGTAAGTGTCAAGTGTAAAGTAGTACAATTTAAGCACTAAATAGACTCTGATAAGTTAGTGGATTGTTAGTCCTGGGGGAACACTAAAAATTAATTAAAAATAACTACGAAACCAATAGAAGAAATAGAAATAAAATACCAATGAAAGGAGCAACAGAACCAAGAAACAGAAAGGGACAAATGGAAAACAAACAGCAAGGTGGTAGACTTAAACACACCATATCAATTATTAACATCATATGTAAATGTGTGTAAAATGTTCCAGTTGAAGGTCAGAGATCATCAACTCAAATAAGAATACAAGTGTATGCTGTCTACAAGAGATATTCTTTAAATTTAAAGATGTGCAAATTGAAAATATAAGTATGGGAACTGATATATCAGGCAAATAGCAAGAAAGTTGGTACAGCTATATTAATTTCTGAAAAAAAGTTTAAGGCAAAGTTTTACAAGAGATAAAGAGAGACATTTATAAATCACAAAAAGAATAATTCACAAGGAAGATACAACAATCATAAATATATCTAATAACAAAGCCATAAAACAAATATCAATAGATTTTCAAAGATTTTTGTATTACAGAGTGTATATTCTATGGCCATAATGGAATTAAATTAAAAACCAATAAAGTATTTAGAAAATTCTTAAATATTTGGAAACTAACACATGTCTAACCCATGGTTGAAAGAAGAAATAATAAGGCAATAAGAAGGTACTTTGAGTTGAGTGATAATGAAAGTATAACATTTCAAAATTTGTGGGATATAGCAAAGGCAATGCTTAACTTTACAGCTTTAAATGCCTGTATTAAAAGAAAAGAAAGAACTAAAATTTTTGATGTAAGTCTCAATTTTAAAAGCTACAGAAAGAAGAGTGAATTAAACTCAAAACAAGTGGAAAGAAAAAAAATAATAAATCAGTGCAGAAATCTATGACAGAAACAAAAATCAACAAAGCTCAAAATGGATTCTTTTTTTTTTTTTGAACAAA
>VBSM01001124.1:22720259-22735300 GCA_008086735.1 Cheirogaleus medius
CGCTGCAGTCTTGCTCTTCGCCGGCTTGTGCGCCTGGAACTTGCGCTGCCCCTGTGCCATGTTCCCAAAATGGATTCTTTAAAAGATTAATAAAATAGATAAATCTCAACAGTACAAGTCAAGAAATATATAGAGAAATATAAACTACCAATGTCACAAATAAGAGAAGGAATATCATTACATATTCTGCAGATTTTAATAGGAAAATAGAATTCAGAACAAATTGTGCCAATAAATTTAGCAACTGAATGAAATGACAAATTTCTTAAAAAACACAGCTTCTCAAAAATGACTCCAGAATAAGTGGGAAATTGGAATAACCATATATCTACTAAAAATTGAATTTTTAATAAAAATAATTGCTACAAAGAAAATTCTAGGCCCAGGTGGTTTCATTGGTGATATCTATCATGCATAAAGTAAGAAATAATACCACCCATATACAAACTATTTTAGAAAATAGAGAAGGGAGTGTTTGACAAAATTGTTTTATGAGACCAATATAACATGGATACCAAAATTTGACAAAGATTTATAAGAGAAGAAATCAGAGACCAAATATTCCTCATGAATATGATTCAAAATTTCTCAATAAAGTATTGGCAAATTGACTCTATTAATATACTAAAAAGCATACATCATACATTATGGTCAAGTAGAGTTTATTTAAGGAATGCAAACTTATTTTAATATTTGAATATCACAAAATGTGTTTAACAATTAACCAATTAACCAAATAAGAATGAAATATCATATAACCATCTCAGTAAATGCAGAAAAAGATTTTGATAAAATTCAACAGATATTCAAGATAAAGACATTCAACATAGTAGAAATAAAAGGAAACTTCCTCAACCTGATAAAAACATCCTTGAAAAATCCAAAGTTAATATCATACTTAATGGTGAAAGACTAAAGTTTCCCCTTTTATAGATCAGGAATAAGGTAAACATATCTACTATCATCACTTCTACTCATTTTTCTACTAAAATAATAGCCAGTGCAATAAGTCAACTAAATGAAAAGGTATATAGTTGGAAAGGAAAAAGGAAAACTGTTTCTATTTGCAATAGACATGATTATCTATATAGGAAATCCTAAAGAATCTTCTAAAAAACACTTAGAAATATTAAGTGAAGTTAGCAAGGTCACAGAATGCAAGATCAGTATACAAACCTCAATTGTATTTACACTAGCAACATATGATTGAAAAATGAAAAATCCTCTCATAGTACATCAAAAATATAAAATACTTAGGATTTAACAGATCTGCAATACAGCTACACTGAAAACTTCAAATAATTGATAAGAGAAAGAAGACAAATAAATAGATATACCATGTCCATGGATTGGAAGACTCAATATTTATTAAGTCCATCCTCCCCACATGTGTCTGTAGATTTAATGAAGTGCCAATCACCATCCCAGCAGCCCCTTCCCCTTTTTAAAAGAAATTGACAACTTTATATGAAAATGCAAAGGACATAGAATAGCTAAAACAATTTTGAGACAGAATAAATTTGGAGGTACTTTTCCTATTTCAAGACTTACAAGAACGCTATTGCAATCACTTAGTATGGTATTGGCATAAAGGTAGACGTACAGATGGATAGCACAGTTTAGAGAACACAGTATGGACCTTCCATGTATGTATGATCAACTTAACTTTTTCTTTTCTTTTCTTTTCTTTCTTAATTCTTTCTCCTCCTTTTTTTTTGTTTAATCATAGGAGCCAGTTCTGTTTTATTGGGGAAAGAGAGTCTTTTGAAAATATGACACTGGAACAGCTGAATATCCACATTAAAACATACCTTAATATTAATCTTAAACTGTACACAAAAATTACTTTGAAATCTGTCATGGGCTGAAACATAGATGCTAAAACTATAAAAATTCTAGAAGAAAGTAAAAGAAAATTTTTACTACTTTCAGACTAGCAAAGATTATGAGAGAATATGCAGAAAAGTATTCATGAAAAGTGATTAATTAGACTTATCAAAGTTATAAGTACCTGCTTTCTAAAAGACACCATTAAGGAAATGAAAAGGCAAACCACAGAATGGAAGAAAATATTCACAATATGTATGCCTAACAAAGGACATAGCCAAAGTATATAAACTATTCTTACAACTCAATAATAGCACAACAAACGACTCAATAAAAAGTGAACAAAAACTTGAATATACACTTTACAAAAGAGGATATATGAATGATCAATAAGCACACAAAAAGATGCTCAACATTGTTATTCATCAAATCCAATAAGACCATTGGATTCAATTGGAAATCAAATATGCCAGTCATTTTACCAACATAGAAACTATTAATATACAGTCTAAGCCAAATCCAATTAAAACCACAATGAACTACTACATCATATCCACTAGATGGGCTAAAATTAAAAAGACTGACAATACTAATTGTTTGGTAAGGATATGGAGCAATTGGAACTCTTATAAATTATTAGTAGGAAGATAAAATTCACATCTACTTTGGAAAAAAGCTTGGATAATGAGTGAGATGTGCAATGTTTGGGGGATGGTCACGCTTGAAGCTCTGCCTCGAGGGGGGAGGGGGGCATGGGTAATATACGTAACCGTACTATTTGTACCCCCATAATATGCTGAAATAAAAAAAGAGAAAGAAATATATAGGAATTAAAAAAATGCAGTTAACATATGACCTAACAATTCCATTCTTAGGTATCTATCTGAAACAAATGACAACCAATATCCACATGTATACATGGGCTGTTACATAAATGTTTATAGCAGCTTTATTACTAATAGCTAATAATTGGAAACTATTCAAATGTACATCATAGAGAATGAATAAACAAACTACTATATTAATACAATGAAATACAGCAGTAAAAAAGAACAAACTGTTAAAATGTGCAGATAGATTTCAAAAGCATGTTATGTGAAAGATGCTGTGGGCGTACACATGCTCCTCAAACCCAAGGATGATCATCAGTGGCCCGGATCCTGAACTTGTCATATGTCTGACATGAGTGAGAGTCACCCCAAATCAGTGTATCAACACCATTTTAACAAACTGATCTCATGTGATCATGTGAAAGAAAAGCTGCACTGGTCAGTGGAAATGATTTGCCTACTTGATCACTCTCCTTGAACTGGATGTGACCATGGGACTCCAGGACAGTCTAATGGGTACAAATTCTAGAGTTCCTCAGGGCATCTGGTAACCCCACTCATAGGTTAGATGGTTGGAGAGAGCCCAAAATGGGAGAAATGGGGCCACAGTCCTTGCAGCTCCCAGTGTGAGCTCAAGGTTCTTCACCTGGATGGCACTGATGGCCCCAGCCAGTGCCATATACTTGAGGTGGACTTAGAACATTTTGAAAAACACTAAATTGGTGACCTCCCTGGGGTGTGGGATCCATACTACTTGCTTGAGTCTAAGAGCAACACTGGTGAGGGGAATGTTTGAGTGTTCAGTAGTTGCTATCCTTGGTTAATGAGGGTTGCCAGTAGAAGATACTGCCATCAAACCAATATCAATGTCATCATCAAATTAGAAGCAATTCCAAAGGATTCTGAACTAGCAGAAGCCAAGTGGCAGCACTTAACTGACAGAGGAAAGTTGTACATAATTACCAACATGAGGAGCAAAGCTGGAGTCACATTCGGGGAACCTTGACCCACAGGGACTTGTTGTGATAGCTGATAGACCATACATTCTCAGAGGAGTGATACCTGGGTTGTGCATCAGGGTATTTACTTGACTTGAGAGCTAGTGAGCAGAAGCCTGCTAATAGCCATTATAATGAAAAATTGTGATCTTTCATTCAGTCTCCAGATCTAAACAAATTCTCAAGCCCAGAGTCTGTTGCCTGAAGGAGAGACTATGTCCTTTTGAGAAAGAAACTTGCAGTTTCAACACAAGTTGGGTATTTCTTCTATGTTTCTCCAAGGGACCTCTGGCCATGCCTACCCCAACATTATAAGACCTAAGGCAAGTATACTAATGGAAGCTCGTGGCCCATAATTCTCCCTTTTCTCTTTCTACTTGTGGATCTCACTTACATATATGCATACACCGCAATCTACAGACCAAAACTCTGAACTTACTTGCACAACCAACTTCCTTTGGGCCACCTCTTGGATTGACAGGTGTGCACACTAGGAGCATGATCCACTTTTGGCAGGAAGGACTTAGGGAAAAGTTGCATGTGTGTTCTGGAAGTGAGCTCAGGGATAATTGGGCAGGGAATTTCATAGCTCCTAGCACTGAAGTATTTAAAGTGGTGATGTGGGCCCCAAGAGGGCATGTTCTCTTGACTCTACAGACTCTTTCAGGGAGGGCTGTGGTTGGAGGCTGGAGTAGTCTCATTAAATGTGGGTCATACAGGGGTCCAAGGCAGGGGTCATATTTGTCTGACTCTCAGGGTGATAGTGCACATTGGGTTTTTTGAGGGCACTTGGAAGCCTCATATTAATTCCCTGACTTGTGGAGTAAGGGCCATTGTGGGAGGAAGGGCCAAGTAGAAGCCAATGAAACTGCAAAAGAGTTCCCCAATCCCACAGTCCAAAATGGTAAATCAGAAACCATATCATATCCTTGGGGAAGTTTCAGAGATTAGTTGCCATCAAAGACTTAAAGGATACAGGGGATACAGGGGTGGTGGTTTCCCATTCACTTCACTTTTTGAGACCTCGCAAAACCCAATGGCTCATAGTGGATTACTGTATTCTTACAGTAAATTTGACCAAGTAATAGCCCTAATTGTAGCTGCCGTGCCAGCTGTGGTATCTTTATTGAAACATATCAACTTCTTCTGGCACTTGAAATGCAGTTACTAAGTTCCAATCCCCACATGCAAAAATGATCATAAGCAGTTTCTTTTATCTGGTAAAGATAAGAATACACCTTTCTTGTCTTGCTTCATGGCTATGTTAATTTTCTTACTCTCCATCTTAACTTAGCCAGGATCTTGATCAGTTCAGCATTCTGTTGACTATCAATCTGGTCCTCTTTTTATGGTGACAGGCTAATTAGACCTGGATAGAGGGAAGTAGCAAGTACTCTACTTGCCCAAGAACCATGTGTGTCAGAAAAGCCAGACAGATCCTTAAAAGGTACAGAGGTCTGCCTCAGTGGTAAAGATTTTAGGAGTAATGTGGTCTGGGGCATGTGGGGATATCACCTCCAACATCAAGGGCTGGCTGTGCCTTGAATCCTCTCCTCCTAAGAAAGAGGCACAGCACTTGGGTGGTCAGTTTTAGATTTTGAAAGCGGAATATATTGCACTTGGAATACTGCTCTGATTCACTCGTTGGTTGACGGCCAGTTTTGAGTGGGGCTGGAGCAAGAGAATGCTCTGTAGCAGGGTCAGGCTGTAGTGTAAATGGCCTTCTTCATGGGCCTTGTGACTCAACTGATGATACTTGAGAGGTGAAAATATTTTTCTTATTTCACAAAAGAAGTTTTAGAGTCATCTCAGTCTAAAGCCAACAAAGACACTAGCAATTAGGGTATTTTGTGAGACTCATAGCGTAAGAATACTGCATTGAAATGATATAGTGACTAGTCTTTCATCTAATGTTATTATTTTACAGGTGAGTAATCTGTGACAATAGGAAAAGTAACTTGACCCCAAACACAGGCTTTCCTCGTTGATGGAAAAAAATGACTGTAGAACTTAGGTCTCTTGAATCCTTGATAACACTGTGCTACAAAATTTGCTAAAATGATGTTAAAATTTTTATATTTTCCCATTTAAAGACATAGGTTGCCTCACAGTGTTGTTTTTTATGAAAGGGGCATAATGAATATATTTCTCCACTTTAAAATTCCTTTATAAAAACAAAATAAGCTTATATTTAGAAATTGACTTAAAAGCAATTCCAAGAGTAAAATATTTAGAATTCTTTCTAAACAAAATAATCATCCTATGGGATTATTTTTGGTAGTCTAAGCACTTAAATCTAGAGACACTGGGAACAGTTTAAAAGATAAAATAATGATTTTTTAAAGCATCTTCAAGTTTAATTCTATGGGATTGACAATATTGCAATTAAAATAAGACCCAGATTTATAATTCATATAATCATGATAAAATATGCATCATGATTTTTATGTGCTAAACATTGTGATTATTTACTAAATTTTGTTGCCTTTTTCTTGCTTAATATTTTCCTTTAATTGGTTTATATTAATTATATTTGATATAATTATTTTAAGTAATTGCCAAATAATAGTAATCTCATGTTTTTTATTGCTTTCTTCAGCAAATGCATCATAAACTCTGAAATGCAACACTTACATCTTCTCATCAACTGGTATGTGGTCAGTTGAGTTTTGACAAAGATGCAAAGGTAATTCAGTGGCAAAATTCAGTCTTCTACAAGTGATGCTGGAATAGTGGATATCCATGGGCAAAG
Source organism: Cheirogaleus medius (assembly GCA_008086735.1). Taxonomy (NCBI): domain Eukaryota; kingdom Metazoa; phylum Chordata; class Mammalia; order Primates; family Cheirogaleidae; genus Cheirogaleus; species Cheirogaleus medius. Next base: position 22,726,667 of record VBSM01001124.1, read on the forward strand.
AAAGAACTTCAATGCAAACCTCACAAATACACAAAAATTGACTTAAAATAGATCATAGACCTAAATGTAAATGCTAAAACTTTAAAACTTCTAGAAGAAAACACAGGAAAAAATCTTCATGACATTGAATTTGGCAATGATTTCTTAGTAACAAATCAAAAGCATAATCCATAAAAGAAAAATATATTGATAAATTAGAGATTACCCAAATTAAGAACTTCTGCTTTTTAAAATATACAGTTATCAGAATAAAAAGACAAGCCACAAATTGGGACAATATTTGCAATTTCCACATCTTATAAAAGACTTCTATCCCAAATATATCAAACTTGTAAATGAGAAAACAACCCATGAAAAATAGGTAAAAAATTTGAACTTACATTTTATCAAAGAAAATATATGGATGACAGATAAGCACATGAAAGGATACTCAACATCATTAGCCTTTAGGGAAATGCAAATTGAAGCCACACTGAAATACTACTACATAACTCTTGGAATGTCTGAAATTAAAAGAACATGTCTTATCAAGTGGTAGTAAGGATATGAAACAACTGAAAATCTCATATACTGCTGATGGAAATGTAAAGTTAAAAATGGTTTGGTGTTTTCTTAAAACATATTTTAGGTATATAACTACCACATGACCCAACCATTTGACTCCTAGGTATTTGACCAGGAGAAATGAAAGTATATTCCCTAAAAAGACTTGTATATGAATGTTCACAGCAGCTTTATTTGTAGTAGCCCCACTCTGGAAATGACCAAAATGTTCATCAATAAGTGAATGAATGAGCCAATGGTGGTATGTAAATACAGTATAATACTATTCAGTAATAAAAAGGAACAAACTATTGATACATGCAACAACATGAGTGAATATAAAAATATTAGTGCTAAGTAAAAGAAGTCAGACTAAGAGTTTATTTCCTTTATGATTCAGTTTATATAAAATTCTAGAAAATGAAAACTAATCTATAACATGATCAAGAAGGCCTTAATGTTTCCCTCAGTTGGGCTATTCTTTAAACAATTCTCTTCCTGATGATAGGTCCCTGATCTTCCTTGTCTTAGAGCACTTACTTTAGAAAGCTTGCAGTTGTAAACTCCTTCTCTGCTGCTTTGAGATGTAAATCTTCTCCTAGCCTCTAGCCAGTTTTATAACTCAGGAATGTCTTTCTCAAGGACCTGGGAGCCATCCCTTTGAAATATAATCATCAAGAAAGATAGTGTCTCTATCTCTAGGTCTCTGTGGAGGGCAGGAGCCTAACAGGGACAAGTAGCCAACACAGATGTCTAATCTCATTGACCAGCCCCTCCACCCCAGCAACCTCCAGTACTTTCCCTCTAGCTCAGCGCAGTGCATGAAACTCTGCTGCCCTTTGTTTCCGTGGAGTTAAGTTCAGTCTTGCCTTTGACTTCTATTGCAAGTCTTAAATAAAGTATTCCTCAGCCTGTTTAACTCTGGCATAATATTGTTCAACAAGTGACAGGAAACAGATTAGTGATTGCCTGGGGATCAGGGAAGGTATGGGAGAGAGGAATTGCAAAGGGGGATGAAGAAATGTGGGGGTGATGGATATGTTCTTTGTGTGTGTGTGTGTGTGTGTGTATGTGAGGTGATGGTTGAGTGAGTGTATTCATATTTCAAAGTTTATCAAATTATTTATTTATATTAATTATACCTCTGTAAAGCTGTTAAAATATATATTATCTGTCCCAATAATTTGACTTTTAAGACTCTATTTTATTAAATAATTACATATGTAGACAGAGATTATATGAATAAAGATGTACATGGTGGTATAACCAAAAAGTACCTGGAAGCAGTCTTGTTTATCAGTAGGAAAATGATTAAACAAATTATGGCACATTGATAATATTGTACAACTGTTGAAAGAGTATGTAGAAAGATCAAGAGCAAACTGAGGATTCATAGAGACGTATATTATCATGTGTGATTGAATTTATGTAAAGAAAGATGTAAGTATTAATACATGTGAAAAAATTTAACACTAAAACTCTTAATAGTGGTTGACTCTGGAAGTCATTGGAGTTGTGCAGGAACGTGGGAGGGAGAGGCCTTGAACTTCTTCCTTTACCTTCCATGTTTTATACCAGTGGTTTACTTATCTTTGAAAGCTTGATTCTCTGCTTTCCTGTTCAATTTCTCTAATATTGGCCACTGTGTTGGAATATATTAACAACTAAAGCTTGGTCTTTTTCTATTATTTTCTGGTTTTCAAGATGGTAGATTTATTCCCTAGTATCCCCTAAAGACAACTAATGAGGGTTTTTGTGTTTTTTTGGTAATATTATGAACTCAGAGATTTAAACATATTTCATGTGTTTCAATCTATTGCTTTTATTATTTTACAGATGCTCAAATTGTCTTATCTTTGGTCCCTATAAGCCTATTAATTTGGTTCCTGAGTTCTTTTCTTATGCTTCTAATATAGTTTGATACCTTCCTTGATTTCTCTTATGATAAGGTACTTCAAGCTCATGTTTTACATTTTTTTACCCTAGACTTGGAATCAGCTATTTTTCCAAAGAGCCCTGGTTCCTGTTAGTGGGAAATTGATGTGCAGGTTGCTCATTGCTAATTGAATTTGCTCATTTTTTTCTAGATCATTTCAGTGGATAGAGTTTGGTATGTTCTAAATATTTAAAAGCATGAAGTCATAATGGGATCTATTTGTAGCTAACACATTGTTAGATAGGTATTATAAAAAGGATATAGAAAATGCTGTCACTGAACTTTAGTAATTTTTAGTAAATTTATCAGTTTAATTGGAGTTCATTGATTTTACCTAAAAAAGAAAAAATATCCAGTAACATGCTTTGAAGGAATCCCTGAGTTTATCATCATTTTTCCATTGGCAAATGCTACTTCTGAGTTCTCTTTATCAGTGCTGGGGTCATATAATTATACTAAGTAAATGATTGTTACCTTAAAATAATTTCTTTAGAAAAGTAATGAGGAGCAAATGGCAGGTGGGAGCTTTTGTTCTTATCTATAATATAATATAGATATGATATATAATATTATATAATAATATAATTTGTTATAGGTGAAACTGTAACAAATTTCCTCTGTTTAGAATTTTACTTTGTTTTTCTTCCTGAATATGTATCTTCTTGGAAGTTTGAATTACTCAGGTGGAGAAGTTTTAGATTAATTCTGCCTACCTTTTATTTCAATTACTCTCTATTTGGAATCTCTTCTTTTTTTAGGAGTTAGAATCTTTTTACTCCAAGTTGTTAAATTAAAAATTCAGAATTCATGGCATCTGAATGAAATTTAAACTAAAAACAAAACAAAACAAAACAGAACAAACTTCTCCCTCAATCAATCAACTTACAAAATGTTTGTAAAACTTTCCAACACTTATTATAGACCTGGGTTAAGTCTGGATCTTTTCAGGATATAGCATTCAAGTTAACCAAACTTCTACAAAATATGACATTTTGTTTCCCTGGGTATTTGCATACAAACTTACTTAAACAAATCCAAATCTAGAGCAACCTTTCAGTATTTTAGTTGGCCCTTCCAAAACTAGGGTGTGGGGAATCTTAAAAATCAATTCAAATTAGCTTGCTTTGCTAAATTTCACCTGTTTGCAGGTTTCTGGTGGCTTTAACCCAAACCTTTAATTCAGTCCAGGTTTATTTGAAAACCAGACTGCATTGGTTTTAAATTGACCTGAAATTATTCCAAATGCATCCCACTGAAATTGCAGCCCAGGTTAGTTCGAAACTCATCTCTACAAATCTCATTTTTTACTCTTGGGAGAGAAGAATTGAGCTTTATTTTGAGCATTAGAACTGATTTCAAAAGGTTTAGACTTAATGATCTGTTTTTGAAATTCTACAGATATTTCTATCCTTAATTTAAAAATATGTTTTTCTAGCCAAAGATAATCCAACACTGTATATAAGTCATGACAGAAATCTTCTCATTTCCAAATCTTTCTCTTCATCTTCCTCTGGTCTGGGGCTTAATTACCCCTTTAACTACATCCTCTGACAGTCATGATCCTTATCTCTTTTCCATACTCTTTCCATATGGTCATAAGACATTATTTCTCTCTTAGTTTGCCAGTTTACCAGATTGTTATTATTATTTTTTTAAGCCATACCTCTGGTAGATTCACTTCTTCAATGAAGCTTTCCAATCAAATCTATGAAATGTCAAGAAGGAAAAGCATAAACTCAAAAATATAACGGATTTTTTTTTCAATCTTGTGAATGACCCCACGTCTTGGTTGTCATAGGTCACTGAGCAGTAAGGTTATAAGACTTACATTGTCACATAACACACATGAATTCAACTCTTAACACCACTCTGCAGATTTCCTGCCTCTGAAATGATAAGAATAATGATTTCATTATTTACCTCACAGGAACTTCTTATTTGGAATACAATCAACTGAATTCAGACAATGCACTGATAACCGTTTGCTTTTTAAAACATTCTGTTGTTTATTTTAAAAACACTTTGTTGAATTTAGTCCATTAATATATGGCTTAAATGAACACTTTCTTCCCCAAGAAGATTGTATGCGTTGATACCTCTTAGAGCTTCTGGGAATTCACTTTAATAGGGAGAATAACAACCAACAGTAACATACTGTATTATACAATTTCTTTAAATTCTTCTCAGGCAACCTTTTTTCAACCACTGTGTTTTGGTTCCAGAGCCCACTCATGAACGATTTTTATATCTTTCCAAAGTAAAAATTGTTTTCTTCAGGTCTTTTCTTTCCACTAGGAAGTCATGTTTTTCTTGTGAATGGAACTTAAACCCCAATTGTTCACTTACTTCTAAATTCAAAAGCCACAGAATTTGGTCTAAAGTAAACAAAAAACATTCATTCTCTTGTTCCTAATTGCCTGAAATTCTATCCAGGTTTTCCAAAAGTTGATTGAGTCTTACCATCATTTTCTATGAACCACACATGGATTTGGAGTTTATAGAGAAACTTCAAACCTCTAGAAATAACCCCCACATCAAGAAGGTTTCATTTGGTTTCAGGTTTCACTACAAAAATTCAATATAACTTCATAAAAAAGCACCAAGCAACACTAGAAGATGACGATCTGTGTTGCCAATGAAATGCCATGCTATGTATCTTTGCATAGCTGTGTTAATTTGTGTCTTTCAGTATTGAATGAAATCCCCTCTGTGTTTTGCAGTTGATACGGCTATGCACATTTTATTTATAGTTAAGTTGCAATACTGACTTTACATCTTGAAATTTCACAAGAGCATAATAAGGAACTATGCTATGTGGATATGGATCCTCCTAAGCTAAAGTAGAATGATGTTAAGGCTAGCAAAGCAAATGATATGGATGCTAATTACCATGTTTCCCCAAAAATAAGACCTTCCCATAAAATAAGCCCTAGCACGATTCCTAAGCATTTGTGCAATATAAGCCCTACTCCGAAAATAAGACCTAGTGATGGGCGTGGCTATGCAGCGTATCTGCACAACCCATGCATTTCGTGGCTGAGCGGTAAAGAAGACCAGCAGCCCTTCTCATCTGCCCCATCGTGACAGCTACTATCCCAGAGGTGACCGGAAAGGTGCGGGCAGCCCCACCAACAAGGTCGGTTCCCTCTGTCAGGTCCCGGCTATCCTGTGCATGCTGCAAGCTGAGGCTTTGAGGGGAAAATAACACATCCCCTGAAAATAAGCCCTAGGGTGTCTTCTTGAGGAAAAATAAATATAAGACCCTGTCTTATTTTCAGGGAAACACGGTAGCTAATCTATTAACTTCTAAAAGGCTTAAAATCACAGAACTGGAAGGGGACCTTAGGGAGTTTGTTACTAAGGTATGTCTTTTACAGTAGAAATTAGATATTATAAAATCCAAGTGTCTTGTTTAATGGGTAAAGAGTTAGATGGTATGTACATCTTTTCTTACTAATAGAGTTGGATATCAATCATTTGTGGTCAATGTTGATATTACTGGTTAACTTTGGCATTACCTGTGATATGAACTTAATAATATTTGTATATAGTATACAAAGGCACATCCATTACACTCACACTGATTATTGACTTCAGATATAATAATGAAATATTTTTATTTAATAGTAATTATTGACTTCAGGTACAGAGCATGATAAAATCAGATCCACTTACTTTGTTTGATCTATCTCCTACAACTATGTAACTAATTTTTCTCTACCCATAAAATGAGGATTTAGATTGAATGATTGCCCAAGTACTTCCCAGTTTTTATCAATGTGATATTTAAAATATTCCATATCATCGAATACATTTTACTTTGGGATTTTAGCAAGAAAAGTAACAATTTTTATGTCAATAATTTCAAAAAACAAATTAAAGAAAATGGAAAAAGAAAATGAAATCTAAACTGACAATTTCTGTAGCCCATATAAACATGCAGCAGTGGTTAAGATCTCTACCAATCTCAGTGGAAAATGTTTTCTAGCTTGTATGTTTTTATCTACGGTGTAAAATCATTTAACATTTTAGTTTGTAGTATTTAATTTTACACTCATGCTATGTGGTAGCAAGGACTTGTAATCCTCCAACATTCATGTTTCCCCTTTGACAGACTAGAGCCGTTCCTGGAAATGGATGTGGATCCCCGAACTACAGCTTCCAGTATCCTTTGTAACTAGGTGTCGTCTCAAGACATGTTCTTGCCAAAAAAATGAAAGCAGAGTGATTTATGCCATAAACAGGCCAATACAAATCTCCGCACTCTTTCCCAAACACTTTTTCCTTCTATCGGAATAGATACAGATGTCCAGGCTTAAGGAATGGCAGAACCAAACGACAGAAGCAACCGTGCATGGAGATTTGCTGTTGATCAGGAATGCCCATACTGAATTGACACTAGCAAGAAAAATCTAAAGGGTCAAGATATGGACATTTGGGAGTTACAGAAGCTAGCACTAGTCTCTACTAACACGGAATGTATTTTATACTAATCTTTTGTGTGTGTCATTTTTATCAATACCAAAAATCTTCAGATGTTAAAAAGAATTTTGCATTTATAAGGAGTAAGTTTAATATATTCAACAGTGTTTTGAAATTACATCATATGGGGTAATATTCTTAACAACAATGATAATTTATTATAGCACATAAACTACCTTTTGATTTCCTGGCTATCTAACTTAAATAATTTAAGTAATTGTTCCTTTGTAGTAGAGAGATTGATAAAAACACAAAAGAGAACCTGATAATTTCTGGTTTGGACAAAAAAAAAATGAGAAAAAACTATTTTTTCAATCTTCTCTTTCCACGTCCTTGCTAGCTTTGAAATCTTGGCACACAGCTTTCCCCTTCTTTTGCTGGATGAGCTCAGTAAGTTTGGGATAAGGGATGATGGGTATAAGGTATGAATAGAAGGCCTCAGGGAATTTTAGATGGAAAAACCTGACTCCCAAGTTTTTGTTTAATGTGCATAAACTATGTGAGGTATCCTGGATCAAAATGTTCTGAACGGCCTTGAAAAATGATAATGACTATTTTGGGTCTTTTTATTACAACCTAGGAAAGAAAAAAATAAAGAGCAGAAACTTAAAATTTCTGTGAACTTTGACTATGAAGTTCTCCTGTTGATCTGGGAGGATAACAAACTATGTTGTATATTTGATTAAAATACTAAACTCCTACCAATAAAGAGCAGATCACTGAATATTGCTATAACTAATAGTAAAACAAAAAACTATTGTAAACCTCTAAGTTAACAGTCAAGTGCAGTTAAATAAGGGCAAATGTCTTTCAACAAGACACATATATTTGTGAATACTTTTAGGTACTAAATAACTCTCTAGCTTCTGAGAAATAGAACCATCCAGGTGGTAATCATACTGTTTGGATATTTTGTGAAACTTCTATTTTCCGCTTTCTTGTACACTTTCCCCCCTCGTTCTTATATAAATCTGCTCTTTCCATGGCAAAGACTGGTCAAATCTTCAAGTGAATGTTTGCCTTAAGTGAGAAGAGGCGATCAACCACTTTGGGTAGAACCTTCAAGAAGTTGTTGCTCCAGTTATGTCTTCTCATAGGTCCCCGAAGGAGACACATGCTCGCCTCTCCATGCTTTAGCACTTGCTGCCTGGAATGCCCTTCTTCTTCTTAGCTTTAATGGTCATGTAAAACACACTCTTTGACTTCCCCAGGCAGAATTAGTCATTGCTTCCTCTGTTTCTAAAGCACTGGACTCATACCTGGGTTCTACACACCCACTCACTGTATATGCCAATACTGACCAGATGATTGAATACAAAACCATGTTGAGGCAGTGACTCAGAGAGGATGCTGAGTTAGGTAGGTGGAGTTAGGCTGAGCTAGGGACTAGGAATGGCACTACTGGTGACAGTGGCAGTGAGGAGCCAGAAGACAGGGATCTGGAAATGAGTATCCAAAGAGGGCTCAAACCTGGAGGGAGCAATCATGGTAATGGGGCCATGCCAGGAAGTAAAATTGTGAAACCCAAAGTTGAAGGAATAGCTGAAGTTGTATCAGTTGCAAATAAATTCATGCCTGAGGCCCAGATATTGCTCTTTAACTGGTCTTTTCATCTTGTTTCATCCATTTGGAGTGTCCTTCAATCATATCTGTCTTCTTTGCTAGCTTGTGAG
>VBSM01001124.1:22746748-22782774 GCA_008086735.1 Cheirogaleus medius
AAAAAAAAAAAAAAAGAATGTGGATATTGAAAGTATTTTAAGAATAATTTATGAGAATTAACTTTGGGAATTCTTGAGAATTCTGGTGAATTTCAATTTCTTATCCCTGAGTCACAAACATACATATCTGTAAGAAACTTGGGAATATTAAGGCCTACTTTCTTTTTTTCTAAAGTGACATTTGAAATACTGAGATAAAATTTGAGACATTTTCTTAATCATATCATTCAAGATTCCTATAGTTAAAATCCCATTGAACATGAGTTCACAATTCTAATTATACAGTAAAACAATTGACTATGTGTGTGAATCAAACTCATTGGATGAATTAAAAAGCAGATCATAGTTATCCAAAGGGAAAATTATTAATGGAAAATATATCTGAAGGGTTTTGCAAATGTAACACAAAGATACATAGTGCTGAGAAATAGTAAAGCGATATCAGAGATGGAATAGGGAGTCCATCATATGAAAGTCAAACTGGAGTTCCAGAAAGAGCATAGAAAGGATGGAGGACAGACAATATTTGAAAAGATAATGCTTTGGAATTTCCAGAAATAACTAAAGACACAAATTCTCAGATTCAGAACGCACAGCAAGTCTCAACCAAAGAGAGACTACAATTTTAGACATAACAAGAGAAAAAAGAATGTTACTCATAAGGCAATTATAATTAAACTGACAGCAGATTTGTCAACAAAAAGAAATAGAAGATAGTAGAATAATAGCTGCAAAGTGTTTAGAGAACATTACTGTCAATCTAGAATTTAATAATGAAGGCAAAACAAAGTTTCCTATTAACAAAAACTGAGGGAAAAGTAGCAGCAACGTGGAATAACAACATGGAATAAACACTTTTAAGCATTATGTAAGATGGGAGGGAGTGATACAATGATTTCTGAAGTCCCTATATACATCTATATACATAGATGTTTAAAATTCAAGTGTGTATGCTAAAAGGCATAGAGAGGGGTTCTGTTTCAGGATAAGATGAAGTAGGCATGCATCCCCTGTTTCTCCCACTTAATGCAGCTATAGAGTCTGGACAGAATGCACAGAGAAGCCATTTGAGAACTCTGAAATGTAAAGAGTAGCAGGCAAATTCAGGAAGAAGGTAAGAATTCAAAGCACCACTGAATTGGTAGTGAATTTACCAGTTCCCCTTCCTGGTGCAGTATTCTCCTCACCCTGTATTTGACACAGTCTGTACTTAAAAGTGGGCATCAGTAGGGGTTGTGTGTTGGGGGCATGGGGGGGGTGAGAGAGAGAGAGAGAGAGAGGTAAAGAGAGAAAGCAAAAGTATGCACCAGGAGAAGCCCTATTTGTGTATTAGTTTTGGATGGAGGCATAGGAAAGGAATCTCCTAAACATCCAGAGAGAGTGTGGAAATTACGTATTTTCTCCTCTGTTCTCCCATGCCCCATCTCCCCAGCATTCCTGTAGAGGTTGTGGCAGCAGCAGAAACAGGGAACTGTAGGAGCCTACAACTCTGAGGGAGGGGAATCTTCCTCTCTGATTGGAGGAGGAGTGGTTCCAAGGGGATGAGGTGAACTCCTGAGCTTTTGTTTTTCATTCTTTTCTCCCAACATTTGGCCCCAAAGCAGACATAGGAAGTGCACAGCAGAGCAGGGTAGATACATTTCCAGTGTTCTGGCCAGAGGTCTAGAAAAAGGAAACACCAGAGAACCAGAAAGTACTGGGGAAATTGCGGAGAAGGAGACCCTTGAGAAAGCGACTCTTCAAGTTGTTTATGAATTCCTGGGCTCACTCTTGAGTTGGGTAAGCTTGGATCTTAAATAAGCATATGTAGACTTTGAAATTTGAACTATAGGATAGACTACTATCAAAATGGCAGACTAGTCAATAGCAAGTGCATATGCTGGACAGATCAAAATAGTACTGCTTTGGAAAGGCTTTGGAAATGGAAATGATGCTGAATCACAACTCCTAGAAGGTGAACTGAATTCAGTCTGCTCAGTTACCAGCCCAAACAAAAGTATCAATATTATCTGTAGAATGTCTACAAAATCCATAGTCTCCTAACATAATATTCAACATATCTAGAATGCAATCCAAGTTACTTGACACACAAAGAACCAGGAAAATCACATGGGAAAATATAATCAACAGTTGCCTATGTTGAGATAATAAAGATGTTGGGATTATTTGACAAGGACTTTATAGTAGCTGTTATAACAATGCTCAAATAAGTAAGAGCAAATATTCTTTTTATTTATTTATTTATTTATTTTATTTTATTTTTTATTTCAGCATATTATAGGGGTACAAATATTATGGTTATGTATATGGCCCATGCCCCCTTCCCCCCTCGAGGCAGAGCCTCAAGCATGACCATCCCCCATACGTTGCACATCTCACTCATTATGTTTGTATATACCCATCCCCTCCTCCCCCCTCCCACCCACCCAACACCCGACAAATGTTATTCCTATATGTCCACTTAGGTGTTGATCCGTTAATACCAATTTGCTGGTGAGTACATGTGGTGCTTGTTTTTCCATTCTTGAGATACTTCATTTAGTAGAATGGGTTCCAGCTGTATCCAGGAATATACAAGAGGTGCTATATCACCATTGTTTCTTAAAGCCGAATAGTACTCCATGGTATACATATACCACATTTTGTTGATCCACTCATGTATTGATGGGCACCTGGGTTGTTTCCACAACTTTGCAATTGTGAACTGTGCTGAAGAGCAAATATTCTTGACATGTATGGGAGATAGAAAGTCACAGCAAAGTAATGCAATATATGAAGAACAACCAACTAGAAATTTAAGAATTAACTCCAAATAACTGGAAAAAAATCCCCACCCAAACTGACTGGCTGAGCTCCATGGCAGAATGGAGATGACAGAGGAAAGAATCATTGAACTTGGAAATAGATCAATAGAAATCATCCAATCTGAACAAAAGAAAAAAACAGAAAAAAAAAGAAGAACAAGAAGAAGAAAAAAAGAACAGAGCCTTCGGGACCTGTAGGAAAATACCAAAAGGTCTAATGTAAATGTTATCAGAGTCTCAGAAAGAGAAGAGAAAGAGTGAAAATCAGAAAAAAATTTGAAAATATAATGATTGAAAACTTCCCAAATTTGGTGAAACACATAAGCCTACAAATTCATGAAACTCAATGAACTCCAAGCAAGATAAACACAAAAGAATGCATTTACAAGTACGTAATAATCATCCTGCTAAAAAGTAAAGAAAAAGGAAAAAATACTGAAAACAAGCAGAGAAAAATAATGTGTGACTTGTAGGGAAAAACAACACCAATTTTGGTTGATTTCTCATAGCAACCAGGGAGGGTAGAAAGGAGTGGTAATTTTTAGAATGCTTAATGAAAAGAACTCTCAAACCAAAATTCTATGTCTAGCAAAAATATCCTTCAAGAGTGAAGGAAAAATAAAAACAGTCTCACATAAAGTAGAGCTGTTCTAAAAGAATTGCTTAAAGAGAGTTGGTCAGATAGAATGGAAATGATACCAGAAGGAGACTTTATTATGGAAGAAGAGCAGTAATGTGTATATCTGGGTAAATATAAGAGATCATGAGTTCTTTCAAATAAGTTTGAAAATTGAAATCAGAAACTTTAACACCATTTAAAACAATCGCTTATTTCTTAAAACAATCTCTGGACATTAGACTTTTATCAGACATATGATTTACAAATATTTCCTCCCATTCTTTAGGTTGTCTTTTTACTTTCTTGATAATGTCATTTGACGCACAAAATTTTTAAATTTGATGAAATTCAATTTATTTTTTTTATTCATTCTTTTGGTGTCATATCTAAGAATCTATTGTCAAATCCAAGGTTATAAAGAATTACCTCTATGTTTTATTCTAAGGTTTAGCTTTTAGGTCATTGATCCATTTTGAGTCAATTTTTGTATATGGTGTGAGGTAGGGGGTCCAACTTAATTCTTTGCATGTGGATATCCATTTATCTCAGTATCATTTGTTGAAGAGACCATTTTTCCCCCATTGAATGTCTTTGACACCCTTGATGACAAAAAATTGGCCATAAATGTATGAGTTTATTTTTGGACTCTAAATTCTATTTCACTGGTCTATACATTTATCCTTATGCCAGTACCCCACAGTTTTAATTACTATAGTTTTATAGTAAGTCTTGTAATTGGGAAATGTGAGGCCTCCAACATTTTTTTCTTCTTTTTTAAGTAGTGTTTTGGCTATTTGGGATCCTTTGCAATTCCATGTGAATTTGAAGATTTGCATTTCCATTTCTGCAGAAAAGGCCTTTGGAATTTTGATAGAGACTTGATTTTTAAAAAAATATAGTGGGGTGTCATAAAAAAATGGAAGTGGTTAGTCATCTGTGCTCAGGCCCTCATTTAGTAGCAACATAATATAGTAGGAAAAGCCTGGCAATTTACAGTTTCTGGATCAATTGTTTAATTTTCAGGGCCTTGCTTTCTCCACTTATGAAATGAAGGTGTCAAGGATGAACTCTAAGCTTCCTTTAACTTTGATATGCTATACTTGTAGGTTAGCATAGAATAAAGCCAAGTAAAATGTTGGAGAGAAATTTCAGAGGATAAGGGCTTCTAACAGTTCACTGTCCTATAACAACATGAATAGTAACAATAACAACACCTGCTGCTATCAACTATTGAATGTGTCAGACGCTGTGCAAAGTTCTTTGCATTACCTACCTCATTTCATCCATCCTGAAAGTGACTTTTGAGGTAGGTATTATTATAATCATTTTACAGATAAAGAAATTGAACCTCTCAGCTTGTCAATTGTGTTCAAGGTTATTCAGGTAGTAGATGGTAGAAATGGGACCAAAGTTTGTTCATTGTAAATTACACCGTGGCATACTGATTCTTGAGTCTTTTCTATTATGATTATAATTACCTATTTTTCTTCTCCACCCTGAAATTCTCCTTTTTTCTCATCTTTATTGCTTTTACTTTTGTCAAAGCTCTGGAATAATAAGAAAAGCTATATATATATAAGCTATATGTATATAAAAGCTATATACATATATAAGCTATATATATATAAAAGCTATATATATATTTGAAGATATCACTATTGTGGACTTAAATGGATTTCTCTTCTATTGGGAGAAACAACTCTGATTACTCTTCTCATGGGTGCCGAAATTTCGGATTTATCTTACTGTCTGTGCAGAGGCAACATAGCGGTAATAAATCTTGCCATAAAATGTAGTTTCATTTCCCAGGTTAAATGGTTAAAAATATTTGGAATGACTTAAAGGTCCATGTTAGCCAGCAGTTGTTATGATAAAACATTTCTTCTTTTCTTAGGTTTGTGCTTAATCGGTGAGTGGTGTCATTCCTCAAGGGGAAATGATATCAGACTACTAGCTCTCTGCTGGTACAATACGGCAGGGCAGTTGGTCCTACCTTTGCTAGTTGGTCTGGCTGTGAGATACAGCAACTGAAATGCTATTTGGCAACTGGAAAAAACTGTTTACTTTTTACCAGACCAGGCACTGTTATTTTATTTTCATTAAACATGGCTTTTTGGATACATATGGTGATAATAGATCACAGAACTTTTTGCTTTTATTATTAACATATTGCTTTAAAACTACTTTTGCTAAGCCTGGTTTTTATATTTGTGAAGTTCTAGCATCTTGCCACTGCTCAGTGTATGTGCTTTGAGAAGGAAACAGTAGACATGTTGAAAAACTTGAAATCCAATTAAGGAGACAGTTTAAATGGCCATATTTAAGCATACATATGATGGCAACATATGATGCCCAGAAGGCAATTATCCTTTCCTTTCTTCTTCTTCTTCTTTTTAAAACAAACAACTCTGAACATGTTAATTCAAATATGTGCAAGATCTTTTCTGTTAGAGTCTTTACACAATTTTGCTGAAGCACCTCCCCCCAAGGTCTTTATAAGACTGACTTGTTCACCTCCATCATACGGAAGAAAAGAATTTTTCCTGACTATATGGGCAGGCTTTTTGTTCTGACCCCTTTACTCTCTATTTCATTTTAAAAGAAATTGGCAACATTTCTGTTTTAGATATATACAATGTTTTTAAAAGTTTATATTTTCCTTCTCATTTTCTTCTCAATTCTCACTTCCTGGGTTTACTACACTTGAAAGAGTCAAAAAGTATAGCTTGAAGTCTGATAAATTGATGCCTCCCAATTTGTTCCTTCTGCTTAAGGTTGCTTTGGCTATATAGGGTCTTCTCTGGTTCTATATGAAGCATAGAATTATTTTTTCTAGATCTGCAGAAAACGATGTTGGTATTTTAGCAGGGATTGCATTGAATCTGTAGATAACTTTGGGTAGTATAGATGTTTTAACAATGTTGATTCTGCCAATCCATGAGCATGGTGTGGTTTTCCACCTGTTTACATCCTCTGCTACTTCCTTCCTCAGTGTTTTATAGTTCTCCGTATAGAGGTCTTTCACCTCTTAGTTAAATATATTCCTAGGTATTTTATTTTCTTTGTTGCCCTGGTGAAACATATTGACTCTTCAATTTGGTTCTCAGTTTGACTGTTGTTGGTGTATAGGAATGCTACTGATTTCTGTGCATTGATTTTGTAACCTGAGACTTTGCTGAATTTGTTTATCAATTCCAGTAGTCTCATGGCAGAATCTTTGAGGTTTTCTAGATATAAGATCATTTCATCAGCAAAGAGTTATAGTTTGACTTCTCTGCCCGCTTTTGGATGCCCTTGATTTGCTTCTCTTGTCTGATTGCTCTGGCTAGGACTTCCAGAACTATGTTGAATAGAAGTGGTGATAGAAGGCAACCTTGTCTGGTTCCAGTTCTAAGTGGAAATGCTTTCAATTTTTCCCCATTCAGTATGATGTTGGCTGTGGGTTTGTTCTGTATGGCTTTTTATCATTTTGAGGTAAGTCCTATCCAGGCCTATTTTGCTAAGCATTCTTATCATAAAAGGGTGCTAAAGAAAGAGTCATAAAAGACAGGGACCAGATTTATTTTAATCAGGCATATATACACAGGAATACATATATACTATTTTATATAGATTAGATGCTCAAAAATTATTTGATAAATGACCTGATTTGTGGTGACAGATCCAGAAAGCCCTAACCATGCAGAAACATGAAAAAATTCACTTCCTAACAAGATGTCTAATTGTTCACTTCCTAATAGATGTCTAATATCATTTATGCTTTTCATTATGGTGATTATTCTTGTTATTTAATGTTTTATAAATGAGTACATACATTGTTGTATCATGTTTAAAAATATTTTCTGAAATAAAAGACATGAGAAACCAAGAAGTGGGGAGGGCAGAAGGGTGTGTGTAGGATAAAAACTTAACTATTAGGTACAGTGGATACTATTCTGGTGATGGGCACATCAAAAGCCCGACTTAAGCATTATACAGGACATCCATGTAACAAAATCACTTGTACCCCCTTAATTAATATTTTGAAATAAAAATAAATTTTTAAAAAGGAAAACATAAATGGGATCATAACATAGAAAAAATATTTTGATAACTGTATTGCAATATGTCTAGTTTCCTTTGTAACTGAATGTGTTTCATTTTATGCATTTAAAAGAGTATTTTGAGGAAGTGTTCATAGGCTTTGCCAGTCTGTCAGAGGTGTCTATGGCACAAAAATGGTTAAGTGTCTCTAAGTATTAGAAATTATGTTTGTGGATTATATTGATCAATATCTATTTCACACAGCCAAGGCCATACCTCACAGGAACACATGCTGAGTTTGAAGGTTAACACAGGTTTATGAATTAGCACTTAAAATCTTTAAACCTTCCTTCTTATATTGTTTTACACTCCTAAGAATTCTTCATCCCATAAGATGAAAGTGAGCATATACTGGCTTCTTGGATCCTTCTCCTTTTTGGAGACAAGCTGCGTTCCACTCACACCAGCTGCAATACCTTGACACAGGCACTGCAGATACACATATTTGGTTTGGGTCCTCAAGAGGAATTCTGGGCTTTGCAGATGACTCTGATAAAGCCTCACATTAACTCCCAAAGAAAACTGAACATCAAATTGCTTGATCGCTTGCTCTATCCCCTTGTTTGCCCTTGGGCTCTGGTCATTGAGGTCTCTGAATGACACTTTTGATTAGTACTGTGGGCAATATCTCATATAATATTGTTCCCTTCTTATTTGGTCTAGAAAATACTTATAATTAGCCTTAGCCTTCTTTAAATCAGAATGTGAAAATAGATGACAGTTCATTTTTTGGGGTGGGATCCAACCAAAAATATTCTGTAGCTGTATGTCATAACTTACCAGATACATTTTTTTAAAAGCAGACATTAAAAGGTTGACTGTGGTTGTGTGGGACCAAGTGAAAGGAGACAGAAAATGGAACTTGATAGATGCACAGTAATAAAGAAATTACCCTGGAAACTTATCTAATGCTAAGAGTGGGAGGAAGTCAGTCAAGTACTAGCAGTTAGAATATCGGGCTTGAATCACAAAAGAAAGCTGAATATTTTGGATTTTATTTGATTAGAAATGGAGGTCGGCCACGCATGGTGGCTTATGCCTATAATCCTAGCATTCTGGGAGGCCGAGCGGGTGGATCGTTTGAGCTCAGGAGTTCAAGATCAGCCTGAGCAAGAGTGAGATCCTGTCTTTACTAAAAAAATAGAAAGAAATTAGCTGGACAACTAAAAGTATATATATATATATATATATATTAGCTGGGCATGGTTGCGAATGCCTGTAGTCCCAGCAACTTGGGAGGCTGAGGCAGTAGGATTGCTTGAGCCCAGAAGTTTGAGGTTGCTGTGAGCTAGGCTGATGTCATGGCACTCTAGCCCGGGCAACAGAATGAGACTCTGTCTCAATAAAAAAAAAAAAAAAAGAATGGAGGTCCATTTGAGCCTTTGATTGAAGATTGAGATAATCAAGACTTCCACTATGTAGAAAATAATACATGTTATGTAACAGAATATACTCTGTTCACGAGCTTATTATTGGTGAAAAGTTAGCTAACAATCCTTGTCTCTATCATGTTGGTGAAGGCTGTAGGTAGGAATGTTTAGAGGATTTTCTCTACCTTGGTATGGATCCTCTTTTTTTTTTTCTTCTTTTCTTTAATTATCTTAATTCTGTGTTTTTCTGGTAAGTGAGTCCAGCCCCCTCACATCTCCTCCATTTCCAATGCTGCAATCTGATTTGCAACATGCACTGTTCCTCCTTGGTTGGTGACTTTCACTCCAAAAGTTGATATGTTAATTATGAAATAGTCCTAGGGTCTGCAGTTGTTCCTAGTTCTGTTAACTTATATATGCATGAACACACACACACAGACACAACTTAGTTCGCTAAATATATGGATTTTTAAACCTTTAGATTTTGAAATAACGTTAGATTTACCAAATATTGCAAAGATAGTGCAAAGAGTTTCCATATACCTTTCACCACAGCTTCTTTTATCAAAACTGAGAAATTATAATAACATTTCTACAATATAACACTGGTAACTAAACTACTAACTATATCTGACTTTTACCACTTTTCTCCCTAGTCAGGTAAGAAGATTATTTTGGATTTTATTTGATTAAAAGCAGAGATTCATTTTAGCCTTGAGTGAAGAGTTTCTATTTTAGGATCCAATTCAGGATACCACA
This sequence comes from Cheirogaleus medius, assembly GCA_008086735.1. Lineage (NCBI taxonomy): Eukaryota > Metazoa > Chordata > Mammalia > Primates > Cheirogaleidae > Cheirogaleus > Cheirogaleus medius. The sequence continues at coordinate 22,756,384 of VBSM01001124.1, forward strand.
TGGCATTTAGTCCAATTATATTTTGAATGCTCTTGCTAGCAATATTTGCAATTCTGTGCATCATAGTTATAGCTGGAAATGTAACACACTTGTATAACTGTTCTATGTTACTTTTCTTAAATACCAATTGCTGTTTTCCTGGAAGAAGTTTTAGATTCAGAGATGGGAGTGTAGTTGTAAAATTATATTGTCTTCTAGATTGAATGCTGGCTAGCAGAACATTTTCTAATACTTAGAAGATATCTTTCTATTAGTTCTATGACTATTGTTTTTCTCTCTTTGAACAGATAACTTCTTGATTGCTTGCCATAAATGCTGTTATGTTCTCAGGGCTTTTTTTTTTTTTTTTTTTTTTTTTTTTTTTTTTTTTTTAACTTTTTCATGTAGGCTACACAGGAAATATAAAGGAAATGACTGCCTCATTATTTTAAGTCTTTTCTCTGTTGCCCTTACTCCACCCAAAAATTATAGGACTCTATCCTGGTGGCACTTTGCTTACTTTGAGCTTAGTACCTATATGGTAGATTGTCCTAGTAATGGCCTCTTGTAGATCACAATTTGCCTCCCTGTATGTGGTCCCTTCTTACATGGACTGTGGACTTGGCTATGTGATATCATTTGGCCAACGGGACTCAGCAAATGTGATGCAAAGAGAGGGTAGAAAAATGCTTTACAAAAGGCATTTTCCTCTTGGAATGCTGCCACCTTGTGAAGAAGCTCCTGTTGGCCGAATGGACTCGCAATCTAGCCAGTGGCCAGAACCAAATGCCAGGCAGGTGAACCAGGCCATGTTACGCCATTCGGTCCTAGCAGAGTTGCAAATCATTACAGCCACATGAGTGATCAGCACGGGAACTGCTCAGTTGAGCTCAGCCTGGCCCAAGTTACTGACCCATAGAGTTGTTATAAAACAGAATTGCTATTTTTTAAGCTGCCAAGTCTTGGGATAGTTTGTTATACAACAACTGATAATGGGTAGAATCTATAAAAGCTTATGACATGTGGCTTGATGGTGGATACACGAGTCTCAGAAGTATTCATTTTTCTTGGACTATCATTCCTCTTGTTATAAAAATGCTTTATTCATTCCAGTCCTGTCCTAAAACAGATAATATTTTGATACTGTTTTCCAATTCAATTTATCAATGATTTATTGTTTTTGTACCATAAGAGGACTTTTTGAACCATAGGTTATTACTGAAAAATCTAATAAACAAAGTCATTTGCTGAGAAGTGAGATAAAAATATAGACTATTGCTCTAGGAAGTCTGCACTCAATTTTCCTTTTCAGTGCTCATCAAGAAGAAAATAGACACTGGGTGGAACATGGATGAACAGATATTTTCTTTCTTCTACATGATCCTTTTAGGAAGGTAACTTTTGAATTTTGTGCCTTGTGTATATATTACCTTTGTATATTACATTGTTTTAACTTTTAAAAATAATTTAAAAATTTAGTTCACATTAAAAATGTTAAAATAATTTTAAAAACTCCATCCTCGACAATACCCAATGGAAAGAATGTTTCTAAGAACTCCTGTGGTTACTGAAATTTTAGCTGACTTCTAAATCACCAGATGCAAGACTGCCTAAAGATCATATCAATATTTGTCATTGCTTTAGTTGTATGGTCTTTCAATTTTCCCTAAAGAATAGCTACCTAGGAAGAAAAATGAAAAGATACCATGATCTTTGAAGGGATGTTGCCCTAAAACAGCAGTGAAATACAAAGGTGGTTTTCCTGTCCATCACAGGAGAACCAGAGTAACTCCCAAACATGTAGGTGGAAAGGATGCACATGTTTTATGTGAAATGTGATCTCAGAAGTTTGTTAAGAAAATTGCAAATAGGTAGAAGTCTAAGAGATAAGTTGTAAATTACAGTGATTTATTCTTATATAAACAAGCATGAAAAATTCATCCTTCAAAATAGTATTTGTGGTATATTAGTTTGCTAAGGTTGCCATAACTAAGTATTGCAGTTAGGGAGGCTTAAACAGCAGACAATTATTTGCTCACAGTTCTGGAGGCTAGAAGTCCAAGCTTCAAGGTGTCAACAGGGTTGATTTCTTCTAAAGGCCTCTCTCCATGGTTTGTGATGGTCATCTTCAGGGGGTCTTCACCTGGTCTTCTCCCTGCATGTATCTGTGTCCTAATCCTCTCTTCTTATAAGGACACCAGTCATATTGGATTAGGGCCCATATTGTGACTTCATTTTAATTTAATTACCTCTTTAAGGGTCCTAGTTCCAAATACAGCTACATTTTGAACTGTTGGGGATTAGGACTCTAACATATGAGTTTTAGCGGGGGACACAACTCAGCCCATAACATATGGTACTGCAGAATGTATGTATAATCAACGAGGGAAAGAATAAAATAGTTTTGCTTATATTTAGAAAAAATATAGCTTTGTATGTCAAAGAACATGATAAGCAAAGTAAACAAACAAACAAACAAAAACGAAAGACAAACTGGGAAAATATATTTCCACTGTGCATCACAGACATAGAGTTACCTTCCCTAATACATAGTTTCTCGGAAAATAAAGACTAACAACCTCATAGAAAGATGTGTTAGAGAAATATAAACAAATTTCAGAAAAAAGAAATGTATATGGTTTATAATCATATAAAAAGTTGCACAACTCCACTGAATGTAAGAGAAATGCAAATTAAAAGTACAATGAATACCATTTCTCAACTATTAGATGGATAAATGATCCAAATATGACAATATATTCAGTTGGAGAAAGAAGCTGAGGGGCATTTTTATGTATTGTTAGTGTGATGACAAAATGCTTTTACAAAATAACATATGCACTTATTCCTTGACAAAGCAACTCTATGTCTAGAAATTTATCCCATTGGCAAAAATACAAAAGGATGTGTGGACAAGGCTTTCCATGGACTATTGGAGCAGCATAGGACTAGAAACAACGCAAAAGTCCCTCTGTGAGGAGCTAGTTAAATAAGCTATGGTACATCCACACAATGCTGTTCTATGCAGGTGTTAAAGTGATGAGGAATATCTTTAGGATGTATATATATATATATATATTTTTTTTTTTGAGACAGAGTCTCACTCTGTTGCCCAGGCTAGAGTGCCATGGCATCAGCCTAGCTCACAGCAACTTCAAACTCCTGGGCTCAAGCAATCCTTCTGCCTCAGTCTCCTGAGTAGTTGGGACTACAGGCATGTGCCACCATGCCCAGCTAATTTTTTCTATATATTTTTAGTTGTCTAGCTAATTTCTCTCTATTTTTAGTAGAGATGGGATCTCGTTCTTGCTCAGGCTGGTCTCAAACTCCTGACCTCTAGCGATCCACTGGCCTCAGCCTCCCAGAGTGCTAGGATTACAGGCGTGAGCCACCATCCTCAGCCTAGGATATATTGTTAAGTGGAAGAAAGCAATATAGAGAAAAATGTATAGAGTATTTTATCATTTATTGGAGAAAGTAGGGTGCACCTACACACAAATGGAAGAATAAACTGTCAAATAAAACAGAGTTACTACTTAAAAAGGGAGGGAGAAAATAGGGTAGAAGGAATAGGCAAAGGAGCTATACTTTTTGAAATTGCCTTGTAAACTTGACTCTTGAACTATGTAAATATTTTACATAATTATGAAATGAAGTAAAATAAAAAACAATCCCTAAATATCCTTTGTATTCAATTAGGGGCATACTTTCACAGAGAGGAACTCCTCAAGTTGCTTTAAGACAAAATAATTAGGCCAGGCACAGTGGCTCATGCCTGTAATCCTAGCACTCTGGGAAGCCAAGGCAGGGGGATTGCTTGAGGTCAGGAGTTTGAGACCAGCCTGAGCAAGAGCAAGACCCCGTCTCTACTAAAAATAGAAAAATTATCACATGCCTGTAGTCCCAGCTAATTGGGAGGCTGAGGCAGGAGGATTGCTTGAGCCCAGGAGTTTGAGGTTACAGTGAGCTGTGATGATGCCACAGCACTCACTCTCATCCGGGCAACAGATTGGAGATTCTGTCTCAAAAAAATAAATAAAATAAAATAAAATTTAAAAATAAATAAAAGACACAATAATTTGATTGTCTATCCCCAGTACACATAAAAGAATTGTAAACCATTTTCAGTATTCAGGATCCCAATAAGGTTCTTACATTGATTGTTTGACATATCTTTTAAGTCTCTTATAAATCCATATTTCCACATTTCTTTCTTTTTTTCTCTGAATTTTAAAATTTTTGTTATTGAAGGAAACTTGTTATCCCATAGTTTTTCTCACAGTCTAGACTTTGCTGTTGCACCCCCATAAGGTAAAAATAAAAATGATTTATGATATTTATGAGCCAATTGGAAATGTGAACATAGACTGGTTATTTAATGATATTGAGAAATTATTGTTTATTTTTTAGGGTGAGAGTGTATTGTGGTCTTATTAAAAAGAGATATATACTAAAGTAGTTATGGATCAAATGCAAATGTTGTGATGTTTGGGGTTTGCTTTATAACATGGAGGAGGATTTGTCTGTGGATTGGCTTAGGTGGACTTAAGTGGTGAGTATTATGGGCATTCATTATGCTAGTTTAACTAGTGTGAATATGTCCAAAATTCTTTATAATAAAAAAGTTAAAATAAGAATGCTGGCTCTAGAGTGTATCCACCTGGGTTTGAATGTGGGACTCACCACTTAGTAAATAAGTGATTATGAACAAATTAGTTCACCTTTCTGTTAGGTTAAGTATGAAATGTCCGATTTCCTTAAGAACTAGGTTTGACGGTTGATATCTCTGACATTTCACTTTGACACTTCTTGTTTTACTTTTATTGTGAAGGTACATCTTCATTCTTTCAAATGCACGTTTTGGCCTGTGATTATTTTTCTAAATTTTTTTAGAGCAATTTTTGTGAAACCATGAATAAGTCAAAGCTTCGAGTTGTTTTTGAACATGAGTTCCATTGTGGAATGAATGCAGCGCAGACAGCTTGAAATGTCAGTGAAGTGTCTGGGAAGGATGTGGCTAATGAACCGACAGTAGGTCGACAGTACGTCTACTTCTCTAGATGTTGATGGTTTCAGAAGTTCCATTCTTGTGATTTTAATCTTGAAAATGAGCCATGTAGGTGACCTGTGATCAAGGTGGATAATGATGAGCTGAAAGCTGTAGTGGAAGCGAATCCATCTCAACCTACGAGTGAATTAGCAGCAAGGTTTGATATTACTATTCCAACAATATTGAACCATTCGAAGCAAATTGGCGAGGTCAAGAAGCTGGATAGATGGGTTCTGGATGAATTAAATGAGCATCAGAAGAGAAAACTTCTGGAAACTTGCTTTTCTTTGCTGTCATGACATAAAGGCGAACGATATCTATACCATATTGTTACATGCAATGAAAACGGATTCTTTTTGACAATCGCAAGTGTTCAGCACAATGGTTGAGTAAAGATGAAGTGCCAAAACACAGTATAAAACTGAATATTCATCAAAAAAAGCTAATGTCTGTTCAGTGGTCCAGCGCTGGTATTATCCCCAGTGTAGCTTCATGAAACCTGGTCAGTCGATTACAACAGATGTCTCCTGCAGCCAATTGGATGAAATGATGAGGATGCTTGTGATTAAGCAGCCGAGATTGACCAATAGAGAGGGGTGAATCTTCATGCAAGACAACACTTGACAACATGTGGCACAAACAACGCTGCTCAAACTACAACAGCTGGACTTGGAAACTCCCTGTCATCCACTTCTTCCAGGCTTTGGACCACTTCTTGCAAGGATAAATATTTGATTCTCAACAAGCTGTGGAAAACACCTTTTATGATTTCATCACCACTCACTCTCCAGGCTTCTCTGCTACTGGCATAAACAAGCTACTGTTAAGATGGCAAAACTTTGTCGATAGTTTAGGTGCATACTTTGATTAATTGTACTGCTTTTAGTTTGAGCTATAATAAACTACACTTTTGATTCAAAATTGGACATTTCATATTTAATAACCTATCTTTCATAACCCCAAAAGTGGGGCTGATAGTAGTGTTACCTTATAGGATTCTTGAGGCAATTAAACAAGATGATATGTGTCGAGTATTGGAGCACATTCTGTTGCTCCAATGGTAAGCAGGCAATAAATGTTAGTAACCGTCATATGTATTATTGTTTTCTCTAAACTTTAGTATAAGAATATTAGAGGAGAGAGGGTCTCTCTCTCTCTCTCTAACATCATGAGCTATGAGAAGAACATGAACCTGGAATTGCCAGTGAATATTTTTCCATTTAAGGGAGACACAACTCACAGGAAATCAGGGCCCGGGTGGCTGGCAGTGTCGTAACAGCCCTTGAATGCTTGGATTCAGCCATTCCTGAAGGTAGTTTACCCCTGGACTTCCTACTTACTGGGTCAATAATCTTTGTTAGTTTGCATTGTTTCTCACACTAGCAAATAAATTGGTCCGGCCATTCCACCCAATCTAATATACTTTAAATTGTGCTGTCACCCTTTATCTAAAGCACCTCTGTGCTTATAATATTTGCCACTTAAAATCTGAATAAGCTTCCCAGTTTTTAAATAAATAAAATCCACATTCCTCAACCTGGTATTGAACATCCTTTTTGCCTCACTCCACATCTACTTCTCTAGCTTTATGTCCACTCTGCCTATATTCCTATTTATCCATCTTCCTGATAGGCTGGAAGGCATGTTTCTTGACCAGCTCCTTCACTGTGCTGCTTCTGTGCATGGCTGCCTCACCTGGAATGCTGTTCTGTCAGTACTTCACCTGTCCACTTAATAAAAGGACGTGCCATCCTTCAAGGTCTTGTGCAAATGCCACTTCTCTGAAAATTTGCTTTATTGGAGCTGGAAAGGGCTGTCATATCTCATTTAGCTCCTTTTATTTTACTCTTCCTATAGTATGCATCACTGCTATTTTGGTATCAATATTATTATTAGTTTAAAAATTTTAATATTTAAAAGATTTGTGTGATATCAATTCCTTTGTATTTGGAATGAAATCCTATGACTATTGTGTATAAAGCTACATATGATCTGGCTCTTTCCAGCTTCTCTGACATCATATCATATGATTGTTCCCTTGTCAAATGCACTCCAGCCACATAGGCCTTAATATTCTCTAGAAAACCCAGCTTTTCCTGCCATTGGTTAGCTATTTCCATTTGTCTGCCAGGCTCTGTTTCCAGATCCTTCCATGGCTGGTATCTCCTCATCATTTATGCTTTAGTTCTAAGGTCCTTTCTCAGAGAGGCCTTTCCTGGTCATCTAAATGCCCTTTACCTCTACTCTGGAATGACTATCACATTATCCTATGTTATTTTCTTTATAGATTATAGAATTTGCAACTATATTAAATTGTCATATTTGTTTGTTTACTCCTTGAATATCGGATTAGCCCTCTTCCCCTCCCAACTCCATGACACTACAAGTTCCACAAGGGCAGAGATCATTTGTTCTTGTTTAATGCCTTATTTCCATTACCTAGAACAAGGGTTAGCATACAGTCAGTGTTTCATAAGTATTTGTTAAATGAACACTTCCTAATGCCTTTACTAGATTATCTGTACTACAAAGGTAAGCCTATTTGCCTATTGTACCTCAATTATCATTATCAAATATCATACTTTCTGTATAATATGTACACAGTAAATATCTGACAAGTGAGCAGTTTTGCTCCTATTATGTTGGACCATATGAAATTGTCATTTTTGTATATCAAAATGATTAGATATTGGCAATTTCCTATGTTTCAACTAATATCTTAAACTGTTTTCCATAGAATTAAACTTACGTAGAGAAAGTACTGGCCATTGATTGCCTTTGACTCTTAGGAAGTGATCTCTGGGTGCCTAGAATGCCCTGCCTGGCAGGAGTGTCTTTGTTTGCCTGGGGGCTTTGGTACATGCCATATCAGTTTTGGACTCTGGAGGAACTGGAAAGTAAAGGCATTAGCCCAAACTTTTGGGAAGGTATGGTCAAGGTCAGCCACACAGGCAGTATGTGATCAGCCCCTAATAAAACCTCTAGATACCGAAGTCTTGATAAGCTTCCTGGGTTGGCGATACTGTGTGTGTATCACCACATGTTGATACTGGGAGAATCACACAGTCTGTGACTCCAAAGGGAGGGGATGGCCAGAAGCTCTGCATTTGGATACCTCCCAGATTCTACACTATGCATTTCTTCCTTAGCCTGATTCTAATTTGTACCTTTGCCTACAGTAAGAGTGACACTGAGTATAATAGCTTTCAGTGAGTCACTCTAGCACATTTTCAAACCAGACTGTGGTTGTATGCATCTCTGAATTTGTAGCCAGTTGATCTGAAATGATGGTGGCCCTGGGAACCCCTGAGGCTGCAGCCGGTATCTGAAGTGAGAGGAGTCTTGTGGGAACTGTTCCCTTAGACCGTGTAGTTTGCATAAATCCTTGCAGATTTAAACACTTATTTACTCAAGAATAAAGGCTGTGCTCATTTCATTATTCCCCAGTGTCTACCACAGTATTGTTCAGTTGGCCTCTAGAGACTTTCTTCCTACTTCAATATGTACAAATGCTCATTGGAGTAGACTGCTGAACTGCTCTCGTGAAGTAATTAGACCATCAGTATATATTTCACATTTAAAACAAAGTACTGAGTTGCACTTCATTCAGTCAAGTGCCAAAATCTACAGTACAGAAAATTCTGTGCTAGGACCTATTATTACAGAGTGAGATCGATATGAAAGAAGATGGGACTAGGAAAGGTTCTAGGCATAAACAAAATATGACGTGAGTTCTTGTTCTTGTTCTACTTGGTCTTTATCAGACACTAGTAAATGCCTAAAACTTTTTGAGTCAGCTCTACTCAAAAAGATGGAATTGGACCTCATACCATTTCCCCACCCTCAACCTTCCCAATGGTAACCATAATTTCACAAATTGTTCTTTTATCCCTAGGACATTACTGTCATCTTGTGATAGTTCTTCAGGTGGTAGCTGAGTTAGCAAGTGATGGGTAGGTGACTTTACATAGAAGTTTAAGGAGACTTTACACAAAAATGAAGTGCTTATCTTTCAACAGAGTTTAAACATAGATATTCCAAATTCTTATCTTTTCTATAATGTATCCAAATTTCCAGTCTGTTTTTTTTTTGGCAGAGAAGGAAGTTTTTTTTGGTCTATTTTTATATTTTAGCTTAACCATTTGTAAACTCTCCTAAAATTAGATGCTTTTTAAATATATTAAATGGAAGTCATCTTTTTTAATGATACCCTTCTTATTCTACTAATACAAAAGTAATTTCAATCAATATTTCTTATAAATAAAATAAATGGGCAAATTTATTGGAAATTAAATTTATTATTGGAAATTACTTCTTAGAAATCCCCTCCTTCAAAGCATTAATTATATTACATGGAACCCAAGATATTGACAGATATTAAGTAATGAAAAGACACAGCCTGTCGTCCTAAGGAGCTTACACTTTAAAGAAGGAGAAAGGAGTGATATAAAATATTGTGACTATGAATCCTGATACAGGTAGACTAATACTCAAGAACTGACCCTGCTATTTTCAGAGAGCTAGAGAAGTATCACATTAGAGTTACATTCAGTGGCAATTCAGAGTAATGAAAGAGTTGAAATCATTTCAACAAGAGTCGGTGTCTGTCTTTGCTTTTTAGTTCATCTAATTCAAATGAGAAGCTTGAATAATAAAGAGGATAATTTACATGGCTATAAAAATCCCTGGAACACATTTGAATTTTAAGTCATACATCTCAACTAGGTTGTATCAAAGCAGAAATTCTGAGTCTTTAGAAAATCAGCAAATTCATTAGCTTTCAAATCAGAGCAAGACTCTTCAATGGCACGTAAACATTCAATTTGGTTGTCATGATTTCCATGTTGAGTCTTCCAAAGAGATGTTTAGAAACTGTTTTACTTTGCTTCCCCTAAAGAACATAAATCAACTCTTTGATTTCTCTTTACTTTTTCTTCAATTTGTTAGGCTAGAATATAAAAAAGTTTATTGTAATCTTCAAAAGTAATCAACAGATATTTCTAGACCTTGAAAGTTACAGTGAGTTGTGAGACCAATGGAAGAAAGTACTCCCAACTTGTAGCTCAATATTAGCACATAAATATTAATGAGTTCAAATCATTCCCAAGATGTCAAGAATAAGAGATTATTTGGCAATATTTTCAAAATGCATCCATTGTGTGGATTCCAGGGTGAAACTCTTTGAGCTGTTAATAAAAAGCAGACAAATTCACTCTCCTCATCTGACTCATATCATGGCATAGGTTGCTCATAGGAGAGTACTTTTGGGGTTGCCTCTTTGCTCCTAATTATTGCTTTGTGGAAACTGGACTTGAGACTCAGGAGTAGATTCCCAATGACTTTGTCTGTAATATATGGCTCTTTTCACACAGCCAGGTGAATTAAAAGTAGATATTTGACCCAAGCTGGGCCAAAGCTGTATGCTAGGAATTATAGAATTGGAAAACAGTGACCAGAAAACTGAGGGTATTTGGGGCTGAATTTTGCAAATGGTAGAGCTCTTGTAGAAGGCCAATAAACTTTGATGCAGGAATCCTTGAAACTTTTCCTTCCTAAACCATCTCTTACTTCCAAGAAATACTCACAATCCTTCCAGTAATCGTCTTTCTCCAAGTCTCTACCCCTCATAAGCCAGACAGAAATAATTTCTGCTTGTTGTACTAAAAGAACCTGAAAGTTAAACAGTGATTACATTAGGACTCATGAATTTTACAAAAAGTAAAAAAAGTTCGTCCAAATATCCCTCACAATACAACAGAGGATGGATCTGCCCAGGCTGGGAATTATTGGAGCTACAGCAGAAGAAGATGTGATTCTCTGCCATCATCCAGATCAGAATACGAGGCAGATAAGGCTGGAAAGAAGGAGTAATAGGACACGACATGATAATGGCTACAAACACAGAGGTGAACAATTGAACAGTGTAAGAAGTAATGGAATAGCATACAAGTATAAGTTTGTGCCTTGAGTTTCAGATTATATTTTAAAATTCAAATAAATTGTTTATGCTTTTGTTGCAACAAATCCTGTAAAATGCTTTGTGTTAAATTTTACGGCTGTGAGAGACCTTAGATCATCTGGTTCAACTCCCTTATTATACACATGAGGCAAGTAAGGCCCACAGAATTTAAGTGACTTGCTTGGTGAAGAACTACAGTTATCAATTGTAGTGGAGTACTGTAATCGTAGTACTTTTAATTACATTGTTGTAAATTATATGCTTTGTACACTATATAGTTTAATTGGTTTTAATTAGAATTCACATTGTGATTTATTTTACATTCATATTAATTTATTAATTTTATACTTTTAAAAAATTTAAAGAGAAATACATCATTTCAGATATACTTGAGACCCCTGCGTGCTCCATCTAAATTTTATTGACATTTCTTTTCCATGCTGACTTTTCCTGCTTATCATTTCTGATACTTTTTTTTGACTATATATGTATGTGTGTGTGTGTTTATATATTAATATACTCTAATGTATATATCCCCTGTTGATGGACTTTTAAATCATCTCCAAGTTTTTATTATTAACACAGTGCTGCAATAAATATTCTTGCACATACCTATTTGTCAACACATAAGAGTTTCTTTATGGTATGTAGGAATAGAAAGGCTGAGTAATGAGTAGGAGCACTTCCAGCCTCACTAGACTTTGTCGAAGTAGTGGTTCCAAATTATGCTTTGAATTTGTCTTGTCTGACATACCTGTCAGACTTTAAGACATTTGTTAATCTAATCTAATGTGTGTGAAATGATATTTCATTGTGGTTTTATTTATTAGTTCTCTCAATATGAATGAGGCAACAATATGAATGGCCATAAAGATTTCCCTAAGTGCAACCTGCTGGTCTACAGACTCATCCTTATCCAGCAAATACCTGGCCCTCTCTCACTTATACTTCTGTTAGCCCCTTTCACTAAACTTAAACCTTTTTTTAGTTAAAAAAAATACGAATGAGGTTGAGAATCTTTTTTAATATCTAGAGCATGAAGCTTTCCTTTTCTGTATTTAAATTGTCTATTGAATTATTCTTTTTATTCTTATTGGTTTGTAGGTATTCTTCATATATTAATATAATCTGAATAGTATACACCTTCTTTAAACATGTGACTTGTTTTTTCCTTTTGATTATGTTATATATATAATTTGATTATGATATATATAAAATAGGCATTTTGGTTCAGAAGTCTTGCATTTTAATATAGTCAAATTTATCAATCTTTTTATTTGTAGTTCTTGCTTTTTGTGACTTAAGATATCCTTCTCTACCAAAATGTTTAACATTTTCTTTCTTACAAATAGGTCTTTACTCTACCTGTAATTTTTTTTTGTTTTCTTGCTTATCTGTATAGGTGAGTAAGGATGTAATTTCATTTCTTTTTACTAGAAGACCAATTAATTTAGCACCATTTAATAATTCACCTTTTCCCCACTTGTTTTCAGTAGTGTCTCTGTTATATGTCAAGTTTTCCTACGTGTTTAGGTCTATTTGTGGGATTTCTATTCTGTTCTCATTGGTTCATTTTCTATCTTTGTGCCAATACTACAATAACATAATTACTATAGTTTTGCAATAGATCTTTATACCTGGTAGAGAAAATCCTTGCAACATTGTATTTCTTTAAACATGTCTTGAATCCTGGGCCATTAGGTTCATTTTTTCATTCCTAACATTGTTTTCACTAATGCCATCTTATTTTTTTGCTGAGGATATATTTATCTTTCATTAATTATGAAAAATTCCACCCATTATGTTTTCATTTGTAATTCCAGTTTGCATTTCAATTTGCATTTTCTCTATTCTTTTTATTACTGCTGTCTTTAAACATAAATTGAATTTTGCATTATAATAATTATAATAGTGACTTTTAAAAAAATTTAGAAATCCTATGTGTTTATTTAAAAAGCTCTCTGATGATTTTATGAAGTTTTATTTTCTTTCATGTTTTCAATTTTTTTTGGTATGTGACATTTTTAATTTTTAATATATTTATTTTGAATATCTATTCAATAATTCTAGCATTTGGTATTATTGGAGAATCTAATATTGTTATTTATTATACCCAGTGGCACTTCTTCATTATGGACTTTTACCCCCTCATTTATTTTAAAATCTTGATTGTAAGCGCCTTTTCAATGAAACTTTCCAGTGAGAATTCTTCACAGCCAGACTGAGAACATTTTCCACTACAGAAATTTTATATTTGCTTTTTCCAGGCACTCCAGGGTTAGCCTGGGTTGGGAGCCATTTTTACATTGGTGACTAAGTCTTGAGGATTCCTCAGCCACACATGAATAGTGTAAGCTTAAACCTCAGTCCTCGGGTCTGTGGTTATAAATTTTAGTAGAAGTCCTTTTTACCTCTTGCCCAAACCTACATTAAGAGAGACAAGTCATCCTGTTGTATCCCTGTGCCAGTGTATATATTTTTTCCTGTTAACATTTTCTATGAAGGTATATCTCTTCGAGAGTGAGTTCCTGATTTACGTTAGGGCTACTAGTACTAATTCCCCATTTTGCAAGTTCTTATTTCTTGTGCATGTTTAAGTAATAAAATCAAAGTCTCTCATATTATTGAGTCAGGAGACACTCAGAATTATCTCAGAAGTCTACATAGTTTCTGTTCTGCTGCATCATTATCCCTTTGAGACTGCCCCCCACTTTTTGCTAATGTGTTGGAGTTTGCATGCAAAATTATATTTGTTATGTTTCTAGGTATTTTGTAGTGGGTGCTAATCAGTCCGCCACATTGCTGGAATAAAATTCAATATTAAACTTTAGCATATGAATTAGAGTTCAGCCGAATTATAACCTAAAACAGCATTTTTATCTGTAGGAAATTAACTATTTCCTAAAATATTTAAAGTGTTAAGACTTATTTTTGACAACTGGCATAGAAAGTTGCCCTACATATAAATACATATGGCAAACTCTCGTCAATAACAGTTGTTGGTGGATTAAATCATTCAAAAGCATAAATATTTCCCTTCTAATAAAATATTAGGTTTTAATATACTTTTTAAAAGGATGCTTCAAAACACCTGCAAATTTGTATTGCTAATATCTGCCCTTTAGAAACTATAATTAGCCAATCTTTAAAGTGAATCAGTGATCTGCCAGTGTTCTGATGGTACTCTTTTAACTCCAAATTCACATTTTATTACAATTTCAAGTCAACCAGTGTATATTTTCTGAAAAGTCCAGGATTTGAGCTCAATGGGTAGGGTACTGAGAGCAAGAAGCTCTCAGATTTGTAGTGATTTGCAAATAATGAAATAATGAAAGATTTAGGCCACTTGCCTTCAAGACATTGTGCCTTTTGTTTACTACTACTTTACTATGTAAGTGGCAGATTTATGAATACACAGTGTTATGGCTCATAGGTCCATCGTGCATTTCATTTAATAAGAGTGTATCATAGACATCAAATGGATGATGAAAAACATATGCATTCAGCAGCTAATTATAAATAAGCTGACCCAGTTTTGGCTTCCTTGCGTCCTAACCTTTGAACTACTGGAACATAAAATAAAAAGACTGAGTGAAGAGAACTATTTGAATTTTTATGGCCATGTGCTTATGTATTAAAGTAAATTGAAAAGATTAATGAGATGGGGCTTATTGTATAATACAAATTTGTCATAAACTTTGTAATGGTTCTCACTCTAAATGTTTCCCATTGAACTGGTAGAGTCATCACAACTTCCACATTTTGTTATTCTAACTCCAAGTTGGATAATCCTTAACATTATTACAGTTTTAAGGTATTAATAAATTTTAATATATGAATTGGAGTTAAAGTTATAACCTAATATAGTATCTCTGTTGATAGGAAGTTATCAATCATCTTCTTCCTAAAGTTTTTCAGACTGGCTATGAAAATTCTACTCATTGCCACTGAAAGTAGCTCTATTTAACAATATTATTTGTGCTACCTCCATTCATAGATTTAACTACTATTCAGAAACAAACTGATATCCACTCCCCTCCCAACTCCATGTCTTGATTCATCAGACCAAAATATGCAGTAATGAAAGTATACTTTCTATTAAATTTCCTCAGTCTGTTATTTTTGTTCAATTTTCTTCATGCTCATGTCCAGGGCTTTCCTGCTGTCATTTAAAACTTTTGTCTCAGATTATAGAAATTGATTTGAGTAAACTAAGTTAAATGAGCATTTTGATAATAATGTATAGTCACGTTTCAAGAGAATCCCTGATGATGACTATACTAATCCAAAGACCTGGATCTATGAATGTGGTATTTCAGACACACTGGAAGCTATTTGGGGAGATACTTTGGCTTTTCAAGGCCTTAGTTCTTCCTTATAGCAACCCATGTCTACCTCCAGGCTTCCTAAGAATCCAACACTGTAGTACTTTCTGCCCTTCTTTTACATTCACTCCTAAAAAGTTTATTGACAAGCACAGCTTCATGTTTAGGTTTGCTCTTAATTCTTCATCTCCAGTGATTAGTCCAATATTGAACTTTGGCATTTTTACTGTTCATTTCATTTTATGTTTGGGTCACCACTCAATTCCTAAGGTCATAATTTGATTAAGGTTCAAAACCTTTCACTAACTGATTTCTGAAATTAAGCATAATGTGATTTATAAGCCTCCAATATAGCTATGCAATCTCAATATGTGAAAATCCAGATTTTTTTAAAAAAACCTCTTAGAGATGAGCATTCATTTAGAGAAAAAAATTGAAAAATTCCTTGGAACAGTGAGTTCTCTAGTGGTTGTAATTAAAATCTTCAAGGTTGGGAAAAGAGTAGCCATTGGCATAAAAGAGCACATGTAAAGAGTGAATATAGAAATAGTGAATAAAGGAAGGGTCCAAAGCTACTGCAGAGGCCTCAGCAAAGGAAGGTTGTATGCAAACATGTAGTGCCAAAGGTTCAAAATGAGCACATTTTCCAGAATGTACAAATGGAGCAAGTGTTGTAGAGCATTCCAAGTGATAGGAAGTCATCAAAATTCCAAGAATTCATTCATTCATTCATTCATCCATTCTTTATTCATTTACTGAAACAAACAAAGCACCACTTTTGAGCTAGACATTCTGCTAGACACTACAACTACTTGATGAACTACAACACTTGCTTGCAAAGGGCTTAGAGGCTTGGTTGGCAATAAGAGTTTAAAAATCAGGAAGCAGTACTTGATGCATTTATAGAGAAACTGGGATAGTCCCTATGTGGACTGGAGGAGCAGGGAGGACCACAGTATTTCAGTATGGTAGCAAGGAAGGAGGCCAGGGTGCCTAGACTACTGCTACATCAAGTGAAGAACAAGCCCAGAACCATAAGAGGGTTGTTGGGAAGGCAGAGGCTGCCTGCTTGGCTCCTAAATGCTGTTTTAGGCCAAGGACAGACTGTAATGAGCTTTTTTGTTAGTCTAGTACAGAAGAGCTTCATACAGTGAAATTTGCAAATGTAAGGAACTGTCATTTCTTGAGATTAGCTCCTTTCCATTTTCTTTAAAAGATGATGGTGATAGGTAGTTTAAAAAAAGTCTCTGACAAATTAAAAATTTGGCGACTTTATCTGGATCATCTATTTCTTTTTAAATTTGGTTGGTCTATAAAATCCAAACATCGGCCAGGTGTCATGGAGTGTGCCTACACTCCCAGCTACTTGGGGGTTTGAGGGGGAAGGAATGCTTAAGTCCAGAAGTTTGAGGCCAGCCTGGTCAAGACAGTAAGACCCTATGTCTAAAAACCAAAACAAATGAAAGATCCAGACGTCTAAGATTTATTATCATAATCCAGGACGTGGTGATCCAGCACCACAGCCACAGGACAGGTTCAAGACAGCAACTACACTGCAAGCTCGGAGGCCTCCTTAGCCACCCTCTTCTCCGTGTTCTGGACTCTCTTTCCTCCCTGTTCTGTCACTCATGTTTGCTCTCGCAATCTCCCCTCTCTGTCTGCCCACATTTAAATTCCCAATTTCTGCCATTCATGTAGTTTCCCTCCAGCTGTTTTTCTTTCCCAGCCTCATTGCATTCAAACCTTTCTCTCCCCTCCTCGGTCACAGGTTTCCTCTGCCCGCTTCAACCTGCGTTTGCCTCCCATCGTAACCACGCTCACCAGAGTCACCGTGGACATTCGCCTGCTTTCATCTTATTCAACTTTAGGGACCATTTTCAATAGTGAACTATTTTTTTTTTTGTTTGTTCTACTTGAACTGCTCTCCCTCTCTTGATTCTATAATTCTACATTTTCTTGGATATTTCTCCTGCCTCTGCAACTTCCTCACTGATTTCTGAATGCACATGGGATAAAGTTGTACACACTCCTGTGTTTCTCCTTCTTTCTCCCTTTGGATATATTATGGCTTTCCTAAACTTTAATTAAATATGGTTTTAAAAATTTGCTCAGAATGAACCTGGAGGATGTTATGATAAGTGAAATAAGCCAGACAGAGAGAGACAAATACTGTGTGATATTATTTACATATAGAATCCAAAAAAAATTGAACTCATGGAAACAAAGTAGAAGAGTGGTTGCTGGGGCCTGGGGCTGTGGGTAGGAGAAATGAGGAGAGGTTGGTCAAAGAGTACAAAATTCAGTTATGAGAGGAGTATGTTCTGGACACCTAATGTGTAGCATGGTGACTACTTAATGATACTGTATTGTATATTTGAAATTTGCTAAGAGAGTAGATCTTAAGTGTTCTCATCCCCTACCAAAGTAACCATGTGATGTAAGCAATGGTCCCCAACCCTTTTGGCACCAGGGGCTGGTTTCATGGAAGACAATTTTTCCATGAATGGGCAGGGGGCAGGGGGGTGAAGGGTGGGGATAGGGTGAGGCGGAGCTCAGGTGGTGATGGGAGCAATGGGGAGCAGCTGTAAATACAGAGGAAACTGCCCTTGCTCGGTTGCCCGCTGATCACCTCCTACTGTGTGGGTCCCCAGTTCCTAAGTTTTACAAAAGATAATTTTCCACGGACACAGGGAGGAGGTGTGTGGGGGGGCACCATAGATTAATGGATATGTTAATTAGTTTGATTGTGGTAATCATTTTACAATGTATACATATGTCAGAATATCACCTTGTACACCTAAAATATATACAATTGTTGTCAATCATATCCCAATAAAACTGAACAGAATCTGCCCAGTCTAACTAAATCAAATAATAGATTTACCTTCCTTTTATACTTTCCATTAAGTCTCTGCATTTAGAATCTATATTGCAACCAAAGTGAAAAGTTGTCAATCTCAATAAAGTTAAAAGTGAAATGACTTTAGATATTTTTACATCTCTGTGTATTCGTGGTGGCAGTGCGCATGGAAAATGCTGTCCTCAGCACCAGAGAGCGCGGTGCTGTCTACAGCACTAAAATGCCTGACCTAGAAAAGTCAAGTGTGAGTCAAATTCTCTCATGTGTCAAATGAAGAGACTGTCGTCTAAATAATTCAGGGATTTGATAGGGGATTGGACTTTGAACTGATCAAAATTAAGTTTCCTGTATCTGGGGGAAGGGAATTTAAAATAGAAATAAAGTTAATTACCAAAAAAACAGAGGAAATTTACATTCTTGAGTTTGTCGCCAGAGATGGATTTTACATAATAAACACACACACACAGACACACACGCCTTTTCCCCACTTGCTGACACATGGCTATTTTTACCCAGAAGTAAAGATACCTTAAACAAAGAGAGACCATGTGGCATTCGGCATAGTCCAGTCTTTGCATAAAATTAAAAATTTTTTGAGATTAAGGGTGAAGTCCACAAGAAAACTCTGATTGTCAGTACTCATTAAACTCCCGCTTTGAATCCTAAGGTATTACAAGTTCAGAAGTAGTTATTAGTGAGCCAATACCAACAGCTGTGGTCAGTTAATGAGGTAAGAATTAAACAGAAGAATTAGAAAATGATGATTGTATAACTA
Source organism: Cheirogaleus medius (assembly GCA_008086735.1). Classification (NCBI taxonomy): domain Eukaryota; kingdom Metazoa; phylum Chordata; class Mammalia; order Primates; family Cheirogaleidae; genus Cheirogaleus; species Cheirogaleus medius. The sequence goes on from VBSM01001124.1 coordinate 22,775,332, forward strand.
AATAACTTCAGACTTGTATTTTGATTACATTTATTTCAATTAAAGATCTGTACAATTTCCAATTCTACATAATGTGAGAAAAGTCTGTCAAAATTGAAAGGAAAAAAGAACATGAAACAAAACATACATTGCGTTATAAGTTTGCACCAGATATTTTGAAATTAAAAGTGCTAAGCAGTTTATTTAAATAAATTGGATTTCTTCTTTAAGAGTCAAAGTAGGAAAATACTTAAATCAGATTACAAATTAGATTAGGGCTAAGGATTAGATGTCATTGAAATAGTGACTATCTTTCCATAAATATATATTCCTCATATATTGTCCATTATATATATTCCATTGCCTCTATTTTTAAAAGGTTTTTATTTCTCACTTACCAGAAAGCATAATTGGATATTTCTAATCAAGGAAAAAAATAAATCTATTAGTTTGATTCTGGGGTTCCAGGATTTTCCAGAGAACTGAGATACTTTGGCAAATTTGTCTTTGGTGTCCTAACAAATTTTCCTTTGTGTATTTTGGGGGTGTCAATTTCAATGTCTTAGTCAACAAGAAAGCCTTTTGGGGATCTACAGTAAGCTGCAATGAATCATAGAATCATAGGGTTGGAAGGGCATCCAAAAGTAATCTAATTCTACTCTCTGCTTCCAGGCAAGATATCAGAATTATACTTTACCCTGTTTCTAAAGTCTGAAAGAAGGAAATAGAATAATCTAGAATATATGAACTAAGTACTTATTATAAGGTTAACTATTGAAATTCTTGTATCTCTTATAAACCTTCTATACTAGATTGAGATCTGTAAGTAAATTCAGGTGAGGTTGTTTGCTTTGCTTCTTTTGCAGATTGTATTCTTTACTGGATCAAGGTCTATCAGTGAAAATAGGTGAGGTTGTTTGTTTTGCTTCTTTTGCAAATTGTATAATTCTATTATTTAACCTGAATATTTTTTATCAGTTTATTTCATGATACCCTGGTGTTATGATAGCCAAAGTCAGTACTAGCATCCTAAGGAAGTATATTATCACTGCTATGGTTTAATAGTCCACATTTTTATCTGTATACAACCAAATTTCCTTTAGATAATTTCTAGTTTCTTTCAAGTACTGATCCTGTACATGCATGCTGATTTGTATATTACCTAAGAAAAAAGACTAACAAAACTTTCCCAGTCATTCTAGTCAATCAAAAGTGTGCCTTTTTATTTTTACTTTTTCTAAATTCATTGACAAAATTGTCCTAGGAAAAGATATCATTCAATATAACCCGTGGAAATATGTTATACAAATAGATTAAAATACTTTATAGCAACTGCTATAAACTTTAGTTTGCAAAGACTTCAAATAAGACACCATCATAAATCAAATATGGTCTTGAGTTATCAGATTGTTCTCAATGTGGCATCTCAACATTTGGAGCAGTGAGGTGAACCAGAGGCATTAGGAAAGATTTTTAAAAGGATTATTCAACCAGTTACCCTTTAGAGGAAATGTGCTGGTCTTTAGATTCAAGAAAACTCCACATTTCAAATAAATCTGTCCAGCAAATAGCAAACACCCCCTTGACTCAGCTGGTTAAAATAAAAATCTCTTGCTTTTTCTACCCTGGAGAGCTGGGTTACTATCACAAGACTGTGATCCAAGTTGTGGATTAAGAGAGATGATTGCAACACTAATATACTGGAGTCTTTTGTAATTTCTTTTTCCTTTATACTTTACCATGTAAACAGCATAGAAAAAGCCCTCAGAGTTTCTAAGGGCAGTATGATCAGTGGAGAAATAATAAAGCAATGGGAAAAAAATCCTTTTTTCATCTATTGTGATGCACTTTTTGGCTGCACAGAGAGTTCAGAGATGTGGAATTTGTAATGTGGAAATGCTGAACTGTCTGTGATGGGTGCTGGAGACCAGGCCAGAGAGCATGAAGCATCCCTTGCTCAGATCACAAAACATCCCTTGAGAGAAACTAAGAGGAATCTTCTCTCAGAGACAATTTATCTTGCAATGCAAAACCACCTGAAATTGACATTAGAGCACCTGCTGTATAGATCAAAGTGAAATTCAGCATTTTTTAAGTCACAATTTTGGTAAAGCTTTAAAAATTCACTTTTAGTTTAAAAAATGAAGATGAATGCCAGTGTTTATTGAGCAACATGTGCCAATATGTTTACATAAATAAAATGTGGTATACCCATACAATGAAATATTGTCCAGTCAGAAAAAGGAATTAAGTGCTGATGCATGCTACAACATGGATGAACCTTGAAGACATTGTGCTAAGTGAAAGAAGCCAGACACAAAAGACCACATATTCCATGATTCTATTTACATGAAATGCCCAGGATAGGCAAACCATAGCGACAGAAAGTAGAACAGTGATTGCAAGTGGGGAGAGGAGAGTGGGCAGTGACAACTAATGGGTACTGGGTTTTTTTGGGGGAATGATAGAATGTTCTGGAATTAGTGATGATGGTAGCACAACCTTGTGAACATAGTAAAAACTGCTGAATTGTGCATTAAACAATTGCAACCTTTCCATGTGGGCCTTCTTTCACTTTCCTAAATAAAAGAGTAGCTGAAATGAAAACAACATTATCTTTTATGGATGAATTAAGGTATAAATTAATACCTTAAATACAAGGTAGAAAGAAGTATCACAAGGATGAAGCACACCAAAATTCTATAACACTCTTTTTGCCTTATGTCTTACAATTGAGGTCTTTAATCCAATTAATAATTTTGTTTCAAATGCCAGTATATCTTTCTCATTAACAAAACTATTTCATGAAATTGGCGTAATGTTGGTAATTATTGAAGCTGAAAAATGGAAAATGAGGTTCATTGTTGTATTGTTCCTACTTTTAATGTATGGGTGAAAATTTCTGTAGTACAGGTTAAACATCCTTAATCTGATAAAATGAAACCCCAAATGCTCCAGAATCTGAAATTTTTAAGCACTGATATGATGACACAAGGGGAAAATTTCACACCTGACCTCGTGTGATGGGTCACAGTCAAAACCCAGGTGCACAACACACAGTTTATTCAGAGTCCCAAAGGGAAAAAAAGACTTTCCCAGTCCTCTGCAATGCATCTTTTCTATGTGAGTCCAGATTCCCCCACCCAAGCATACTCAGAAAGGTGTGGAGCAAAATAAGTCAGACATGAAAGAGGACATACTATATATTTATGTGAAATTCACAAACAGGGGAAAAAAATCCATAGCGACAGAAATTAGAACAGCGGTTGGGTATGGGAGGTCATGACTGGAAAATTTCTAAGGTGAGGAAAAGATTCTGTAGGCACATTTCACTGATGGAAATTTTACCTCCATTATGAAAGTGCTAATCCAAAGGGTAATAAAATGGTACAAGTGCAGGGCAGAAGTACCAAAGGCAAGTTCCCTATTATGCCCCACATGAAGCCAAGACCAAAGACATGGGCAGCTGAGATAGTAACACCTTTGCTTTCTGATGGTTCCGTGTACACAAAGTTTGTTTCATGCACAAAATTGTTATTAATAAAAATATTGTACGAAATTACCTTCAGCCTGTGTATAAGATGTATATGAAACATAAATGAATTTCATGTTTAGACTTGAGTACTTTCCCCAAGATATCTCATTATGTATATGCAGGTATTCCAAAATCCAAAAAAATTTGAAATCTGAAGCACTTTGAGTCCCAAGCAATTTGGATAAGAGATATTGAGCCTGTAAGAAATTAAAGAAAATAGATTACCTGGTTGAGGAAAGCCTTATTTTCTTAAATAAGTTGAAGTATTTTTTTTTTTTTTTTGAGACAGAGTCTCACTCTGTTGCCCGGGCTAGAGTGAGTGCCGTGGCATCAGCCTCGCTCACAGCAACCTCAAACTCCTGGGCTCGAGCAATCCTCCTGTCTCAGCCTCCCCGGTAGCTGGGACTACAGGCATGCACCACCATGCCCGGCTCATTTTTTCTATATATTTTTAGTTGACCAATTAATTGCTTTCTATTTATAGTAGAGACGGGGTCTCGCTCTTGCTCAGGCTGGTTTTGAACTCCTGAGCTTGAGCGATCCGCCCGCCTCGGCCTCCCAGAGAGCTAGGATTACAGGCGTGAGCCACCGCGCCCAGCCTGTATTTTTTTCTTTTTTGCATTTTCATAATGGATTTTATTTTATATGGATTTGTTTTGCCTGTTTGTAAATTTCACACATATATATAATATGTCCTCTTTTATGTCTGACTTCTTTTGCTCCACATAATATTTTTGAAGTTTATCCATATTGTTGAATGTATTTGTATTTCATTTTTTTTTAATTGCTAAAGAGCATTTTGTTATATGCCACAATTTGTTTATCTGGTCTCTTGCTGATGGACATTTGAACATTAGTTTTGGTAATTTTGAAAGAAAGCTATTATGCATGTTCTTATATAAGTCTTTTTGTGGACACATGTTTTCATTTATCTTAGCACATACAAAGCAACTAAAAAGAATTTTCTAAAGTGTTATACAAATTTACACTCTCCCAGTAGTGAATGAATGTTCAAATTGCTCCATATCCTCAATAACATTTTGTTTTGTTAGTTTTACTTATTTTAGCCAATCTGGTAGACGTAAAATAGTACGTAAATATGGTTTTGCTTGGCATTTCTCTGATGACTAATGATTTTGAAGATCTTTTAATGTACTTATTGGCCACTTTACTATCATATTATGTGGCTTTTCATGTCCCTCACTCATTTGAACAATTAGGTTGTCTGATAGTTGCTTCTTTTAGTTCTTAGTCAGATATATGTATTACAAATATTTTCTGTCAGTCTATGGCATGCATTTTCATAATTTTAATTATGTCTTTTGATTAGCAGAAATTTTAATTTTGTTTTTTTTGAGACAGAGTCTTGCTCTGTCACCCTGGCTAGAGTGCCGTGGTGTCATAGCTCACAGCAACCTCAAGCTCCTGGGCTCCAGCAATCCTCCTGCCTCAGCCTCCCAAGTAGCTGACACTACAGGCATGCGCCACCACGCCTGGCTAATTTTTCTATTTTTTTGTGGAGACAGAGTCTCACTCTTGCTCTGGTTGGTCTTGAACTCTTGGCCTCAAGTGATTCCCCAATCTTGGCCTCCCATAATGCTGAGGGTGACAGCGTGAGGCATGGTGCCCTGCCTAGAAATTTTAATTTTGATGAAGTGCAAATTAGCAATTAAAAAATGTTCAGTAATAAGTAATTTCCCTACCCTATTTTTTTTCTTCTAAAAGCTTAATAGTTTTTGTTTTTACATTTAGATATAGGCTACTTCAAGTTATATCATTTGTGTACAATGTGAGGAAGGCTCCAAGGTTTAACTTTTCCTGTATGTTTATCCAGGTATTCCAGTATCTTTTGTTGAAAAGTCTTTTCTTTCTCATTGAATAGTCTTGATACCTTCATCAAAAACCAATTGACAGGGTTCAAGGGCAATATATGTAACCTTAACATTTGTACCGCCATAATATGCTGAAAAGAAAAAACAATTGACAAAATCTATTTGAATCTATTTCTGGACTGTATTCTGTTTTCTTGATCTATTTGCTTATATTTATGATCCAATTATCTGTATTGATTACTGTAGCTGAAAAGTAGCTCTCAAAATCAAGCTTGAATCAACTTTGTTATTTTTCTTGATTGTTTTGATATTTTAGCTTTTGTGCTTAAATATAATTCTAATTGTCAGGTTATATTTCAAAAACCTGTTGGATTTTTGATAGGAGTTACACTGAATTTATAGCTCAATTTGGGAAGAATTATCTTCCTAATCAAACTGACTTTTTAAATTCATGAACATGATATATATATTCATTCATTTATGTCTTAGATTTATCTCAACAATGTTTTATAGTTTTTAGTGCAGAGGATTTGCATCTTTTGTTAAATTTATTCCTAAGTATTTTATGTGTTTCACGTTGATACATTTCATGTTATAAATGGAATTGTTAACAAATTTTATTTTTCATTTTTGGCTGCTACTATATTGAAAGACAATGGTTTTTTTATATTGACTTTGTATCCTACAACTTTGCTAAACTCATATATTAGTCATAGTTACTGTTTTGTATTTTTTATGTACAAGATCATATCATCTGTGAATAAAGACAGTGTTTTTCCCTTTCCGATTGGTATGATTTTTTTTCTTGCATTATTGCTTGGTTAAAACTTCAAGTACAATGTTGAATAGAAGTGGTGAGAATGGCAATATCAGAGCACAATTATTTAATATCTCACCTTTAAGTATGATGTTAGCTATAAGTTTTTTGAGATATTTCAGATTGAGAAAGTTTCCTTACATTTCTAGTTTGCTAGAGTTTATTTTTTAAATCATAAATGGTTGTTAAATGCTTTTGTCTGTATCTGTTGAGATGATTGTATGGTTTTTTGCTTTCTTCTATGAATATGAAGAACTAAAATAATTCTAAAACATTCTATGTTTCAATTATAGACATGAAAAATTATACATTCCTATTAAAAACAAGTTTAGCTGGATCTAAAAAATAGATATGTTGTGTTTTATCATTATTCAGTTTGAAATATGAATAATTTCTTTGATTTTTTTCTTTGACTCATGAGTTCTTTACATGTGTATTGTTCAATTTCTACATACTTGTTTTACAATATATTTTATTATTTATTTCTAATTTAATTTTATCATTGTTAGAGAATGTGTTCTGTAAGACTTCAATCTTTTGACATGTATTAAGACACATTTTGTTACTCAAGATATAGTCTATATTTGTGAACATCAGATAAATACTCAAAAAGAATGTGTCTATTTTGCAGGTGTAGTTTAATGTTCCATAAATGTTAGTTAGAGCAAAGTCATTTATAGTATTGTTCAAATATTTTATATTTCAACTGGGTCTCTTTCTAGGTGATCTATTAATTACTGAGAGAGATATTCAAATAGTCACACTGAATATGATTATTTTCTTTCTCTTTAGTTATGTTAATTTTTGTTTCACATATTTGAATCACTGTATTAGACATTTCTCTGGTAATATCTTGAAGTCTCCTTCTTTAAATATTGATGTAGCCACTTCAGTTTTCTTGGCTTAACATTTGCTTTGGCATATCTTTTTAACTTACTGTGATTTTATCTATAAAGCGTATCTCTTAAAGACATCACATAGTTTTATTATTTTTTAAAAATCTGATCTGACAATCTCTTTTAATTGGAGAGTTTAGTTTATTTACATTTAATGTAATTATTGATATGCTTGGATTTAAGTCTATCATTTCCTACTGTTTATTTCAGTCATGTATTTTTGTTCCTTTTCATCCTTTTTTGGGGGGTAATCAAATTCTTTTAGCATTCTTTTTAATTTTTCAATTTTTTTAACTACATCTACTTTAGAATATCTATTATATTTGTATTACATTTTTTTATTTCAGCATATTATGGGGGTACAAATATTACGGTTATGTATAT
>VBSM01001124.1:22782874-22823829 GCA_008086735.1 Cheirogaleus medius
TATTTATTTTTGTTGCTGCTGTGATTGCCTTTGGGGTCTTCTTCATAAATCTTTTGCTTAGGCCAATGTCTAGAAGAGCATTTCCAACGTTTTCCTCCAGAATTCTAATAGTTTCTCACCTAAGGTTCAAGTCTGTTACCCAGCGTGAGTTGATTTTTGTGAGAGGTGAAAGGGGTGGGTCCTGTTTCAGTCTTCTACATGTGGCTATCCAGTTTTCCCAGCACCATTTATTGAATAAGGATTCTTTTCCCCAGTGTATATTTTTGTCTACTTTGTTGAAGATTAGTTGGCTGTATGAGGATGGTTTTATATCTAGGTTCTCTGTTCTGTTCCACTGGTCAGTGTCCCTGTTCTTGTGCCAATGAAAGCCAAGAACCAAATCAAAGACTCAATTCCCTTCAAATTAGCAACAAAGAAAATAAAGTACCTAGGAATATAGTTAACTAAGGAGGCAAAAGACCTCTACAGGGAGAACTATGAAACACTGAAGAAGGAAATAGCAGAGGATGTAAACAGGTGGAAGAATATACCATGCTCATGGGTCAGCAGAATCAACATTGTTAAAATGTTTATTCTACCCAAAGTGATCTACAGAGTCAATGCAATCCCTATTAAAATACCATCATCATTTTTCACAGACATAGAAAAAATAATTTTACACTTCATATGGAACCAGAGAAGACCCCACATAGCAAAATCAATCCTAGGCAATAAAAACAAAATAGGAGGCATCAATTTACCAGACTTCAAACTATACTACAAGGCTATAGTAATTAAAACAACTTTTTATTATATTACATTTTTACTGCTTTATTTAGAGATTAGCAATATGTCTTTACTTGGTACTAATTACTTAGAGTTAATATTGTACTCACTTCATTTCAAATGTAAGACATTTTTTAATAGTATAATTCTATCTGCATCCATCCTTTTTGTCATGTATTCTATATCTACATAGATTACACACTGATCTTAAATGTAAGTTTACACAAATCAACGAGTTTTCTTTTGGAGAATTTAAGAGAAGAAAAAAGAGACTTATTTTATTTAAGTACACCTTTACCATTTTTGGTTCTTTTCATATCTTCTTATAAATCTGAATTTCTACCTGGTGTGATTTCCCTTTAACTTAATGAACTTCCTTTTGCATTTCTTTTCTTTCTTTTTTTTTTTTTAATTTCTCTGTACTGTAGGTTTTTTTTTTTTTTTACTTCAAAGTATTATGGAAGTACAAATGATTTTGGTTACATGGATCACTTTTGTAATGCTTGAGAAAGGCTTGCAAGTGTGCCTGTCACCCAGATAGTGTTCATTGTACCCGTTAGATAGGTTTTCACTCACCCTCTTCTCTCCCCCTCCTGTTTGATTTCCATTGAGTTATACTTCCCTCTATGCATGTGTGTTGTGTGTTCATTGATTAATTCCAGTTGAACAGTGAGTACATGTAGTGTTTGTTTTTCCATTCTTTAGATACTTTACTTAGCATAATGGTCTCCAGTTCCATCCATATTGTTGCAAAAGGCATTGAGTCATCCTTCTTCACGGCTGAGTAGTATTCCATGGTATACATATACCACTTTTTTTTAAGAATATTATAGGGATACAAACATTTTCATTATATGAATTGCTTGTACAGTTTGAGTGAAAGTTATAAGAGTTTCCTCACCGAGATAGTGTGCATTGTACCTGTTAGGTGTGAATTTACCCATCCCTTCCTTCTCCTTTCCACCTGCTTGATTTCTGTTGAATTTTACTGTCATATGTACATGAGTGTTGCTCATTTAGTTCCAATTTAATAGTGAGTAAATGTGGCATTTATTTTTCCATTCTTGCAATACATCCCTTAGGAGAATGGTCTCTAGTTCCATCCAGGTTGTTACAAAAGGTATTAGTTCACCATTTTTTTTATGGCCGAGTAATACTCATGGTATACATATACTACATTTTATTAATCCACTCATATATTGATGGGCACTTGGGTTGTTTCCACATCTTTGCAATTGTGAATTGTGCTGCTATAAACATTCTACTGTGAGTGTCTTTTTTATGCATTTCTTTTAATGTATGTGTACAGACATAAATTCTTTTAGTTTTTGTTTATCTTAACATATCCTTTTCACTTTCATTTTTGATGGATACTTTCAATGCATATAGAATTCTAGGTTGACAACTTTTTTCTTTCAGCACTTGAAAAATATTATTCCATTTTATTTTTTTTTCTGGCATCCATTGTTCTAGATGAGGAGACAGTACCCATTTCTACTGATGTAATCCTATATGTAGTGTATCTTTTTTCCTCTGGCTCCTTTTAAGATTACCTTTCTGTTTTTGTTTTTATCAGTTGAATCTATGTGCCTTGTTATGCTTGGTATATTTGTTTTTATCCTGCTTGAATTTCAATAAACTTCTTCATTCTTTAAGCTAATATTTTGCACTAAATTTGTGAATATTTTGGTCATTATTTTCTCAAACATTGTTTTCTGTCCAATTGGCTCTTTCTTCAATGCAAGGAGTTTCAATTACAAATGTATTGGACCAGTTAATATTTTTCCACAGACCACTGAACCTCTATTCATTTTATTTTATTGTCTTTTCTCTTTATTCCTCAGATTGAATAATTCCTATTGACTGTCTTCAAGTTCACTGAAGTGCTTGTCTGCCACCTTCAAAATTCTGTTAAGACAATGCAGTTAATATTTTTTTAACATATACTTTTCAGCCCTACAACTTCAACTTAGCTCTTCATTGTGTTTTTAATGTGTGTTCTGATAATCCTCATCTGTCTATTTATTATATTCATTATAGTTATCTTTTTATTTATGTTTTTGCACATTTATAATCATTGGGTACATTAATCCTACCATCTGAATCATCTTGAGGTTTGTGTCTACTGATTGCTATTTCTTTGACCTTCAGTCACATTTTCTTGCTTCTTCACATATCTTATGAATTTTTTATTGCATGCTGGGCATTATTTGTGACAAGTTATAGGGGCTTTGGAGTCTGTTATCTTTCTTCAAAGAGTGATGTTTTTTGTTTTAGGGGGCGTTTGAATTACAGGCTGATTATGTTGGGTTAGTGGAGTCTTAGGTTTACACTTTATTAGGACATATCTGCTTTGATTTTGTTCTTAGTCTTTGTTCTGGGACATAGACTACTCACAAGGAAGGGGTTCCAGAGTTCTGGAGTTTCTGTGGAGAGCCTGAGGCATTTCTAACCCCTATATAACTATAACTTGGTGCAATTCATTTTTCAAACTTTGTTTTCCTTGTAGTAAGCACCAGCTAAAAGTAGTGTTAATTTCAGGGGGGAAAAATAAAAAATTTGAAAATCTTAATGGTTTAAATGTGTAAATAAAAATACAGCTTTACTGGATATTTTATTGGGAAATCTCAAAAAAAAACCCAGCATTTTTTAATAGAAATTGATTATTATTAATAAAATTGTATCTACTCGGGCTATATTAAATTAAAACACAATATATATAAAGCACTTATTATAGAATTTAGCATTATTGTAATAGCCCAATATATGTTTGTTATCATCCATCCATTCATTCATTCCATTGCAATGATTTGTTAATTACTGATTATGTGCTGGGTGCTGTGCTAGTCACTAGGAATTCAAATATTTGATTTGTTAAAGGTAGTAGACTTTTTGCTGAAAATTTTGTATGTTTGTATTGACTTTTCCATATGACTAACCAATATTTGGTATTTACTCTCCCTTGGCAAGCCAAATTGAAATCAAGAGATGTTTTAGTTCCAGGTTTGCTACTCTGTCCTCATATGATTTAGGGCAAGCCAATTTCTCCCTTTAGCTTTCAGTTCCCCATCTACAGAATGAGAGTATTTCACTAGGTCAATGGAGCCTGAATTGTTTTTAAAATTTGAAGATGCCCCAGGCCCAGCAACAATTTTACCCCCATATTCCTACTAAGATGTTAATTGAGAAGTTAGATCAGAAGGATAGTAGTCATCCTTTTGTAGACAATCTTTCTGCTATCTTATTATCTACAGATCTGAAGAAAACACACACATACACACACAGAGGAAACTATTCTAAAGACCCAAGGGAAAATTCCCTCTGGAGCCAAATCTGGGAATCAAAATATTTATTAGGTATAGTATGTAAACAAGAATTATTGCAGATAATCAGCTAATTCTGTTTTTGTCTTGTTATTTAACAAATATCTAGTGGTATTTAAGCCTGTGGTTAAATTTTTTTTTTTATAAGAGTTGGACCAGGGAAAATGTTTGCTAAAATATAAACTATAGAAATGAATCTGAACACATTCCAAATGTGCTTACCTGGGAGGAGTTCAGAGTAATGAAAGAGGAAGTAAGCTTGGGGGCGGGTGGCTCAGAAATGAAAGTGTACTTTGTGGGTCAGAAATATGCATAACTTGGGTTTGGCTTCTATCGGATGAGGGAGAGAAGGGCAAGGGGAAGGGGAAGGAGCCAAAGTGTGAGGATTTAAAGCCAGAAACAAGCTAATTTTAGATTATAGACATTAGAGATGGAAAAGATCCACAGGATTATATTACCAAACCCATTCCCCTGCCAGTTCAGGACACATTTGAACAAAGAGAAGATGAGATTTGAAACTGACCTCAACCAATGGTCATATGATGGGGGCAGGCTGTTGTACGCTGCTAGATGCATTCACGAGGGTGGTGTTCTTCCTGATAAGCTAAAGGGTAACAGGGGATATATTTAGGGATCATAAATAAGAAAGATGGATTTAAGTTTCTGCTCAGTCATTGCTGTGGGCTCAAAAATGATGTGAATAAAAATTGATTCAAGTGGATACTACTTAGGACGAATCAAATACTTCTGCCTCTTGAAAAGAAGCTGGGATAGAAATATTTGAAATCAAGAGAAAAGTATTCTGGAAATGTCTTCTTGTTTTTTAGATAGTATGGTTGCCATGTTTTGTTCTTAAGGTTCCTTGTCCACAGGATCGGGGCTGTGAATGAATAGTAGTGTTTGTGCCACAATGTCCCAGAAAATTTGTTCCATAATGTCAGTCTATGGACTGATAAAAACTACACAAGAGAAAAATAAAGACAATATGAATTCTCCAGAGAGCTAATTTTATTAAAAGTAAAAGATTCACCTTAATCTGAGAATAAGATCTCATATTTTTGCTTTTAAAATATCCTTCTCTTTTTTTTTTAAAGAAAAAATAGTAGTGGAACATATATTTTTAATCATCTTTTTGGCAAAATGAAAGTTGATAAATAATCCTATATAAATCCCTGCATTAAAAAAATGAGTCTATGGCATTCAAATTCAAGGTATACTTCTTCAGAACAGCCTGAAAGCATCTTGAAAACAAAAGGGAATGCACATCACAACTAACCTCTATCAACTGTGAGACAATCCATTATTTTAGGTACAACTAAGGCAGAAAACACAGATTAATTATTTATGCCGTTAATGTTAAGATGCATCCTGATGTCAGAATGGTTAATATGTGAAAGGATGTAGCCCTAACAATCTATGAAATATAGTACATAATTCATACAAGGAATATTCATTCCATGCAACATTAGTTATTAGAAGTATTCTTACTATTTGTTCATTAACACAATGTATTTGAGTTCAGGCTTTGAAGAGCTTCTGAGTGATACATTATATTTAATACCATGTCCTCTATTCTTCGTTTTTTTCCCAGTGCAGCATTTCCTCACATTTTGAAGTTTTGTAAGTTATCATTTTTAGACATTTCTCACTTGGTAACTATTGAATATATGTTTGGGTGTTCCAAGTGCTATGGTTATGCAAACCATTCTATAACCTCAAACATTCATTGCTCAGTGGACCCATCGCAGACTCAATAACCACCATAATATATAGGATGTGCTTCTTTAAGGTGGCGAGGGGTGCTGGGAGCTGCTAAATGCATTCACAAGGATAATCTTCTTCCTGATAAGCTAAAATGTAACAGGGGATATATTTAGGGATCATAAACTGGAAAGATGAGTTTAAGTCTCTGCTCACCCTAAACACCTCCCCAAGTTCTCAAATTGCTGAAATTACTGTTACATTCTTTAGAAAACAATGCAATTTATTCCCCAAGACCAATTCTTAAACCTCTATCATTAGTATTTTACTAGCATCCCAGTGACAGACATTTTGTGGGTCTTACGATGACACTCAAATTCCCTGGGTTAGTTCAGTTGCAATTTTTGGCATTGCAAAATACAAAGAAACTAAGTAACCTGAAGTGCATCATAGTTCTGTCATTGAGGGAGATTAGATGGAGCTGATCTATAAACAGGAGATGTTGGAATTTTTTTTTGTAAAAAGCAGTTTCCCTTATACCTGAAAAACCCATACTCTAATAAATTTACTCTAGTAAATTTCATTAAATTAGGACAATTTCTCTACCAGAAAGATAGAACAACTTTTTATCAATTTTTATGTTTTCCTACTGTTTAGTGTCCATGATACACCTACAGAGAGGCAGTGAGGTTCAGGGTAAGTGAAATGAAGATCTAGAGTGAGAACACTGGATCATGACCCTTTTCTAGAACTCATTTTGGCCCCTTCACTTTTAAGTATCTCCTTTTGATGGTGCTGGCACTTCATTAGAGATAATAGGGAAACACTAATGACATTCTGTGGAACTGTTAGTAGATATAAACAGGAGATACAGCCGTAGCTATTTCTTGAAGACAGTTATAATAAGTAGTATATGTTCATATGGACACTAAAAAACAACTGATAGGAAAACCACAATGCAATTATAAAATAATCATGATACTGAAATAGCAGTCTTGTTTGTGCCACAGGTTCAGGGTAGGAAAGAATTTTAATATGCTTAGAATGGGGGTTTGACCTAACATTCTGATATGTGATGAAGTTGAAAATATGTAACTTGGGATAAGAAAACAATCTGTAAGGAGAGGGAAAGGAAATTTGTGGCTTTTTTCCATTTAAAAATAATTATGGTTTCCTTTAGCCAACTCCAGGAGATTTAATAACTTTTTATATTGGAGAAAGGTGGCCCGTGCCATATGGCTACCCCCCACTTCTGTGTTCAAACGACAAACAGCACAATTTGGAAGCCCAGCACAATTTGTTCATTGTAAACTCATGCTGTAATTCTTCTTTATGTCTTAAAATTATATTCAAGACCCCTTTCTGGCTCTTGAACTGCTTTTTAAAAAGATCAACTGGCAAGTGTTTGAGGGAATTGAGGGAATAATTTCTAAGTGAGTGACAGAAAACTGCACCCTTTCTGCAGGCCATTTCAAAATAACCTTTGATGAGTCCACAATCTGTTTTAATTACCTGTGCAAATATCCAGTTTCTGATCTTGTGAGCAATGAATGGCCTTATTACTCTGCATAATTGTCTGGAATATTGCTGTTTAGATATAGAGTGCTTTATGAGAAACACCTATTCAATCACATAATTAAGGGCCGGCGTATTTTGAATTTTGAATGAAAATTCAGGCATGCAACCTTGGACAATTCCAGTTTTCCTTTTGAATTCTTTCCTCCTGTTTATATAGAGAGAAGGAAAAAAAGATAAAAGAATGTTATCAGATTGTTTCAAGCAATTTATCACATTAAACAATTTGTTCAGGCAGAATAAACATTGATTTCAACAGAGGCAAAGGAAGTAGTTATAACATTCTGCTTGTTTAACATGTTAAACAACTATTTTCTTTTTGCAAAAAACATTTAAAGAATTTTATAGAGATTTTTGTTTTGTCTCTTTTCCAAAGTAGACTCAGGGGAAATTTATGGCTACTTGGCAATTGACAAAAATGTTTAAAGAATGACTACTCGATCATCCAGATTCACTTTGATTCTGGGTAGTGTTTTCACTACAAGGCCCTACAACTCCGTGATCAGAAGCAAATCTCTTAAGCCGTCAGTCTCTTAGAATTTATTTTTCCAAATATGTAATTATGATTATCACCAGATTATCTGTAAACTCCTTGGAAGTAGTATACTACTTATATGAATTATGGTAATTTCTTCTTTAAATGAAAACATACATTTGTATTTTTTAAGAATAACTGTTCACTGTCCCTAAATGAGTGGCTATCATTACCCCTAAAACATAGAGTTGAAGACAGGCCTACACTTTTAAGGGGATAAGATAAACACAGTTTTTAAATAATTCTATTAACTCATTGCAAACTGTTTACTGAGATGATGAGTTCAAATGAATAAGTATAGTGGTTTAATTTACAATGCAGGTTAAATTATTTAATAGCATTGAAATATTAGTTTTCTTTAAGCTGAGAGTAAATGACCATGACCAAATTATTCCAAGGCCACATCACTGATTCTAACTTATGAGGCCATTATAAATGACACATGAAAAGTGAGGACAATGTTTACAGTGGTTGGCCTCATGGCACTTACATGGACACATGTCCTCAAGAGGTTAGAATAAGTGTCCTGATTTGGTCTGACCATGCTGGTATAAACAGGGTTCAAATGAGGGAGAAATTCAAGGTCCAGCTACAACTCAAGGATGTTTTTTAAGTGAATGGAAAAAAGATACTTTGATGAATTAAGTTTGATTCATCTTGAATTTAGTGAGATAGTGGAGTGTTTCTCAAGTTGTAAGGATCCTTTTGCACAAAGGTGATATGAAGGGTTGAATAGCATCCCCCTAAAATTTATGTCTACCTGGAATCTGTGAATACAACTTTACTTGAAAAGAGGGTCTTTGCAGATATAATCAAGTGTATATGAAGTCATACTGAATTAGGATGGCCCTGAATTCAATATGACTGGTGTTCTTATAAGAAGAGAGCAATTTACACTCACACACACACACACACACACACACACACACAGGAGGGCAGAAGTAGGGATTTGAATGATGCATCTACAAGCCAAGGGGCACTAAATATTGCTGGCAACCATAGAAGCTAGAAGAGAAGCCTGCAGAAAATTCTTCTTTGGAGGCTCCAGACACCTTGCTGGCACCTTGATTTCAGACTTTTGGCCTTTAGACTGTGAGAGAAGAAATTTTGGTTGTTTTAAGCCACCCAGTTTGTGGTAATTTGTTTTGGCAGCCCTCGGAAACTATACAGGTGTTAATTGAGTCTGATAGTGAATTGGTTCACTAATGGAACAATAAAATATTGGTAAAATGGAGGGTTAAGATCAGGACCTTGTGTGCTATGTCAAAACTTAGTGGGTGGACATCAAAAAGAGGGAAGAGAAAAAAAGCAAGGAAGTACCAGAAATAACTCAAACAAGCTTTGCTTTTCAATAAAGAGAGAGCTTCAACAGTGCCAAATGTAACGGAAATAACGAGGAGGAAGAGAAATGGAGAAATGGG
The DNA here is from genome assembly GCA_008086735.1 of Cheirogaleus medius. Classification (NCBI taxonomy): domain Eukaryota; kingdom Metazoa; phylum Chordata; class Mammalia; order Primates; family Cheirogaleidae; genus Cheirogaleus; species Cheirogaleus medius. Next base: position 22,792,195 of record VBSM01001124.1, read on the forward strand.
GCTGGCAAGATGTAGAATATTAGACACATTCAAGAAAACATTTCTTTTTGTTTGTTTGTTTTTGTTTTGTTTTTTGAGACAGAGTCACACCCTGTCGCCCAGGCTGGAGTACACTGGCATCATTATAGCTCACTGCAAACTCAAAGTCCTGGGCTCAAGTGATCCTCTTGCCTCAGCCTCCTGAGTTGCTAAGAAAACATTTCCTCAAGAGCAGTGCCTCTCAATCTTGAGTGTGCATAAGGATCATACACAGACCTTGTTAGAAATGCAAGTCCCGGAGCTACCTCTGTGAATGAATGTTAATTCTATAGATCTAATGGATCTGGGAATCTACATTTTGACAAGCATTCTAGGTGGCTCCAAGGCAGAAGCTTTTTGGACTTCAATTTGTGAAACACTGCTGTAATGGTGAAGTCAGGGGTGAATCCAGGGTTTGTGTAACCAGAAACTAATTCTATTTAGGGACTTTCTCTAAGGAAAAAAAAATAGAAAATTAGGGATCCAAAGTTAGGAACAAAGTGAATATTTATTTAGAGTAAGAAAAGATATAACAAATTATAAATTAAAAAGTATTGTAATTATCTCAAACCTTAAACACAGTTTGAAGCCTCTACCTATCTTCTTTCTTTCAGTTTGCTTGGCTTCCACTTGGATACTTCTTCAGAACATATTTAATTTATAATATTAATAGCTTTGGAAAACATACAAAATTAATCTGACATTAAGGCATTCTCAAGACCTATTAAATGTACCTACAAAATGCAGATACATTATATTCAGCTACATTATTGTGAATAAAGTAATCTTCCTGTACTACCATTGGATAACTTTTTAATGAACATGTATAGGAACTTTGTCTTTGGAATACTTGTTTCTTCAGGCAATTTCTCTGTGTTGGTGGCAATTTTGTGGTCAGCTTTGAGCGGAACATTTAGTCCTTTATCAGGACAAGATGCATCAGATATGCTCACATAAATTCAGTGATTTGGGATGAATAAAGTATGTTAATTCAAACACAGACATATTAGTATCTGTAGCACTGCTATAGATGTGTGCCCTACAAATGGTAATTCTGATTAATTTCATTATAATTTCCATTAAAAAGGAAAATAATATAGTGCATTTTTAATTGTATGTGTCATATTGATCAAGTACTTTTTGGTAAGAGAGAACATTCATTTTTGATTAAGAATCTTCTTTTTGTAACTTTCCACAAACTAGCTTTTGGCCCTGTACCTTTCAAATCTTGATTCTTATATCAACCGATTTCTGGTGTCAGTTGCCATATTGCAATACAACCTCTGGTCCTGCAACTTCATCTCATGCTGTAAATTTTACTAAAACATTTGTCTATGTGAACACATTGCCAGGGCCACTCACAGGGCCTTGGACAGTAGCCCCATTAAGGGAGGGGCCTTGAAGCTTGAGCTTCACTAGTGTAATGGAAGATCTAACTCTGAATAATGGGCACAGAAAGTGGCCTACAGAGAACAGAGAAGGAGGACCTGATGGATGGGCAGTGGGGTGCTCACAGGAGCCTGAGGGGTTTACAGGAGTTTAGCCAGGAAGAAAGAAGTGATGGAATGGTGTGTGTAAAAAGAGCAGTAAGGTCGTGTGAAAAGGTTCTATTTGTGGAGTTGATTTTTTTTACATTGAGGAACATGAATATACAGAAAAGGAGAAAGAGAGAGACAGAGACAGAGAGAGAGAGAGGAGGAGGAGGTAAAGGAGGAGGAAGAGGAGGATGATGAGGAGGAGAAATAGAGATAGAAAAAGGAAGAAAATTAGTGTAGCAGTTTTGAAATTTCCAGTCACAGACTTCATGTTTTGCCCTCTTTCTTCCCCATTCCTTGGAGTTGTTCTAAATTCCTAAAGGCTTTCTATGTTGTCCTTATATTGGGAAAGCGTTTTTTCCACCATCTTAGACTTTCCCCACAGATCATCTCTTGGCAGCACTTGGATGTCAGGCTTTGTATCTGCATCTGAGGCTACTGCCAATGCTTTGTCTCACTTTGGCCTCTGGGTTTCGGACCCTTACCCTCTTAATTTTTCTGCTCCCAGGCACAGAATATTTTCCTGTTCCAAATTTCTTCTGGAGAAACTTCTGAGACAGCAGGGGAAGGATTAGAGGATAGGCACAGAAATGTACTGAGTTAAAAATGGGGTACATAAGAAGCTTAAGACAGATTACCTTAATGTAGATATTTTCTCAGGAAAGCAGAACATTAATATGCTACCCTCTAAAATCTATTAAATAAACATACAAATTTATTTAACGACCTTGATTTTGCTATTATAAGTGTTCAAAATAAGTTCTTTATCAAATGAATCATGAAAGACTGCACTCTAAATTGGTTTTTTTTTTTTTTTTGGATTTTGAAGGGTTATTTCATTTAAGATATTTTGGAACCTGATGCCTGAAAGTAACAACACAATCAGAAGTACCTACATTTGGTTGTGTTCACATGCTGCCAAAAAAATTCAGAAGAAAAGTGAAAAATTCACTCATTCATTTGGATGTTTCCAACTATCCAGATGTTTGGCATCACCCAGAATAAATGTTAGGTGACTAATTGATTGGGTTGTTCATATTCCACATGTTTGGCATTGTATAGATAGATTCTGATTATGCTCTCAGATAGGGAAGTACAATGTGTTTTATGTGCTCTCTTGGGAGCCCAAAGCTAATGGTGTCAAATGGATTTTTCCCAGTTGACCCCCATGGACAGAATTCAGTTTCACTCATGATTTTTAGTGCCACAAAAATGCAGGTGCAGTTCTTTTATTGCCCTTAAATCTCATAAAGCACTAAAAGACTTGAATGAGAAAAATAATTCTGTTCCAGTGGAAAGCACTTCATCCCAAGGAATAAAAATTTCCTCTCTTTATTCCAGCAAATGAACAATAAAAAATATATGAAATCATAGTATCACCAACTCTGACAATAAACATCAAAACTTGACTTTTTTTTTTTAAGGCAGAACTAAGAGATAGGACTTTTAAAAAGGAACTTTCAACTAGACGGTATCTAAACACACTTTATTACTTTAACACATAAAGATTTAGAAGAGTTAGGAGCCTGGCTAAGTAATTTTAACTACATATAAAACAGACTCCTTGTGTTCTGTTTGCCTAGAGTTAATTTTTTATCAGGTATTTCCCAGATGGGCTAGACTATTCATTTTAAATTGATTGTGTGTTCCACATGAAGCTATAATAGAAAACTGAGAAAACAGATCAATTTAGGGACCAGAGAGCTACCACAGTAGAGATATTCCCATTAATTTAAGAAACCTGGGCTTGTAAGCATTTCCTTCAATATATCTAATTATTTAATTCAACAAATATTGACTTAGTTGTTTTTGTTTGAAGAGCACTACTTGCCTTAGTGCCTTGGGATCTGTAGAGTTGAACAGGGTAAAAATTGTTCATTCTAGTTGACTCTAAGTTGAGAATATTAGGTAGAAGCAGAAATTATATAAAAATACACTGTAGGGAAGAAGTGGTATTTACCAAATAGAAATTAATGATCTGTTAATTCATATTTTAAGACATTGAGACCTAAAGGAGTTACTAACATATGCTTTAGAAAAAGGAATAGAAATTAAGAATCATTTAAAGAAGTTTTATTCTTCCTGCTTCTGTTTGACAAAGAAATCACTAAGGAGGAAAGAAAGCAAAACAAAAATAGGGAATCAGGATTACAGGGCCTCCTTTTGATTTCAAAGAATATGCCAACATTACGACAAACCTTCAAGAATTCTAGTAAATTAGCCAGTGTTTGAGTGATAAAGTGCCAAGAGTATAAGTGCAAATCAGTACAAATGACAGAAACTGATGGATTGATTCATTTAGAAGAGAAAACAAATTATTAAAATATCAAGTGCAAAAGGAAAAATCCATAAATATCGATGTGTCCTGATAAACTGAGAAGAAGAACCACACAACAACATATGAAAGCTTAGCTTTAGGGTGGATACTAGTAATCACAAAGGATTTGTAATTAAGGCAATAAATTGTGGCAAATGAGTAAATAACATTGCTAAGATTGATATTTAATTGTGGGCTGAAGCAAATTAACATAGTACAGTAAGCATGACTTCAAGAGTATTTTAGCCGAGAGGTACTACCCAATATACTAGGATGTACTCATAGCAGATCAAAGGATCTTTTCAGCAGAAAAGTACATTCTGCTATGGAAAGTTTTAATAAAGCAGTAGAAGTCCCCCGACCTCAAAATTGTCTAATTTAATAGAAATTAGCATAATACATAGGTATCTCTGGGGGAAAGCCTAAACAAATGTAGAAATAAGAGCATCAATGTTAAAATGATTACTGCCACCACAAGCAGACTTTCTGGCTGTGTGGGGCTACTTCAGCCCTTCCCTGGTGGCTTTCCCCAGAAACTGGAAGCAGACCTTTGACTCCTGCCCAAACAGCTACCTTACCAGTTTTTGTGGAGCCTGAGGAGAAGCTCACCCAACTCAGCCCTATCCAGCCTCACTTGCCTACCTGCCTCTGCTTGTAGAGAATAAGGACTCATCTGAAAGTTCCAAAGCCCCACCCACCACCTGGGTCATTAGAGTGCTTCTCCTGAGGGACTAGAGCTGCTCACAGGTCCCCAAAACAACACTGCAGCTTGTTTATTCTGGTGAGCACCACCAACTGACAAGGAGGTCCATATTCATGGCTCTTTACAGCATTTATTGACTCAATCATATAGGGTGTGGTTGATTCTTACCCATAGGCAACACCTACTCTTTCAGAGATTAAATTGGGTGTGCCAGTACAATTCACACTTGTTAAGAAGACCACAGGGCTGGAGTCAGAGAAAGGGTTTCAAAGGTTTTCATCCTCCCTCATCAAAGAGAGACAGGGAATCTGTCCACACACATAGATAATGCTTGCTACAGCCTACAAACAACTAGCAACTGAGGAAATCACTACACTAAGGTTATCTATAACCAAGGCATCCATCCAGAACCTAGATCACCATCAAAGCATCCACAAGCAAAACCAAAGGATGCTACAGACACTCCTTTACAAGGTGGTGGTGGGTAGCCCCACTGAAACAAAAGAAAATCCAAAATTAAGAAATGATAGCTGCCCCAGATGAGAAGGAATCAGAAAAGGAACTTTGGAAGTATGAGAAATCACATTGAAAGGACACTCCTAAAAGGGAACACCAGCTCTCTAGCAATGGATGCCAACCAGAATAAAAATATTGAAATGACAGATAAAGAATTCCAAATATGGATTGTAAGAAAGCTTAATGAAATCCAAGAGAAAATGTAAAACCAACTCAAAGAAATCAGAAAAACAATTAAGAAAATGCATGAAAAATTCACTAAGCAGATTGACATATTAAGAAAAAAACAAATAGAACTTCTGGAAATGAAAAATTCATTTAAGGAAATACAAAACTCAGTGGAAAGTTTGAAGAACTGACTGGACCAGGAAGAAGAAAGAATCTCAGAGCTTGAAGATAACTCCTTTAAATTAAATAAGTAAGTCAAAAATAAAGAACAGAGAACTAAGAGGAATGAACAAAGCCTACAGGAAATTATGAGATTATGAAAAATGACCAAATATAAGAATCATAGACATCCATGAGGGTGAAGAAGAAAACATGCAAAGCCTGGAAAACCTAGTTGAGGGAATAATAAGATGGTTATTATATAATGGCAAACGGAGCAATTCCTCAAGAATTCCTAAATATTTATGCACCTAACACATGTGCACCCAGATTCATAAGGTGACCCCTACTAGATCTAAACAAAGTGATTAACAGCAGCATCATGATAGCCGGGGACTTCAACATCTCCATGAAATATGGGACAGAACTGGAAAGATCCTCCAAGTAGAGAATAAACAAAGAACTACTGTACTTAAATGGGACTCTAGAACAAATGGGCCTAACACACATTTACAGAACATTCTACCCCAAAACTACTGAATGTACATTTTTCTCATCAGCACATAGAACATTCTCTAAGATTGACCACATCTTAGGCCACAAAACATGTCTCAAAAAATTAAAAAAAATAGAAATTATATCATGTATCTTCTCAGACCACACTGAAACAACATTAGAAATCAACTCCAACAGATACACTCAATTCTACTGTAAATCATGGAAATTAAACAACCTACTGCTAATGATTATTGGGTCAAAGAGGAAATTAAGATGGAAATCAAAAGATTCCTTGAACTAAATGACAAAGGGGACACAAGCTAACAAAATCTGTGGGATTCAGCAAAAGCAGAAGATTAATGAAACAAAAACTTGGTTCTCTGAAAAGATAAATGAAATTAATAGACCTCTTGCTAGATTAACAAGAAGCCAGTATCACCTTGATACCAAAGCCAGGAAAGGACACAACAAAGAAAGAAAACTACAGACCAATATCCCTTATGAATGTAGATGCGCACATCCTCAATAAAATACTAGTAAACTGAATTCAACAGCATGTCAAAAAAATTCCACCATGACCAAGTGGGCTTCATCCTAGGGATGCAAGGGATGGTTCAACATATGCAAATCAATAATTGTGATATACCACATAAACAGAAGGAAAAGCAAAGACCATATGATCATCTCAATAGATGTAGAAAAAGTATTTGACAAAATTCAGCATTCTTTCATGATAAAAACCTTCGATGAACTGGCCATAGAAGGAACATATCTCAAAATTATAAAAGCCATATATGCTAAACCTACAGCAACAGCATTCTGAATGAGGGAAAGTTGAAAGCATTCCGACTAAGAACTGGAACAAGGCAAGGATGCCCACTGTCACCACTTCTATTCAACATAGTGCTGGAAGTCGTAGCCAGAGCAATCAGTCAAGAGAAAGAAATAAAGGGTATCCAAATAGGGAAAGAGGAGGTCAAACTACTGCTTTTTGCTGATGATATGAACTTATACCTAGAGAATCCTGAAGAATCCACCAAGAGGCCCCTGGAATTGATAAATAAATTCACAAAGGCTATGGTTACAAAGTAAATATGCACAAATCAACAGAATTCCTATGCACCAATAACAATTGGCTGAGAGTCAAATCAAAGACTCAATACCATGCACAGTGCCTTAAAGAAAATAAAATACCTAGGAATATACTTAATTAAGTGGGTGAAAGACCTCTATAGGGAGAACTTCCAACACTGAATAAGGAAATAGAAGAGAACATAAACAGATGGAAAACCATACAATGCTCATAGATTTGCAGAATCAACATTGTTAAAATGTCCATAATATCCAAAGTGATTTACAGATTCAGTGCAATCCCCATAAAAAATACCAATGTCACGTTTCACAGATCTAGAAGAAATAATTCTATGCTTTGTTTGGAATCAGAAAAGAGCCTGAATAGCCAAAGCAATCTTATGCAAAAAGAACAAATCTGGAGGCACCACATTATCAGATTTCCAGCTATACTACAAGGCTATAGTAACTAAAATAGCATAATATTGGCCCAAAAAGAGACATAGAAGAATGGAACAGAACAGAGAATCCAGATATAAAACCATCCTCATACAGCTAACTGATATTTGACAAAGCAGACAACAATATACACTGGGGAAAAGAAGCCCTGCTCAATAAATGGTGCTGGCAGAATTGGATAGCCACATGTAGAAGAATGGAATAGGATCCGTATCTCTCACAACTTACAAAAATTACTTGAAGATGTATAAAAGACTTAAATATAAGGCATAAACCCATAAGAATGCTGGAAGAAAATGTTGGAAAAACTCTTCTAGATATCAGCCTAGGCAAAGAATTTATGAAGCAGATCCCAATGGCAATCACACCAATAACAAAAATAAATAAATGAGATTTAATTAAATTAGAAAGCTTCTGTACAGCTATGGAAATAATCAACATAGCAAATAGATAACCTACAGAATGGGAGAAAATATTTGTAAGCTATACATCCAATAAAAGGCTGATAAGCAGAATCTACAAAGAACTCAAGCAAATCAGCAAGGAAAAAACAAATAACTCCATTAAAAAGTGGGCAAAAGACACAAACAGAGGCTTTTCAAAAGAAGATACACAAATGGCCAATAAACATATGAAAAAATGCTCAACATCACTAAGCATCAGGAAAATGCAAAGTAAAACCACAATGAGATATCAACTTACTCCATTTGAATGGCTTTTATTAAAAAAATCAAAAACAATAGATGCTGGTGTCAGTGCAGAGAGAGAGGAATGCTTATATACTGTTGATGGGACTGTAAATTAGTACAATCTCTCTGGAAAATAGTATGGAGATTCCTCAAAGAACTAAAAGTAGATCTATCATTTGATCCAGCAATCCCACTACTGGGCATTTACCCCAAAGACAAGAAGTCATTTTATCAAAAAGACATCTACACTCAAATGTTTATTGCAGCACAGTTCACAATTACAAAGATGTGGAATCAAACCAAGTGCCCATCTATTCATAAGTAGATTAACAAAATGTGGTATATGTAAACTTTGGAATAGTACTCAGCCACAAAGAAGAATGAATTAAGGCCTTTTGCAATAATTTGGATGGAACTAGAGACCATTACCCTAAGAGTAGTAGCTGAAGATTGGAAAAACATACAGCACATGTTCTTGATATTATATTGAAACTAACCGATGAGTACACATGTACATAGAGTGAGGTGAAACTCAGCGGAGGTTGGGCAGGGGGAAAGGGGGAGATGGGGGTGGGCGAAAGCCTTCCTGATGAGTACAACTTAGAACCCTGATTCAAACATGACAAAGGCAATCCATGCAGCCAAAAACATTTGTACCCCTGTGACATTTTGAAATAAAAAAAAAACATTAAAATGATTACTATCACAATGACAAGAAACCAATTCAGCAATTGTAATAGTAATCAAAACCTTTCTGTATTTTATTCATTTATACAAAAAGAATCTGGTGTGTATATGTACAAATCAATACAGATGATCAAAAGTGACAGTTTGATTCAGTCAGTAGACACCAAATTAATGAAAGATCTAATATAAAGAGAAAAAAGATCCATAAATATGTATGTATCCTGCTATATTGAGAGAAATGCTGCAAAACAACTAGAGAAAATGTGAAGAAAATATTCAGTTCCAGTGTGGAGTTTAACAAAAACAATCTCAAGAGAGAATAAATCAAGGTACTGCCAGTGCCTGAGTTGAATTTTAAAGGACAAATATGGGTTTCCAGAGGAGAAGAGAATAAATTTACTACAAAGACATGGTGACTTTTATCAATAAAACAGGCCCAGGTAAAGCATGCTGGAACCTCACGTGTGGAATAGTAAGTCAAAGTAGAGAAAACTGGTACTCATTAGGTGGAAGACAGTCCAAAATACAGCAACAATAAGGGAGTTCCAAATTCCAATCTAATTTAAGCTACTGAGATTAGTGGTGATTTGATTTGGTAAACTGTAGCATTAGAGCAGAGGGATTCAGGCTGCAGGAAATTTCAAAGTCAAGGGCAGCAGCTTCATATCCTGGTGGTTTGCTTAGTTTGCCATAGGACTGTTAGTAATAGCTATTGAAATAAGGACAATACAACCGTAAGGGAAGAGAAATTGTAAGAAAGGCTGTCAACAGCCAAGTGAAGCAAGTTTGTTTTCAAGGAATAGTTTGGAAACTGAAAAACATATGGTTGTCTTTGCTTCCATCTAGGCATTCTGAATACTAGTTTTATGATAGCAAAACTAAATTTTGTGCACACTTCCAGATGGAGACCCTAATGTGCTGTGTTGGCGAGATGCGTTTGAGTTGGGCTTGGAAGAGATTGTATATGCTAAGGGTATTTAGTGGCTATACAGATGAGAAGTCAGTAAGACATAGACTGAAGGAGGAATGAGGAATCATGCCATATTTAGGGAAAGAGATATTGATTACATATTCAAACCCAAATGCTTGCTGACTGCCATCTGTAAATTGTTTCATAAGTATCTAAGTTTAAAACATCTAAACCTAAGCTCTGATATTCTCCCTGAAACTGGTTCCTCCCTGTCTTTATTTTAACCACTTTGGTACCATGCTCACCAGCTGAGAAACCTTGCCCACAGCCGGCACTCATAGTCCGCACGATAGTTTGTGCTGTGCATTGACGACGAATCCGTTTTGCTCTTGTGTGATGAGGAAAGCTTTAAAGCACTGAAAGCTTGTTTTACTTTATAGGCAGCTTTAGGAAAATAACTATAATAACTCCTACTAAGGATTTGTTAAAAGGTCACAGATTCGTAGTAACTTGTTAGCTGAACGTACACACTGCAACTACAGAGATAAAAGTAAAAGCTTTTGACTGTCCACTAAAGTCGAGGCTCAGCTGTGCGCCTTCATATCACGGTTGTTGGCTAAAGTCAACACTTGCGTTCATCTGTGGCTGTCGACTATAGTCGACGCTGGTACAGAAGTGGTTAAGTAGGGGCACTTAACTGCTCAAGCCATAAGTTTACCAGCCCCCCTGATGTTCCCATCTCCCTTACCCTTTTCATTCAATCCATCACCAAGTATTGTGAATTTTACTTACAAAATACTCCTGATCTGCACATGCTTCTACCTCTATTGCCCCTGTCTGGTTCAAGCCATCAAGTTCTCTGGACTAGATCAATGCCTGGCAGGTTCTCCACTTCTTCTCATCCTTTCCCAACTCCTTCTCTGTGGAACAGCTTGATCATTTAGCATTGTAAATTGGATCAAATTATTCATCTGTTTAAAACAACTCAAAGCCTTCCGTTGCTCTTAGCATAACATTAAAATTTCTCACTATGGACTCTGATGCTCTGATGTTCTGTGTAATCTGGCCCTGTCTGCCCCTCCAAGCTGTTTTTCAATCACTCTTTCTGCTAGTTTTTAGTTCTTTAGTCTCTTCTCTTTTTTAGTTTCTTCTCAACTTAGGGCCATTGTATCTGGAAGTTTTTCATCATACTTCTAGGCCAAAAGAAAGACCTAGCAGTGTCATTTATTAAGTAGTTACAGCTGAAGAACTTGTTAAGTATGTATGTTCTAACATCTTAGTAGCTATTTAACAAATAATACACATAAATTGAAAGATAAAAGTATTTTTATTTCATTCTTAACTAATCACGATTACTTGCTAATGGGATATGTGCATCACTTGCTCACAGCACAGATTCTCTAAGATTGGAATCTGGTTGGATATTGCCATGCTCATTTTCCGTTCCACATTTGTTTTTATGTGGTACATGCTTTTTATCATAGCAACTGCTAAAAACTGCTTTACAAAGATATGACATCATTAGAAAAAAATGTAGTAAAATCTAGTTCACCTTGTGTCCAGGGGATACTGAGTATCTGTATTTCTCTCTTAGATATCTCAGAGCACCTTGGTGAGTTCACTGTGGGGCCTGAGGGTTCCTTGGGAACCATGGCTTTGGCAGGTTTCAGTGGAGGAAATATCTGATCTGAGTTAGATTTTAACAGAATTACTCTGGCTATTGTGGAAGAAAAAACTGAAGGGGACAAAGATAGATGCATGAAGATCAGTTAATAGGCTACTGCAATAATTAAGAGCTAATGGTGAGAGCTTAGGGTGGCTTAGACTGGAGCAGTAATAGCAGAGGTGGTTAGAAGGGATACAATAGATATATTGAAGATAGAGCTTATGAGATTTGCTGATAAATTGGATTCCAGCTGTGGAGGAAAGAGAGGCATCAAGGATATCTCTGAGTTCATTGGCCTGATTAACTAGAAGGACAGACCAGCAACCTTAATGAGGGTAGAGGAAGATTAGCAACTCAAGTTTTGTACATGTTAAATTTGAGGTGCTTATTAGATATCCAGGTAAAAAAGTTAAATAGGAAATTAGAGTCTGGAGCTCAGGGGAGAGTTCTGATCTAGAGATATACATTTGTGAATCATCATCATGCATTTATGGGCTAGGAAACTGGGTGAAATCTCCAAGGAAGTAGGTTATGTAGAGAGTTTCAGGAGAAATAACAGCATGTTTACATGCTGCAGGGAAAGATCCAGATGGAGGTTGGGGGTGGGGAAGATGCTGCTGCTGAAAGAAAGGGAAGAATTCCTGGAATAATAACCTATGGTAGATGAGTGATCATGGAATCTAATCCATAGTCCTAGTTAGGGGGTGACATTAGTTAGAAACATCGACAGTTTATCTATTGTAATAGGGAAAAAATAGAAGATATGGGGATAAATGAAGGCAGGTGGTTATATATGGAGATTACCAAAGTTCTCTTTTTATTGTTCTTATCTTGGTGAAATATAAGCAAAGTCATTATCTGACAGGGACAATAGTAGGAAAGGAGTTGGAAGTTTGTGGAGAGAGGAGAAGGAATAGAATAGCAAAGACAGTGAAAGAACAAATGGAATCACTGGGCAGCATTAATGTCTACTGGAGGTTATTGACCATGAATCATGAATTAAAATGGAATATTTAGCATGAATATATGGTTTTCTGAGCCACATTCAGCTTCTTTGGTTCAAGTGTAGAACACGCAGACAGATTTAATTATTGTATTTGTAGCATGACGAAGAAAGAGATGGCAAGAGGTTTTGAGGGCTTGTTTAGGGGAGTGATTATAATGATTGATCCTAGAGTTTAAGTGGTTAAGGGAGGCTGTGATGATATTAGAGAGATGAGGGACAATGAAAAAGTGATGAAATCAATAGTCTGTAGAGCCTGGTGGGTTCAAAGGATGGTTGGAGCAAGGCTACTAGATAGGCACTGCTGTCAGAGAGTAGGTTCTTGAAATTGATATTAAGGAGAAATCACGATTATTGGCAATTACAAGGTGGAGGTACCCACCTATGGAGTGAATAGCCAGTAGAACCAGGGTATTGGAATGATCATCACATTCACCAGTATTTGCTTTTATGATCTCTTGCTTTTTGAGTTTTTCTTAGGCCTGGTGAACTCTCATGCAACAAAATAATTCTTCAGTGTTTTCTTATGTTACCTTTAGGGTTTCATTTTTTTGCAGTTAAGTTATTTTATCTCTTAGAAATCTTTCTGGAAACATGATTTGAGATATTGATACAACCTGATTCTTTTCCAGATGCATACCTAGTTGTTTTAAGATCATATATTGAAGTCTTTTTACCACTGATTTCAAATATTTTTATTATAAATTAAAGTTACATATGCATTTGGGCCTATCTTTGGACTCACTGTTCTGCTTTTTTAATCTGTCCATTCATTTACTAGTACAATATTCTTTATTTTTATTTTTTTTCATGTCTTTTTTTTTCAGCATATTATGGGGGTACAAATGTTAAGGTTACGTATATTGCCCATTCCCCCTCCCTCAAGTCAGAGCTTCAAGAGTTTAAATTATCGAGGTGTTATAATATGCTTTAATATTTGTTGGGGCTAATGCATCCTCATTGCTGTTCTCTTTCAGTGGTTTTTTTTGCCTATCCTCATATGTATATTTTTCCATATACTTTGGAATTTGCTTGTCTATTAAAAACTAATAGTATTTTTATAGTAATTGTGTTACATGTATTAATTAATGATAATTAACATCTTTGTGATTTGGAGACATCCTATTCAAGACCTGTCTATCGGTGCCCCTTAAAAACACATTAGTTTTAGTCCATTGGTCTAATAAATTTCTTGCTATGTTTATTAAGTGTTCTATATACATTTTTGTTGCTAATATGAATGGGGTCTTTTATCCTATTATATCTTTTAATTCGTTGGCTTCTGTACACATGAAAACCATTGATTCCTGTACAATAATTTTTTACCCTGCTACTTTACTCAATTCTCTTACCGTTTGTAATAGTTTTCTAGTTGATTCCCTTGTATTTCAAGGTATAAAATCATATCATCTGCAAAAAATGAAAGTGTACTCTCTTCTAATTTTGTATCTCCAAATTTTGTTCTTATGTTCAATTGCATTGGCTGCTAACTCTAGTACAATGTTAAATAATAGTAGAAATAGTGACCATTTTCCTTTGCTTTTGTCTTTAGTGGGAATTGCTCAGTTATGGATAATGCTGGCTTTGGGCAAAAGAAAGCTCTCATCTGTACTTAATGTTTTAATTATTAAAAATGAAGAATGGCTTTGAATTTTGTCTTTTTAGCATCCAAGGAGATGATTATATGATTGTTTTCTCCTCAGATACATTAATATGATGAATTACATCAATATTAGGTGAATTATATTAACATATTTCCTAATCCTAAATTATTCTTGCATTATTGGAATCAATCCCACTTGGTCTTGGTGGATTATCCTTTTGATGTATTGCTTTTAATGTGCTGCTAATATAATACACAGATATTTTTATTATATATACAGGGCAAATTGGTCTGTAGTTTTTTTTTGTTTAATGTTTACAGATAATTAATGTTATATTAAATGCTTACTAAAAGAATAGAATACTAAAATACTTACTAAAAGAATAAGAATTTTCTTCCTTTTTAATGCTGTGAAACAGTTTATATGCCATTAAAATTATTTGGTCTTTAAAGATATGTTAGAATTACTCTTGGAAACCATTTGAGCCTGGGCTTTATTTGTGGGGGATTTAGCTCTTATCTTCATTTCTTCTATTTTTTTCTTTCTTTCTGTCTTTTTTTTTTTTTGAGTTTAAATGAAGCTGAATATTTCTGCTGTTGATATTACTTTGTCTAGGGTTGTTTTTTTCCAGTTATGATAAATTATGTTTTCCTAGAAAATTATTTATTTCATCCAAATTTTCAAATTTATTTGCTTGGTGTTGGGCAAAATAATTTCTTATGATTCTTTCTCTGAGTGTTCACACTATAATTTCATTTAAAAATATTTTCAGTTTATCTTTTTTTTCCTGATTAGCTTTGCTAGTGGTTTATTTGCCTTCTTGATATTTAAATGATTATTTATTTATTTTTTCTATTATTCTGTTTTCTAAATCAGAGTAAATTCTTTTATTTTTATTAATGCCTTTCTTTTATTTTCTGTTGGTTTATTTTCATAATTTTTTCTAAATTTTTGAGTCAGATTTCTAATTGTTTAAATTATATTTTATTGATATAAGTTTTTAATGCTAAAAATTTCCTCTAAACAGTTTTTTAGCTGTATTCTATAGACTTGATATGTAGTGTTTTCATTATTATTGCTTCCAAGAAATTCTGTTTATGAGTTTTAAATTTTCAGGTAGAAAAGCCATCTGTTATTTTATTTTCTATTTAATTTTATTGCATTTAAAAAAGGGTACTCTATTTTTAAGACAGATAGTTCAAAAATATTAATCATGTCTACCTTATATTATTCAGATATTTCATATCCTTACTTATTTTTCCATGGACTGAGAAGTGGAAGTTAAAATCTCCTACTTATAAGTGTTTCTCTTTATCTTTGCATCTCCCATAATTTCTTTTTTATGAATGTTGCTTCTACGTTAACTGATATCCTTAACTGCAATTTTTAAAGCATTAAAGGAGATCCGTATTAAATGGAATCTTTTTTGCTGCAAAGAAAACTACCTCAAAAGTTAGTGGCTTAAAACAACCACTATTTATTTAGTTCTCCATTCTGTGGGTCAGGTGGCTGATATTTTTTTTGTCTGGACCAGCCCAGCTGATCCTGCTAGTTTCTCTCATACGTCTGCAGGTAAGTTGAGTTGGCAGCTGAAATATCTAGGCTGACTGGCTCACCGGCAGGGTGCAGGGTCATGAGGCCATGTATCCTCCATTACACAGCATCCTAGCCTGGGGCTTTTCCCATGGTAGGCACTGGGTTCTAAGAGCAACAAGAGCAGAGACCGCAGGGCTTCTTAAGGCCTGCACTTGGAACTCACACAATGTTACTCTATTGGCCAAAGCAATTCACTAGGCTATTCCAGATTCACATGGCTACATTCGTGGAAACACTTTCTTGATGGAAGATGTTGCAAAGTATTTTGGCCATTTTTGTAATCAAACAGGTTAACTATGCTGTCATTCCAGAAGTTGAATTGTAGAATAAAGAGATTGCTTCTAGGAAGATTATTTGGATGATTAGAAATATTCCTAATATTATCAGGAAATGGATGCTAAAGGCCTGAACTATTAAAATAGAATAGTAGCCACATGGGCAGAAAAATATTGAGTATCATTTGCCTTTGGGAAGTCAGAGAAAGTGAGGAACTAAAGACTCCTTAACCTGTGATTTCTTGCTTGGATGAGGTGTGAATGGTAATGCCACTGTCAGTCACAAAAGGAAGTGTTTGTCCTACAGAAGCTACTAGTTCTCCCACTCCCTTCTTCTATCTATGGGTTGGTCAAATTTGAAATCACTTATTGAGTCACATTTCTAGAGATCAGCTTTTAATGGGACATGTGAAAAATAATCCTGTCTAGATTATCACTCTTTTGAGCTCTCTTCTGTCTCTTGTTGGTACCTGTGGTCATTATTTATATAGAAATAGATTATTTTCTGTGCATGAGTTATATGCAACTTGAAAAATAGATCAAATGGGTCCAAAGGTAAAGAGATGTGTGAGTTACATGTGCTTCATGGGGCCCTGGGCTCAAAACTAGTGTGAATGAAATACAACTCACATGGTAGTTAATGTGTTAATACTTATAATAATCTATTTAGGGAGCTAATATCATTTTCATTTAACAGTTGAAGAAACTGAGACACCAAGAGGTTATCAAGCTAGTGAGCATTGGAATCAGAATGCCTGGGTTTGGATTTTAGCTCTGTGGTGGCCTAGCTGCCTTTCTCTTGGAACACCCAGTGCATTGGAACTCTAGTGAAAATAAAGCAGAAACAGTGGTTCCTGTTCTTGGGACAGTGCTGTCAGCCAGGGTGAGGCTAAACCAAGTCAGTCCTACTTACCCTCTAGGGTGGTACTGGGAATAGCTGCAGTGTATGCCACTGTAAAATTTTATTACTAGTATATAATAATATATAATTTCTGATATGCTAGTCCTAAAATCTACTCTTTGATTATATCAGCCTTGTCTGGTGAAGTCCATGCCTCATTATAGATACTTTTCTTCTTTTAACTAAAAATAAGATTAGGATTATCCATCTGCATCCTTTTAATAAATTTCTGCTTATAAGAAAGCAGAAATTTATTAAAGGGATGCAGATGGATAATCCTAATCTTATTTTTAGTTAAAAGAAGAAAAGTATCTCATTTTTTAAAAAAATTTCTGCTCTCCAGATAAACATCCATTTTGGGCAATAACACCTCCCTTTCTACTGAGTCGTTCACTCTTGTGGCTTTATTTTGGTTCGACTGGAGCTAGGCCACAGTTCAGATTTGCTCATTACTCTGGAGGCTAAAACTAAGAATTGGCTCTTTAAGGTATTATTAAATAAAATAAGCTTTTCTTCTTTTGAATAATTTTCCTATCAATAATATAAAACACTAGTGCACAATAAGAAGAAGGGGTATAAAAAGCTTGAAAACTACTGGGAAAATACCCAATCTTTTGTTTGTTATGGTTGGTGATGGAAACTGATTACATAACTTACCACCATTTGTTTCAAACAGACAAGACAAAGGAATAAAACACGGGGAGTTAGACATGGGAGGCTGATCTTTACCAGGTGAGTCTAGAAGAGAAATTTGGTGCAATGGAGGTCATACATTATGTGGTCAAAGGTGGAACAGGAATAAAGAGGCAGGACGGTGGAGAAGGTGGAAAGATTTTGTATTAGACTTCCCAAGTGCTTCTCAAACCAAAATGAAGTTTTTTGGAGGAGATCTTTCTTCCAGGATCAAGTAATTTAATATTGATAGTATTTGTCTTATTTATATTTTTATGTCATTCTCAGTAGCAGCATCAAACCTGTGGAGTTTAGGATTTCTTTAGGCAAAAGTGGCAGGTCCCACATGACAAGGAATATAGCTCCTCAATGTTTGGTCTCCATGATATGTTAGGAATTTCTCCATATGCAGGGATCTAATAAGGCTTTCCAGAGGCATTTCCCCCTTATTTCCTCTTTTGTTCCTGAGGAGTGGCTAATGTCACTTTAGTTTGCACATTTTATTCTATATTCTGTATCTGTGTATGGGCAGTACATCAGCTACATGTGTGAGAAAATGTATGTGGCATGATTAAAAAAAATGAAGAAAATCATTTAGATGTTTGGATATTCCTTTAATATGTACACATCCAAAAATACCATCTGGACTGATTTTTCCTTCCTTCTTTTAGAAGTTGCTAATTGGGAAGCAATGTCTCAAGACTTCCTTCTCTACAACACATATATATGATTGATTGCTTCCCTTTCTTCATCCTCAATGAGAAGGACGACCTTATTGGATAGATCAAAGTCTTTGGGCCTGCGCCATTGGGTATGGACAACTCTTCACAGAACTTTGGTGTGGAATGATCTGATTTTCATCACAGTCAGCTTTTCCTTTCTGTACCCTATGTAACCATAAGTACCCAATGCCCTTGTGCTCTTCCCTCTGGTTTAACAAATAACTCATAGAGGCAGTATAGTGAATGGTGGTTATGAACTTGGGCTCTACAGTCAGACTTCCTGCACTTGAATTTTGCTTGTGCCATTTGCTGGCTCTGTGGGTTGGATAAGTTACTTAACTGCCCCAAGCCCCTGTATCTTAATCTTAAAGTGAAAGGAAACATAGTTCTACTTCAAAAGGTTGGTACTGGTAACAATAAATAAATGAGACTATTGAGCTAGTGCTCTGCTGGACACACAGTTAAAGCTATATAAATGTTTGTAATTATTATTGGGCATTAACTATATCTATAAGATACCGAGAATACAAAGAATTATAATATCCCATCAAATGCTCAGAGTTTATATTCTGCCAGAGGAATTAGATAAACACACAATAACAGTGGGCAGCGTATGATGGGGGTGGACATTTGAACTATAATTTTTCAGAAGAAAACTACACAGAATCCAGAATTAGAGCTGAATATTAAAGCATGGTAGCCTTGGATAGAAAGGCATTGTTTTTTTCTTTTTATTAAAGCCTACTCTCAAGATAGAATATTGTATATACCACCTATGTATGACGTGCAGTTTTTAGAAGTCATCTTTTACAGGGTTGTACACATTTAAAGCATTGTCTTTAGTTACGTTGTCAGAAACTCCATACTCACAGAGGTATTACAGAACAGTGAGTGGAGATTATTTTTGGCCAGAAGGATCTTCCCAGAACTCCTGAAACCATATTATATATTGTTATATATTTTGTCTGCCTACAAGGGTCATACTTAACTCCAGTCATATTGGAAGAATAGCTCTACTTAGGAAAAGTTGGAGCGCTAACTCTTTGCTTTTGCTGAACCAGGCTTTTCTTGAAATACAGTGGTTTCTCCTTCTGCTGAGGGCTGTTTGTCCTGGGGCCACATTAAGGGATAAGGTAGGCCAAAGACTTTTTTCCTTCCCAGTGGTCACAGGTTTCAGTAGCATGAAGTGGCTTAGGATCACTTAATATGGTAAAAAGTACAGGACTCTGCTTACAAATGTGCAGGCGTATTTATGTTGTTTCATTTTTATTGGAGGGAAGAGAAAATTAAGGTCAATATGCAATTGTGCAAAATAATATTTGGCTTAATGGATAAACGTTCATTTAAAATCATTGATTAAAATTATAATCTGTGGAAAGTTTGTGTAGAAATTGTTCACAAAAAACTGAAGGATTCTAAAAAGTGAGTCAGGTGACCTACAATTATATCATAAGCTGAACAGTAGTTAAAAATTCCAATTGATAATTCTTTTCTATATGTCGAACATCCAGGTTGAATTTTTGATTCTATTTCTCACTGGGAGACATGAACAGGTTGTACTTGCATCAGTTTTGACTATAAAGTTGCTCCTTAAATGACTCGGCATTTATTCAATTCATTCAGTACCAGGTGCTTTGGTTGACATTAGGTATGTAACAGCGTTCCAAATTAAGGGAAAAATGCAAGTCTCTACCACACAGAGAGGAACACTGTGCTGTGCTAGCTTGGAGTGCTCAACAAAATTTTTACAAAGTAAATTATGCAAATGCCAAAAGTTAGTTAGGAGGCATAAGAGATAGGCTGCAGCACTTTCTTGAGGCCGAGGCAACTGGTGTAAACCAGCACTGACTGCATTAGGAGCGCCTTAGCTGACCTATAATACGCTTTAACTAATTGTAATACTAAAATCTCCACCTAGTGGAGAATTATAATATCATTAACATAACATGGGTTGTATGAAGACACATGATGATTGTACTGCACATGCTTGATTTGTTTCAATGTGAACATGTGATGATATAATGTAAGAGCTCTGCATCACTCACTGTGAAGAAGAGATTTAAGGCGACACCATGCATAGATGGTACAGATCTTACTCTCCAAAGAACTTCTGCTACAGTGCAGGAGTGAGTGCCCTGAGAGTGCCTGTCCTGACCAGGAGCAAGTGCCCAGAGGATTTGTGTATTGACCAGGAGGAGTAAGTGCTCCTGTAAGTAACCTCCAATAAACTCACTTACTTTGCCAAGCTAAACTTGTCTGAGTCATTCTTTGGTCTCTTGGCTCCATCTCAGTTTGGGAGGCAGTTTTTCTATATGATCCCAAAATACCATTGTGTATACAGTCCTTATTCTAAGGAGATCAGAAAAGAATGATAACTAAATATTACCAATTCTGAAGTAGTCTTATGATGTATTGCAATGAAAGAGGGAGCAGATTTCTGCTTAATATGGATAAGCAAAGTTACTCATGAAATGAACCTGAATCATGCAGTGGATGAATATGCTTTTCCCATTCCAGAAGAACCATGGTGTGATGAGAGACCTGATCCTAGATCCACATTCTGCTCCTAGTTTTTCATTGAGATTCGATGTTTTTCTGATACTCATCTCAGGTATAGGAATTCCTACTCCTGCAATGCTGGGAACTGGCAAAAATGAGCTTGCTAGGAAGAGAACACATGGAGGAACGTCGGTAGATGTCGGGTTCCCTTGCATTCTGCTTGTTATTTCTGTGAGGCAAATCTTACTCTTCTGGATATGTCCACTGATTTTCTTGAAAGTCCAGAAAATTAGTTATCTTGATTCCTTCTTTTTCATCTCCCATACAGTAAGTCTGAAAATCTCTGAAATATATGTCATCTGCCATTGCCATTGGCCAAGTTCAAGCCCTCACCATTTGTTAATTAGACTGTGGTTACAGTCGCCCCAGGTCTCCTTGCAGCCATTCTCAGACTTTCCAAGTTTGTCCTTCACCATTTCAAACACACATCTTCACATACCAGCTGCCAATTACTCCACTACTTAAAAGTCACTACTGGTGCTCTACCACCTGCAGAATAGAGTGCAACTATTTAATATGCAATGTTATTTATAATTCCTTCCCTTTGGCTCCCACAGCTTAAAGCATTACTCATATCCCTCTTATTTTCTGTGTTTCAATTTTACAAAACTCACAACAATCCTTGTGATAACACTATGCAACCCTCCCGAAATTTACTCCAAAGATCTATAAATAGAATTCTGTTTGTCTTTTGGAGAACAGTGCAGTAATTTAAAATGAACAAGCAATTATTGACTTGAGTTCTACACCAGGGTCTATGACTGATACAAATAATATAGGATGACCATCAGTCCTGGCTTTCCAGGGACGCCCTTTATTTGTGTCTGAGATCCGAGAGTAATTGTTAATACCCTCTGTTTGTTCTCAGTTTGGGTGATAAATTAGGTAGTCCACCTATATATGAGGCACAATTCTTGTTGTGATAGAGGTGTCATTTGGACATATACGCAAGAAATTAATGAAAGCACTACAAGATTCTATGTAATCAAGCACTTAATTTTCTGATAGAGCCCAAAGTGTTGTGTTGTACAATTCAGGAGGGCATTGAAGTCCTTAGGAAAGGCTTTAAATGGGAAGAAACTGATGGCTGTATAGACAGAGAGAGAGAGTTGGCATTCCAAATGAGTGAGAAGGTAGGAAAAATCACAGGAACAGGCATACACATGGCAATTTTGTGGTCCACTGAGGAAACCAACTTGAATGAAGTGGGGAAAGTAGTTTTTTGGATGAAGTATGGCCATTCGATGGGGAGTAGTGGGCTCTGATTGACCTGTTGTGGTGTCCAGTGCATAAGAATGAGGGAATGTGGCAACAGTGATGATTTTGGAAAACTGACCCAGAAGAGGCTGAGTGGAAGATGGTCATCTGTCCTGTGTGGGGAGGAAAAGTTCAGGTACTGAACTCAGGAGCAGCAATCTCCTCATTACATAGCCTCACTGGAGAGAATTCCACTGAGGGGGAAATCCATGTTAGCAAGACTCAAGCTTGGATTCTGCCGTCCCATGGGACACAGTTATGCGGCACAGACTGGTAAGATTCTTGTCACAGGCCTGACTGGGCAGAAAATTATTATCTAAAGGAAAACGTTTGGTATAAGATGACATGTCTCCTCTTGAGGCCAAGAAGCCTATAGAATTATTATTATTAGTTTTTATTAATGAGGAAGAATGGAAATGAAGATACAGCGATGTGTTCCATATGGCCTACCGCCATGTTTTATGACACAGCCATAGGTGATCACGCCACATTTTTGCCTCAGCTGCACTTTGCACACTTATCACACGCTGAGGCAAAGGTTCCTTTTATGTGGCTAGTTCTCCTCCCAGACAGCAAATTCTGTGTGGTCAAAATCTTATTTTAATAATATTTTATTTTCAGTGCTTTGCATAATATACTCTGTGAACAAATTAGTGAACAATCAGATGATGCTGGAATTTCTGCTTTTTGATGATTCAGTTTTCCCCAAAAGAGGTCAAAAGTTTCTCAAAAAAACAGCAAAGAGAACTTGATGTTCTTGAGGCTTGAGCACAGTCAGGCAGTGTGAATGGCTTTTTGTTGCTTTTGTGGTCGTTGTGGTTTTTGTCATGGATCTGACTGCACACAAAATTATTACCTGAGTGGTAATAACCACACTATATCTCCCCTCTCCACTAAGAAGGCAACATGATGTTCTCTATTTTGATATTAATGCTTTTTACTCTTTCTGCCCCCTGCAGTTTCTAATATTACCTAAATCAGCAGTCGATAAACACTAAAGTGTAGGTACATAGAATCTGTCCTTTATTATCTATCTTGGGGCTTTTAATTGTTTATTGGATCAGTAAGGCTACAGCGGCCATGTTAGAAACTTGAATGGGCTTTGGAGACAGATAGGCCTGGGTTAAATTATCTCACAAATAAGCCGTGTGACCATTCACAAATCATTTCTCCTCTCCAAGCCTCCATTTCTGTCTATAAAATGGGGTAATAATAGAGCACACCTCAGAGTCATGATTATTAAATTAGGTATGTGTTTAAAAGAACATCGTACAGTGCCTGGCACATGGTAAGGCCTCAATGTTAGTCATTGTTAATTAGTATTATGTATGAAAACAGGCTGTTTCAGAAAATAAAATGTCTGTCAGTTGTCCTAGAAGCAATTTTGACATGGGGCAATGGAAATGAAGCAAACTATTTAAGCAAAAACACACCTTAAGATGAAGATGAATGCAAACTCAAAAGTAGAAAGAGATAGGAAAACTAAGGTATATTCTTATTTTTCCAAAAAAAATTGATTCTCAGCCCATATTTTTCTTCCATCTTGGTTTCCAATATTCCACGGAGCCAGGATATATCTCTGTCCAGGCTGGCAAATGTAGGTGAGTCCTCTTTCATCTGATGATGACTAGACCCACATAGACAGCTGCCTGGCTTAATATAAATGAGAAAAAGGGAAAACCTGAATATTTAATACTGCTGAAAATGATAGGCTTGGCAGAGGCAGACCTGGATGGCTGAAGAGAAACGTGGGGTCCATGTGTTCTATCCTTCTTTTGGCTGTTCAGACATGACTGGGAAAGTAATGTTGGTATCAGCAATTTTCTAGGGAATTCAAGTGGTACAGAGGTAAAGAGTGTCATTTAGGCCAAAGGATCTGCTTTAGATTTTTCTCTTTAACTTAGTCTTAGGATATAAGAATCAGCTCTGGATTGAGTATTGAGGCCACTGAGAGGAAAGGCATCCATCCCGACTTCCACTGAAGAATGTGGGCCATAAATTGGGAGGCATTGTTGAAAGACATACTTGCCTAGGACATTTCTAAGAAGTTACATTTTGATCCAAACATTGAGGTCTTGGATAAAAATGGAGATTTGTGTGCCAGATACCACATCTAAATTCAATAAACTTGTGAATAGGCCATTCCACGCGTACGCCATTCTCCTCTCAACCCTGCTCCAAGGAGAATACTCCTCTACAATGTACTGCTTTTGCTACAACTTTTTCAATATATACCTCCATTTCTTGTACATTCTAGTGATTTCATTGATAAAAGAGTAAAATAACAAGCCTTAAAATATAATACTTAATTTAAAAAAATCACTAAATTATCACATTCATTTATTCATTCATTCTTCTACTTTGATCTACAAACATCTTGAGTAGTTAATTGGAAGAGATTTTACCTTTTACTATAGAAGTTATTGGTAAAGAATAGATGCTTTTAACTTGTAAGGCATCTCTGATATATCACAGTTGGATTTTAATAAGCTCTTGAGAAATAAAATTTCTAGGTGCCCCCTCACCACTTCCCAGAAGTGTCCTGTACTCATTAATTTTAACTATGACTTTCTAATCATGTTTAGGCATAAGAATGATATTTCTTGGACTCTAAAGAAATAACTATGGCTGTGGTTTTTAGTGGTGGTTGTTATGGACAAGGTGATTTAACTGCCACTGACCCAAGTCTACTCTTTACCTACTCACTGAGACTGATTTTGGCTAAAGTGTTCTTACAAACTATCTATCCAATTAAATGTTTGAGGACCATGATTTATTTTGATGCAATTACCCAATTGATTTATTTGCTTTCTATTTCTAGCTACTCACATGCAGCATACTGATGTAAGAACACCTTGCTTGGTGCCAAAGATAACAGAGGACTTGGCAGCTGGCTGCCTCGACAGTATATCAATAGCAGAGCTGATCTGGCACCTGACCATTGGGTTTATTTCAGCAAACCCATTATTAAAATTTTATTAGCCAATAATGAATAAATAGATTTGGAGCCTTCATCTTTCTCTTGCTATCTTATTTTATATAATCAGCATTGTGTGGGAAATTTTCTCATCTTCCTGATCCCACATTAATGGTTTCAAAGTAAAGCAATCAATAAATCTTCACAATTGACCCAAACTGTACTAGGATTGCAGGCCAAACATAGAAGGTTATGGATGTGTTTTAAAAAGGTGACTAGGAAGCCAAAAAACTTAAGCATAAAAATCTTGGTTATTAGAACTTACTTAATACATGATGAATTCAAACTGAAGCAACTTGGCCCTGGAAAAATGGTGGCACACGTGTATCTCAGGGAATGTAACCTAACGGATTGCTTACGAATAGAGACATACATATACTCAGTGATGTATTTTCTTGGTGCATACAAGCAGTCAAGTAGTGTGTATGCAATCACAGAGGCTTTGGGTTTTTATAAGGCCATGCCAGACCAAGCATCTTTTTTGATAATGAAATGATGCCTGAGGTTGAGGTAGAGTTAGAGCTCACATACTTTGTTTATGATAAAAAAAATCCCAAACTAAAAACGAGTATACACTTTATTATTTGCAACCAACAGGAAAGAAATAACTCTTCCCACCTAAGAGGCATTTCAGATGTCAATACTTTGTTACTAAGGTTAGGATATTAGAAAACAAGATGTTACAGTGGTGAGAGAGACTGTTAGGTCGGGGTGGAGAGAGACACACGAAGCCTCATGTATGGCAAAATGCTGTTTATTTTGAGCATCTGGGTGCAGATGGGTGAAGGCGAAAAAGTGTCCACCCCCCAAGGGAAGGGAAAGCCTTGGATTTTATAGAGGGTTTTTCCAGGGGGAGTAACGTCTGCAGAGACAGAGGTGGGGGTAGCTTTGTCCTTATCAGGGGATAGGAATGCCGCATAGCTGCAGCTGCCTATGGTTGAAGTAAGAATTACAACCTTGGACTCTCCAGACTCCTGAGGCTTTTGTTTCACAGGCTTTATGATATTTTTCAGGTGCCCACCTGGGACAAACAAACATGACCACTATTTCTAAATCCCTATAGTTTTGATAGGGATAGAGTTCAGATACGGATGCTATCAAAAGGCAGATTATAGTCCAAGATCTTCCTACATTCTTTGTTAACAACCATGTTAGGACACAAAACAAACCATCTTCTTATTGATTAATTTGACAGTAGGAAATATGTTAATAACCATTATTTGTATTACTTTTGTACCCTTTATCTCATTTGATTATGGTAGTCATTCTGTTTTATTAATACCTACCAATCCTAGGTATTGTTATTAGCTACATTTTATAGATTGGGAAATGAGGCTTAGAAAGGTTAAATGAGTGTGGCAAGCTCCACCAGGTAGCGCTAGGTGGTGGTGCTGGATTTGAGCGCATGTCTTATGGCTGCACTGGTATGTTCTTTTCACTCTACAGAACTGCCTCTCTTTGTATCACTATCATTTGACAGCTCCACAAAAAGTTGTGAAAAATTATACCATTGTCGACAGGCACATGCTTTGAATTAGTCCTGCACATTTTCTCCATGTGGAAACCTCATATTCATTTAGAACTTCCCACAGATGTCCCAGTGTATCAAGATGGTTCTGGAAAGAGACTATAGTCCATCATCCCAGCTTCTCTGTTATTATTATATCAATCACCATGCTTTCTGGGTTCATGAGACCATTTTTCAGCACTCATCAAAGCATTTTTCTTTTCACATAATACTCCTAACCAGAGCATTTTAGATAAATGACCTAGAATACTTGTTCGCTGGATCAGCTCTGTAAAATTTCCTAAAATCTTTTCTACCTAGTGTGAACATTCTCATCAGCTCCTCTAGAAGGGCCATCTACCCTTTACTTCACTTATCAAGAGGGACTGTTTCAGGGAGAACATATATTTCCCTGTAAGAGAATAGCATCTTCTCACCAATTCAGGAAGCCACACATAATATAAGTGGAAAGAAAAGTCAGATTTTATCAAACTCATTTTGCTTTGTAAAGGGCCACTGCATCAAACTTAAAAACAAAACAAAACATGTTTTATTCTATCTTCTCTTTCTCCTTCCTCCCAGTCCTCCCTCTCTCATTTGCTCACTTGTGTAATCTTCTTCTCTCTGTTTGAGCCAGAAGAGGATTCATGGGGGCTTACCATGGCACACAAAATACAGCAAAGCGACATAATTAGCAATGGGTGAGAAATAAAAGAAAATAATAGAAAGAAAGAAAGAAAGAAAAATGCTCTATGAATTTGCTATTTCAGTGAAGGAGGCTGGGACCAAGTAACTTGCTTGATAGACAGTAAATACTCAAACAACATTAGCTATGATTTCAACGCGATTATTTGTAGATGAATACAGAATATTGATACTGAAGAGGTCTCTCAGAAAATTGAACTTTCAAATATGTATGTGCATGTATCGTTCTACGCATTGTGTTGTGTTTATTTTCTGACTTCTTACTAACTGCAAGCTGTGGTAGGGCAGGACTTTGACTGACTTGGGAGTGCAGCAGATGGTGTTGGCGTTTCATCCACATCTCAGGGGACTTGTTACTTCAGGGCACACCAGCAGACCTCAATCTCTGCCTAAGAACTTTCTTTAAACTGAGGATACCCACTTTGCTCCTGCAGAAAAATTAATACCACTCATATACTCTAGAACCCCTTAACCAAAGAGAATGATTAGTTGGTGTATGAATACCTCAGCTCCCTCACTCCTGAGGCAACAGAACTCTATGGTGCATGTTTCCCAGAATCTCCCTGTGGGACAAAGTCACCCAATCACCCACCATAGTAGCTCACTTGCTTTTATTGTCTGCCTTCTCTCATTTTCCCACTCCTCAACCAAATAAAATACTTGAACATGAACCTTTGTTTTAGGGTTTGCTTCTGGGGGAAGCAATGAAGACAATACTTATATCCCCTAGAGCATACATCAGGATCTAACGCAAATGGATTAATTGAATGATATAATTTAAGACAAACACATGTTTTCAATTATAAAATCATATTTGTTGCTATTCCCTAATAAGATTTTTTTAATCCAAAGAATTAGGGTATTGCATCCCTAAGGTCACTTTCAAACTTTAACGTCCTGGGGAGGAGGAGGCTATGACGGTGGTCAGTCTGAGGGCTCAGGTGCTGAGGTAGCCACACTCCAGCCTCTGAGGCAGAAAGTGCCCCACATCGGCCACCCCACTCACTGGTTTCACCACACAGGGTTCAAGAAAGCTTTGCATCTTAGAGCCTTTCTGCATTACTGGATTAAGAGCAGAGGAATGAAAACTATTTTTTTAAAAATAAATTTGAAGGGTTTTTTTTAGCATTCTAATTACTCATTTTTTGAAAGATACCTAACTTGGGTTGTGTCCGTCAATCACACACTGTGCAGTCCTAGTCAAGGTTTTTGCCTCCTTCTCCCCTGGGGGGCGATGCTAAATTGCCAGGTCAACAGTGTGGGGAACTTCGGTTTCCCACCAATCACCTCTCTCTACGTCTCAGAGCTGAGAGCAAAGCCTCAGGAACCAGCTGCCCCCTTCCTTCCTCTCGTGCTACATTTGTCTGTTTTAGGTTCTCAATGATAACAGGTCCGCCAACATACAGATTTCTGGCTTCTTTTGAAAATAATCAGAAGATTTATTAACTTTGATCCCATGACCTTGTATGGCAGTGGTTGGCTGGAACTTCCTGACTACTGTCATGTGTAGATGGGGCTCCTATTGTCCAGTTTCCAAACCTGCCTGCCCCCCTCGTTTATGTCCCCTGCTTGTCCTTTGAGTTTGAGATCCCTGGTGACTCCTTTAAGCTATCCCGTTCTGTTGTATGTCCTTTGTGCTGGAGGCAACTGGAGGAAAGTATGGCAGTTGCCCCCTGCTTCCTTCCGTCTCTCTAATGAAGATCACTCTCCCTGGTTAAACCTTATCTGGACTCACAGAAGCCTATGCCCAGGCTTGGATAGAGTTTCTTTGTCAAAAGGTCGGGACTGCTGGAGTCAGCTAAAGGTTAGGCTGGGTGACAAGGATATGAGACATTCAAAAGACAGGACATACTCTTTTAATTATAGAATGGCATTGTAGTTTGAATGCCACTCCCACGCCAGCCTGTGTGGAACACAAAGCACTCTTTCAGAACTGACAAGCTCCGCTCTCTACCTTGCTTCACACAAATGCCAAAGCCAGACCAATTATATCTTTTAAAAGGCAAAGCCAGCTGTCTCTGAATCCCCTGGGGGCATGGCTTGTGAGCCAAACCACAGGGCCAATGAATTTTTTGAGCTGTCTTCTAAATACCTCAACCTCTCTTTGTTTTATTTTAATGAAACAAATTTACTATCTAATTTAAACTAGATAGTAATCTTAATGAAATTCATATTATAACTTTAATATACTCTTAAATCTTGTTTTAGCTTCCTGTTCAGCTTAGTGAAGGACTATGCCCTTTTACAATCTATAAAACCAAGTTTTCACCAGTGTTACCAGTCTATAGGATCAGGAATTGAGTAGACTGAGAGTAGCTGGATTTTGCAAGACTCTGGCAGCATCTCCCATGACCTCTTTTGGGATAAAGTGAAAAAACAATTGGATGATTTGGATGGTGAGGCACATTAGTATCTATTGAATAGCTGCTCTGAAAAAGTGCTGATAAATTTATGCTAACTAGGAGAAAGGTTTTAATAGACATTTTCTTAGCAATGTCATATTCATTACATATTTTTACAACATTATTGTGGCATAGTTTACATATCACATTCATTATTTATTTTTTTTTTTACCAGTGAATTGTATATATAAGAATGGATCATTTACAAAATTTGCAGATGACATGAAATTGGCAACGTATTATATAGTTAACGCTAGAATCAGGATCCTGGCAGATCTTGAGAGGATGGCATGGTGGAGTGAAACTCTTAGAATTACATTGACGAGGGAAATCTATTCTCTTCTATGCTCACGCAGAAGGAAAAACACTTATGTGCAAACATCACCACGGTACACAATGTAGCTGGAGAAGATGCTGCTTGTTAGCCACACACGTGAAGAGCTTATAGTTAGCTGAAAACTCAGTATGAGTCAACAGTATGATGTGATTCCCCAGAGCAATGCAATCCTGAACAAATTCATAGGAAGAATTCATGTCTAGGAAAAGACAAGTGATAGTATAGTTAAGACCACATCTGGAATCCGGTGTTCACTTCTGACCTCATGGGTTAAGTGGGATATTGACAAACTGGAGTATATTTAGAGGACAGGGACTAGATGAGAGAGGTTCAGAAACCTTGACCAGCCTATAGATGGAAAGACTAAAGGCAGACACATCATTGTTTTTAAACGCTTCAACAGCTTCCTTCATTCAACAGCTGCCTTCAACAGCTACCCTGAAGAAGGCAGAACAGATGTGTCCTGCATTGTACTTAGAAGGTTGAATTGTGATCAAAGAGAGGACAAGAAGGTTGACTGAAATGTCTCTTTATATAAAGACCTACTTTATAGTCAAACTGGGTGACATGGATATATAATTATATAAAGAAATACTTTTTACTGGGTGACATGAATATTTAATTTCACATCCTAAACAGTAGACTTGTTCAAAACAATATTGGGCTGCCTCGGGAGGGATTTTCATTATTATTTGTGAGATGTTCAAGAAGAGCATAGATATGTAAATCTATAAAAGTTATAGAGAGTTTTTACTAGTTGATCTCCAAGTGTTCTTTAAAATTGTGAAGATTTTTGAGTCCTATGAACATAAGCACTAAATAATCTGTACTTGGCTTGATTTCAAAATAAGATCCAAATTCCAAATCATAGTTTCTGGTGAAGTAAATGCAATCAAACCATTCATTTCTGCACTTGTCTTATTAGGTCATAATGCTATTCATTTACCTCTAATCTCAGTGTTTGGCACAGAATGGAGTCTGAATTTGCATTTCTTATAGAAATGGAAATTCCCCCACTCCCACCATGGGTGAGGCAGATTTATTTGAAGATATGGGGCGGGATGTGGGTGAGGATGAAGTAAGGATTTACATCACTGCAATGCAAACAACTTGAAGTTGAACATTAGGTGTTCCCATTCTTAAAATGCCCTTTTGGCCACTCCACAGGCAGCTACAGGTTTGCGCCCGCCATCTTTCTGCCCCCTAGTTCCCCCTTTCTCTGATTCTCTCTCCCCTTTCCCCCTGTTTTTTTCCTAGTTCCTTACACAGCAGGCTGGCCTTTGCCCCATGGCTTTGGCTGAGGTATGTATACACCACATGCTTTCAGCCTCACCATCTCCTCTTGAAGGTCTCTCTCCCAACAGAGACCATTTCCTCCTTAGAGCAATCTTCGTACTAGCTGTAAGTAAGTGGCTTAGGATACCATAGCACTCTTATGAACATAGCGAGGCTTTGGAGTAAGACTACATTGTCCACACAGACTACCTGATGACACCGACTGGTGTTTCTTTATCAGCCCACCATGACTCAGAAGTTCACTCTCATGAGCACAGCCCTTCTGCCTCCACACGGGTCTTGGGCTGGCAGAGAGAGCCAGATTCCAGTCCTATTTTTCCCATTAATGTGCTGCTTGATCTTGGCCAGAGTTGGGCCTCAGTTCTCCCACTGTTAAAATGAGATCTGTTTTTGGCACTGTCCTAGCAACATGTAGAAATGTCTCAG
>VBSM01001124.1:22826307-22844623 GCA_008086735.1 Cheirogaleus medius
TTTTTTTTTAAACTTTCTTCTTTCTCTTATTTATTTATTTAGACAGATAAAAATTGTATATATTTATCATGTACAACAGGTGGTTTTGGAATAAGTATATATTGCAGAATGGCTAAATCAAGCTCATTAACACATGCATTACCTCACATACCCTTTTTTTTTGTGGTGAGAACACTTAAAATCGACCCTCTCCACAATTTTCAAGGATACAATACATTGTTATTAACTATAGTTATCATTTGTACAATAGATCTCTTGAACTTATTCCTTCTGCCTAAGTGAAATTTTGTGTTCTTTGACCAACATGTCCCCAGCCCCTTCATTTTACTCTCCACTTCCATGAGTGAATCTTTCAGATTTCACATATAGGTGAGATCGCGCAGTATTCGTCTTTCTGTTTCTGGCTTATTTCACTTAAGGTAATATCTTCCAGGATCGTCCGTGCTGCTGTAAATGATGGGATTTCCTTCCTTGGGCTGAAGAGTTACTATTCCGTTGTGTACATATACCACATCAGAATATATGGTTTTTGAAACTCCGATGACATTGTCCCAGAGAGGCAAGTTTAGAGATGGTTAGTTAAGCACTCCAGTCCAAACAGCTAATTTATTTAATCCCTGTGGTAAAATACCTGTGGTAAAATAAAATTCCAAATCTCTAAAAGTCACCTTCTCACTCTTGTCCCTATTTATCTTACTCTCTCTCAGCTTCTTTTTCTTTCTCCTGGATTAAGACCTTCTGATGTGAGGACTTCTTCCTTTATTTCCTTTTTTCCAAATCTGACTCCATCTTGTCTATGAATTTTTGTCTCTTCCCTTTTTTCATTTTCACTCACTAAGTCATTTGCTGCTGCTTCCACAATGTTTCATGGGTAAATCTCTTCCTTTTCTTTATTATTGCCACCATCCTATTTCATGGCTTTTTTGTTTTTTTGCTGTAACTTCCAATAGATCTAGGCTCATAATAAGACTTTTAGAGAGTCAAAGCACTGAAAATATTAGGTGCTCTTTCCCAGATATATTTTAAAATGAAAACAAAAGCCAACCATAAAATAAGTGTAAGATGTCCAACATGATGACAGCTTCAGATCCTTTTAAAATATAACATCTTTCAAAAGAGGATTTGGGTGTGATGTCTATACTCCCTTCAAGTTGTTTCTGAGCTCTGCCCATAGGGGAATTAGGGGACAAAAACCAGACCTGGGTTCTTGGGATGTGCTGCATATTGTTTCAAGTGATGGAGCAAGAGGGACTTTTGATTTTAAGTTCTTAGTAAGTTTTTTAAAACCATGCATTCTATGTCTTACCTCAATCATAGTATTATTTTGAATTCACACATACACACACACGCACACACTTCTGACCCTGAGATTTTCTTTCTCTTCCTACTATACAGCATTTATAATTATTATTTTTGAAAATAATAAGCATTATTATTTAATAGAGTATATTAATATAGTATAATACAGTATAATTAGTACAGAAGCCCCTATAATTAAAGATATATTATTTCTGGTCCCTTCCCTTCCCTTTCCCTGTTCTGCTGCTTATAGGAAATCACTTTTTACCTGTTTCTGTTTTTAGGTTTTCTGAACAATATGTTTAATATATATGTATATTAACTTTAGACATTGGCTATTGATTTTCTGCAATGATGTGAAAATTTAACTCTAATACTCTCACCAGTTTTTATATTCTTTTTTCTGCCTATGTATTATTTTCCTTCTTTTTTTCTTATAAGACATTATAAGCATCCTTATTTTACAAAATTTTAGAATATGTTATAATTTCTAGATTTGGGGATGGTGACATTTCTCGTGTTTATGTTTGATAGTTTTCCCTCGGTTCATTTGTTCTTACTATTTGATCTTTGTTTTAATTGTGAGCTTAATAGATGTGGGAATTTTCTTCCCTGATAATATCGTACAACCTGGGCTATGGAATCATCTTTACAAAGTGTTTTTACATTTCCCTGGGTTCTTAACCAGCTCTGAACCAGGTTTCTTAAAAATTCAAATTTAGCGGTTCTAGCTCCATCTGGTTGGTATAAATTTGAACTCATTCTCCAAGCATGGCACCATTTTGGGTTTCTAGTTTGTTGCCAGTAACTTTTTTTCCACCGAGAGCATTGGCAGATGACTAGCTGCTGTGCTGCTTCCTGCTTAGAAAGGCAGAGTTTAGAGGGCACCTGGTTCTATAATATTTCTGCTTCGTGATAGGACATCTCTGTGAGGCTCCAAGCTTAACCAAGAAGACTTTGTTCCAAAATATACAGCCCTGAGGCCCTACATCCATCCTCTTCCCTGGGGGCCATTAAAATCCCACACACCAGCACCTAATATTTACATCTGTGTCCTATACTTGTTTAGATCCCAGTTATTTAAAGCCCTTTGTTACTGCTCTAACAATGAGATACATCTTCATTTCTGGCAGCTTTAGATTTCTTTTCCTCTCTCTTTTTGTTAATTTTTGAGAATTTCTCTGATTTTACCAAAAAATTTCATGTATACTACCCAGCGATTCCACGTCATTGGTATAAGATATTTTTGCTCATTAACTTCTAGTTTGACATATAGTGATTGAAAGTCCCAACTTAATTTTTCCTTAGTTAATTTTTTATTTTTTCAAACTTGCTTTTAGTTAAAAATCAAATAATAGACAAGACCTAATAATCCCCAATTATGGAGGCTAGATAATAAATGGAACCCCAATGACCCACCCAGTGATTGTTTCCCCAGTCCCCAAATGTGTGATTAGGGTTGACATGCTTGTCGATTGGCACAACCCACATAGTGTGGAAGACAAAGAAGAAATCTCTGAAACTATCCTCCACCACAGCCAAGACAGTAAATCAATAACCATATCACACCCCAGTGTGGAGGAATGGAAAAGATTAGGATTACCTTAAGGATCTGAAGCGAGAATTGGAAAACTGTGGACCATGGACAAAATCTGGTGCATGGCCAGTTTTGCACAGCCTGCTAGCTAAGAATGGTTTTTACATTTTTAACGGTTGTTAAAAAATAAAAATATGCCACAGAGACCATATGTGGTCTGCAAAACCTAAAATTTTTACCATCTGGCTCTTTCCAGAAAGTTTGTTGTCCCCTTATCTAAAGGATGCAGGGATGGTTAGTTCCAGTACAGAGATTTAATTCACCTGTTTGGCCCCTGCAGAAACTGAATGAATCATACAGGTGACTACAGACTGTGACAAGCTCAACCACATTATAGCCCTGATCACAGCCTTCACATAAGATAGGTAGAATATCTTTACTAGTGTGGATTAATTAATATGACACCACAAATGCATGCTATTTTATATTTTAAATAACAATCAGAAAACAGTTTGTAGTCACAAAGAAGGTACAACACTATACATTTATTTATACTTGTGCCTCCAAGCTATCTCCCACCCTCTGCCGTAATATAGTCCAAACATATTTGCATCTCGCCATCCTGCGGATTATCTTCTCCATTGGTTATATCAATGACATTATGCTGGCTCGTGAGGTGAGCTGATGATGGCCACACTGGAAACCTTTATGGGGAACAGAAAGTGGGAGATAAACAATGCAGTCTTTCAGGGACAATCCACATCTGTAAAATGTTTAGAGATCCATGGTGAGGGGGCATGCCAGGATAGCCCTTCCAAAAAAAAAAAGACAAATTTGTGCATTTTTTACCACCTATCATGAAGAAGGAGGCACAAACTCTGTTGGGGCAGAGGACAAAGCAAACTGTATGTGTAGGCAGCCCAGACATCACCCACAACAGTTGCACCAATGCCCCTTCTTCAGCTTGTACCTACGGCCTTACGGGGAGCCCCATGTGACCAGCTAAGCAGGAGTAAAAAGCCAGAGATTAATTGTCAGTGGGGTTGGCTCAGTATGTGGGGACAAGCTAAACTGGACATTCAGGTGTGGAGTTATCTCCTACCCGGCCTCAGGCAGCACTATTAACCGAGGACTTGCAGAGTACTTGATTGCATTGGATCAAGGAGCCCACTTTAGAGAAAAGCAGGTGCAGGAGTGGACTCAAGATCGCCAGATTCACTGGTCACATCCCATACGTACCACTCAGAAGTTGTCAGCATTATAGAGGTTTGGAATGGCTTGCTGAAAGTGCAGCCAGAACATCAGCTTGGAGGCCTACTATATGGGGATGCAGTAACATCCTCCTGGACGCTGGATATATTTTTGTATGTGCATAAGAATTTAAAAATTATCATTTTTTGAATGCATAAAAATACTAGTCAGTATTCTTTTCCTTTTTTTCTTGGTTTTTGGTAAGGTTAAGGATTAACTTAATAGTATACCTTATAGGAAAGCACAGTTATGCCAAAAATAACTCCAAGTGGAACAGTTACAGTCTATAAATCAGTCCCTTCATTGGAAATCCATTTTATATTTTGATTTGCTTTATAAAAAGAAAGGCTGGACAAGAACCCAACCCTACGCAATATAACTGTGGACAACATAATTATTTTATCAACCCACTGCTCTCATTGACTCAATGGCATGTCCTTGTAGAATTTGAAGTGTGTCTATGGGTTTCTGGTTTCCTTAAAGGCTTCTGTGTTTCCCCTGGCCTTTGGAGGGTTTCCAGATGACATATCCTTGACTCACGTTAATGGTCTAAATCTGTCTACTGTGCAATTGACTAACTGGATAAAAAACAAAGAAGGTGTTTTGTGTCAAGAATTTAAGTTAAAGTTTTGTTTGGAAATAACACATCAACTTTTCTCTTACCACTGTTAAAGCTAAATTGAGAATAAATTCTTTTGCCAAATTCCCTCTAAAGAAAGGTATGCTCTTCATTCACTAATTTTATTACTTTTGATTGAACTCAAGGTTCTGTCAAAAATTTCCTGTCTGTAAAATGCATTTCTTTATCCAGATTTCACATTGGGAAATGTTCTCTATATAACTCTTCTTTAAAATGCTTCTTTGTTATTTCAGGTTGAAATCCCAATTTTACCATGGGAAGAGACTTGCGTTCCAAAACTCTACTCTCCCTACAAGGACTATATATTCTATGCTTTTTTTTTTTTTTGATATTCATGTACAAACTGTTCCCATACACTAGTGGTTGTCTGTACATAGTAGAATTAAATACTGAATTAGTGCAATTATCCAGCACATTTACATTAAATATTGTGATAAAAGCCAGGCATTTTGTCCTGAATAGCCACAGTGATTTCCTAGACTGACCAAATTCAGTGGAAGGTTGCTCAATTTTCCATACCTTAGAGGCAAAAACTCTAATAAAAAGATGTAGGTTTTAAGAGACAGGCATAACTGAAGTTTCAATTGGTCAAAAACCAGAATGTAGGGAGAGCTGGGTGCCTCCCCTTTCAGAGCCTGAACTACTACTAATCCTTCTGACTTTTTTACTCTTTTTCTGCAGGCCCTGAGGAATCACTCTGCTTTCTTCTCTCGGCACTTGCCAACCCTATCTATCTACTTCTTGAAATTATTTTCCCTCAAATCTTGACTGATGGTTTCTCCAGTTCCCTCTTTTTCTTCGTTTCACTGAAGAGACACATATATCTTCCATTTTTCAGTGTAACATTGATACGTAGCTGTGTGGCCTTACTTGAAATACTTAACCTTTCTGAAGCTCAGTTCCTTCATAGTCAATTGAATGAAGAGCATAATGACTACCTCATAGCATTGCAGAAATTAAATGAGATGCCCTGCATACCAGGTTTAGTAGATATAGAGCAAGTAGTTATATCTAACTTTTCCCTCTCATTTTGTTCCTATATATAATTTGAAACACACAGGATTTTTTAAAATTGTTAATAGTATGATTTTATGTTGGTATGAGAATTGATAGTTTACAAAGTATTTGCATATATATCATCTTACTTGCTGGTGCCACACTAATTTGAGTTAGGTAAGATAATTATTTATTATTCCTAGTTGCAGATAAGGAAGTCAAGGCTCTGGGAGTTAAAAAGAAATGTCTAGATTTGTAATGCCTTTAACAACACAGTGGGAGGGAGGCAGTGACAACATTTCCTGGGTTGCAGTGTGTAGCAGAGACACTTCCTACCTGTGTTGTGGTACTGGAAACCAAAGAGTAAATAAATCCTGGAAACTTCTCCAAATCAAAGCAATTGTAAACCGGATTGCCATTCTAAATAGCTGGGCAGAGTTAGGCAACAAAACTAGATGAAGAAACTATAGCCTGGAAGAATTCTCCAGGAAGATTCTAGGTTTCATGTGGACACATAGTGTGCATTCAGAAATGAACTAACAACGTCAAATGGAAAAGACCATTAAAATGTTTCTACAGGGACTAATTACTTTCTTTTCTCAAATTAGCTAAAGTTAGTTATATGTGTAGATACTTCCTAAATATATTAATATATTTTTCTGATTAGCATCAAAATCCACAAAAAAGACCCTAATGTTTACTGTCATATAATGTATAGGCATAGATGAAAACACTATTGGGCTTTTATGAATGACGTACCAATGAATGTATAAGATTACCTTATTCCCTGCCATTCATTTAGCACATCTTTCTTGAGTACCTCGGATGTGCCAATCATTCTGCTTGGTACGGGGACTACGCCCGTGAAAACTGTCATGCAGCTTGTAACAGCAGAGGAGGTATATACGGCTCAGAAATAGGAAAATTCATATAAGACCCAGAAAATTTTCAAAACATTGAAAGAAGTGGGGAGACAAGATGGCTGACTAGAGACACTGGTTGCCAAGTTGTCTCAGAAAGAAGAAAAACTTTTAGTTGGAGAAAAAAACCCGAAAACATAGCTCATGTGTAACTGTGAGGGAAAAGTGCCAGAACCTACTGGAGATTCTATGGGAAGAAGTTCTGGAGAGGAATAACAAGGAGCAAGATCTTGCTAAAAATCCCCGCTCTGCCCCGCCAGCCTTGAAGCCTCGCCCCGCCCCGCCCGCCTTGAAGCCCCGCCCCACCCCGCCAGCCTTGGATCCCCTCAGAAAGGCCCACGCCGGCCTCATGGGGGCGCCAGCCTGCGGACGTACAAGGCGCCCAGCAGTCCACAGCGGAGCCATGTGAGGCCGCCCACTCCTGAGCTCCAGCCCCCAGCAAGTGCAACCACGGCCAGCTCATATCACCGGTCATGGACATGCCGCCACTGCAGCGAAGGAAGTGGGCAC
Source organism: Cheirogaleus medius (assembly GCA_008086735.1). Lineage (NCBI taxonomy): Eukaryota > Metazoa > Chordata > Mammalia > Primates > Cheirogaleidae > Cheirogaleus > Cheirogaleus medius. The sequence goes on from VBSM01001124.1 coordinate 22,833,461, forward strand.
CAAGCAAATTGCAAGCGTGCCTTTCTGCCTGAGGAAAGTTTCCCTCCACAGCAGCAGGTGGGAGTAGGCCTGGCTGCTGCCACAGGAAGGGTTTATCCTGAAGCCACTATCAGAGGACCTCAGGAAGGAAAAAATGGCAGATTAGAAGCAGCCCGGGAACCCTCAGCTCCCAAGGGAAGAAGAGTAAATAGGAAGCAGGTGCTTACCTACGGACAGCTATTCTGAGAAGGAACATTGTGAAACCACAGAGAAGCAGCGTGGGACTCTCAGTGTGGAAAATAGAAAAGGTGATGGTGGTGATACATCTGATAATATGAAAGTACACATGGGGAAGATTAGCAGGATAGAGCACTGGGGCACTGTTCACCCTGCAGGTGCTGTGGCTGAGTTGTGAGAGGGCTCTCTCCACTGCCATAGACGGGGGACCTGTCTGGAGTCTGTGCATAGTCATTGCACCAGACAACAGGTGTGGTGGGGATCAGGCAGCAGCTAACACCACCCTGAGCTCTTGAGTACACTGTGCCAGGTGGGCTGGGGACTCAGCTTTGCAGCTGCAGCCTTCACGTGGCCCCCACTTGGCTGGGGAGGGAGTGGACCAATGGGAAACCCCTCTAAGCTGTACCCAGTGACTGGAAGCCAAGCGCCCCTCCACAACAGGGCAACATTGGAGCCTACAGGCTCTGACCCGGGAGGTTTGGGCTACTGCTTTGATGGGTCCTGAGGGGTGCAGGGAGAACTCTGTGGTCCCACGTGACTTGGCATCTGGTCCCTGAGCCTGCAGAACAGTCTGCCACTTGGTTGGCCCTGATTCTGCTCTCCAGGTCCCAACTACCTGGTGCCTGCTCATCCTTGACCCCACCTTCCAGGTTGGCTCAGCCCTGCCACCCCTACAGCCCTGATTCTGGCTCTGAGGCCATGCTCAGAAGCCCTGCTTCAGGCTCCTCCTAAGTCTCAGCTCTGAGACTCACATGCCAGAGCCCAAGGCTCTACTTCTGTGTTTCCAGGGCTTCTGCCAGGCTGGGGACACTGCTCCAAGATTCCATCACTGTACCTGGGCCCCAAGACCCCACCCCAGATCCTCCACCACTGCCACAGGAACTGCTCCAAAGTCCCGTGACTTTCTAGCCTCAAGCTGCCAGTACACTGGGACCTGGTTTGAGCAAACACCCAGAGCCTGGGAACTAACGACTACTGCCTGAATAGCCTCACCCAGGTGCCATTGTTATCTCTACGAGGAGACCCTGGGCAGAGCAATACCCATGACACCAGCCTCAGTGAAGAGGGTTTTGCCCAACTTCCAACTTGAACATCTACAACCATCTGGTGAACAGCCCAACTCCTGGCACAAACATCATCCAGCACAGGCTTGAACAGAGGCAATCACAGGTGAACAGATCAAATCAGAACAGCTGGATTACAGGCTTCTAGTGCACATGCCCCTTCCTTGCCATGTCAACATTCCAGAATAGGGGGAAAAAAAGGACCATTTAGGGACCTCCCCTTCTTTTAATTAAGTAGGAGAGTTCCTAGCAAAGAACAGGTGCCCTGCAAACCTATTAGCCCTAAATCAAGAAAAGAGCATTCAGATGAGCAGAACCCAGCAAAGGAACCCTGGTGACATGAAGAATCAAAACAGATCAACATCCCCAAGGAATCACAATGGAGACAAAGTTATGAACCCAAACTAGAAGGGAATTATTGAACTGACAGAAATGGAATTCAGACAATGGATAGCAAATAAGATGAATAGAATTGAAGAGAAGTTGAAAACCAACAAAAACAAGCCAAAAAATATTTCAGGAAATTTATGAAAAAGCCACTCAAGAGCTAGACAACATAAGGAAGGATATAATAGAACTCAAAGAAATAAAGAGTCATTTAGTGAATTTCAAAACACAGCAGAAAGCATCAGCAGCAGACTAAACCAAGGAGAAGAAAGACTCTCAGAGCGTGAAGACAAGGCTCTTGAGCTAACTCAGTCATTTAAAGAGGTAGAGAAAAGAACAAAAAAGGTGGAACAATCACTCAGAGAGATATGTGACTATGTGACGTAAACTAACATGTGAATTGTAAGTATCCCCGAGGGAGAAGAAGAAAGAGCTAAAATTATGGAAAATCCATTCAAGGGAATTATTGAGAAAAAATTCCTTGGTATTACCAGAGATACAGACATCCAGATAAAAGATGGTCATCAAACACCAGGAAGATTCATAGCAAATAGGATATCTCCAAGACACAAAGTAATCAACCTAGCCAAAGTCTAAATGAAGGAGAAAATTCTATGAGCAGTGAGATGTAAGGAACAACTGACCTACAAAGGAAAACCCATCATGCTAACTACAGAATTTTCAGTGGAAACCCTATAAGCCAGAAGGGAGTGGGACGCCATCTTTAATCTTCTTAAACAGAACAACTGCCAGCCTACAATTTTGTATCCTGCAAAACTAAGTTTCACAATTGATGGAGAAATTCGATCTTTTCCAGACAAGCAAACACTGAGGGAATTTGTCATGACCAGACCTGCCCTGCAGGAAATATTAAGAATTTAATCATATGCAAATCAGCACAATAGATACTCACTAGTATAAAACTACCGAAAAAGCTAAAGCTCACAACTCTTATAAAACAATAGTGCAAGAAGGGAAAAAATGCAACAAGGTACTACCCAACATGATGAGCAGAACAGCATCCCACATATCAATTCTATCTCTTAATGTTAAGGGTTTGAATATGCCACTCAAAAGACATAGGCTGGCTAAATGGATGAAAAAGTATAACCCAACTATCTGCTGTCTCCCAGAGACACATCTAAACCACAAGGATGCACACAGCCTCAATGTGAAAGGATGGAAAAACATATTCTATGCAAATGAAACCAAAAGAATCCATTCTCATATAAGATAAAATTGACTTTAAGTTAACAATAATAAAGACAAAGATGGCCATTATATAATAGTAAAGGGAATAATTCAACAAGAAGACATAACAATCCTAAATATCTATGCACCTAACACAGGAGTGCCCAGATTCATAAAGCAAACCCTATTAGATATAAGCAAAGAGATAAACAGCAGGATTGTAATTGCTGAGGCCTTCAACACTCCACTGACAGAACTGGATCGCCAAAGCAGAAAATCAATAAAGAAACACTGGCTTTAAATGGAACTCTAGAATAAATGGGCCTAACAGACATTTAAAGAACATTTTACCCCCACACTACTGAGTATATATTCATCTCATCAGCACATGGAACATTCTCCAAGATTGATCATATTTTAGGCCACAAAACATGTACCAACAAATTAAAAAAATAGAAATCATACCATGTACTCTCTCAGAGCACAGTGGAATAAAACTAGAAATCAACTCCATGAGAAACACTCAATTCTACACAAAGTTATGGAAATTAAACAAACTGCTGCTGAATGATTATTGGGTCAATAATGAAATTCAGATGAAAATCAAAAGATTCCTCAAACTGAATGAGAAAGAGGACACAAGCTATCAAAATCTATGGGATTCAGCAAATGCAGTCCTAAGGGAAAAATTCATAGCCTTAAATGCCTACATCAAAAAGATAGGAAGATCACAAATTAACAGTCTAATGACACATCTCAAGGAACTGGTAAAGGAAGAACAAACCAAACCTAAACCCAGCGGAAGAAAAGAAATAACTAAGGTCAGAGCAGAAATAAATGAAATGGAAAACAAAAACAATACAATGGATCAATGAAACAAAAAGTTGGTTCTTTGAAAACATAAACAAAATTGATATAACCCTTGCTATATTAACCAGGAATTGAAGAGAAAGGACCCAAATAAGCTCAATCAGAAATGAAAATGGAGATATTAGAAATGATATCACAGAAATAAAAAATATCATCTGTGAATACTAGAGCAAACCAAACCCAAAATTAATAGAAGAAAAGAAATAATAAAGATCAGAACGGAAATGAAATTGAAACTTTAAAAAAGCAAACAATCAATGAAACAAAAAGTTGTTTTTTTAAAGAAATAAACAAAATAGACACACCGTTAGACTAAGAAAAAAAAGAGACAAGACATAAAAAAATAAAATCAGAGATAATAAAGGACACATTACAACTGGTACTGCAGAAATTCAAAGGAATATTAGAGACTACTATGAGCCACTATATGCCAATAAACTGGAAAACCTAGAAGAAATGGACACATACAACCTACCAAGATTGAACCATGAAGAAAATCAAAACGTAAATAAACCAATAAACCAGGCTAGTGGGAACTCAGGCTTCAGGGTGGAAGATTTTCCTCTGGCTGGGCTGGTCAAAATGCTCCCTCTGTGGGCACTGGCAGAATTCTGCCTCGTGCTATGTTTTCCTGTGCCAGGGAGGCCCTGAGATTCAATATAAAGCCCCACAATCACTTCAGTCTCCCTCCACCTGGGGGACACAGATTCTCTCTCCACTCTGCTTAATGGCAAAGCACTGCCAGGGTAAGGGGTAGGGGTGGCATAGGCAATGCAAGACTGTTTTTTCTGCCCTCTTCAGTGCCTCTTTCCTTGATATAATGTTAAAACCAGGTAGTATGATTTCTCACCTGATTTTTGTTCCTTCTAAAGATGCTTGCTTGAGTGGATAGTTGTTGAATTAGGTATTTGTGCAGAGGGATGATTGCTGGAGGTTTCCATTCAGCCATTTTGTTCTGCTTCCATCTCTAATGTTTCAAATATCAATTATCATCTCTTTTCCACTAATTTTGGTTTGCCTATAGTGCTAAGAGCACATACTAAATAGAATACTAATATTGCAATATACTAACTTTGAATTACATAAGCAAATATTTATTGCATGTCATAGAACACTTTTTTTTTGCTTTCACTGGAGGTGAAATAGGTTTCTTAATCTTAAGATTTTTAAAATAATGTTATGAGGTAGGAAACATTTTTATTATCAATTTATTGTAGAAAATAGTCATAGGGATATTAATTTGCTGGATCAAGGTAATACAGCTAAAAACTGGTGGAATCACTATTTAAACACAATTTTTTTTTCTGATTTCAGTGTAAATGCTCTTTTAAATACTTTCACTTCTTCTAAAATAACTGGATGTCATTTACAAATTCTATTATTTCATTTTTCTTCTACAATAAAAATATTCTGCCTTATTAAAATATGGTATAACTGATGCAATCATACCAAAATTCTGAATTTGTAATTTTGATTTATTACTAATGACTTCTACATGATTGTAGGAAAATTCATTCATTCAATGAATCATTCAATGAATTTATTAGGAACCTACTATTTACTAGACATTGTTTTGTATTCTGAAGATTTGAGAAATAAAATATAAAACTATCTGGCTTTTAATTTCTTTAACAGAAAATATTCTGATCTAAATAATTTGCCCATTAGAATTTGCATATGTAATTTCCAAATTTTGTATATTTTATTAAATTGAACTAACTGGACATGAAAAATTTAAATTATTTCAAAAAATATAGGATTATCCCTTACAAAGAAAAATAGTCATTCAAAGTAACGAATAATCCAGTAATTTAACATAAAAGGCCACTTTAAGACACATAAAATTCTTCTTTAATTACTAATATTTTATTTGTAATTAAAATATGCTAGAATATTTAAAGTTTATTTTCTTAATTAGGTTAAACATTTTCCTTGCAATTATGTTTAACTGTATCATTAATATTCTTAGCAAGCTTTTTCTTTAATATGAAATAAACTCCAATTAGCCTCAGGTCAAATTTTCAAAAAACCAGTTGACACTACATCAGACAGTCAACTAACTGAATTAGTTAACACTACTACATTTTCAAAAAATCTGAATTAATCGACACTATGCACAAAGTGAATTTTTCTTTTTTTTTCTTTCTTTAGGAATTAAAAATGAATGTGTATGGAATCAATGGGATCCATTGCTGGTCACTTCAGTTTGCCTGGGGTAAAGACCCAGGGAGATGTAATGTAAGTGTCAGGTAACCTGTAATTTTCTCTGCCTTTGTTCTATTCCAAGCAAGCAGATTGGGGGATGGGGCAGGCAGAATAGAAGCAATCAAGAAACTAGCATTTCAGGATACATGCTTTATTATATAATCTTCGAGCAAAATAGAGATTTTTATGTCTGGATGAACACATTATTTAAGGTGTGTTCAGACAGATTGAAAGGAAGGAATTTCAGAGTTTTAGGTGCATGGAAATGCATGGAGCCAGGTATTATCAAATTTAGACTTAGTAAGAGCCTCTGGACAGGAATAAGAAATATGTATTTTGGGTTTATTTCCTTTCGGCTCTGAGAATTTTAGAATTAGAAGGGACTTTGCAGGACATGCAGTCTGACCCTCTAGGTATGAGAAAACAGAAGTCCAGAGAGGCATAATGGCTTGTTCAAGGTCACTCCGTTGATTGGAAGAGGAGCCTGGAGCAGACTCCAGATCCCTAGTGCCCACTCACAATCTCTTTCCATTACTGGGCTTCCGTAGAGGGTAATTCAAACCAGTTAGGTCCTTCAAATACATGGCTTTCTTTTCCTTTGAGTTAAAATTTCCTTTGAATTAACCTTTTCTGCATCAGTAATCCAGAGCAGTAAGTAGTCTTTGCCTTCAACTCCTCAAACTAGGACCCCAAAGGAAATAAAACTAGACCAAGAGTGTCTTACATATTTACTACAGAATGCCAGCATGGAAGTCATGCACTTCTTTTTCCCCATGAGGTGACTCTTAGAGTCTCATTCAGATAATATGCTTTTCTTTTTATGTACACTTAATAAGCTAGTTAGAGTCACTCATGTAGAAGAGATAGAGGTAGGTTGCTCTAAAGGAAGAAACTAAGGCACAAAATAAGATTTTAAAGTGATACTTGAGCCAAAATGAGAACAGCTGCCCAGAAGACTCAGACTCAAGTAACCTTAGATATGAGCTCTGTTACAGCAGGTTTGTTACAAGCAGATTTGTTACAAGCAGGTTTTTAAAGGCAAAAGGGGACCTGGAATGGGCTGATACAAGGTTGTTTGTTAGGAATTCTCATTGGTTTACAGAAATGACATTGATTAGTGATTTGCTATGCACTGTTGAAGTATAGGGTATGAGTTATAACGTCCAGTGTGTGGCATTGCTAGGTTAATTTATTGCTACTAGTGGCTGCAGTCAGTCTAGAGTCCAAATAGCAAATGGCTTCAGGAGATGATTACTTAGCTTGTGGGGAGGGGTAGGTGGGATGTGACTGCTGTCTCATTCCAGTGCCTCTCTGGGCCTGATAATTTAAAGGGGGCTCTTACTTCCCAGATAAAAAAGTTTCTTTTCTTTCTCAAAGCAATAATAATTGGTAAAACCTGATAGATGATGTACAAATAAATGGCAAGGAAGATTAAATAATGTGCATAAACATGTAAGAATTATGTAATTTATAATATTGACATTAATTTGTCTCAAAGAAAAGAGAGCATGCTCAGTACATTCTGTTTAATAAGTTGGGACTGTATAATACATTTTATAATGGTGTCGTCAAAAAATTAAATATTGACCTTTAAAGTTAGGTTTTTGGAGAATACATTTATATTGAGTACTTAAATCCTCAGGAATGATAGATAATTTTGATTATTTAGATTGGCAATAAATAGCACTATTCATTAAAAGAACAGTTACTTTAAGTTTATATGCAAAAATGGTTTAATTATAAATGTAGGGCTGTTCTGCAACTTGAGTAAGTTGAAGCATTAGAAAGTTGGTGAGAAATAGTCAATATGAGTGAAATGGCAGTGAGTTTAATTGTTTGATATATGTCCAATTTTTGTTTCAGAAAATATGATTTTAAAAAGTCATCTGTAGTTCAGTTTTATACCTACAAGAGCTATGGCAAATATGGTCCTTTTCTGTGTCATTTCAAAGTAATTGGTAATGAGTTATTTTACATGTTACAGTGAGCAAGATTTTGAGGCTTTATTTCTGGGTTTGGTGGAGAAAAATGTGTTGTGAAGGATAAGCCATGTTTGCAATAGGCATAGAAAAGGGAAATGGTAGCATTTGTGCCACTTATTTACAATTCTTGGTTTGGATCCATCATGGGCTATTTCCTTTATTTATCACTTTAATTTTCATGTTACTGCAATCAACCAGTGTTTCTGTGTACTATAGATTTCAGTATTAGTTCTATGGGGAACAGGTGGAAGGATGGGTGGATTGGATTTGAATCTCAGCTTCCCTAAGGACTAGCATTAGCTTGAGCAATTTCCATGAGTTTCCATTTAACATCTATAAAATAACCATAATAATAGTTATCTTCTATGGATTTGTGAGAATTAAACTGAAAATTGTAAGTAAAAACCTACTACTACATCTGCAGTGATTTAGCTGCCTTCTTTCCCAGCCAATGCTATTGTGTGCTTGGGGAAAATATGATATTGGTTTTAAGTGGAATTTTAGTGAAAGTATAAATCCGTTACACAATATTTGTACATTTCTAAAGAATAATATACATGACATTTATATATTGGCCCAGCTCTTTACTTGCATTCATATAGAAAACTGAGAAATGTCTATTTCATCTGTATGCAACACTTTTGTGACTTTGTATAACTGATATGCAAAGATATTTTATGTGTTCACTCATACATTGTAACATTTTGAGAGATAAAGGTACAGAGGCACAGTCTAAACTAGTCAAAGGAAGATCAAGCATAGACTATGTAATATGAACATATGATATTATAGATATATTTCAGCAATTCTATTTACTATGAATTTTAGACAAGCCTTTGCACAGCAGATCTTTGTTCCAAACATACCTTACTTTTCTCTTGTTGGCCCCACAAATGAGTTTTATATTCAGAACTGCAGCCTGTCCAAGCACACCCTCTACTGGTTTATGTCTTTGGTGCAACAACACCACACTTCATTAGGTCCTAAGAAGAGACCTAATGAAGGAGGACCATTCATTCACTTTTAGAGTAAAAACAGGCATCCTTAGAAGGAAAGCATACAGCCAAAACAACCGCAGATTGTATGTCAGATGCCTGTCTTCTAGTGTTTTACTTTACAAAGAGGATTTATTTCTATGAATTTATTGTTCTAGAATTCTGTACTTCTTAAGGGTTACAGGCAGATTTTGCTTCCTCTGTTCATATATTTAACACATGTATGCATGAAGTTCACACCATGTTGCAGCACAGCTTGAGAAAATGAAGAAAGACAGACAAAATCTCTGCCCCTATGGAGGTTATGTTCTGCTTGGGGCACGAGACAATAAACAAGAGGTTGTAATTGCAAATACAGACAAGCATTCTGCAGAAGAGAGCACTGTACTGAGCCGCACCTTTGTGTGTGGGTGGTATGAGTCGTAAGGATAGGGTGGTCAAGGAAGACCCCTCTAAAGGAGTGATATTGGAGCTGGAGACTAGAGTGCTGAGAAGCAGTCAGATGAGCTCAAATCCAGGCACACAGGACAGCAAAGAAAGCATCCTGCAACAGGGTAGAGCTTGGGGTGGGTAATGAAGAGAAAGAGGCCTGAAGCATATTGAATGGGAGAGAAGAGGCTGAAACTAAGTGAAAGTGGTAGGCAGGAATCTGATCTGCTATAGGACCTGGAGATTACTATAAGGATTTTTTTTTTTCTTTTTAAGTACATTGGAAAACCATTTGAAGTCTGAAGCAGGAGAGCAATTCAACTTAATTTATATTTTAAAAAATGTGATTCTGGCTTTCTGTGGAAGTGGATGTTAGGGGAGCAAGAATGGAAGCAGAGAGTCCAGCTATCACTGTGATCCAGGCTGGAGATGATAATGGGTCAGCCTGGAACAGCAGCGGTTGGGATGGTAAGAAAAGTTGTGATTCAAGATCTTTTTTTTTTTTTTCATCCTTTGGCATTCTGGTGAAGCCCATAAAACCCTTTCCAGAATATTGTTTTTAAATGCGTAACTTAAAATATATAGGATTTCAAAAGAAACCAATTATTTTGAAATGTAGCTATCAAATAAAAACCAAATTTGTGAAATATTAATATATATGCGCCTTTAGTCACACATTAAATAACAGGAAGTAGCAGTGGGTCTGATAACCACTGTAATTTCAATGCAGTGATAAAAACAAACAGTTACAATTGCTGAAATGTGATATAAAACTATCTGTGATCCCTATTGATGATGAAGTCAAAGGCACCACTACTATGTTGTCTACTCTCATAATGGAAGGAAATGTTAAATTTCAGTTAAAAGCTACTGAACATAAAGATGCAATGTGTTTCCTCTTCAAGTTTACTGACCCCCTGCTTAAATGGTAGAGGTGACAGGACTTATTTATGAATTGACTTTGGGGAATAAAGACGTGAAGAAAATAAAAGACCTAGGAATTGATGGCATACTATGATGACATAATTCAGTTGTGTAAATCTGTATTGACATGGCCAAAATAAAAGCAACTGTGGCTAGGCCCGGGGAAGATACTTTTATTTTTTCAGTTATGCAAGTATGTGGGAACTTTATTTTTGAATTAAACACAGGTAAAGAGGCAAATTAAAAGAAAGTTGTTTTAAAATGTACTTCAGCTATAGCACAATATAGTTCCTTCTGCATGAACAAGGCTAACTTTTGTGTAAAGTTGAATTACTAAAAATTTTTACCTCAATTGGAAAGGCTTAAAATAACATTATGTAGTTTGGCAAATAGATTTTTAACAACTGTTTTTTTTTAAAGGCTGTCAATTTAAATTGTAGATACTTGGGAGGAGAGAGAAGATATAATAAATAAAGTTCATGTTTATAGGAATTAAAATGGAAGGTGTTGCTTTTACCGTTCAGGGAATATTATAGCCAGTCTTCCTAATTTGGGCTGCCTCCTTCTAAGACTTAGCAAGGCTACAATAAATAAAATGCAATTTGCTTTAAAAATTTTTTGCAGTTCTTCTTCCGGGAGTGACCTCACCAAGATGGTGGAGTAGGAGACACTAGCTTTTATCTCCCCACCAAAATCCAAATATAGACACAAACTAAAGTAGTCCAGAGAGGACTCAAGAGTCCATTAACCACTTTGGTACCAGCGTCGACTATAGTTGACAGCCACAGATGAACGCGGATGTCGACTTTAGCCGACAGCCGTGATATGAAGGCGCACAGCCGAGCATCGACTCTAGTCGACAGCCAAAAGCTTTTACTTTTACAGCTTTTATCTCTGCAG
>VBSM01001124.1:22850760-22914748 GCA_008086735.1 Cheirogaleus medius
TAAATAAATAAATAAAACTAACCGATGGACCAGTGAAACAGAATAGAGAGCCTAGAAATAAATCCATGTATTTAAAGTCAATTGATTTTCAACAAGGCTGTAAAGAACACACAATGGGGAAAGATAATCTCTTAAATGGTACTGGAAAAATTGGATATCCACATGCAGAAGAATGAAATTAGATCCTTATCTCACACTATATACAATAATCAACTGAAAATGGATTAAAGACTTGGACACAAAATCTGGTACTGTAAAACTACTAGAAGAAGACATGGGGGAAAGCTCATTGGTCTGAACGACATTTTTTTTTTATAGGACCCCAAAGCACAGGCAACAAAAGCAAAAATAGACAAATGGGATTATATCAAACTGAAAAGCTTCTGCACTGCCAAGAAAATCATGAACAGAGTAAAGAGACAACCCATGGAATGGGAGAATATATTTGCAAACCATACATTTGATAAGAGGTTGATATCTAAAACATATAAAGGAATCAAACAATTCAATAACATGAAAACAAATAACCTGATTAAAAAATGAGCAAAGGTCCTGAATAGGCATTTCTCAAAAGAAGACATACAAATGTCAACAGGCATATGAAAAATGCTCACCATCACTGATCATCAGGGAGATGCAAATTAAAATATGAAATCAGCCTAAGTGTCCATCAACAGATGAATAGATATAGAAAATGTGGTACATATACACAATGGAATATTATTCAGTCCTTAAAAAGAAAGAAATCTTGTCATTTGCAACAGCATGGATAGACCTGGAGGAGACTATGTTAAGTGAAATAAGCCAGACATAGAAAGACAAATACCACATGATCTCACTTATATTGGGAATCTGATAAAGTTGAAGTCACAGAAACAGAGAATAGAATGATAGTTACCAGGGACTGGAGGTTGGAGGAACTGGGGAGATGTCAATTAAAGGACAAAAAATTTTAGTTAGACAGGAGGAACAAGTTTAAAAGATCTGTTTTACAATATGGTAACTATATTTAAAAATAATATAAATATATACTTGAAAATCACTGAAAGTAGATTTTGTGTTATTACCAGAAAAAAATGGTAAATATGTGAGGTAATGTATATGTGGCTTGATTTAGCTATTCTACAACATGTACATATATCAAAACATTATTTTGTACACCATAAATATATATAATTTTTACTGGTCAATTGAAATACAAAGCAAAACAAAACCCCAAATTACTTCTTCAGTTTCTCAAGATAAAGAAACTAAATGCCACTAGAAAAATAGACAGACATGTTTCCTGGTTCAATATGACTAGAAGGGTAATATAATCAAAATACTAAAAGAGATGATTTTCCTGGAAAAATGAACTACTGTTTCTACAATAAGTAGAGATTGTTCTTACTTTTGGAGATTATGCTTGCAAGGTTAATAACTTTGAAAAGTTTTAAGCTCAATTGTTGCTTTCTAAATTAATTGTGAATTGGAATTTCATATAGGCTGAAGGTTTTGGGGTTAATATAATTAGAAGATAATATCAATACTTGAAAAAAGCATTTCTGTAGTCTCCAGTTAAAAAGTTATTCATACTGCCATTCATACTGCCATGGTCTTTGTTGGCTACAAATTTATTGCAGCAGGAATTACATATGCTGAGCCAAAGGCAATATACCTTTACTGTGTTCAGAACCCAGTGAGTTAAAAATGTATAAAATTGGGAATACAGTGAAATATCTATTTGTTGAGCTTACAAGAAACCAGCTAAATTAATTTTTTTGAGTCAGAGCTTGAATTTCTACTTTGAAATCCAGATATTGGATCTTATTTCATAGAGACATTGTAGAACAATAAAATACTGTAAAAAGAACAAGGGCACTCATTTTCTGTTCTCTTAGTCATTTGAAGATGACACTTTATAGGTTTTCCCTTCTTCACTAAAATTTTCAATTCTAGCCAACTTGTGAATAAATAATACTACTTGTTCATTGTGTTTTTCATGACTAATGAGAACTCTATCTAAAAAACTTCTTTATTCAATGAACTGTACTTTTTAAATGAAATGTTTTTTCCTCTTGTTCTTTAATTATATTGCCTGTAAACACAAAGCAAAAGACTTACTTGCACAATATTGTGCTTATAATGATGGATACTGAAAATGATGTTTTAATTTTAGAGATTCAAAACAAAATTCAGGAGACTGAGGAGCCCTTGATTTATATATGGGAATATGAAGTCTTCCAGTCTGTATATTTGCCCCTAATCCCCAGGAGCCCAATGCTTTTAGTTCAATCTAATTCTCTCCTCTTCTAAAATTTAACCAACATGTTTCTTATTTTTGTAAAGTATAATAGCATAGTAGTTGAGAGTATGAGTTTTATTATCATCATATTTAGAGATACATCTGGGTTTAAATTTCAGTCTCAATACTTAACAGTTCCAGGATGTCAGGCAAGTTATTAACTTCTTTAATTCTTAGTTTACTTAGCTATAAAATGGAGACTACACCTACATTTTAGGGTTTTTGTGGGGAATAGATGAGATAATATGTATAACAGGAATTAATAGTGCCTGGCACTTAGCAAACACTCAACAAATGGTAGATTATATTAAGCTCCTGTTTTCAATTAGCTTACAGGTAATTTTAGTGAGTAATCCCAGTGCTAATGTGTTAAAGGAAACTTATACTCCTACTTCAGAAAGTCCTGAAGTCCTGAGTTTTGCTTTATTCTCGGCAGGTAATAATTATAACTGGCTATTGTGTAACATGTTACAGTCTATTGTTCTATTACATATATTCTCTCATTTGATCTTATTTAAAGAATATAGGCTCCTTTGGCATTTGAAGTAAATTCATAAGTTGAGAAGGAACATTTCAGTACCTGGTTATTTATCCCATTTTTCTAAGTAATCAGAAAAAGTAATGGAAGTTTCAAAGAGAAACAGACTCTACAGAACAGTTATAAGAAAAAAGAAAAGATTGCATACCATGGGAAGGACTGCTTTCTAGCCAAATGAGATTTGTAGGGATGGTCTCATATGAGATGAGGCATTGGGAACAATGTAGATATCAGGAACAAATTGCATGCTACAGTGTTAAGAGTGGGGCAATGAATATTGCATATGGAAAAAATTATGTGGAAAAGAATTGAGAACAGTTGGCTTACTCTGAGAGAATACCTCTGTGCAGGCCAAGGCAGGAAACTGTACCTCATCCAGAAGTTCAATGGTTGCTCGAGATGGCTTGGCTAAAAGAAAAATTCAGGATTACAATTCAGTTGAGTAACATATTGGCAAAATTTAGGTGTGAAGGTAAATGTGAGCGTTAGAAGGACTAGGGCCAAATATTTTGCTGTTGTCTAGAATACTACTTGGGCAGTAGAGGTAGCCATGTATGTTTTATGAATGAAAATATATTATTCATTCAACAAATATTTAGCACCTCAAATTATCTAATATTCTGGCTCTAGAAAGCATCTAATGAGATGTGCATATGTAGAATTTAAATATGTTGGGAAATTTTGTAAGGGAGGCAACATTCTTTCTAATTGCCCAGATTTAGAACTAGAGAGGTAGGAGAGAAGAAGATTCAGAAAGCAGAAATAATCAAAATAGTTTTTGGTTATCGGTACAGATCTTTTGAAGTAAAGACAGCTGAGGGGCTATATGTAAGTGGGGAAAAAGACTCATCACTAATGTGTCAAGGATGAAAGTGTGAGTTTCAAAAGGTAACTGTATGAGATAGAAGAAGAGACAACATGAAAGCAACTCAAGATGGTAGTAGGAGAAATGGAGAAAAGGAAAGAGTTTGAGTGCAGGAAGAGGAGAAAGCACATATGAGAATAGGCCAGGTTGATCCCTCCTCTATAAAAGGTCAGGTAAAGAGCTCCAGATTTTTGGTCTTGGCTGTTTGTCTAAGCAGGAGTCCTCAAACTACGGCCCGCGGGCCACATGGGGCCCACCGAGGACATTTATCCGGCTCGCTGGGTGTGTTTGCCCATTTTGTTTTTTTACTTCAAAATAAGATATGTGCAGTGTGCATAGGAATTTGTTCATAGTTTTTTTTTAAAACTATAGTTCAGCCCTCCAATGGTCTGAGGGACAGTGAACTGGCCCCCTATTTAAAAAGTTTGAGGACCCCTGGAAGGCAAACAGTCTAGGGAAGTGGCCAATTTCACTCTCCACAATGAGGACTATGTATATGAAAGGACTGTGTATGTGAAACCTTAAACTTAGCAAACATGATCTTTGTCCTAAGGGAATTTGCAGATGTAGGGCAATATTGGAAGAAAGCAAGAAAGAGGAAGTTTGATGACAGAGATTAAATAAAAAGAAAACAAATGAGCCAGAATAGAACTAGTTTACAAGGAGCTTTGCAATTGAATGTGGATTAGTACGTCATGGTTACTGACCTTGATGTTCAATGATGGTTCCTACATATATGTATTTTTGGATTTTTTTCCAGGGATTTTCAAAAAGTAAAGGTTAAATTGTTCAAAGAGTAAAGGTTAATATCAATAATGGCAGAAAATCAGATTTGCTACCATGCAGCAGACTTTGTGTGCGTAAGGATTGGGTTGGAGAATTTTCTTTTTCCCTAAGAAAAGATTCTTGATACATATTTTCTCTATTTTTCAAATAATAAAAGGGTGAGTAAGATCTCTAAAGCTGATAATAATTCATATAAAAGGAAATTATAAAGGACTATTAAAATTTCTTATCTCAAAGTGAAAATATAACAATACTAATGGTAGGTCTTTTTCTATTTACTAAAATTCTAGGGCTATACAGAGGGCAGATATTTATTTGTATTTGTTTAGAAAAAAATCCTGGGTTAGTGTATAAAGTATAAAATTAGACAAATCATTTGGAAACATGTAAGGTAGTAGTGAATAATGCTAATACGAAGCTCATTTGATTAGAGAAAGTACCATATGCAAAACGTTTGCTTTTTTCTCTTTCCAGTTATTGGTAATGAGTAGGTAAATCAGATAGGACACGTATAATAAATAAATTCTGTTTGCTTTGATATACCTTGCAGATTAATCAATTGGAGAAGTAACATAAGGGTATGATTTGAAACAGGAGAGATTAAGCCTTTCTAACAGGAACTAATTTGGTTGTGAGTAAAATTCTAATCTGTATTAGTTTAAAGATAATTTATCTGGTTTCAGACACAGTTAAATCCAGGAGTTCAAGTGATCACAAGATCATTTGAAGAGATAAGATCTACTCCAAAGTCAAGAAAAATAATTCCCAATTGAAAAAAAAGCTCATAGGACAAATGGATGATGGTTAACAGACCTGTATTTTAAAACATGTTTAATATGGTCAAGGAAATTTAAAAAATTAGGAATTTTAGCAAAAGACTGAAAATCATAAAAAAAGCTAAAGAAAGATCCATAATAAAACATATTCAATAACTAAAATTAAGACCTCATGGGATGGGTACAACAGCGTATTGGAGTTGAAGAGGCAATTAAAGTATCAGAAGATAGATCAGAAGAAAATGCTTATTTAGGCTGACGTAGAGATAGAAGAAATGTGATAAATACAAAAGAGAACAATAGAGATAAAAGGGATATTGAGACAAGTTCTAATATACATAAAATAGAAGTTGCAGAAGTTAAAGTGAGAGAAAAAGTGGCACAGATACAATATTTGAAGAGGTAGTGAGTGGGGATTTTCCAAAACTAAAAAAAAACACACCAAGCTATATTTAAGAAGAGTTAAAAAGCTGTATCAGATTAAACAAACTACATCTAAGCACAGCATACTAAAATGTCTAAAAATATAAAATAAAGAAAATCTTCAAAGTAGCCATAGCAAAAGACAAACTACCTTCAAAGAAACAATAATAAGACTGAGAGTTGAATTCAATAGAAAAAAAATGGAAACCAAAGACAATGGAACATCTTAAAAGTGCTGAAAGAAAATAATTCCTGACTAGAATTTTATACCCAGCAAAAATATCCTTCAAACAGGTGAAATAAAGGCATTTCTAAACAAAGCTAAGAGAATTTCTTAGCAATATATCTACATTAAAGGAAACACTTAAGTGTACTTTTCAGGCAGAAGAGAAATAGCCTTAGGTGAAATCTCAGAGATACTGAAAAGAAAGAAGAGTAATGGAAAAGGTAGATGTGTGGATGAATCTCAATGTATATTGGCTGTATAAAACTATAATAATGTCCTGTGTGGCTTAAAATGCATATTGAATTAAAATGAACAATAATAATAGGAAGTAATTTGGGAAGAAAATAAAATAAAGAATAATGTATAGTGATAAAACCACTGATTTATCTTAGGCAAGAAAGGATGTTGTAATCTTTGTGGCACTACCAATAGAACTTTATTTCATGATAGAAATATTCTATATATGTACTATCCAATATGCTAGCCACCAGTCACATGTGGCTATTGAACAATTGAAATGTGACTAGTATAACTGAGTAATTGAACTTTAAATTTTCTTTAATTTTTATTAATTTAAATTTAAATAATCACACATGGCTAATGGCTATTGTATTTGATTAGACAGCTCTAGAATAACCACACACATGCACACACAAAAGAATAGTAAAGTAACTACCAGGCTGATAAAAAACATTATATTAAAAAATAAAAAACAATATAATCAAATATTATATATAAAAATAATAAAATATAAGGCAAGATACAAAAGAACCTAGAAGAGGACGGGCAAATAGAAACAATTAGTAGGATGATATATATAAAATAAAATATGCCAGTAATTCCAGTAAATGAACAAATTAAAGATAAAGATCGTCAGTCTAGATTTAAACACTCTGTGTTGCTTATGAGGTACACCATTAAACGTAAGAATCAGCAAAGTTCAAAAGTAAAAGGATTGAGAAAACATTGACTATGCAAAGACTAAATAAAAGGAAATTTGGCAGAGATAAACTGATACCAGACAAATAGATTTTAAACAAAAATATTACTAGAGAAAAGAAAAACATTTTATAATGATAACACGTTTACTGCACTAGGAATATATAGCAATTCTAAATTTGAATACACTTAATAACAGAGCCTCGAAATATATATAGCAAGAGCTGACAGAACTAAAAAGAGTAATACACAAATCCTCAACAATATTAGCTGATTTAACACCTCTCTTTCATTAACTGATAGAACAAACAGAAAAGGGAAAGATTTGGAAAATTTAAACAGCAAAGACAGATCATTTAATCACTTTTGGTGATGGGACCAGCTTAGAAATCTTTCCTCTCCTCCATGTTCCCACATGGTATTTTTAAGGGGCATTTCTCATTTGCAGCTGTGAGACACAGATGGCTGTCAAGCTATGCTTATCAACCCTGAGAGCTGATGATGCAGCCTACTTTTTGTGGTGCTTTGCTTTCTTTCGAAGCACATCCCATATCTGTAATGATTATCTTTCTTTTGTAGATTAGAAAATGTCAGCTTAGATATTAAATTACTATCAGTTTCACAAATAATAAGTGTTTGTGGTAATGCTAAGATCCAAGTCTTTTGACTCCAAATCTTCTGTTCTTTCTACTAAGATGTTGGATAAATGATGGCTGGTTGGAAACATTTAATTAGGAACCCTCCACATTCAATAACTATCTGTTGCTTTTCATTGGGCACTTGCTCCATGCCTTCTCTTGGAGAGCTGCTGGGTGATGAAATGAAATGGACATGGGGTCTGAAGTTTAGGGTTTAAGAACTACCAGCTGTTGTTGGTCAAGACACACACATCTCCCTGATTCTCAGTTTCCTCATCATTAATGTGGAGGTTATATTACCCACTCATATAGGGTTATTAAGAGTCTTAGAGAGTTAAAGTACACATTTCCTAGGTTACTCAAGGGGATAGTAAGAATAACATCACAAATCAACAGTTCTCTGGCTTTACCCTGTCTTGCTCTATGAGAATTCTGGATGCCACCAGCAATGTATCAGACTCTTTGTTGGTTGTTCCTTTTGAAAAGTTATCAGAAGGATACAGGGAGAAATAATATCTGAGTCCTGCCTGTAAGAATATTTATTATAATGTTGCTCCATTTTCCCAGGGCTCTAAGTATGAAATTGAATGGAAAGAAATTTTTGAGACAGTGATCATCTAAAGGAGTGATAATCTATAATTTAGTGTGTGCGCTGAACTTAGTTTTATATTTCAAATAGGGGGTTACACTAAATCAATGCTTCTAAAACATGAATGTGTATATACATTCTGGGGATCTTGTGAAAATGCATATTCTGATTCAGTGGCTCTGGGAGTAGTATGAGATTCTGAATTTCTAACCAGCTCCCAGGTGATACCAATTCAGTTGACCTAGGAAACATACTCTGAAAAGCAAGATCCTATATACTTTCTCAAGATAATAATTGTTCTGGTAAATGTTCCATTTATTCTAGGTAGGGTGCTTCATTAAAACAATGCCAACTTAACTTTGGTAATGTTAAATGAAAAAAAGAATTTATTGCAAGAACACATTGATAGTGATGCTGGGAGACCAGGTTCAGGCAAATGAGTAGGATGAAAGAGAGATAAGGCACGGCCAAGACAATCTCAGGAATGGTCTTCTCAAGACATTACTACCAGCACAAACTCACCTAGACTTTCTCCACAGCAATGCTGGACTCTGGCTGCCACATATGTGGCAGCAAATAATCTTTGAGTGGCCTTGAACCTGTGCATCACTCTCTAAAGAGATTCAAAGTCCCAGGCTTGAGACACTGCTTTGCTATGCTGAAATCCAACCCTTCCCCAAGCTGCTAGAACTGCCGTTCTTTCAAGTCATGGTCCTATCTCTTACCCTTCTTGGAATTACCCACTAATAGAAAGAATATTTGGATATTTGTATTGGACAGTTCCAAATGGCAAATGTTACTATACTCTTAAATCTTAGAGAGGTGGGAATGACAAGATACCAGGCAGTCCTAATGCATCCTTTCGATAAATGAAGAATGCAATTTCCTGAGATGTTATGAGACTTGCTAAAGTTTTCATATAAAGTTAGTGGAGAGAGATAAGACTTGAATTTTTAAATTATTTTAAATTCCCAACTCACTCATTTCCTGAATTCTTTGAAGACTTTTCTTTTGTTGACTTAATTCATCCTTTGATAGAAGTTTAAGAGAAAAGATTAGCAGATAGTAGATTTTAAAAGCCAATGCCATTTCATGGTCTGCATTGTGGATACAGTGAGCAGAGTTAGTGTTATCAAAAGATTGATAAACTGTGACAATAGAGTAATGAAACTGGATTTATTTAACACAGGAATTAGCAATCTCTTTATAAGTGCATTTAGTAAGAGGCTGGAAAATAGAAAAATGGGTAAAGAGAAATATATTTCTATGTTACATTGAATAGGTGAAGTGTTTTAAATGAATGCACCTTTAATGAGGTATAGATAAACTTTTGAGTTAAAAATTTAAAACATAAAAAGTCAGAGGCAAAATATTTTACATTGTCTTTTTAAGAATTGTCAAATGTAAAAAAGTTTTTGAAAAGGTACATAAACACACACTCACACACAACTATTTCCTTCATGGCTGAGCCTTAGCAATTCCAAGTTATTTTTGGTTGCCAGATTTTAACCCAGAGGAAGTTTTATGGCTGAGTTAAAACCCCCTGAAAGCAAAGGTTACAATGGAAATGCTGACAGAGTCCATGCCATGGCAACATTTGTGAGTCTAGTTTCATTAAAACAATAAACAACTTTTGTTCAAGTGCAAGTGGATGTTAAAAAAAACAAAACAAAACAGAAAAAGGGCCCCTTTCCTGAGTCTAATGCCTAATCTCTCTCTGTTATTTTCTTGCCTGGGCTCTGATCCTTAACTTGCTGGGTCTCACATGCAATTAGTGGTTTGAAATCAACCCTTGCACATCAACTTCTTTTGAAAAGGACAATGCAACACCAGGAGAGGGAGCTCATATCTTCACTGGCTAAAGTGGATACTGAGTGTATTCTCATTCAGGCCATTGAGTATATTGGTAACAGGCAAGAGAATCTGTGTTTTTAATTTCCTAATTGACTTTGTATGTACTTTTGTGCCAGATTATTATCTAACAAATTATCTCTGTTTCCTCTTTTATTGCCAAGTAACACATCAAGGTCTAAACAATACCTCATGTCCATACACTGTGCATGCTGCAGGGAGAGGAGAAGGTTCACCTTGCACAACGGCGTTAACAGACCAGGTGGAGCCAGTTAATGCTTCTCACATTTGGTGTCTACACGGGGAGTCTCAGTGACCCTACAGGGTGCGAGGTCATGGGGAAAACAAGAATACTTACTTCCCCTGCCCTTCTTCTCACCGAAGGCGATATTGTGCCTAGTGTTTGTGCATGCTGTAACTCTAGTGGGAAAGAAAATAAGAACCATCCAAGAAACAGTTTTTCAAAGAATGAACACAAGGAATAAATATCAATGAAGCTAAACTAAAATATGAAGGAAATCAGATCAAATATGCTGAAATGCCCTCAAAAGACATTTTTTTAAAAAGCCTTTGCATTTGCAGAAAGTTACTGAAAATAACAAAAACAAATAAGATGTTTGAAAAGTAATGGTGGGCTGGAGGCAAAAGTGCGGTAAATTGGTGAGAAATTTTCCATTGCCCAGAAAAGTGCCTGAACTCACTAGAACAAATGGGCCCAGATTTGCTGTGCTAATGAAATTATATGGGGTGGCTCTGTGCTCACAAATTCAAGCTACCAAGTCCTCTTAGTTTTAAAACTGGCATTCTCAAACCAGACTGAAGATTAGAATCACCTGTGGGCCCAGGGCACACCAAAGAACAATTAAATGAAAGTTCCTGGGAGGTCTGAGCGGTGAGATACGCATCAGTACTTTTTTTTAAAGCTCCCAGGTGATTCCAGGGTGCAGCTGAGGCTATGAACCACTGACTTAGAGGGCCCCAGCAACCCTGGAAATATTGAGCTTTCAGCTGAAGAAAAACTACAGATGTTTGTGGCAGGACATTTCCTCAAGGTAATTTATTGGGCCCCTTTGACTATTACCAGCATTCACAATTCGGTTCTGAGGCTTGTAGCCCATTTGGTAGAATGTCTATAACAGATGTTTGAATGACATTACCAAATGGAAGCCTCCAAACCTTTCCTTGCTTAATAAGTAACATCAGGCCCTTGTTTAAGTAATGATCAGTAGTGGTCAACTGTAATCACCCTATTTTAGCCGTTTCTTCTCTTCCAAATAAGCTAGGTGACCCTTGGATGCACAAAGTGACATTTTAGATGGCAACAAATTGGAATTTGGACTAATTGAGCAGTCAGTCAGATCCCTATGCCTTCCATCTCATGTAGTTAGTAAGATTGAGATTGTGGAAGATGGTTGATTATTCCAGACATCTGAAGGATTGTTCTGAATTCAATCAATTTTTTCTTCATCAGCTGTTCTCAAGGCCAAAATGCTAAAAAGGGTGGATAACATTTGGGATGTGGAAAGGCCAAAGTCAAACTCAACTGGGACTTAGCAACAGTCTGTGGAAATAGTTCTTTTCCCCATGTGCTTGTTTCATGTTTCAGTCACATTTTCATAATTATTAACTGTTACTTAGAGCAAAGGGTTGTTTCTAAGTAGCCAATGAATTGGGCATATACAAACAGGCTGGGTTTCGGATTTGTTTACAGGAAACATCTTCTCAGCCCTCTTGCCACTCACTGCCTCCTTATTAATGCACATGCAGGACAGGCGTGCTGTGGCCGTCCTAAGCCAGCACTCTGCAGCCCTGGCTGCACCCTTGAGCAGATGGTGCGTGGGATGCTTTGGCAGCTCTTGGAAGGACCTGATGCAGAACCATGAGCTCTTGAGGAGCATTAGGCACTGTCCCCTGCAACTGGAGCACAATACACCGCACAGCAAATTCTAACATCTAGCAAGGAGCCACCCTTCTGCCCACTCCAATCTAGGCAGAGGGCTAATAGAAAAGGATGTGCAGAGAAGTTTCCACTCTTCTTAGTGACATCTCAGAAAACTAAATAAACAACACCCCCTTCTCCTCCTCTCCCTCCAAGACCTTTGGGGGAGCAACCCCTTAAGTAATCAATGGTTCTTTGGGAGCAGATAAAGAAAAAGTGAAAATCCTGGCTTTGCTTTTGAACTACCTTAATCTGTGTAGAATAACTTAAATGAAGTGATGTGATGAGTCTATGTTTATCATAATTTATTGTTCACAAAGAACTTTTATATAGGTGACCTCATGTATTTCTCACAACTTCCTTATGAAGCTTTTTGGAACAGATATTGCAACCCCTTCTAGGCAGATAGGGAAACTGAGACTTACTAAGTGACTCGCCTAAGCAGTCAAATACACTTTAAAATGTGTTTTACCTATTTTATGGGATTTTGTTATATTTTATTTTTAACAATGGGAAGGGAACAACCACTAGGGATATCTCAACATATTATTCTGAGCCAAAGAAATACAGTTAAAACATGCCCTAGTGATATTCAAATTCTCTATAATTTTTGAAGTTGAGTTGAGACTTCCTGTTTAGAAGCCTGATTGTCACCCCTTGGCTAGTGCTATGGCCTGCCCATTTGTGTTATGCTATTCTTGGTCCCAATGTCTGCCTCTGTCCCCAAAGTCTTTCTAGTTGTAGACCTTTTTAGAATACACCACTTGTTACTTTGGGTCAACTTTCAACCAAACAGCCCAATTCACATAGTGACTTCATCCTTTTACACAAAGGGAGGGACAAGATACAACAATACAGGGAGCATTACAGTGACATGGGAGCAGATGGTGACCAATGACTAGAGGGTTCCCCAAGAGCATGAGGCAAGAAGATCAAGGTGAAAGAGGCAGGGAAGTGGTGCTGGCAGTGGTAGAGAGGAAAGGCTCGGGTAAGAGGATCTGGAAGAGCTTTCTTGCTTGTCTCCAAGCTTTCAAGATTTGCAGGTACAAAAGCTCATCCAGGGACTGAGTGCCATTGTTCATCAGAATTGATGCATGCATGTACTTAGGAGGCCTTAAGAGGAAGAAAGTCACCTGCAAAGGAATTTTAGAAAGGAGTTGGTGCAGGTCTCACGTGCCATCTGGAAAGTGCATTGTTTTCATGATTAGAAGTAAGTGGGTATCTCAAAAGCCAAGACTGTCCAGGATGCCTCAGGGTCTGCTTATAGTTATTACTTTAATTTTAAGTTATCCATTCAATACATTTTGTGTTAATTAAAGTTATCCCTAGAGTTCTAGAAAAGGGATGAAGAAACACATGTGCATGTTATCTGGGAAATTATGTATAGTGCATTGCTGGAAATGATGGGCTAGGGATCCACGAATATAATATTTTTCATAATTATGATAAAGGTAGAGAATGATAAACATTTTTATGAGAAATAATATTTTTTGGTATCATCTTCATGACAATAGTGTTAGAGTTTATTGTGAGTCTTTTATTTATGATAGTACTTTTGAAATTTTTCTTCTAATTCTTCTATATCAGTTTCCAATTTAAATAAGAAAGTGATAACTGAACATTATAACTAGGAGAGTTATAATAATTTATTTAGTCAAAACTCCTATATTTTTGAGAGCAAACTGAGGGTAGGAGAAGTTACATGGTTTGCCCAAAGTCACATGTCTTATTAGAGGCAGAGCTAGGACTAAAACTAAGGAAAATATGCAGTGGATTCTTATTCCTTTTTTTTTTTTTAAATGTCTTAAGTCTTTCCAAATAAACATGTTGCATGGGAGCCATTTAGAAGGCAAGTATAAAAGAAGACAGAAAGGATGTTCGAGGTACAGGATTCTCTCAGAATGTCACAGCCACTCGAAGTCAGCAATGGCCACCTCTGGCTGACCTTTGGGTACCTTTCATAATCCTGGCTGCCTTCTCTGTGTTTTTTTTTTTTTTTTTTCATGAAGCCCAGTTGTCAATTTAGCAGTTTACGGAGTACCAATATTAAATCACTCATTCTTTTCCAGTAAAAACAAAATAGGAAATATAGGGATTTAAGAATTTTATTTAACTGCTTGTACCTTCATTATTCTGTCAATGTCACCAAGACAGGGTGTGAACTATCTTGTTCACTGTTGTATTCCTGGTGCTGGGCACATAATAATGGCTCAATAAATACCGGTGCCCTTTGTAGGCCTTTCTCTAACTATCTGACTTGGATGCCAGCAAATACTTGGGCATGCATTGAAAATATCTGACCACATGAAATGTTTCTCAGGTCTAGGATAAATGTACTTTAAAAAAACAAACTTCCTAAAGAGGCTAGCAGAAGCATTTTTCTTTCTACATTTGTGTTTAAAATTTGAGAGCAACTTTTCTAGTAATGAGAAAAAGGTTTACTTGTAGGCATGGTTTCACCTAGGGCAGAGTTGTGTTTTTGCAATTATTCGGTAAACACTCTTTGGTTATGATTTTGCATGCAACTTCATTTGATTTTTGTAAGATCCCTACAAAATAAGTGATACATATTATTATTACCATCTTTAGTTTATGTAGGTGGGAGGCTCAGTGGCTGACTTAGAGCATTTCCTGCTAAAGAAGCTTCTAAAACAAAACAAAACAAAACAAAAAAACTCCTAAGTCATTGAGGATAAGAACATAGACCTTCTGACTCTGAATCTCATACACTTTCCCAAACTCCATGCTTTTTTTTTTTTATTTTTTGGATAACAACCATGGCCCTGTTAAATTACTAATCATAACTTGCTGCTTTTTCAGTGCATTAAAGATCATGGTCCTGCTATTCTCCCCTCAGAGAACTTCAGAGGTTACTGAATAGGGGTCAAGTTAGTAGCTTCATGGGATTTTCCCCCTTCTTTGTGTAGTCTCCTCCTTTAATATGAAATTTGGTGGCCTTCATTATATGCCTCAGTGTCAAATCTGCTTATTTAAAATTTCATAATACTAAAAATCTCCAGATGACAACAAGCTATACATTGGTCTTGGGACAAATTTTTTATAACCAAATGCTGAGATAACAGTAGAATTTGGGCAGTTCTTTTGAGTTTATGGTAATAAAATTTCAAATCAATTCAAAAAATAATGTTGAGTACTATCTATGATTAAGGTAGATCTTGTCTTTACATGTTCCCTGTCTTTAGGAAATATGCAGTTTCATGGAAGAGACTGACGTAAACAATTAAATGCTCAATGTGAGGCAGGCTAAATAACCAGAATAAGCAACCTGCCATAGATACAGAGGAGGGATTAATTATACTTGGTAATATCAGGGGCCATTTTGCAGGTAACACATAATCTGGGCTTTAAAAGATGAATTAGATTTTGTCAAGCAGTAACCACCATTCCAGGTGAAGGAAATGACTTGAGCAAAGGCACAGTGGCAGAAAAATCCAAGGTTTTTAGGGAAATGATAGAAAACTGTTATAGTTAGATTATACAAGTTTTTAGGAGGAAATGATGGCATATGAACATAGGAAAGTATATTGGACCAAAGTTTGGAGTCCTTGAATGTTAGATTCCATTTGTGCTTATGGCTCTTTTAGGTGGGAAATCTGGTGGACAGATGTAGATGGGGGGACTTAAGCATCTCGATGATTAAAAACAGAGGTCCAAGGCTTGTGGACCATGTGTGATTAAGATGCACCCAAGGCATATCAATAATATGATTTTAGCAGGAGACCAATCTATGACACAAGGACCATGTGGACCCTTACCAAATCATCTGTAATAGATATGATGAAACAAATAACCTGCTGCCTGGGCTTCTGGACTTGAATGGTTACAGAAATCGTCTGGGGAGCCTGGTAAATGCAGATTCTGATTCAGTAATCCTGGGCCCAAGTCAAGCTACTGGTCAGTGGACTGTGCTTTGAATAGCAGGGCCCTTCTGCACTAAACAAAGGCCCCAGCTTTTGGAGCCTGTGTCTTGGTCCTACTGCATTTTATGTTACAGGGAAAATCACTTAACCTTGCTGGGTATCTTGGCTGTTAGGCAATTATCATTTTAAGAAGGTTGACATTAATACAAAAGCTTACTTTTGTGTGATTATGGAAATTAACTCTAGCAAGATCTTCCTGCAAATGATTATAAAGCACTAGACTAAATGTAAGACAAATGACATCATTTAAAATAAGATGTTTTTCTTGGAAGTCAACCCGTAGGCACTGACACAATGAAGGAAATTTATTTTTAAGCTATGTTTTGTGTAGACCAAGGGCTACATCTCATAAAAGAGTCCGAACAAGGACCTTTTCTGTCTAAGAGATTTAGATTTTGCCTAGGAAACCAGTTTTAATTTTTTAATGGATTTTAATTGTGTCATTATTGGAAAAAGGTGTGGAACGTCTCAGTGATCACATCACTTCAGTCTCTATAAACACCTCAGATTCTCCCATGTCATCAGCCAGCTGGTGTCCTCATATTCCCCAGGCATCTCCAACTCATGTGCCCTAAATTAGTTACAGGACAATGACTGGTTTTAATAATCGACACCACCTTTATACTTTATTCTCTCACTTTTTGTTCTCTTAAAAGGGGCATACGATATTCCGCTATGGTTTGAATTACTCAGAAAGATTGAGAATTTTGGAAATTCAAAAACAAGTGAGAGTTTTGTACTTGAAAAATATTTCTGGAAAAAATGATTCTCCACTGAGTCTCACAAGAACAAGATAATTCTATCTTTAAAACATTTCTTGCCACAGGATGTCTGTTGGAGAAGATAGTACACTTTTGATTCTAATCACTGAGCTAAGAATTTCAGGCCAGAAATTCTGTTGTCTTGTTGAGATTAATGTCTGCTTGTTTAAGCTACCACCTGCTAATGGGTCCTCTAAAAAGATAAAAAACAAAACCAAACCACAAACAAAATCACACACAAAAACAAAAACCCCAAACAAAACAAAGCTTTCCAAGTCATCAAGATTTAAGTTTGTAAAGGAATTTCAAAAAACAAAAAGACTACTTATTTCTTCTGGAGAAAAATATGTGTGACGTGTGTGTGTGTTCTGTATGTGGCACAGGAAGAGATCAGGACAAAGTCTGTATGATAAAAATAGCTGGTATGGGATTACTTGAGGGGCCAGGTAATCAAACATGCAAGTTCAGAGCTTGGAATAACCTTTTACAAAATGGAGAAAATAAATATTATTTTTCAATTTTTTTTAAGTTTCGAAATGTATCCTGTATGTACTAGGCATTTTATTATGGATAAGAATTAGTCAGGAAATAAAACAACTCCAAGATTTTCAGCAACAAAAACTGTGGAAAGAAATAATCTGTAACTGTACAACACTTATTCCCAATTGCAGTATCTTGATATTTCAGGATGTTGGCAGATTTTGAAAGTAGTTTTAAGACATTTTAAAGTAAATTCTTAAAATTGTCCATGGGTAAGTCATTAAATACTAGTTATGTAGGATCAGAACCCTAAACGTATATTAAATTTTTTTGAGGAAAAATAGTGTATGGTCAAGTAAAGCCTGGATGAGGAGTTAGAAAATTGAGATTAGACTCCAGGTTTGCCACTGAGTATCTACCCGCCTAGTTACATACTTAAGTAACTTGGTTAATTTGTTCAATTTCTCTGAGTTTCAATGCTTCATCTTTAATATGGGAGTGACAAAGAACTAAAAGTAGACCTATCATTTGATAAAGCAATCTCACTACTGGCTATCTACCCAAAGGAAAAGAAGTCATTTTATCAAAAAGACACCTACATTCAAATGTTTATTGCAGCATGATTCACAACTGCAAAGATACGGAATCAACCCAAGTGCCCATCAATTCATGAGTGGATTAACAAAATGTGGTATACATATATATATACACACACAATGTAGTACTAATTCAGCCATAAAAAGGATGAATTAATGCCTTTTGT
Organism: Cheirogaleus medius; assembly: GCA_008086735.1. Taxonomy (NCBI): domain Eukaryota; kingdom Metazoa; phylum Chordata; class Mammalia; order Primates; family Cheirogaleidae; genus Cheirogaleus; species Cheirogaleus medius. The sequence goes on from VBSM01001124.1 coordinate 22,868,560, forward strand.
TGCAATTTGGATGGAATGGGAGACTATTATCCTAAGTGAATTTTCTCAGGAATGGGAAAAAAACTCACATGTACTCTCTAATAATTTGGAACTAATTGATGGGCACATGTGGGCACAGAGAGAAGTAAAAGCCATCAGAAATCAAGCAGGGGGGAGGGAGGAGAGGAGGGGTAAAAACCTACCTAACAGGTACAATGAACACTATTCTGGTGAGGGACACACTAATAGCCCTGATTTAAGCATTCTAAAAGATATCGATGTACCAAAAACATTTGTACTCCCTTAATATTTTGAAATAAAAGAATTAAATTAAAAAAATAATAATATGGGAATGACACTACTTGCTCTGCCTTCTTTCAAGGGTTGCTTTAGAGACCATAATAAAAGAAATGTGAAAATACTTTGTGGCTGTTGAAGTGCTATACAAAAGCAAAGTAAGACACAGTGTCTGTGTTACCACTGTGCAATCTAGAGTAGTTTCTGTTTGCAGAAGTTACATCTATTTTGAGAGTTGTTGCAGGTTGGGCTCTCTGAGAAGCAAATTCTGAGATGGAAATGAGCATGGGGGAGGATTTTTAGGGATGCTCTTGGGATCGACAGCTGTGGAAGGGAAGGATGCAGAACTGGGCTGAGGGAGGAGCTGAGCTGTGAGGCAGTCTCAATGCAGTTCTCTTCTAACACTTTGGGGAGCTTTGAAGCTGGGGTGACCCTTCTGAGTTGTCCAAGGTGGGGTGAGGGGCTCTGTGTCAATCAGTTTTAGATGTGGCCTTCCCTGGGAAGAGGGCATACTCTTGAACGAGGTGGCTGTCTTCATCTTCAGCCAAGTAATCCCTGCAGTGGTTTGACAGTGGAAGGCCATCTGCTGGCAGCATTCCTAGTAAGGATTTAAATTCATCACTCCTGAAGGGGGTTCTGGGTGCAAAATGCCCTTTAGCTAACATACTAGGCTCTCAAATGTTCTTTTATTTAGGCTGCATCACATTAGTGTCTCAGTGTGTTTTGCTAGGTTCTTATGAGAATAGTAAGAATTATATTAAAACTTTTATTTGTGAATACTGGTAGGATGCTAATTCCTAACAATTGATCTTCATAATTCCAGAAAGCTACTTTTTGTCCAAAATTTTGATAAAAATATTTATAGGAGCACTATTTTAAATTTCTAGCATTATTATACTAAAGATATTTGAATTGATGATTTAAAAATCTGCAGTACCCCAAAGCTGTCTTTCTGCAGAACATGGTGAGCATGCACATTACTGTACTGTCCATGTCATAACAATGTTGTCACTGTCCACACGTGCAGTGCTTCTCATTCTATACTCAGGATAAACCCTAAGGTACTCAGGGTGCTGTTGCTAAAGGCCCATTTTATAGGTGATGAGTAAGGTTGAGAGCTTAAATAATTTGACAAGGTCACAAAGATAGAAAATAGCAAAACCAGTGCAAAAAACTCAGTTTTCTGACTTGAAGTGCAGCATTGTGGTACTACTCACTGTAGCACAGTCTCTCAGAGTAAAAGATTGGCCTCTATATGCATGGACTTCATATTTATGTTCTGAGCATTGCTTTATTCCACCAAATGACAGAGGGTAGGCTGTTTCCCTTCCTCTAAATCGATTTCCTAAAATTAAAGCACAGTAATATTTTTCCATCTGTTCATTCACATAAATATTTTCTGAGTATTTATAAAGTGACAGGCATTGTACTAAGCCCTGGGATATAAGCATAGACAAGCTATAGCACCTGTTTCCAAGAAGCTTAGCATCTACCAATTCTGGCCTAACATCTATCTGGAGGAGCTTCAGGGCACAGAGAGTGTGTTCTCCATTGGACTGGAAAAGAAGAGCTTCGTTGCATACTTTTTTGCTTTGAAATTTCAGAAATATTTACATTTAAGAATTGTAACGTGTAGGATCTGGACTGTCAAAGTGCGTTAGGTCCTTTTTCCCTTGGAGTGCACAACTATGGCACCCCATCTTGCCCAGCTATCTTACAAGGAGTGGAGGTGGAAGATAGGAGAAAATGAAGATTTCAAGAATGTTCTAAGATTTTTCTGAAAATTAAACAGAATCCCCAAATAGCAAGCTAAATATTTATTGAAATTCAAAGGGAATATGTCTTCTATATGATCTTGAGAAACTTTCTGCTCTTAAGTTTCAATTTGTGATTTGGGAGATGCTCTCACTTTTAGTGCCTGAATTATGACATGGAATAGTTTTATTTTGTAATGATTACATAACCAAAATCCATGAAGGCTCTGGAGCGTGCTAAAAAATCAGTATTGACTGATTGAAATACTATCTCTGAGTAGTTTAAAAGTGAATACCTTCTCAAAGTCTATTTGTTTTGAAATTGTTTTAGATGTTGCCAAAAACAAAAGAGTACCAGTTAAAGTCACCTGTGCTCGCTGTCCTAGCTAGAGTTGAAAAAGCCCATTCATTGACTTTGACAAATGTAATGATCAGTGACGATGCCAGGTCCTTTCAAAATCGATAGAAATTTTATTTGCCTCATAGCAACAGAGCCTAGACACTGAAATATATTCATTTTCCCATTTGTTGGTGGCTTATATGTCCGTGTTCAAGAGTTGAACCCTCTGCTTGAGGGCTGTTAAAATGGCTTTATGTGAACCAGGATGACGATGAAATGGCTCTATTTTGGCAAAATCATTTTGTATTTGGCAGAACTGGTTTTGGACTGATGATAAAATGCCAATACATGGGGTAGCAGGGTTCTTTGTTGTTGTTGTTTTTGTTTTGTTTTTTGGGTTATTTTGTTTTGTTTTTTTTAAGGATCAAGTATATTGAAATATATTATTAAGAGAAGGGAAGTGAAAATGTAAGTTATCCTATTTTCTTTACTTCTCTACCTTTTATTTCTATTGAAAATACTTAGCTTATTTCCAGAAGTAAATTTTTGAGATCAATAGTAAAAAAGCATACAGAAGATGATATAAATATTTCCTAGACATAATAACTTGTTTATCAGAATAAACAAGTGGATCTCATTGAGTTAGAGAGTAGAATTATGGTTACCAGAGGCTGGGAAGGGAAGGGGGCAGGGTAGATGAAGAGAAGTTGGTTAATGGGTACAAAAATATAGTTAGGTAGAAGAAATAAGTTCTAATATTTGTTAGTAATGGTAAGGAAATTGTAGTTAACAATAATTTATTATATATTTAAAAAAATAACTAGAAGAGAATTATAATGTTTCCAGCACAAAAATATTTGAGGTGATGGATATCCCAATTACCCTGTTTGATCATTACACACTGTATATATATATCAAAATATCACACATACAACCCAAATAAGTACAACTTTAATATATCAATAAAAAATACAAAAAAACCTTTTTATGAGGCAGGTGGAGTCTACTATTGCATATTCTAAAGATGTTACAAGATAATCTTATAAATAAACAGTACCATTATTTCTTGCTTCAGAAATAATCAGTATATCCAAAGTTACATAAATTCATAAGTACTTTTTATTGTCAAATCTTTGAAAGCAGGAAACATTGACTGAGCTATGGTTTATCACTCATGTGCACAATTTCTTTTATGGGGACAACAGTTTTATTTGGAATAAAACTGATTTTTGTTGTTATTGGCTTGGGTAACCAAGTTCTTAGATTAGTAACTTATATTGCTGTGATTATTTTAGTGCACAAATGTGTAATGTTGGTGAAGGAAAAACAATTAGATGCATCTATCAAAAAGTATTACCTCTTATTTAAAACTCTTTCTTAGCCCCTGAGATTAGGTTTTATATTATAGACATATTCCATATTTGTTGGCTGTAAGACAATTTATATTTTAAATATTCAGAAAAGATAATAGTAAGAAGAATTTTAAAAAGGCTTTGTTTTTCTTACCAGAAAGTCCTTTGGAAGATATTACTACTGGACTCTCTTATGGAGAAATTAGGTCATTTTTGGCTCATTTGGGTGTATAACCTGTTCTAGTTTTTCTTCAAGGGCCTCGATTTTCTCCAAAGAGCCTATACACTGTAAAAATAAAGCCATAATTCTGTCTGTAACAATAGTTTTAAATATACCAAAAGATGATAAGGCCAGAATTCTTATAAAATCTTTGACATTACTGTTTAATCAATTACTTTTTAAAATGTTTTGTATTTTTAAGAATAAACACTTTTAGAACACTGCCATTTTCCCACTAAAATAGCATAAATTATTCAACAGTTTAAAAAAATAACTGATTATTTGATTAATAATGGACAATGAACAAAGTACTTATTTTCAGAGGCAAGGGAAACATCTTGGGCTCAAAGTTAAGTAGATTAAATAAACATCTTTATTCCCCTGTGATATCAGTTCTATGTCTCTGACAAGTATTTGTGAGTGAGATAATCATAGATACTAGCAGAGGCTAAAAGATAACAGTCTGACATGTGTACCAACTAGTTCACAATTGTAGATTGAATGGAGGTATAAAATCCAGATGCTAGGTCATGTCTAGACCATTGGTGATGGGATCATCTAGGATCTCATTGTCTTCATCTTTTCGGCTGAAATAGGTCAAAGAAACTAAATATCTGGGAAATTTTCACTGAAATATGCTAATTACTTTTGTAACCAAGATGCTTGTGTAATATTCTTGAGTTATATATAATGGGGGTGGGACAGGAAATTGAAAAATTATCACCCTTGAATTGAGATTGAGGTAAGGTTATGTTTTTTGATGCTAACTGGAACTATCATACAGTATACTCTGTGAGGTTGGGTCTATGTATTATTATTATTATTTACCAACCTATCACCTAATACAACAGTTGGCTCCTAGATACTCAATAAATATTTGTTGAATTATATATAAAAAGGAGGAGATTAGAAATAAAGAATGAGAGAGAAGTGTACAAACAAATGCACATTCTGAAGAGGCTAGAACCCTATTCTTCAAGTCTTCCATCTATTTGGTCTATATTTTTAAATTTCTTTGAATCTGAGTTTCCTCAGCTGACAAATGAGGGTGATAAAATATTCTACTTCATAGGACAGTTGTCTGGATTAATGAGACAACATGTAGAAAAGCACTTTGTAAAACAAAATGAATTCGGACATAAGATGTAATTGGTATCATCAAAGTCATGGCAATTGGGAAAAACCTTGGTTGATATTCCCTTTTATAATGTGCATGAAAAAGAGCTGTTTTGGAGGATTATTTTTAAAGTACAATTTAATGTAAGTATTATGTCAAACCATATTAATTATGAATCTAGTTCTCTTTGGCAGATATGTACTTTGCAAATTGTCTCATCCACTTAGGCAAAGGTAAGTAGACAAAGAAGCTTCTGCTGCATGTTGAAGCAGTTCTTTGGTTTGCTTCCTATAGTTAAAATTCCCTGTATTCAGCTTCATTTTGACTTATGGCAACCCCAAAACAATTCTGTTTTATTACCTCCCCAAATCTGGCTTATTTAGAAAAAAGAGTATTAATTTGAGACATCACATTTTTATCTTTAGTAGAGTGTCAAGGAATCCTAAAGAGAGAAAACCCTAGAAAATTTGAGCTGGTAGATGATTTATAAGCAATCTAACTCACTGTAGTGAGCTCATATTATGTACATGAGACAGGGAGAGGCAGAGAGGTTAAGTTACTTACATAAATTCACACAGTTATTTGGTAGAGCTTGGAATAGAATCTATGTGTATCAACTCCTAATTCATCTTTTCACTAAATCAAGTAAAATTCCCAGAAATATAGAAATTTTGAAATCCTGCATTGGAAAAAAAAATAGATATTTGCTAAATATTTGGAAGAATATAATAGTATCACATTTATTTTTTCCTTGTTCTAAGATGACTGATGAAGGCCACAAAACAAAACCAAAAACAAACAACAACGACAAACTGGTTAACTGTGCTTCCCTGGAAAGCGATTATGTGCTAGCACATTATTTTACCTTGAAATGTGAATGTAATTTTATTCTTTCTGCTATTTCCAATTGTTGGATTAGGTCTAAGCATGAAAGGTCGCCTCCTTCCCTTGTGAGTAAATACTAATGTAATGGGGTATTTGGCTGTTACTGACACATGATATACTCTCAGATTGTATTTTATTCTGCACTTTTCAAATGGAAAATTAAATTCTTGCTCAACTTTCGAAGCTGAAGTTATCCTTTGCCTCAGATGTGAAAATATAGCTCTGTATCCGATTCACAGATAAACCAGACAGCAGTATATTAGAAATAATTGGCAAGCAGGTTGGATACTGGAAATAGCAGAAAAAAGAGTTGGCATTTGCTGGAGAAAATATATGCAAAGATTTTGCATCTCAGTCTTGGCACCAGCTGCTGGCCCAACAGCTTGTCTTAGTGTGGGTTCTGCTATGAGCAAACTGGTATTAGGGCCCTTTCTCTTTTTTCTGAAAAGCTACTCCAGTCTGGAAAACATTATAGAAGATCAGATAATTCTAAGGAAAAGAGGAAAAAGCAGAAAATTTGAAGTCAGCACTGTGTCTGAGACCTGATCTTTATAGGCACATAATAAAACATCAAAGCTAAAACTGAATAAATGGAAAAATGTGGTACTTATTGGTTATAGAGAAATAAATTCTACAATATAAACTCTTCCCATACACATAATGATTTTTAAATATAATTCTTTTTTGTAGCACTTGATAAGTTATGATGAAATAATGGATTTTTAGTGATAGCCAAAATTAAGAAATATAGATTCTGAATAATTTATAGGAAAAAATAATCTACATAAGGTTTTAATTAATGTCTAAATCCATGTTACTTGATGTTTTAAGATGCTTGGTCTGAACTAAAGAGAAGAAACCAATTTTTCCCTGGAATATAAGTTTAATGAGGGCAGAGTGGTTTCAATTTCCTGATCAGAAGATTTGAGACTAATTTTCAATGGTTATTTAGTAATAAAAACTAGCAATTTATATAGGGCACTTCATGTACATTGTTCCAATTTTCTCATGAGGATAAAGTAGGGAAGACATTGTTATCATTACCGTTTTTACATAAGAACACTGAATTTTGGTAAAATGATACAACTTACAATTGGCAGAATTGGCAAAAGATTCAAATCCAAGATCCCAGCCTCTAAATTCTAGCTCTTTCACTCCATTGTGCTGAGTCAATACTTGCCCTCTCGTGTGGAATGCCATTACTGATCCGCAAAATGCAGGGTCGTTGAAGCTTGTAAATATGGTTATCAAAATCCACCTCCCACCTAACATGTGATTTCTTTCCCCAGTAGTGATAGATGCTTGACAATTTTCAGTCTAGTGGAGTTTTCTTATTTACATGAAAACTCTTCTATTAAATGGCTGTAAGCTGAAAGCTATTTCTTAAGCAGAGTGAAATGTACCTCTTAGTAATGCTTTCTAATTGCTTATATTTATGCTCTCTGGACCAATTTGGGCAAAGCTACTCACTCTCTACATTACCACCCTTTAAATACTTTAAGACAATATTCTATCCCTTTCTTTTTTGAGTCTTTTCTGGGCTAAATCCCCTCAATTCTCCAACTATTTTTTTAAATGTGATATAATTTTTTTGTATCCTTCATTTTGCTTGCTATTCTCCTTATATTGTTCAATTTCCATGTAAAATCTAATACCTAAAATTCAGTAAACTACTCAGATATATCTTCAGTAGTAAATAATATGATGAATTTTTTTTTGCCATGCTTCTGAAATTTAATTTTTATTAATGTGTCCCAGGTTTATATTGAGATTCAATGAAAACCTCAGGTCAATTTTTTCATATAAAATATTACCAAACCAAGTTTTCAAACTTTTATCTTTTGGACTTTTATTATTTTAGTTGCTCAAGATAATTTTGATTTTCCAGCTCTTCCCTACCCTGCCAAACTAAGGAGCAGCTCCATATTTGATAAGCCAACTTTAGTGCCTTCATCCTGGGCATTGATATCAAAGCCCAACAGGAGTGAGACAAAGGCAGGGCCTTCTGACACTGTAAGAAGACTGGGGAGTCTAGTAACATTGAGCCTTTGTAAGACTGGCTCACCACCATTTAGCTCTGTGACATTGAGCAATTTGATTAACCTTTCAAAGTTTCAGTTTTCGAACTGGAAGGTGGAGATAGTTATACCTCCCTCATGTGGTGTAAGAGCTTTAGATAATGCACAAGTTCTAGGACTTGACTTGTGTTTACAGCTCAACAAATGATAGAAATTATTTCTATCGTGGAGCTCTTACTATGCGGCAGGCATTCTGCAAGGAATTGAGAAGACAAATAAGAAAGAGTATTTGTCCCTAAAGAATTCAAGACAAGATAGCTTTATTAAATATAATGTAATTTTCAGAGGTTTTATAAGTGATGTAGTTTTTTTTTTTTTTTAAAGAATAGGCATGGAAAGATATTCAAGTCACATATTTTAGTGGGAAAAAAAAGCAAGTTGCAAATGGTATGCATCGTATGACTCCACTTTAAACATTTTATATATTACCATATGCATATAATAAGTCTAGAAAAATTCCTGTTCAATACCAAGTGATGCTCATCTCAGAAGGAGCTAGTAGTGGCAGTGATAAGAGTATCTGGGCTTTTAATGTACTAGGTATGTCTATGTTTATGTACACATTTATTTTTAAAGACTGAGCATGCATAATATTTATAAACCAAAAAAATTATGACAATTGTTTAAACTATGATGAAATAAGGTCCTCAAATACAAGCATATCCCAGGTATTTGATAGGGGAAATGACAGGAAAATATTAACCATGAATAGAAGAAAGGAAAGGTGTACTCTAATCACCAAATCCTTTCTTTATAAGTTTTCATCCCTGGGTCACTGCCCTATTTCTCTTTTTCCAAATTCTTCCTTTGAAAGTTTTCCTAAGACCCCAGCTCCTCTAAGACTGGAGATATGCATTTCTCCCCACTAAGGTGTTTGTATTCTGGCTCTGAACTACAACTTAGTAGCTGAGGTGCTACCACCTGCATCCAGATGCTTCCAAATATAATCTTCCCCTGGGTCCTCTGTCTGTTGGTACTCTTAAACTCTATGTCCTCTATGTCAAGACCTTTATCTGTTTCCATATACTAAAAACTCAGATACAATCACCTGCTCTGGGGGCTGCCTCTCTCCTTTCTTGCTCTGTGGGTTTCCTGTTTCCAATGCCTGAGGATTGGTTTACTCCTAATAGCTAGTCCCATCCTGAGAGATTAATTAATTTATTTAAGTAATATTGCCTAGTGAAAACATCATGGGCTTTGGAACAAACAGACTGAGTTTGAATGGCAGGGTGCTTTATCATTTATGTGAATTTGGACCTTTTTTATTTCCTATTTTGTTATCTGTCATTGATTCTCTCAACAAATATTATCAAGTGTATTGCTAGGTTCTACAGGTTCAGTGTTGAAATAGAAGCAACTTTTGTCACCATGGAGCTCATGATCTAGTGCACCATACAGAAGAGTGAACACTGAAAGCATTAAGAGTGCCGTGACAACAGAAGTATGGGGTATTGTGGGCAGAGAGAATTGGGCCCCAGAACCCAGACTTGAGGTGGTCAGGAAAGAGTGAAGACCCAGCTGAGTCCTAAAGGTAGAGAAAGGATTAGCTATCAAGGGGGTTGGCTGGAGTCTGGTGAGGATGGGAGGGTCCAGGCAGAAGGAATAGCTTGGACAAAGGTCTGGAGACCAAATGAACATGGCATTTTCCTAGAACTTAAGGCCCATGAGCCCCTGTACAACAAGATGGGACTGATAAGCCAGATCACCCGGGGCCTGGCTGGTGGTTTGAGGCATTTAGAATTTATCTTAAATAAAAAAACAAAGCAAAACAAAATTAGGTAGCATTTGAAGGCATTTAAGCAAGAGAGTGAGAGGGTCAGGTTTTCATCTTAGAAATATTTCTCTGGTTGCAATATAGAGAATGGTTTAGAGGGTACAAGACTAGAAGTTGTGAGAAAATTTGCAGGTGGCTGCCGTACTCTAGGCAAGAGATGATGGTAGCCTGAGCCAGACAAAAGGGTGGGTTCATGGAAGCAGAATCTATAAGAACTCAGAGAAAATTATATTTTCAATTTTATAGGTGTACCTATTATTGATTTAATGAGCAGCATTGGTTGCCTCTTGATAATTTATAGGCACTTTTGGAAGTGTACATGTGGCAGGCCCAAGTATAACTAATCAAAATAAACTAGAATTGTTAAAACATTATGTAAATGCATTAGGTTAGTTCAATTCAGGACCAAGCATGGATGTCAGAACTTTTATGGTAATTAGGTTATCAATAATTATGTGCGCTACTGAGAAATGAGAAATTATACCATATTAAAAAAATAGAGGTATACCAACTAATAATCTAACAGCTGGCAAAAAATGATCAGTCTAGGCTTATTTTAATCAGAGAACACTTAGGATCAGCACATCGTAAAGACCTGGTTCTGTTACAGTGTTCCTCTGTTTCAATTAACAATCCCCTTTCTTAATATCTTTTTGATTGATTGATTTGCTTAAAGAATCTCTCCCTTGTCAAATAGTAAACAGAACAAAGTTTCAGCCTTTATGTGCCCAGCATATGTTGGAATTACTTAAAGTGATGTATAACATTGGAAAAAATTATTTCTTTTAGTTTGTTTTGTCCACTGGAAGAATCTGTTATCTATACTGAAGGTGATAGATATTTTATGGGTTTGATTATGAACAAAGCTCTTAAAGAAAGATAGTGGAAAACTACTTTGCTTTTAGAGAGGGAAGAAGATGATGAGTTTTGCTTAAAACAATATTGTGAAATACTTAGTTTAGATAATGAAGGACTTTTTTGAGGCTTTGGGAGTGGGGTTAGGGTTGTTGTCGCGTGATTGATATAGATCATGTAGATGAAGAAAGTGGATTAACTTTATATGTTGTAGGAAGTAAGACTGATAACAATTTATCGAAGTTGAGAGGGCAGATGGTGGTCTTTTTATAATGCATCTAACAATTGTAATAGTCTAAGGAGGATGTGACTTATAAGTTTTTTTGATAATTGTTTAAACATTTTTTTGATAATTGTTTCCTTTTTTTGATAATTGTTTAAACATTAAGTGATTCAACACATATGATCCTTGTATTTCAATTGTGTAGGTTGTACTCCTTACAAGGGAGCTTGTCCATGGTGGGTTGCTCTGCTGGCCAAGCCAGGTACCTTGGCTGAGAACCATGGCTGCCAGTCACTGTTCTAGGTGCTTAGGATATATTAATCAACAAAAGAATCAAAAACACTTGCTGTAGCCTAAGCAGATGGCCAAAAAACACAAGTAGATTATATAGTATATTAGAAAGTGATAAGTGCTATGGAATAAAATAAAGCATGAGTACAGGGTTGGAGGTTGCACTTATAAGTATGGTTGTAAGGGTTGGCCTCATTGAGAAAGTGACTTTTGACCAGAAATTTGAAGGTAGCTGGTAGATGCACTCCCAGCTCACTTTGGGAAGAGTGGTGTAGACAAAGAAATTAGCCAGTGCAAAGTCTTTGAGGCAGGAGAGAGAGTCTAGAATGTTCACAAGAAAAAAATGTATAGGTCAGGAATGATGACCAATTTGTAGCACAAAGATCACAGGCTTTAGAAACACATCATCTGGGTTCAAAGCCTGGCTGCATCTGTTACTAACTTTGAGTCTTGTTTTGCTAAGTTACTTTACCTCTCTGAGCTTTTTTGCTTCTTCTGTAAACTTGAGAATAGAGGATGTCTTGCAGCACTGGCCTGGTAAGTGTGGGTCCGTTTCACATAATGGAATTATAATCATGGAATAGAAAATAGATTGATTTTGTGTGACACCCAGGAATGGAACTCAAAACCAGTGTGGGAGTTAAGGGGAGCTAGTGTTCGAGGGGAGGAGGTATGAACCAACAATCACAGCAATTTGGGGGTGTGGGAGCATGGAGGTGTGGGAGCATGGAGGTGTGGGAGTGTTATGATGAGGAGGAACTGAGAAGATGATCATATGGTATTTATATTCTGTATTATTTATGGAATGCCTACTATGTGCAAGACTATTCGATATTTTTTTATATAGTTGTATAGTTTCTCATTTAACATGATACAAAAAGTCAATTTAATCTCTCCTCTCTTTGCCTCTTCTTCCCTACCTTGACAGAGCTTTCTGCAATAGTTTAGTTCTTATCTGTCCTTTTGCAGATGGATGACACCATGGCTGCTTTCTCTACCTGGATAGCTGTCTTTGTAGATGTACAGTTGATTAAAGCAAAAAGATCATACCTACATTTATCCTTTATTTTGTAAACTCCTCAGAGGAAAACTGAACCTCCATTTTAAATTTTAACCTCTCCATAGTTCTTGGTATGGTGAATTTTTAAAAAACTGTTGACTGACTGAAACCAAAGGAAGGTCAAAAGAAGAGAGTAGAGTTTCTCCTGCCCCCCCCACACTTATGTGTACTACTTTAGTTAATGTGCTTGTTTGAGGACCTGGATGTGACATGACACCCAGGTCCTCAAACAGCTCTTCTTTGGTCTTGCAAAATGTCAGAGACATCATTTCACCACATGTAATATCCTGCTGTTATGAAAAGATACATTTATGTTCTATTTTGTTTGGGTGCTTAGAAATGTGTTTTGTTTCATTTTTTTTATGGTGGTAGACAATGGCCTAGAGGTCTCTGCATTCTGTTTGTGGCTCTGGTCTATTAGTTTGATGCCTCCAGACTTTAAAAAATTAAATCACATGGACATTGAATAGCTGCATCATATATATTTAAGCCTGTTTGAGGACATTCTATTTCCCACTTTTCTATGTGATTTTCATTGTTATATGATCATAGAGATCACCGACATATCACCAAAATTTATTTAGTTTAGTTTTAATACTTCCTGACATAGTGGGTGGAATAAAATTTCCTAATGGGATGAAAATTCTTTCTTAGGTTTTAGAGAACAAGTAAAAAATGCTTAGCCCAGGGCAAGAGAGATAGAAACTGATGGGAGGTGGGGAACACATGCCTTACCTGGCTTCTCCCTTTTGTGCCACCATCTAAGCTGACTGCTCTCGGCCCTTCTCATTCCACATAATGCCTTTGGGCTGTTTTCTTGGGATGATTTAAGGAAGAGATAGAGATGCTTCATTACCAATGGCCCGCAGAAGTTGCTGGCTTCAGGTTAGTTCTTCATTCATTTATTTTCCAAGCAAGCTGTGGTCCTACTTTCAGGAGCAAAAAGCCATGGCCCTGAAAGAGGACTTTTCCTTCTTTGCTCTCTGGAGGTCTTATTGTTTTTATCCTTTTCCACTCCAAGTGAAAATTATTCTCTTTTAAACATGATAAACATGAATCCTAAAAATCCTCATCCAACAGATTGCCTGGGGCATTCTACTATAATTGAAAAGGGCCCCTGTGTTATTCTATTAAATTGATCCAAATTGCAGAATGACAAATGTAAACTTCCTACGACATTTCTGCCAGGAGGTCCTAGGCTGTCCTCATGCTGATGAGCCAGAAAGTTACTCTGGACTTCTTCTTTCCAAGCTGTTTTCAGTTAATTTAAAAAGAAGAATAAAAGCTATTTAAAGCAAAGAACTTATGCTCACTGGGCTTCATAGCATAGGACCTTAAGTTGCTAAGATATTTTTTTCCTTGCTGCATGTCCAATAGGACATGACTGCTCTGCACAACTCCGTAGAGAGCTCTAATATACTGCTTAATGGAAGTAAATGAAACAGATGCTTTTCATCTGCAATCAGTAGTAGAACCATTTGCTTACTCTCCTCTGTCCATTTGATGTTTCATTCTTGTTAATAGATCTCTGGATGCAACAATTATTAGGCTGTGTCATGAGAAACAAATTAGGTGTATCGGCAGACTCAAAGAAATTGTTTGGATGTTATTTAAAATGTGTAGCAGACAAAATGGATCCATTTGAAAGTAAAAAGGAGAGAGGTGTTATTGGCTTAGACTAAGCAAACACTAATAAAATAAACTTGAAAATAAACGTCACCATCATTTTAAGGCATGTCATTCTACACACTCACCACCATTTCCTTGTTCATATAAATGACTCCTTTGAAGATCAACAGTTTCCTTTTTAAATATCAGAGTGGACACTTTCTTTACTATAATTCAGTATTTCAAAGGAATTCACGGTAGGGTAAAGCAGAAGCAGGGAACTGAAGCATTCTTTGCCACCGGTTGGAAATAATTATAATTATTGTCACTTGAATTTTACATTTAGCTCTTCCAAAGTATAGTTTATCCATTCATTGATTCAGTGAATAAGAATGTGTTAGTCTGCTCAGGCTGCTATGACAAAATATCATAAACTTGGTGGCTTAAACCAGAAACATTTATTTCTCATAGTTCTAGAGGCTGGGAAGCCCAAGATCAAGATGCTGGCCACTTGGGTTCCTGATGAGAGACCAAGGGACCGCTTCCTGGCTCGCAGATGACTGCCTTCTTGATGTGTCCTCATATGGTGGGGCAAGGGTGGGGTATAGGGAGAAAGAGAGAGAGAGAGAGAGAGAGAGAGAGAGATCTGGTTTCTTTTTATAAGGGCACTAATCCCATCATGAGGACTCTGCCCTCATCACATCATTAAAACTAATTATCTCCCAAGGCCCCACCTCCTAACACCATCATATTGGGGGTTAAGGTTTCAACATCTGAATTTTGGAGGGACACAAACATTGAGGCCGTAACAATATACACTTACGAAGTACTCTCTAGACATGTGGCACTGTACTAGAACTGAGTGCTCAGTCATGAACAAGGTTCCCTGCTTAAGAACTTAGTGGAAAAGACAAGAATAACCAAAGGCATAGGATAGGTGAAGTGTAGAAGTTTATAAAAACATACAAGAATGGGATAGTATCCAGCCTACTTAATGAGGTATCTATCATTTCAATCCTATTTTTTAATTTTCTTTTATTTCACAATATTACAGGGGTACAAACATTTATGTTACTTATATTGCCTTTGTACCTCCTAGTCAGACCTACACATGTGCCCAGACAGTACACACCTCACCCATTTAGTTGTCAAAGTAAATAATGATACTCTCTAAATAGTTTCCTCCATTTGTGTCTTTGGTATTTTATATTTATTTCCTAATCCCGTCAGAACAGGTGGCTTCCTACATAAAGTATCACATTATAGCCATACCTTGTACCCTGAATTATTGTAAACCTTGGGTTTTAAGAGTTCAGAGCCATAGAGAGATATGACCTCCTTTCCACATGGAAATATAATGCAGCATTCCCCAAACAACAAAACTGCCTTACTGCCTTCAGTCTCAGTCTCTCTCTCTCTCTCTCTCTCTCTCTCTCTTTCCCTCCCTCCCTCCCTTGTCCTTTAGGGTTTCTAGTAATCTTTGTATCATAATATGATGATAGTTTTTCTGGGACTGATCCAGGATTTCACGCAGGGGTAAATTTTGCACTCCATCCAAATGGAGCCCCCAGCCCCATCTGTCTCTCTCACAAAATCCTGCAATTGATCTCACAAGAATGAGGTGAGAGAGTGAAGGTGCTTGGGTTCTTCTTCACCCAGCATTCCTGGGCAGCATCCTTTTGTTTCTAAAGGGCAACACCAAGAGGGACTCTGGGGACAGGCCCTGAGGGAAAGCCACACCCCTTGGCTGTCCTGGGGAAGGTCCTGAGGGATGATCCTGCCTAGGGTTGATCCTTCTGGCAGGTGCGAGAGGACCCACAGCCCCCACCCCCATCCCCAGTCTGGTAATCTCACTCCTGATGAGTCATGGAGAAATATTTTGAACCTAAGAAATTAAAAATGTTTGCCATAGGGACTGTGATGTTTAGCTATTGCTAGAGCAAAGTGAAAGAGGTTATGTTTGTCATGTTAAGAAACCAGCAGTTGTGAATGAGTGCTGTGATGAACACTGACAGAACTTGCAAATTTTCGCTAAAATAAAACCATAGCTAGTGGTTCCTTCTTCTGTTTCAGGATCCATGGCATTCTTTGATTGACTTGGATACAATTCAGATTATCCACTATTATGTCTGTTTCTGAAGATTGTGGGTTATCTTCGACCCGAGGGAAGACGTACCTCTGCGGTCCAGTGTCCCAACTGTTAGCAAAGGGAATGATGTGAAAGTTGATATAATGAGCAGACGTGTGGCTTGGTGAAGTGGGCTGGCTCTGGCCCCACCCTGCCTGTCATTCAAATCTTGATTCCACGTTTGCTAAGTGTGTGACTTGGCCCTTTACCTCATCCCTCTGTGCCTCAGTTTGCTCATTCATAAAAATGAAGCAATGATAGTACCTATACATTAGAATTGTTATTTCACATTAAGAGGTTTTTGTGAGGACTCAATATAAAGTAATGCTTGTAAAACATGTGGAACGGTGTCTAGCACATGATAAACATTCAATAAACATTAGCAATTATGCAGGATCTAGAACCTCTGTAAACATTTACCAGAGAATTCAGCTAAGTTGGGTCTATCCCTTGTTATCTTCATTTATTAATTGGAGAACATTAAAAGTTTTCTAGCACTACAATAACTAAACTAGTTTGTTTATCTGGAGCTCCATCTCAAGGAACAGGCTCTGTCTTAAGCCAGTATAATGAACTGGGAATGTATCCAGAATGTTTAAATTTTTTTTCCAAAGAGAAAATAACAGAAGTCTTTGATCACACAGTAACATTTAAAGCAGCACTTAATCTGTGAGAGGATTATGGACTGTCAGTCTGTAACTATATAAACCCTTGAGGTATATGTTTCGTGTTCAAGAACCTTATTGTTTTGAAGTCCTATGTTATAAACTTGGTACATCAGATCACAGGTGAATCTGGGCGAAATCACATTCATTCATTCAAAGCATACTGAAGTTCCTATTCTGACACCAGCAACATTTACAACAATGAACATAAGTCTGGGTGGTAAGGAAGGAAAGATAAAGGAGAGAAAGTTTATGATGCCAGATAATATTGTTTAAAACAATAAGTTGCAATATAAATTGCAATAAAAGATATTATTTATGTCATTAAAATAGGAGAGTTCACCTCCCAGAAGATGAGGCCTTTGCATTTTCAGGTATTTTCTATCACTTGTAAGTCTAGGGGACAGGTACCCTGCACTGCCCTCTGCTTTCCTAGAATTATTATATCAGTGCAGAGTATATATCAGCAAGAGACATAGTTGCCTTATCACTGAGGCTGAAATCCTAGATGTTCTCAGGAGGACAATAACTGTGAAAAATAAGCTCGCAGCAAGTACATATCTAGCTCCCTGGGGTCATTCCTCAAAGCCTACTGATGAGGCAAGTTTACAGGACCCGCTCTCCCGAAGCCAGCATCTGACACCAACACCTTTGGCAGTGAGAAGTACAGCTGTGACTTACAAGTATGGGCCAAAAGGGCGGGTCAGGAAAGTCTTGATGTGGTTTATCTCATAAGGGAAACAGAGGAGAGTTAATGACCTCATCCTTAGCTTGGACGCTTTGTAGTGCCTTGGCAGATAGACATTGGCCTTGGGGTTTAGCTTGCAGAAAGCCCATGTCAACAGAGGGAAAACTCTGTGACTACCTATGTACTTTGGCTGTGAATGTATGTACACAACAAGTGCATAAAGAGGCCTGGGAAAGCACAAGGAAACAGAAGTCGGGTAGGTGAGGCACAGCAGGCTGGCTCTTCTCACAGTACCCAAGAATGTCGCTTAGCAACACAGCTCATATGGCCAGGACTAACTGCCCAGGTTCCCTCTAAAGTCTATGGTGAACCTGGAAGAAAGGCAGCTGCCAGGGAGCATACCCTGTAGGGGGATCATCTCCTGAGCCAGAGTTGAGCTGGATGGGCAGTCTAAGGTAGAAAATGGAAAAAGAATCTGAAGTACAATTAAGGATAGTTCCCAAGAGGGTTGAAGGTCAAATTGGAGGTGAAACTGTGAATGGAAGAATGGGCTTAGAATCAGAGAGGTCCCAGAAGGGCTGATGGTGTCAGACTGATGCTGTGAAAGCGGAAGGTGCTCCTGACACTAGTCTCTGCTGATGTTAGGGTTGTTTGTGTGGCAAAGAGAGGGGCAGAGGACAGGCACAGAGGCTTAAAGAAGGTGTGCAGGCAACATCCAATAAGAAACCAAAATTTCTTACTGGTCGCACTCTGAGCCATTTATTACAAATGGCTTCACCTGGGCAGCAACTTAAAAAGTAATGCAAGGACTAGAAACATAATTACTTCATTACCATTCTATTTGGCTATGCTTTGAAGAAGAGGAAAGGGAACCTTTTTCATTGATGTGAAAAAGCAGACTTGCACAGCCGTGACCACTTCAATCTCATCTCGTTCTTGGTTTTGTAGCTCTTGGCTTTTGACAGGTGCACAGATTACATTACGGTTGGATAAACAAATAGTAATAATGCCATTCATTTGTAGAGTGCTTTACAGAGGATAAAGTGTTCTCACTTCCATGACCTCATTTTCTCCTAACAAGCTGGAGAGCTACTATTATCACCCCAGTTTCGTAGATGAGGCTTATTTTATTGATAGGGTCACGGAACTATCATGGAATAAATCCAGGACTAGAATCCATTACTTCATTTCTATTATAGCAAAGAAAATGTATTGTTTTCTGACTTTTATTGAAACAATCTCCACCACTATATATATTTTTTGGCTTGTTCTATATATTTATTTTAGTTTAGTTGTCTTTTTTTCCTCTTTTTTGTTGTACTTCAAAAAATGTTTGTGTGAGTATATGGAAAAGGAACCTAAATGTTATAATTTTATACTAAGGGCAGACTCTCAAAACCCTCATCCTGCAGTTACTCCGGACTGTTTCCTATGGAATTGAAATCTTAGAGTCAAGAGGCTATTTAGAGTCCATTAACTTTGAAAGCATTTGGTTAATATTTAATTCACTGGTCAAAGTATTGTCATATACCAATTGGTCATCTGAACCTTTGACAGAATCTCACACTGATTTACTTCCATAATTTTCTGATTTTAGTTCCTTTGCTTTTAATATTATTTTTCACCAATAATGGTTTCACTGGATGATGTTTCTTGGGTGTGGCACTCACTTAAGGTGTGCAGCCAGCCTGGGGCTCTGAGCCGTCAGTGAGGCTGTGGTCACTGGGGTCATAGACAGGATGTACATTCTGTCCTCTTGGCAATCCAGGTAAGCACGTGGAATGCAGTGGTCGCAGGCCAGAAGAAAAGACAATGACCTCACTGCACTTACCACAGCGCCATATCTGAGTGCTGAGAAAATAATTTGAACCATATCTCAAGTTAAGTAATTTCATTTTTAAAAATTAAATATACGCTTTTAGGCTTGATACCAGAGAAGAGAGGACAGAGATGTTCCTGGAACAAACAGGGGAAAAAGTTATTTCTAACTTTTATTATTAGGTGGCAATAGAGATGTGCATTGGATTTAACTCATTATAGTCAACATTCTTCATGTTGGTGGCAGCAAGATTTGGAAGTTCAATTTAGATTTCTACTAATATTTGTAGTGAGGACGTTTTGCAAATGGAGACATTGTTACTGAAAACTGGGCATACCCAAAACCTAGCCACCAGCTGTTGAGTGCTCAGTCTTGCTGGATTGCTGGATAAGGCAAGGTGTAAATAGATCACTGAGATTTGATGCGAGGAACATATTCTAAAGATTCCTTGCCCCTGAAAAATAAATCTCTTCTTTCTTAAATCTTAGCATTATTTTTCTTTCTTCAGGCTTTTCATAAGAAGGCCTGGATTTTTTATGTGCTTAAGGTGGGGCTTATCTGCAGAATACTGGCCCGTTGACATTTTTGAAGAAATCAGTCTACCTGATTGTTTCACAGCCCCTGAATAGAGACTAAAGATCTAAAACAGTAAGATATGTCTTGGGAACATTATTTTGTGAAAGTTTTGAAGTGAGCCTTCCTTTGCGGGTAAAAGCAGAATGAGTTCTGAGAATGAAGTAGGAATCACGAAAATGGGAAATTCATGGGTCCTACAGGAGTCGGGGCTGGAGAATGGCAGAAGATGGAATGTAGCCGACGAGAGTGAAGGTTGGGGTAGATGACAGGGCCTTTCATCTTGGGTATCTTGGGTGTGCTGTGTTTGAGGTGGGACAGCAAATTGTGTTTGTCTTACTGGTGGCTAGAAATACGGGTCCTAAATTCTGGAGAGAGGAACATGCTAGTTGGATGTCACAGGCACATAGACAGCAGCTACCGTCAAGAAAGAAGCCCAGGCCATTGAGGGAATTCATGTACAGTGAGTGAGAAGGGCTATGGCTAATCATGAGTCACAATGACACTTACGTGATGAGCAAGGGAAGGAGTGTCAGAGATGAAGCCTTTTTACAGGTAGGAAGACCATCAGAAAGGCAGAGAGTTCTAAAAAGGAGAAAACTTTACACAATGCTAAATGCAGTGGAAGACTGAAATAAGATAATGTCTGAGACGTATTCCTGAATTTGAAAATTAGGGAGGCCTTGGTGTTTCTACCAGAGAAGTTTCAGTACAGTTTTGAGGGCAGAAGCCACAATCTGATGGTGGAGGAGATAAATAGTACCTGGAGAAGTAGAGTAGAATATGATGGTTTAGAGTGTAGATTTAAAGCCCAGCATGCCTCGGCTTGAA
Organism: Cheirogaleus medius; assembly: GCA_008086735.1. NCBI lineage: Eukaryota > Metazoa > Chordata > Mammalia > Primates > Cheirogaleidae > Cheirogaleus > Cheirogaleus medius. The sequence goes on from VBSM01001124.1 coordinate 22,889,097, forward strand.
TTCTTGCTTTGCCATATAGTAGCTGTGACCTTGAACAAGTTAGTAACCTCTTTGTATTTCAAGTTTCACATCCATAAAATGGCCGTAGGTAATGGTTGTAAGGATTAAATGTGTTAACTTGCATATAAAACACTTAAAATTATGTTTGGCGCATAGTAAGTGCTATCTATAAAAGTGTTAGGAGTTGTCATTATTATGCTTTGGAGAAGCTCATCTGAGAAGCAAAGTTGAGAGCCACATGTGTTAGCTTTCTATTGCTGCATAATAAGTTACCACAAACTTGGAGGCTTAAAATAGCAGCCACTTATTATCTCCAGTCCTGGAGGTCAGGAGCCTGAGTAGAGCTTGTTTCTCACAAGTGTGATCAAGATGTTGGCTGGGCCACGTTCCTTTAGGGAGACTCTGGGGAAGAATCTGCTTCCAGGCACACTCAGGTTGTTATTAGAATTTGGTTCTTTCTGGCTGTAGGACTGAGGTCCCTCTTTCCTTGCTGGTGAATGTATGACAGGGGCCACTCTCAGCTCCTAGAGGTTGCCCACATTCCTTGCCATGTGGTCCTCCCTATCTCAAGAACTAGCAACAGAGAATGCCCCATGCATTAGCTCTCTCACTTCAAATCTTTGTTTCAAGGACGAGTCCCGTTCCTTTTAGGGCTCATGGACTCATTCAGGCCCACTGAGCATAATCTCCCTGTCTATGGTCAACTGCTACGTAGACCATAAGCTGACCACAGGAGTGACATTCTCTTATTGTCACAGGTTCATCCCATGCTCAGATGGGCCATTAGGAATCTTCTTAGACTCCTGCCTATCACAATGCAGAAGGTTCAGTGTTGTGTGGGTTTGATGGGTGTTTCTGCAGGTAGAAGGAGAATTACCAGGGGAGAAGGAGACATTAAAGACATTAAAGGAAAAAAAAGGTTTTTTTCTGAAATAGTATCTTGGGAAAAAGTGATTGTACATGGGGCTGAGGACAGAGCTGGATGGGTAATGCTGGGGAGGAGTAGGGACATCTCTGAGGCAGTAGGAAATGAGATTAGAATATATGCTATTGTATTACTTGATGTTTAGCAAACAGTCTCAAAACTTGTGACATGTAAAAATTACCAGTCATTTCTCATGTATCTTCAGGGCTCAGCTGATTTTGGCTGGATTCCCACATGCCTCTGTGGTTCAGCTGGCCCAGTCACATGTCTGCACCTTGGATCTGTTCCCTGGTTCTCTCATTCTCCTCCTGGTACCAGCAGGCAAAGCTCAGACAAATCCTTTCATAGTGATGGCTGTGAGGCACAGGAGAACAAATGAATACATAGATTTCCTGACGCCTGGGCCTTGATACTGCCACTTCTGCCTTCTTCTATTGCCCCAAATTGTTTGCATGTCCAGCTCGGTATCAGAGTGCAAGGGCACCACAAGGCTATGGTGGACAGTGAAGAATTGAAGTTATCGATACAATCTACCAGAATAATGGGCAAGCTTGGAAACAGAAATGTTAGAACTGGATGAAATTCACCCCTAATGGCATCTAAGTTTTTGCTAATGTGAGAAGACTATGGAATTTAACTTTTAAATTTGAACATAAGGAAAAAAAAGACAAAAAGCAAAAAAATAAAAATAAAAATAAAAATCTCTGAGTATTCAGAGATGACACTAGTTTGGCTTGACTAAAGGAAGTGTATTGGGGAGGAAGTTGGTAAAGTTAAAAAGGTGAGGACAGACTAGGGAGCTATTTAATGTCAAGGTAAGGTACTGGATATCTTTCTTCCAGACCCACTTTCTACTCTTTACTTTAGGGCCTAGGAAGCTGCCCTGTGCGGACTGTTCTTCCTTGGTCTCTGGGTTCCAGTTGGGTTCTGGACTGGGGGTGACTGGCACATGGGTAGGGAGTGAAGTCCAGGCTTTATTCTCTGTTCTCTTTCCCTGCATATTGGCTGAGTCCCTCCACAATGGGCTATAGCCCCTGTCGGGCAGCCCGCTCCATGTGTTACCTATTCTAGGTTCTGGCAATTTCTCCTTCCTCTTGTCTGTTCCGGATCAGAAGTAGAGAGGCTCTCCATTATCATGAGCCTGCAGAGCCTACTTTACGCTCGGTTTCCTTACACCCTGCCTACATTTGGTACACTTTTACTCAACTTGCCTCAGTGATCCAGTTTGAGAATGTCACCTGTTTCCTGCTGAGACTCTGACTAAGGCATTTAAGGACTTGGGACTTCATTTAGTAGGCAATGAGAAACAAAAACGTGTTAAGAGAGGGATATGAACTGACCTGTGCTGTGAGAAGATTAATATGGAAGCCACATATAGGGTGCATCGGAGGAGGCAGGAAACCACACAGGAGACTCGCTAGTGTCCAGGAGAGAGTATGAGGGCCTAAACTGGACTTGGGGCTGTGGAAAGGAGGAATGGATGCAAGGGCAATCTTGGGTACAGAGCAGATTCACTTGGATGGCATTTGGTAAGCATTTAGATGGTTGGAATGAAAAAAGCATGATATTTCTAAAATTTCCAGCCTTGAGAACTAGGAAATTAGTAATGCCATTACTAATCACTAGAAGAACAAGTGATCACAAGAGAATGAGATGTTCTGGTTTTGACATTTGGAATTTTCCATGCGATGTTTAGTGTCCTGTATATAATTGGAAATGTTGAGCTTGGGAGACAGATCAGAGCTGGGAGTAGTTTGGACATTGTCCACACAGATTCAACAAGTAGAGTCATTAAAGTAGATAAGATTGCTTAGAACTAGAATACACAAAGATAAGAGAGTAACAGGAAAAAAAAAAAAAACGAAAAAAAAACCAAACCCAGAATAATGACATGGAGGAATGAGAAGATCAAGAAAAGCCAGAGATAAAAGAGTGATCAAAATTTAGGTTGAGAGAGTTTAGTGTCTTAGACATTTTCAGAAATGAGGTTATTGATAATTTTTTTAATGCAGTGTGACTTTAGAAGTGTTGCGGCCGAAGCCGGGTCCTTAAATGCAAAGAGGTAAAGGAAGTAGAACATCAAGTGAAAACTGTTCTTTCAAGGTATGTGATTGCTAAGCAGGGGTCATAGGCCTTTTCTGTAAATTTTTTAGGCTTTATGGACCATCAGGTCTGTGTCCTGACAATTCAACTCTGCCATTGTTATATGAACCCAGAGACAATATGTAAACAGATGGCCCTGGCTCTGTTCCAATAAAACTTTATTTACAAAAGCAGATGGAGCTGGGATTTAGACTGCTGTCACAGTTGCCGACCTCTGAATGGAAGTAAGAAGAAAGTTCATTAAATGTAAAAGAATGTGCAATAGTTGTGAAGATAAATCAGGTTTTTAGGGGAGGGATTTATTTTATATGAGAGACAGTAAGCAAGTTGAGGTGCAGGGGAAGGAGCTGATAGGATGACAAAGTTGAGGAGATGGGGAATACACAGAAGACGCAAGAAGAGGAGATAGGACAGGAACTGAGGGCGTGGTGGAGGCTTGGTTTGGAAACACAGTATCTGAGCCTGGAGGGAAGAAGTGAGGAAAAAAGTAGACACAGATTGTTATTTTTTTCGGTTTAATGTTTATATCAGCTCTCCTTTTGCAAACTTTTTCTTCAAGAAACTGTATTTTTAAGGATTAGGAGGAGTTTTTTGTTTATTATTTGTTTTTGTTTTATTTTCAGAGCTAAGCATCCTAGCTTGGGTTTTGGTTTGTGTCCCAAAGACCATGGGTCTGGTGTACTGTTTCTTTAAGAAAATTCTTAAGTGCACACTTTTTCTTATTTTGTTCTCAGACTCCTTTATCATTTAATTTCTTTTCAACTGACAAGTTTTTGGACCAAGTTTTTTGTGACATGCCTTCACACTTAGAGGCAAGTAAACTACAGAAACACAGGGGTTGGGAGCAACAGCACTCGCGTCCATGAAATTCATAATATCTCCTGGATATTGCTGCTGTTCATCTTGTTTCTTTTTCCATATCTGCCATGGATTTATATTATTCAATCAATGAATATATTTCTATATAAAATGAACCTAGGTCAATGGAACTTTGTGTTTAAATCTCCTACGAGGAATTGTTGTTTGCAGATAAATTCTTTAGAGCATCAAGCTCTTTAATTCACCTGTTTTGAAAATTTTTTCATATATAGCCTTTTCTCAAAATGAGGCATGCCTGTCTGTACTTTTTGTTTGTTTACTTCTCTGTCTCCCACTATCAGTTGCCCATCTTGCAGTGGGGTCTAAGCAGAAAGGAAGATTAAAAGGATAAAATAAAGAATGAGCCCCTGCATACCAAACCTTTCAGTTTTTGCTTAAGAATAATTTTTAGCCCTGAATTTCAGAAAACTAGTTACTTTTGGTGATCTTGAGATATTAGTGTGGAAATTTTATTCATCACATATCTACAGAATACTACTTGGATCAGCAAATTCAAGATTTGCTTTTTAACTTTTCAGTTCATTCTCATGGGACACTCTGATACAAGTTTCCAAGGACAGAAGAGTCAACAGAGAACTATTGCTAATGGTCCTCTCCGTTCTGTGTCCAGCACACTCAGTAATGGGGAGGTAAATTTATCCTTACCCTCTTAGGGTCTCTGAGTAGGCAAGACAATTAAATTGACATAAAGCAGATTAACAGGTGAAAAACATACACATTTTTACATGGGCATGGGAGCCTCCAGAGGAAACTGAAGATCCAAAGAAGCAGCTAGAGTCTAATATAGTACTCATATACTAAGTTGAACAAAATAGTCAATTGTGAAAATGTGACAAGGCAAAAAGGTTGGGCTAGGGTAGTTAATCACCAGGAAGATCTGGATTAGGCAAGCCAGGTTTGTTTGTACAGGTGTCCCTTGACCTCGGTGATAAGAATGATACTTTCCTTCTGGTACAGGGAGGGCACTTTTCACATGGAAGTTTCATCTACTGCTTTCAGGAAGAAAAAGGAAAGTCAGAGTGTCCCTTTGTATTTGCAGTTTTTCAAGTGCTTTTAACTCAAAATAGTCAATATGCCAGAGTGGCAAATTTGGGGGTGGCATGTTCTGGACTTCTTTAGTCACTAACACATAAGTTGATTTGACTGAAACACAGTTTTACTTCTACCTCTACAATGAAATGGCTTTCTTTTGTGAAGATATTTATTTTCCGGAATAGCACTGAGTTATGATGAAGTGTTTGGTTAGTTTATGCTCTGATTTAGGAACATGATACCTTTTGTCAGTTTATATTGTGTCTGGCAGTAGACTTGGCCTCCACATCTTGGGATCACCTTCCTCTTACATGGTACATGAAATTCAACTTAGGGTGGAAACAAGGAAGCATTAAACAATCTGTTGAAAATCCTAAACAATCTAAAAGTCAAAGTAAACTAGATAAAGTATTTGGGGTTAGAGTGCATATCCATCCCACATGTGACATAGTGTAATGTGCTATGTTTAGATTAATCCAGGCTTATGTGACTGGTTAGATCTGGCAAGGCTTACTTTAATATGGAATTAAAAAATATATTTCCAGATCCAAATATGTGTAGTAGATAATATACAGCTAGCTGTGCCAAAACCATTTGCAAATATTTTTAAACACAGTTTCAAAAATATATTTAGCTCTCCAATGAGAGGTGATTTAGAACAACAATAAGCAATTTGTTGTAAAACCTGCTTCATGTTAGTGCTGGTATCTTGTATAGAAAACACTTTAGACCTTCATTTAAGTGTCAACAGGATAAATAATCTCTTCCCTATATACCTGCTTTGTAGAAAGGTCAAAATGTGATGAAGTATTTGGTAAACTATGAAGTTTTATATACTCATTCATCCCTTATTATTTACAGAGCATCTATAAGCACTATGCTAAGATTAATAGGCTCAATATAAGCAAGATAAATAGTATATTATCTGTCCTCTAAGAATTTATGATCTTATACGGTCAGTGTGTGGAGGAGAGAGACATGGAAACAAACACAACCCATTGCAAATGTGTGTGAAAAGGATACAATAGAGGTTCTGAGTGGTCAATTCAGTTGAAGGGGGCAGGCAAGGATTTCTATAGAAGGTGATCTGAGTAGGTATTTCCAGACAGAGGGAAATGAGGGTGGGGATGGCAGGAAGTCTTTCAGGCAGAGGCCATAAATAACAAAGGTGCATATGCATGAAATCGCATTGCTCATTAGAAGAACTAAGAAAACACATGTAGATTTTCTGTTCTTGGCCAGTTTGTATCAGATGCATTAATAGATATAATGAAGATATTAGTCAAATACCAACAAACCCAAAAGGTGATGAATTCTTTTTGAGAGCACAGAGAATTTATTTCTTTTTGTCACTTTCTCTGTATATATTCTAAATGACAACCAATCGTGCAAAGAGTGAGATTAGAAATAGATTTCATGGTGTGGTAAGAAGTTACAGGTGGGCGAAAGGGGTCTCTTAAGAATGCTATATAGTGTTTAAAAGAAATCATTTGTGATGTTTGTATGGGAAAGAATATGTATTTAGGAAGAATTTAAACTGGTTTTTTTTGGCATTCACAAGTAGATATGTGAGGAGAAAATAAGAATTTTGGAATTTTCAGAAAAAATACTCAAGTCACCAAAAATAAATTTTAAACTATTGTGATGAAGGCTTTCTGCTCTTTGTGCAGCTGCTCATGGTGACTCCCACAAAACAGTCCAAGTAGAATGTCTTTACTTGGTTTGTGAAGAAATGGCCTATGCGGTCTTGTTCAATTGCGTCTAACACATCTAACAGGTGGCAGACATTTTTACTTAAAATTCCTTCCTGTGTTGACTATTGCATTTCCCATTCTAATATTTTTTTCCCCAAGTCTCAGAGGATTCTATATATTACACCAGAGTTCATTTCTCAAAGAAGCAGGACCATATTGTCTACCATCTGTGTTTCTGATCTTCTTTTCCAAAAAAAATATTCATTTTAATTTGTCCCCTGGGTTTTCAAAATTCTCCAAGAATTCTCCATCCTTTCCTTATGACCACATCTCCACCTACTTATTCTTCCATTCTGTGACTGCTAGTCCTCCAAGCTTATCCTTTTTGGTTCTTTCCCATGACTTTCTACTTGTTTGGGTTACTTTGTCATGTGCCCGGTTTTCATCTAACTTGCAACTTGAGTCACTTGCAACTGAGTCACTGAGTTACTTCCTTTCCTTAAATATCATATTGAAAAGAACCATCATTGGAAAGACCAATTGAAAGAAGTGTGTTATTGTCTAAATTGGTAAGGTCAATTTCTCCCTTAGGATTTAAAGTCCTTCAAATTGTTTTCTTATTTTGTTAACCTTTTGGGGAATAAAGATGCAGAGAGATCTAACCTCAAAAATGAGGACTTTGTTACATGATCATTACAGTTCCTCTAATATTTTTATTATGTTCCATTCCTACTTTTGTTTATTTCCAAATTAATTTTTCAAAAAATATTTTGGAAACTTTTAACCCATACATAAAAATTGTATCATTTTGATATATTTGCCACATTGAGATTCTTTGTTTGTAAGTTACAGGAATCCATTCAGATTAGTTTAAAATTTTTGTTTTTTAATTGGGAAATAAGGCACAGATTTATTCAAGAGAGCCATCTCATCAAACTCAGGAAAGATTATCTCAACCTCTGAAGTCTCTGGTTCAGGAACTGGAGGATGTCAAGAATCAAAGTTACTGTCTTTCTCCCTGTGACATATGATTGTTTTGTTGCTGCTTCTCTCTGCTTTTTTGCCTCAGTTTTGTTTCTTCCTTCAGAATGGATTTCTCTAATTATCTGTGCATATAATAGAAAATGTCTGCTGCAGCCTTCATGATCTCCCGTGCTAGGAGTACAACAGAAGTGGACTATGGTACTTGTGAAGCAATTTCAATAATAAAATTTGTAGATATTTATCATTTAGGTATGGAAGGGAAATTTCATAGGTAGGGGCAAAATTGAGAGAAGACTGGGAAAATTTACTCATACAGAAGGTAGCAATACTATGGAACAAATTATACACTTATATAAAGGACATACTCCCAAACTGTTACAGTTGGATGGAAAGAGTTTAGTGAGAGTAGAGTTCACTTGAAAGGTTGGTATTTTGATTAGTGTTTAAAGAACTATTTGGTTATTTAAAAATATTTCACCACATAAATGCATAACAAAAAATGATCAGGATACCTAAATATACTGAACTCTCCTTTTACTAAGCTATGCAAAAGAGAATCTTGGAAATGCCAAAATGTACATAAGATATTTTTCATAAAGACATTTAAAACGTTGTAAATAACTTGTTCAGAGAAACTACAGCTGTAAGTCAAGAGAGGAGCTGCACTGGGATCATTACCTTGGAAATGATCTCATTGACAAGGCATCATTACAGGACTTGATTGTAACTTCCATATAGTGTCCAAACAAGGAAGTAAAATCAATTTGATTTAGCTTTGGTAAGAATTTTAGCTTTGATCTGCAATAGGTTAATTTTTATATCAATAAGCTATTCCTAAAAATATAAGAGTTTTCTATATATGTTGACTTTCTAAAATTCAATTTGACATTTTCAGAAAATTATAGACACAAATATATTAGGGGTTTTAATTATTAAAAAAGAAATTTTCAGGAAATAAATGATTTATATAAATATTCATGTATCATTTCTTTAAATATTATTGTATACTTAGCAAAAGCAAATTGAAAAGACTCATTCTTTAGGAGTTCCCCAGTATATTTGTTTTATTTTGTCTGTGTTGACTACTTTCATCTTGATGTTTCTTAGTTAAGTTATTACATTGATATTCTTTATTGCAAAGTTTTATATTTGTTAAATTATTTGAGTAGGCTTTTTTGTTTTTTGTTTCAAAATATTTATTAAGGGGGTATAAATATGTTTATTACATGGATATCTGGTATTAGGCTTAAGAGCTTTTGGTATGCCCATCAACCATAAGTGTTCATTGTACCCAATAGGTAAGATTTTATCCAACAGCCACCCTTCAGCCCTCCCCACCCCCCTGGTTTCTCATGTCCTTTATATTGCTTTGTACTCATGTGTACCCATCCATTAACTTCCACTTATTAGTAAGAACATGTGATATTTTGTTTTCCATTCCTGGAATACTACACTTAGGATTATGGTCTCCATTTCCCTCCACATTGCTGCAAATGACATTATTCTATTCCTTTTTATGACTGAGTAGTAATCCATGGTGTGTGTATGTGTGTGTGTGTGTGTGTATGTATACATACCACATTTCTTTATCCACTCAGGAATTGCAGGGCACTTGGGTTAATTCCACATTTTTGCAATTTTGAATTGTGCTGTGACAAACATTCAAGTGCAGGTGTCTTTTTGATAAAATTACTTTGTTTCCTTTGGGTACATACCTAGCAGTGGGATTGCTGGATCAAATGGTAGGTCTACATTTATTTTCTGGAAGAATCTCCATACTGTTTTCCATAGAGGTTATACTAGTTTGCAGTCCCACCAATAGTGTATAAACATTCCTTTCTCTCTGTATCCATGTCAACATCTATTGTTTTTGGACTTTTTAAATAATGGCCATTTTGATAGGGGTAAGATGGTATCTTATTGTAGTTTTGATTTGCATTTCCCTGATGATTAGTGATGTTGAGCATTTTTTCATATGTTTGCTGACCATTTGTCTATCTTCTTTCAAAAAGTTTCTGTTCATATCATTTGCCCACTTTTTAATGAGGTTGCTTGTTTTTTTCTTGCTGATTTGTTTGAGTTTTTTAAAATAGATTTTGGATATAAGTCCTTTGTCAGATTTCTCTCATTTTGTAGGTTGTCTATTCACTCTGTTGATTATTTCCTTTGCTGTGCAAAAGCTTTTTAATTTAATTATGTCCCATCTATTTGTTGTTGCTGTATTTGTTTTTACGGTCTTAGTCATAAATTCTTTGCCTAGGCCAATGTCTAGAGGAGTTTTTCCTATATTTTTTTCTAGAATTTTTATGGTTTCATGCCTTACATTTAAGTCTTTAATCCATCTTTAATTAATTTTTGTATATGGTGAGAGAGAGGGATCCTGTTTCATTCTTCTGTGGGTAGCTATCTAATATTCCCAGTACCATTTATTGAATAGGGCTTCCTTTCCCCATAGTATGCTGTTGTCTACTTTGTCAAAGATCAGTTGCAGGTAGATAGTTTTATTTCTGGGTTCTGTATTCTGTTCGATTGGTCTATGTTTCTACTTTTATACCAGTTTCATGCTGTTTTGGTTACTGTAGCCTTGTAGTATAATTTGAAGTGTGGTAATGTGATGCTTCCAGATTTATTCTTTTTATTTAAGATTGCTTTGGCTATTCAGGCTCTTTTTTGTTTCCAAATGAAGTTTAGGATTATTTTTTCTAGATCTGTGAAATATGATGCTAGTAATTTGATGAGGATTGTGCTGAATCTGTAGATCACTTTGGGCAATATGGGCATTTTAACGATGTTGATTCTACCAATCCATGAGCATGGGATATTTTTCCATTTTTTTGTGTCATCTGCGATTTGTTTCATCAGTGTTTTGTAGTTCTCCTTGTAGAGGTCTTTAACCTCCTTTGTTAAGTATCTTCCTAGATATTTTATTTTCTTTGTAGCTACTGTGAATGGTATTGAGTCCCTGATTTGATTCTTTGCTCAAGTCTTATTAATATATAGGAATTAATATATTGATATATAAATCTTATTGATATATGGGAATGCTACTGATTTGTGCAAATTGATTTTGTAACCTAAGACTTTGCTGAATTTATTTATCAATTCCAGGAGTCTTTAGGGTTTTCTAGATATAAGATCATATCATCAGCAAACAGGAATACTTAGACCTCCTCTTTCCTGATTTGGATGCCCTTTATTTTCTTCTCTTGCCTGATTGCTTTTGCTAGGACTTCCAGTACTATGTTGAATAGAAGTGGTAACAGTGGGCATCCTTGTCTTGTTGCAGTTCTTTGGGAGAATGCTTTAAACTTTTCCCCATGCAGTATGAGAACATATGATCTTTGGTTGTGGGTTTGTCATATGTGACTTTTTATAATTTTGAAGTATGTTCCTTCTATGCCAAATTTGTTGAGAGTTTTTATCATGAAAGGGGGCTGGATTTTATCAACTGCTTTTCTTACATCTCTTGAGATGATCATGTGGTCTCTGTTTATCTGGTGAATCACGTTTATTGATTCGTGTATGTTTAACCATCATTGCACCCCTGGGATGAAGCCTACTTGATCATGGTGGCTTATCATTTTGATGTGCTGTTGAATTCAGTTTGCTAGTATTTTGTTGAGGATTTTTGCATCTATATTCATGAAGGAATTAGTCTGTAGTTTTATTTTTTTGTTGTGTCTTGGGTAGACTTTATTTTCTAGGTAGTCAGATAGTATAACAACACAGTTTGAGTTTTATGAATTAGCAGAATATGTGTGTTATTATTCAGAATGCATTTGGCTTAAATCACAGTGCTATTAATTTTCTTATGTAGTCAATTTCAAACTTTTAGTTTATATTTGAAGTTTAAAGTTAGCATCACTGTATATTTTTACATACTTCACAGCAACTAAAATTTGGCATACTTAATTATGTTTAATTAACAAATATTTGTGTTGCATCTGTTATGAGCAAGACTCTTTTGTAAGTATTTTAAGAACTATAATGATGAATTAGACACAGATCCTGCCCTCAAAGTGTGCACAATATCTTAGAGTAAATAAGACCTACATAAATAAATTATGCAAAGTAGAAACTAAAATGTGGTATAAAAATATTAGGCAATATCAGAGCAGAGAGGATTTCAATTCATGTGGAAGCTTTAAAAATGCTCATGGAAGAGATCTCCTATAAGTTCATCTTTGAAAGATCGTTAGGAGTATGATGTGTGGTGATGAGGCAAGTGCTTTCCAGATGAATAAGTAGAATGATAAAAGGGGTGGAATTCTATTGATAAAAATGAATAAATAATTCTTTAAGCACAAAATACATAAAAGAAAACATGGGAAGATGAGGTGGAAAGTTTGAGTAGACTAATACAATTGTCTGATAGAGTTGAATAGTGTCACCTTATAATAGCTAATTTTTAAATTATTAGGAATTTTGTTAGATAGTTGATATCATTTTGGTAGCTTGAAATTATCCATGATAGTGGGAATATTTATAACATGGAAATTGGCAAATGCTACAATTCAGGGCCTTTTTTGTTGGGGTGGGAGATAGTTTGGAAAGCTGGTTATTAAACATTTACCAACACACCATAAGATACATCTGATAGGGAGCTTTGAATGCTAGATCCTCAATATAATTAAGTTCATAATATATTTAATAAGTTTTGATCTATGTTTTATTATTTTGAAGGAGACACTTTTAGAAAAGAAAATTATAATTAATTAGGTATAAGCAAGAGTTGACTATATTAATACCAAACTTGCCTGAAAATGGGAGCATTTTATTTTGCAAGATGAAAGCCATAAAAATATATACTATTGACTTAAATAATTCTAAGGTGGAAAAGAGGGTAAGATTAGATTGACACGATAGAAAAATCTAATTAAATAACATGTATGTACACAATACATTTTAACCATAAGCAAAGAGCAATAATTCTTGCAGTGAGTGAACAGCTGTCATAAAAGCCTATATGTCTGCCAAAACATAGTTCACATGCTGCTAGTGTGGGAAGAGATGGAATGAACTACTGTCCCTGATGACTGGAGAAAGGGGAGGAGGGCAAGCTTCTGTGTGATGAAATGCTCTCTCTTCTTACTGATTAGTGCTCTGCATACAGAAGAGCTCAAATCACATAGCACTGAAGCTTAGAGGAATCCCTGCAAGCAAAATGTTATGTTCCATAGATTGTTTCCTGCTTCTATCTGATAAGAAGGAATGCATTATTAACTATTTTCATCAGGAATGAGCTTGTTTAGCAGAGAGGGAGGAGGAATTCTATGAATAGCTCAGTTTGAGTGACATTCCAATAACCATAAAATAAGCATGAAAAATTCCCTTAAACTTTAACAAGTGGCTTCAGGCTTTCAGATCTTTATTTAGGAAACAAAAAGAGCAAAACAAGAATTGCTATCACCACTTTGGAATCCAGGGTAAGAGATTCTTGACCTACATCACAGTTGGACTTCAAAGCATGTGTGGACCCCCTGGAAACAAAGACCAAGGTTTGCTGTGTGTGCCCATATATTTTTCTTAAAAAAGAATCCAAAGGTTTTGTCAAATTTTCAATGGTGTCTCTGTGAAGCCTCCTGCCCATCCAACCTGCCATTCTCCCTGTTACCACCTGAAAGTTAAGAATCACTGGTTTGGTCATTTCTGGATGTAATTGAATGTTTCTAAGAAATAGGAGGGAGGTTTATGTCCCTTTACCAGAAGAGGATTTCTTTATTCCCAGAAGCTTTTTTTAAAGGACTAGACATGAGAAAATCTTTTAAATGTTTTGAGGCATATATATTTTTATAGATCCTCTCTTTTGATGCTTATAACAAACTTTATGAGGTGAATGAATAAGGTATTATCATTCCTACTATCCTGCATTGAGAACTAGAGAAGTCAGGGCTCAGTGGTTCTTAAGTTCTTAACCTGGACTCTACATCACTTTGGAACATTGAAAAAATGTGATAACCAGGCTCTACCTCCAAAGATTCTGATTCACTTCATTTAGAGTAGAGCTTGGTTATCTGCATGTTGTAAAAAGTTCCTGAAGTGACTCTAATGTGCAGCTTAGTTTGGGAACCCAAGTAGGGTTAATTGCTTTGAGAATGGAACTTGTGTTTGACATAGATGGGATTTAAATCTCTGTCTTCAAACATGAGATTATTACATCTTCCATTATACCCCTCTGTCAGTTAGACAACTAAGTAATGACAGGTTGCCTTACGAGGTTAGTAAGGCAGGCAATATTATGCACAGAAACAATTTTTTTAAAAACTTCATTCAATTTGAGAAGTAATGGGATACCCCAAAGAGGGCTTTTGAATGAAAGTACTAGAGCAATGAATGACATTATAAAGAAAAGAAGGGATGAAAATTGCTAATAAGAACTGTCATTAATTCCAGAAAAAGTTAAAACTTTAGACAAATTGTTAAAAAGAAGTCAACATGAAATAAAATTTAATATAGTTAGTAATTGTCAAAATGAGCAACTTTATTCAAAACATTTAAGTATATGTTTTTCTGTGCTTTGAAAATCTGTTACTTTGTTGTATTGTTTGTGGTAAATTTCTTAGGTACTGGCTTCTTAAAACAAAGGAATAAAAAAACTTAGAAAATGGAAAAGTTTTATTGTCTTTGTCTACTAATTCTAACATCTGTGTCAGTTCTGGTTTTGTTTCAATTGCTTGATTTTTCTCCTCGTTTTTGGTTATATTTTCTTTCTTCTTTGCATGCCTAATAATCTTTGACTTTATTTCAGACATTGTGAATTTTATACTTTCGAGTGCTGGGTATTTTTTGTATTTTTATAAATATCTTGAGCTTTGTTCTAGGATGTAGTTAAGCTATTTGAAAACAGTATGGCTCGTTTGGGTCTTGCTTTTAAGATTTTCTAGCAAAGGCCAGAACAACATTTAGTCTTAGGCTTATTGTTCTCCGCTATGGAGGCAATAGTTTTCTAAGTACTCTCGCCCATGTCCCATGAATTATGAAATTTTATCTTTTCTGGCTGGAGAGAACAAGTTCTATTCCTGGCCATGTGTCAACATCTCTAAGGGTCCCCCTAACACTTTCAGATGATTCTTTCACCAGCCTTGGGTAACTCCTTCACCTGCATACACTCTTCAGTGCTCTGTTAAATACTCCAGGGGGACTCTCAGATCTTCAGGGTTCTCTCTATGTGCAACTCTTTCCTCTCCAGTAATCAATCCTGTGAACTGTAGCCTGTTTGATCTCCCCAAAGACTCAGCTCTGTCTCTTCAACTGAGAGAGTCTGCTGGGTTCCACCTGGCCTCCCTTGTCCTGCATCTTAGCCTGGAATGTTCCTCAAGGGGGTAAGCTAGGGCAATTATAGGATTCCCCTTGTTTGTTTCCTGTCCCTCAGGGATCACTATCCTTCACTGTCTGGTGTCTAGTGTCTTAAAAACCATTTTTTTTAATACATTTTGTCTGGTATTTTTGATTGATTCATGTAGGAAGATAAAATTGGTTTCTGTTACTTCATCTTGGATGGAAGTGAGAGTACAGAAAACTGAAAACAAAAATTATTAATCAACATGTATTTAATCATTTAAGTTATAAAATTTTAAGTTATTTTGGATCTATTTATAGGATATAAGATAGAAAAAATGAAGGATTAATAGAAAAAATTGGGTGGGGGTTACAGAATAAAACTTTATGAAGTGACCATTGTGTGATAAGCTCTTTATTTATATTGTTTTGTTTAATTCTTAATAATTCCATGAAGTATAGGTATGTGGTAGAGTGAGACCTGGGACATAGGTCTGACTGGCCCTAAGCTTGTGTTCTTTCCACAATATTCTTTGCTAGCTTCCAAAATCCAGAATGGCATTTATAAATCTATTTTAAAATACTTGTCATTTGATTATGGTACAAGATTTATAGGAATAAGGAGATTCATAAAGTCTTGAGAATTTTAATGCACTGAGGTTGGCTAGGCATTTAGCCAATTTGTTTTCTTTTCTCAATTTATCCCTAGTTGTTTGTATTTATACAAGTTTCTTTACTGTAGAAGCCAAGCCTCTTAATCTTAAATTTATAGTCTACTACCATTTGGCTGCAATCAATCATTCAAGCTTTGTTGACTTTATTACATCTCAAAGCGCTCCAACTGAAATTTTCATTCCTGGAACCTGTTCTTGCTCTCATTTGGTGCCTTTGTTCATGTTATTCTATCAATATATAAGAGAGTGTGCTATGGAATATAATGGGTAGACTGTGAAAGGCAGACATTTCCTTTTCTCCATCAGAGACTGCTTGATTCCCTCATCTTTACATGTTGAAATCATCTTTACACATTCCAACATCCAGTTCTTTAGGAAGTTTTCTTCAGTGCTTTCAATTGGAATACATCCCTCTCAGTTCTCTTTTTCCCCATAGATCTTCTGGTATAATATTGATCAAACTTTATTTTGCATTAAATTGATTAATGCTTTTGACAAATATTTAATTCCTACTATGTGTATAAAACTTTTCTTATTTTCTCCACAAAATTATAACATATTTAAGATAGGAACTAGGTATTACTAATTTTTTTTTATCTCTTAAGATATAGCCAAATATTGAACACACTTAATGTTTAGTAAATACTTGATTTAATGGTGAGCTGGCATAGCTGGCTGCACTTAACTCTTACCAGATTCTGACTGGCTTGTCTTGCATTACTCAGAGCATTATTAATCAGCATTTAAATGAATAAATCCCATTATCTTCTCCCCTAGAAACATGCTTCACTGTTCATGTGAAAAGCAGATTAATCATAAATCAATACCTATATTTTGGAACTTCTACTCTAGTAACTTTTAATTAATTTCACACTTGAAACTGCTGTTTGATTACTTTTTGTCACTGTGTCTTAAGAACTATATTCTGTCCCTCATGAGTATCAGTCAAGTTGGCTCCTTGTTACATCCTAATTTCATTGATCTAGAAGAGCATTGGGTTTCTTAGGGCCATGCCTCCCACCTCCCACAAAGTTGCATAGTTTGTAGTTTAGGTTGTTATTACTTGCATACCATTTTTACATGAGGGGTAACCAACAAACAGACAGACTTTTAATATTAATTAGTTATGATACAACAAAGACACACCGAATTCTACCCAGGGAGGAACTTTGTAATCTAACTCAAACGCTTCAGGGGCTAAGCTGGGGAACATTTAATATCACTGCTCACTGATTTGATTCCTTAGGGCATTTCACAATGAATCATTGAAAAGTTTCTCATTCATTGAGATTTTATGACATTTAGGAGAGAACTGGAAATAAGCTCTTGATTTTCCTACTTAAGAGTTCCTCTCTAATTTTATGTTATGAGTTCCTTCACAAATTTTGTAAGGAAATCCAGGGTAGGGCCAGTTGAGAAGATAATACTTGGAAAGAAGATACTTTGAAAATAATGTCCTTTTTTGGGGGGAGCTAGGCTGAGAAAATAGCTACAACATGACCTTGAAATGAAATTTTAGCACTTTGTAAATAATTAAATAATTTGTATTGAAAGATGTTTCTAACAAAGAAAAAATTATTGTTAATAGTCAAAGAATTCAAATTTGAGTGAATCACAAACAAGACTCACACAAAGAAATAAATAGCACTGGAAATGGTTTTCTAATTATTTATATTCCTTAAAAGACAATCAGCTGCTTAAATATATAATCAATGTATTATGGTATTTATAGTAGATGTAGAAGTAAAATGTGTGACAACGAAAGTACAGAAGTCAGGAAGCAAGAAATGAAAGAATACTATTATAGGTTCTTATGTAGCATGAGAAGTGGTATAATATTTCAAGGTAGATTGTAATAAGTTAAAAATGTATACTATAAATCTTAGAGCAACCATTACAAGAATACAACAAAGAATGTAGCTAGTAATTAAAAAAAAAGATATACAATGAAATTATAAAAAAACCTCAATCCTAAAGAAGCAAAAAATAGGACAAATTAAACCCTATCAATAATCACATTAAACATAAATGGCCTAAAAATTTCAACTAAAAGGTGAAAAATTGACAGACTGGATAGAAAGGTCCAATTATATATAGCCTATAAGAAATCTACCTTAAATATAATGACCCGGATAGATTAAAAGTAAAAAAATGGAGAAAGATTTACTTGCTAACACCAATCAAAGAAAGCTGGAGTGGCTATATTATTGTCAGACAAAGTGGCTTTCAGAGCATACAAATAATACCAGTGATAAGATGATCATTTCATAATGATAAATGGAGCAGATACTTTAGGAGTACATAACAATTTTAAACATTTATGCACTTGATAATAGAGTTTAAAAATACACAAACCAAAACTGATAGAACAGAAAGGAGAAAGAGGGAAATCCACAATTTTATTTAGGAATTCAACTCTACTCTCTTAATAATTCACAGGGATAAAGAGATAAAAAAAATCTATAAAGATATTGAAGTCTTAATTACATTACCAGGTTGACTTTACTGACCTTTAGAGAACACTGCATCCAAAGATATCATAATACACATTCTTTTCAATGTGCATTTTGTGTGTATTCAATGTTTATTGCATACTAAATATTTTACCAAGATAGACCATGTTCTGAGTCATAAGTAAAGACTCAATAGATTGAAAAGGATTCAAGTCCTACAAAGTATGTTATCAGACCACAAACAGAAATCATTAATAGAAAACTGTCTAAAAAATTTCTCAAATATTTGGAAGGTATAAACACATTTCTAAATAAACTGTAGCTCAAAAAAGGAAATTAGAAAGTATTATGAACTGAATGAAAATGAAAATGCAACATACCAAATTTTGTGGGATGCAGTTAAAACAATACTGAGTGGGAAATTTATGGCACCAGCTACCTGTATTGTAAAAGAAGAAAGGTCTAAAATCAATTATCTCAGCTTTCATCTTTAAATAATAAAAAATAGAACAGAAATTCATGAATCAAAAACCAGAAAAATAATAGAGAAAATTAATACAAACAAAAGCTGATTTTTTGAGACCAATAAAATTAATGAACATTTAGGTAGCCTTATGAGGAAAATAAGAGTGATGATGCAAATTTTCAGTATCAGAAATCAGAGAGGTGACATCACTACAGAGCTTATAGATATTAAAAGGATAATAAAGTAATATTTTAATAAGTATGTTAATATATTTAACTACTTATAGGAAAAGAACAAATACCTTTAAAGATAAAAATTAACAAAGTTTACTCAAGAAAAAATAGATTACCTGAATATTCCTATATTTAGTAAAATAATTGAATTGTAGTTAAAACCTTTTCCACACAGAAAATTTTGGAGTCAGATGGCTTTCCTAAGGAATGCTATCAAACACGTAAACAAGAAATAAAACAAGAAATAAAAACAAGAATAAAACAATATACAAACTCTTCCAGAAAATTAAAAAAGAAGAAAGGCTGCTCAACAAATTCTACAATTCCAGCATTACTCTAATGTTAAAACTAGACAAAGATATTACAAGAAAAAAATTGCATAGCAATATTCCTCATGAACATGATGTAAACATTTCTAACAAAATTTTAATTAATCAAACAATAATATATAACAATGATAATGCATCAAAGCCTTGTACGTTTTATCCCAAGAATGCAAAGTTGGTTTTGCATTTAAAAATCACTCAATCTAATTCACCAACTTATCAGACTAAAAAAATAAAGAATATGATCATCTCATTTGATGTAATAAAGGCATTTGGCAAAACCAATATCCACTCCTGATTTAAAACTCTTAGCAAACTAGGACTAGAAAGGAATATATTCCACTTACTATGGACCTCTATGAAAAACATACAGGTAACATAATACTTAATGGTGAAAGACTGAATTCTTTCCCCATAAGATCAGGAAAAAAGTAAGGATATTCTTTCTCACCATTTGTATTCAACACTATACTGGAAGTTCTAGCTAGTGCACTAAAACAAGGAAAACATAAAGACATTGAAAAGGAAGTAGTAGACCTGTGTTTATTTACAGAAAACATAACAATCTACAAAGAAAATTCTCTGGAATCTGCAAAAAAAATTAGAATAATAAGTGAGTTTAACAAGGTTGTGGGATGCAAGATTAATATACAAAATTTAATTGCATTTCTATATGGTTGCAACCAACAATTGTAAATTGAAGTTAAAATTCAATACCATTCACAATAATATCCTTACATATAAGGATACATATAAAATAGAGAGTAATCTTCAAAATACATGCATGACCTGTAAAATAAAAACTATAAAATATTGCTGCAAGAAAAGAAAGGAGAGATATGTTCATACTTTGGAAGATTCAATATTGTTAAGATGTCAAGTCTCTCTAAATTGATCTATAAATTCCTTAGCAGTCCTTTTCTTTTTAATATTATATAAATTGACATGTTTGTTCTAAAATTCATATAGAAAAGCAAACCACCTAGAATAACCAAAACAACTTTGAGAATGAGGAGCAAATTTGGAAGACTTACACTACCTGATTTCAAGTGTATTTCTAAAGCAATAATCAAAGCAGTGTGATATTGGCATAAAGATAAAAAATAGTGAGTCCAGAAATATATTTACACATGTATAATTAATTGATTTTTAACAGGGAACCAAAGACAATTCAGCAGAGAACAGATAATTTTTTCAGTAAATTTGTTGGGACAATGAAATGTCCTCATGCAAACAACCAACCACATACCTCAATGCCTAACCTCACATCATGTATAAAAACTAACTCAAAATGGATCACAGGCTGAAGGATGAAGCCTAAAATTATAGAAATTCTAGAAGAAAACATAGGGGAGACATTGGGTTAGATGAAGACTTAGATATGATACAAAAAGCATAATTTATGAAAGAAAACATTGATACATTGAACTTCGTCAAAATGAAGATTGACAGCTCTTAGAAAGACACTATTAAGAGAATGGAAGACAAGTTACATACTAGGAGGAAGTATTTGCAAATTCTGTATCTGATAAAGGATTTGTATCTAGAATATAACAAGAACTTTCAAAACTCAATAATAAAACTAATTAGCATGAGCAAAATATTTGAACAAACACTACATCAGAAAAGATATAGTAATGGCAAATAAACATATTAAAATACTAAGCATCATTTATTCATTAGGGGGACACAATATAAAAACACTATGAAATACCACTACACACCTATTACAAATGTCTAATATTAAAAAGCACTGACCATGACAAATGTTAGGGAGGATGTGGAGCAACTGGTAACTCTTATATACTGCTGGTGGGAATATAAAATAGTATAACTATTCCAAAAAAAATTTGGAAGTTTCTTAAAAAGTTACATCAGTTACATGCCATTTAATTTGTTTAATAGTTGATTTAAAAATGACCCTCCCCATATGGCCACATGAACAGTATTTGTGCACCTTTTGTAAGACCTCTGTTGAAATCCATTGCTGTGATGTGAAAATCTCTTGTATAAACCTACATACTAGTATTTCTTTAATAATCTTATACCAGAAAGTCTCTACTACAGAACACATTTTATTCCTTCAGACAGCGATAATTATACGATACATATTTTTCTTTTTAACTTTGTTTGTAACGACTTTTGGAACAAAAGGTAATGCTTCATGACTGTACATTGCTTAGACTGTAGTTTTCATTTATTTACCTAATCCCTCAGCTTTATGGCTCCTTTATGTAAATTTTCAGAAATCCACCCATTCATCTATCCATACACCACTCACTTATCAAGCAGTTTGTTAGGTGCTGACATGAAAAATATCCTCATATTATGTCCTTGTTTGTAGATGAGAAAATCCTTTGGGGATGGAATTCATAATCATGGGCTAAGTATTAATATATATACTCAGCTATCTCAGTGGGTCTCACTTTGCTGGTTTATCCCCATTGTATTGGAAGTAGTTTATTTTGATAGAATAATTTGCTTTTTTTTTTTTTTTTTAAAAGAAATGTATTAAAAATTATTATACACATAAACTTTATATTACATATGTATAAACAATGATATATACATCAAAAAATAATACATACTAACCCCTCCAACTGCCTTACCATACATAAAATTATATGGATATCAGGGACTTGAGAGCTTTTCCTAGAATTGACAGGCTTGTGTGAATGTAATATTAAATGAAAACCTTTTCATTATTATAAAAAATTAAGCATACATCTACCATAGGATATAGCCACTCCAATCCTTGTTATTTACTCATGAGAAATAAAAGCTTATGTCCATGCAAAGAATTGTCCATGAATGCTCATAGCAGCCTTAGCAAGAGTCAAAAGCTGTAAACAAACACAATGTCCATCAAGTGGCGAATTGCAAGAAGCCTCCTAAGTAAATCTGATGCTTGCTAAAATTTGAATCAAATTCTAGTTCACCAGTCTTATGTTTCTCAAATCAGTAAAACTCAAAATTACATATCCATATTCTCATATATGGTGTTTTGATCCAGTGGTTAAAAATTAGTACTAAAATCTAGGAAGTGATCAAGAGGATGCTCAACTATTTTAGAAAGCCAGTAGGGAAACTGTGAAGAAGCTTCTCTGTGCATTGATCACTTGCCTGAGTTGGGTGAGGCAGAACACTCACACACATAAGTTATATGAAGTGAATTTGTTACTTATAGATAGGCAGCAAGGAACAACAGAAGCCTAGGATTCAGGGCAGGTCCCCCAAAGCTCAGGAAAGCTGCCCAATGTGGATGGAGTCTTGTCTTTGAGTACTCCACTTGCACCACAGCTGAAAGACCCTGGAAAACAGCCTTCCCTGGATTTTATACCCTGGTGGCCATATGACACATTGGGAAAAAGTGTTGAAGGACATCTTGCATCTAGGGTGGACTGGAACAGGGCCCTGACTGTTCTGGCCGGCTACCTCCTCCTTATCTCAGGATGTTCCATTCCCAGCACATTCTACAGTTATTCTTGGGAGCTACATGTGAGAAAGTGGGGAGAACTGGGTCATTCCAAGGCCATCTGGAGAACAGTCCTGCAGAAATATTTTGAGGTGCCTATTTCAGCATTCTTGTATCATCACATTTTAGTGCCTGGAGCTCCACCATTTCTATCTAGGCTCACACTGAGATGGGATAGCCAGGATTTTAATGGAGAGTTGATGTATCTTAGCTCGGGTTGAGAGAATAACTGCAGTTGGGCAGCAGAACTCTCTCTCCTGGTTGCCTTCTGCTTGAACACAGGCAGTGCTCACTGCTAGGTAATTTGTATATATCATCTGGGAAAACCAAGACACAGCTGAAGCATCAGTTATGCTCTGAGTAGCCATAGAAGAAAAGAGGAGTATTCTTCTAATCATCTTGTCTTTTAGAAAGTTTGGAAAATGGACCATTTATCCAAATGACCCAACTACTAGTTCTACTTAAGTCTTAAAAGTCATGTTATGGTGTTAAAATACATCTCTCTGAATATATTTTTGTTGTCTTTTTGCTCATGTGACTGGAGCAAAAGAAGCAGGAAAATAAGCTAAGATGTATCTATTAAAAACAAAATGTTCCTCTGCAGTTCCTGTGAGATCTCAGGGTCCAGAAACACAAGTGGGAACTTTGGAGCCAGTGGAGGGACAAGAGAAGGATCCAGAACAGGGGCAGAAGGTTGGAAAGATCTTGAAGTACAGCTGCTCTGTGTGGGAAGGCAGGACTCTTAAGGGACAAACAGTTGTTTGAATCAGACAGTCAAACCTGGCAAAAGGCGGCAGACAAAAGCAGATCACTGTTGATAAAAGAGGTCACAGCTACAGATTTGTGGGCAGAGGGACAGTCCAGATGGCTGAAACGCTTAGAAAACTCTGGGTTGAGGTCAGAAGGATTGGAGACTGGCAGCTACACATATAGTAACTGTGTTCCTTCTGGTTCTCAAAATCCACTTTGGCACCTTTAAAATGACTGGTACTATGTGACTACCACACAGTATTGCAGAGAGCCACTCATCTCAGTTTAGTATTCTAGGTGGCAAAGCATACAATCCTGATCAATTACCATGTTTTGGATATTCATGATTTTGAGATCAAAATACTTATACCATTTGTGAAGAGAAAGTATATGTGTTTTAGGCCAGTGACAATGACTATGTTTCTCTCATCTGCATAAGACACTAAACTGAGTGGGAAGGAGATAAGAAATCACCTAGGAGGTTTGATGGCAGGGATTTGATTTTTAAGCCATTACCAGGATTTATTGATTATCTGACAATATAATTGTTGTTTTTAAAATACAGAGCTCAGTAGCTGGATCAAAGAAAGAATTCAACAATATAGTTCTTTTAGAAGTTATTGTGTGCCACTGTTTCAAAGCCAATGGAAAAGAAATAATGCAAATAATTTAAAATGTTAGGTAATTCAGTAAACACACAACATTTAAATCTTCTAAACAGCTATTTCACTCTTGTGTATTACTTTGAGGAAGATATAAAATAATTTATCAAAATTTCTCAAGTTAGAGGGAAAATATCCCCGATAAAGATTTAGAGAACTAATTAGGTATCTAAACCTACTGTCTCCATCAATTAAATTCATAGAAATATCTAAAATTCAGTACATAATCATTATACACCTAATTCACAGCCAGTAACTTCTGACTAGATCTAACCATCATATAGAAAAACTTCAACACCAGATCAATAAATCCTGGTGGGGGGGGTGGATAGATTGAATATGATTTTTGCCATTAGGCAAAATCTTCTTAAATCTTTTTAAGTTTCTCTTTAAAAAGTTTAAAGATTCTTCTCTAATTCAAAGCATCGAAAGGAGAACCAATTTTAATTTGACTTTGCTTTAAGTGTATTATCCACTTTCCTAGTCTCCTGTTTTCTTTAGTCAGTTGATGTTGTCTCCCACACACCTCTTCCTGAGAACAGCTGCTCTCTAACTGTGGCTACTTCATTGTTGGCATTGGCCAAGTGAATGGAATTCAGGGAACAGAGGTAAGGAAGCCAAGGGTGTGGGTGGTATCTCTCTGTGGAGCCAGTTAATGACACACAGAGCTCAATCCACCATCTTCTGCTTTTATCTCCGAGCTTCTACTATTATCATCCTGCTAATTACACCTACTCTTACAACCCAGGCACTAACTTCGCCCTGGGAGTGCATTATCTTCTCATGTAAGCTCCTTTCATAGAATCAAAGATGATTGCAACCAGAAGAAGCTGACTCCACTGTGCTCTACCCCATCTTGCAGATGAGGAAACGGAGGTTGGCAGAATGCTTATTTCAAAGTCACACAGCTAGTTAATGGAAGAGCTGGGCATAACATCCAGGCCTTGTTCTTCCTAGTCTAGTGGTCTTTATAGCTCATCATACAGCATTCATTCTTCAAACTCAACACTTCAAAATGTAATTTATATTTTTCTTGACAAGTAGCTCCTCATTTCAGCTTCTCAGTGTTATTGACATCTTCATTTTCTTGTGTTCTCTAGATTTTTATCATTCTATATTTCATATATATATAATTATCAAGTCTGTTAAATTCTATACTTCACACCATATCTCATCTCCCTCTCTTTTTAAGTATTACTGCCCCTACATTCTGAGTACTTTAAGTCTATATAATTGCAGTATTCTATTTTCTGTCTTTATTTTCTTATTTCATTTACATAAAAATATAATCTGACATATATTATGTGCCGGGCACGTGGATATATGGTAAGGAATATATACCATGTTGAAAGTAAGAAGCAAGCATTAAAGAACACAGATAAAGATGTGGTTTCTCTGCTTCCTTCCCTCCTACTCTCTCTTAAGCTCACTCCTCAGGCTTTTGACCCCACCCTACCACCAAAACTGCACTTGCTCTGGTCTCTAGAGACCTGACCTCTATGGTGCTAAATCTAATAGCTAAGTCTAGGTCCTCATCCTATTGACTAGGTATCATTATTTATTTATTCATTTTATTTCAGCATATTACGGGGGTACAAATGTTAAGGTTATGTATATTGCCCATGCCCCCCCCTCGAGTCAGAGCTTCAAGCGTTACCATCCCTCAAACATTGCACATCTCACTCATTATGTTTATATATACCCATCCCCTCCTCCCC
>VBSM01001124.1:22914848-22960696 GCA_008086735.1 Cheirogaleus medius
CTTGGGTTGTTTCCACAACTTTGCAATTGTGAATTGTGCTGCTATAAACGTTCGAGTGCAGGTGTCTTTTTTGTAGAGTTTGACTAGGTATCATTTAACAAATGTTTCCAAGCGTATGCCACATGCCAACTCTGTTGCAGGAAATGGGGCTATGAAAATAAATATAAGTGAAAAAAAATCCGTTTTCTTAGAAAGTTTACATTCCATAAGCATCATTTGAAAAAGTTGATCATCTCTATCCTCTTATTAAATACTTCCTTTCTTCATTAGCCCCTGGGATATAACTCATTGACTCTCCTACCTTTCTGGCTGCTGCTCCTCAGTCTTTTTGGCTGCTCAAGACTCTCATCTTCTCAACCTCTAAACAGTGGAATGCCAAACTATTCAGTCTGGGGACTTTTTCTCTGTTTCTACATCTGCATCCATTTCCCAGGTGACATCCTCCAATTTCATAGCTTTAAGTACTCTCTAGAACTTTCCCTCAGGGCTCTCTTCTGTCAAATGTCTCTTTTGATGAGCAAGCACTCTTTGACCACTCCATCCAAGATTGACCTTGTCCACCATTTTCTGCATTCTCATCCTATTTAATATTTTTTGTAGAATTTATCACTATCAATTCTTACATATTGATTTGCCTGTTTATCAATTTTCTCCTCCTATCAGAAAAAAAGCTCTATGAGGTCAGGGACATTGTTCACTGTTATATCCCAGATACCCAAAATTATATCTGGCACATAGTAGGCAGCCTGTAAATATTTGTTAAATTTGCAAATAATAATAATAATGAGGGTCATCAGAATGAGGTCGCTTATGGTACAGTAACAGTATATTTGATGTAATGCACCACATAACAGAGTGAGGACAAAAAACACATGATAATCTCAATAGCTGCAGAAAAATCATTTGATAAAATTTAGCATTCTTTCATGATAAAAACTCAAAAATTCAGTTTAGAGGGGAATGTACCTCAATACAATCAAGGCCGTATATAAGAAGCCCACAACTAACGTTATATCAAATGGGGAAGAGTTGAAAGCTTTTTCTCTGAGATCAGGAATAAGACAAGGATGACTACTCTCACCATTTCTTTTCAACACAGTACTGGAGATTTTAGCCAGAGCAATTAGATAAGAGAAAGAAAGAAAAGGCACCCAAGTTGGAAAGGAAGAAGTTAAATTGTCCCTGTTTGCATATGACATGATTTTATATATAGAAAACCCTAAAGATTCCATCAAAAAAAACTGTCAGACTTAATAAACAAATTCAGTTACGTTTCAGAATACAAAATCAGCATACAAAACTCAATAGCATTTCCCTACACTAACAGTAAACTATACAAGAAAATTAAGAAAAGCATCTCATTTACAATAACTACAAAAAATTCTTAGGAATAAATTTAACAAAAGAAGTGAAAGATCTGTACACTGAAAACCATAAAACATTGATGAAGAAAATTTATTTATGTGATAAATAAATAAGACATGAATAAATGAAAAGATATCCTGTGCACATGGATTAGAAGAATTAATATTGTATATGTACAATTACTGTATATAAATTAAAAATTTATGAAGTCCATACTGCCTAAAGCAACCTACAGATTGAATGCAATCCTTGTCAAATTACAATATTTTTCATAGAAAAAAATCCTAAAATTTGTATGGAACCACAAAAGACCTCTAATAGTCAAAGCAATCTTGATGAAAAAGAATAGATATGCAACCATCATACTACTAGATTTTGAAATTTACTACAAAGCTATAATAATCAAAATATTGTGGCACTGGCATAAAAACAGACACATAGACCAATGGAATAGAATGGAAAGCTCATAAAGAAATCCACACATTTATGGTTAATTGATTTTCTTTAAGGCTGCCAAGAACACACAATGGGGAAAGGACAATCTCTTCAATAAATGGTGTTGGGAAAATTGTATATCCACATGCATAAAAATGAAATTAGACCCTTATTTCACAATATATTAAAAAATACTCAAAATGGATTGCAGACTTACATGTAAGACTTGAAACTATACAATTACTAGAAGAAAATATAGCTTAAAACTCCATGATATTAGTCTGGGCAATGACTTTTTTGGATATAATCCCAAGAGCACAGGCAGCAAAAGCAAAAACAGACAAATGGGCTTATATCAAACCAAAAAGCTTCTGCACAGCAAAGGAAACCATCAACAAAATGAAGAGACAACCTGTGGAATGGGAGGAAATATTTGCAAACTGTACTTTTGATAATATGTATAATTTTAATATCTGAAATATATAAGGGACTCAAACAACTCAAAAGCAATAAAAAAAATAACCTATTTAAAAATGAACAAAGGTCCTGAACAGACATTTTTCAAAAGACATAAAAATTGTCAACAGGTATATGAAAAATTGCTCAACATTACTAATCATCAGGGAAATGCAAATTAAAACCACAATGAGATATCACCTTACGCCTATCAGAATGGCTACTGTCACAATGACAAATGGTAACTAGTGTTGATGGGGATGTGGAACAAAGGGAAACTTGGCACACTGTTAGTGGGAATATAAATTAGTATGTACAGATATCATGGAAAACAGCATGGGATATCCTCAAAAAATTAAAAACAGAATTCTGTCATTTGTGACAACATGGATGAGCCTGGAGGACATTGTGCTACGTGAAATAAGCTAGACACAGAAAGACAAAGACCACATGATCTCACCTTTTAAGAGGGATCTAAAAAGGTCAAACTCAGAGCATCGAAGAGTAGAATGGTGGTTACCAGGGGCTGGGGCAGGGGGATTGGGGACATGTTGGTCAAAGGGTGCCAAATTTCAGTTAGAAAAGAAGAATAAGTTTAAGAGATCTATTGTACAACATGATGAATATATTAAATAACAATGTATTGTGTACTTGAAAATTGGTAAAAGAGTAGATTTTAAGTGATCTCACCACAACAAAAAAGATAAATATGTGAGGTAATTTGTATGTTAATTAGCTTGATTTAGCCATTTCACAATATATACATATATTAAAATATCATATTGTGTACTGTAAATATATACAATTTTTATTTCTCAATTTAAAAACATTGAAAGATCAGAGAAATTTCATTGAAGGGGTGAAAATTGGCGACATTTTACACAGAAGGAACATGTGCCAAGGCTCTGTGGCAGGAAGAATGTGCAACCTGTGTAACAGAAGATAGGCGCATGTAGCTGGAGCATTCACAGTGTGGGGGAGAGAACTACAAAATAAGACTGAAGAGATGGCAAGAACATAAATTATTCAGGACTTGCATATCATGTTAAAATTTGTTTTTTAATTTTAAAATTTATTCCAGAAGAAGTGCAAAATCATTTAATATCTTTTAGGACCTTTTAAATGCCACAGCTTTCATGAAGTTGGGTACCAACATAAGGTTTGTCTTATCTCCTGGGACTGTTGTCAACTTACTCCAAACACATCAAGTAAAGAAAGACTTGGGATTTATTCAGTATCACAAAGATGTGAATGGAAATGAACTGAACTGGATCTGTGACTCACTTCTTCTGGGTCTCAGAATAGAGTCCTTCATATTAGGTCTTTATCTCAGTTGCTAAATTGCTTGGTGATCTGTATGTAAATGATATTGAACATTGACTGGGCCAGTGAAAGAGAAATCTTGTGGAAGGTTGCTAAGGTTAACAAAATTAAAAAGGCAAAATTTCTAATCATGAAATAAGAAAGGCACTTCCTTTTACCCATCTCAGAAGCAACAGAGCCAAGCACTGCCTATTCTCATTATATTCTCTACTACATTTGGCATCCTGGATATAGTACCTTTCCAAAAACTATTTATGGCACTACCAAAAAGAGCCAGTATGTGACTAATTGGTAATGTTTTGAACAGAACTGATATATATTTTAGCTTTGGCAAAGATTGAAATCATGGACATTTTGATCCAACTGATTTTCCATTTTGTTCCAGGAACAATTATCCACAAACTGTT
This sequence comes from Cheirogaleus medius, assembly GCA_008086735.1. NCBI lineage: Eukaryota > Metazoa > Chordata > Mammalia > Primates > Cheirogaleidae > Cheirogaleus > Cheirogaleus medius. The sequence goes on from VBSM01001124.1 coordinate 22,918,835, forward strand.
GTATAGCACCACCCAAGGGCCAAGTGATTCTCTTCAAATGGAAAGCATATCATTCTTTTCAACATCATTGGTACCACAGCCAAGTTTCTGGGCTTATGTCACTTTGCCCAAAGATCCAAGAGGGGTTGATTTCACTTCAAGTTCTTGATCTTTTCTTCTAGGCAATCAGTGCAGTGTGATTAGATTGGCTTTCTGTGAATACACTGGAGAAATTTTGTGAAATCTAAGTCTGTTATTGAATTGAAGGATTTGCTACTAATCGGGTTCTTACTCCGTTAAGTACATGGCTGGCTCTTCCCTTTGTTTTTGTTGTTATTGTTGTTTTTCAATCCAGATTCCCAACTCTTTTCTACCTGACATTCTGCGAGAGTAATTTTCTAGAGTTTGTCTACTTGCCATGTATTGAAAAGGACTATTTACCCATTCACAAAAATGCTCGTAAATACATCTGATCGACCCTTTGAAATTTCTATTTTTAGATTCATATTAATATGGCATTTTCCCTTAAAATTTCCGTCATAGACATCATGGTAGTTGTGCATTTATTTGTATTTGTGTTAAGTATTCCTGACACAAATACTTTGACCCTTGTTCTTTGCGATCACACCTGCTTGTGGGATTCTGTACAGTTTTCTCACTGAGGCTCTAAAGTAATTTAACCAGAAATGTGAAGAAAACAGGAAATGCGATTCTCTTTTTGGAGCTTTAGCTGCCAAGGATGAATGAAAGGACATCATGGAAAGTTGGGCAGGACACAGATGAATGGAGTGAAGAACAAGTACATGTATTCACAAATCATGTGGGTTCAGGAGTAAAAAGGATGATGAGGATGATGATTATTTCAGTTCTTGCAATCTGCTATTACGGGGTCTGAATACCTTTTTTGAAGTGGACAAAAATGACCATATTTGTAGAGCACATTGCAGTAAGGTAAAGAGATTTGAGGGCATCTATATTGTATTTGGTGATATATAATTATAAAAACTAAATTGTAAAATTTTAAGGAATACACATGACTATTAAATTTTGGTAAAAGGTCACAAAATTTGAAGAAAATGGAGCTTCCTTCTGTTTTTATTTTAGATGATTGCACATATTTCCTGTTTCAGTTATTATCTCTTAAAAATCCTGATAGATACCATCACTGGGAAACTGTTTACCCAAGTAGTTTATAAATATTTAAAAACATTTTTTGCAACAATTTAAAGATTTTGACAATTGAAATGATATTTTATTATTTTTTTTCCTTTTCATTGACAAATGCAATATTAAAGGTTCTTGTAACAACACAAATTGATCTTGGATCCAATTGGCTTTTTTCACATCAGGCATTTCAAATTGATAAAATTTCCAAATGGTAAATCTATCATTTTTATGCGTGTGTTATAAAAGCAGTCACTCTACAGAAACCTTGGATGCCTTTCAATGGTAAGTTAGCTAAAATGCAAAGATAAATATCTGGGCCCATCCACAGTAACCATGACCACGGGATCCTGAGAGAGACTCCCTTTCTCCCCCACCCTCCACACGAGCACTCCCTGGGCACCTGAAACAGGAACTTCTCCAGCAGCTCTCTGGCCTCTTGTCCACAATGGCAGCACTGGCAGCTGGCTGCTTAGTGGGTGTCCAGGAGGAACAGCACTCCCTTGGCTCATTCAAAACAGAGCAACAACTGCTGGATTTTGCTCCTATTTTACTGCTGGCAGGTATCAGTAGATACCTCTTTAACGCTGCCACTCCACTTGGGGTGGCCTCTTAGGATCTTCAGATGAGGCTGCTTGTGGTAAAAAGATTTTGTCCCATTTCCCATACCCCCAGGAACTGGCGTGGCCACTACTGGCTGAGTGGATAAAACTTCCTTGCAGACACTTGCAATTTATTTATGGTACACTAGTGTGCTAAGGAACAGACACTGGGCCATTCCTGTGTTATTAACATAACTTGTAGTACCTTCTCTGTGGATGGAAGTAAGAGGGTTCCTAGGCAAGGTGCCTGGAAAATTATACCAGTTCCTTTGAGAGTATAAAGAGTATTCCTAGGATATAGTATGGGAAATTGGAGTCAGACCTAGTCCAAGAGTTCTAGGATATAAGTTTGAATTTCAGGGCTCATCTTCTGTATACTACTAATATCATGATTCTTTGCCAGTGATAGAAAAGACCTTGTCACCATCTGGATCCATTTGTTTTCATATTTTTTGAGCCATCCAGTATTTCTAGGTTTTGCTAGTAGGATCATTTCACACCTGGACACCCCATATCCTAACTCTGCATGCCTCCATCCCCAAATACATTTTCTACATGGCAGCCAGGCTGATTTTTTATAGATGCAGATTGGATTGTAACACAGCCTGTTTAAAGCCTTTAATATCTTACCACTTTTCTTAGGAAAAGGAACAAAAAATCCTTAATATGGCTTTAATGGCCTTAATATGGCTTTAATATTAATGGCTTAATATGACTTTATTACATGTTAGCTTCTGTTTAATTCTCCAGCCTTAAAATATTCCACTCTCTTTCATGTTCTGCAGCCATGATGGCCTCTGTCAGGCCCTTGAACACATGGCCTGCTCTCTTCTTGCCTCTCACCTGGTCTACGGTTGCCAACGCACTTTCACCAGCTCAGACCAAATGCTATCATAAAAAATCCCCAATCTAGTCAGTTTTGTTTTATATTTTTAAGATATCATATGCTTTTCCTGCAGGAAGGATCATAATTTATAATTATACATTCATTAGTGCAATCACTTGTTTAACATCTGTCTCTCACTCCCTATTGTAAGCTACAAGAGAGCAAAGAATTTGCTTCTTTTTGCTCATCATTCTATATCTAGAACTGACCCATGGCTGATAAATGTTGGGTGAATATCTGAAAATATGGGTTCATAAAAATTCAGCCAAACCTGAATAATTTGGGTGTTATAGAAGCGTCCTGTAAAAAAAATAATGCCAGTGGAATGAAGTATACTTAATGCCTATTTGAAAAAGTTCATGCAACACCTTCCTATTTTTGGTCTATTTTTTTTAAAGGGAAAATTAAAGCTATTATTTGAGTAATTCAAATCACAGATTTTTTAAAAAATGTGCCAAATTCCACTTTTATATGAGATAGGTAATGAAAGATAGGAGTAAGGTGAACTTGTTCTATAGACCTGAATAATTGTGTCTGTTATCTCTTTAACATTGTGGGTATTTATGTGAATGTATGTTTGCGTGTTTGTTGTTTTATGTGTGCCTGAATACCCTGGAAATCCATCATTGTGCCTGAATGTAATTAAAGTATGAAATAAGCATTTTTAAAATTAAAATATTTAATGGAACTATTACATCTCAACTTTTTACTTATCTATTTTGTATCAACATAATTATACTCAGGATTTTGAAGGATCTGAAGAGCCTTTAAATTTAAATATATCAAGCTTAATAGCCATGTAGCTTGGCCAAAAGGTTTAGTTGATTGCTGTCTTAAGTTGGACGTCATGATAGGGATTATGTTCTCCTTTTCCAATAGTGCTGAGGTTTCTGTGACTTTTGGTAAAGAGAGTTATGCCTTCACATCGCCTTGTTCTGCCTATTGTCATTGTTGACACAGTTAAGAGGAAGAAAGAGTAACTCATGTTTGAATTAAAGACCAGTTAAAATTAGAACAGATATCTATTATGAAAGATTTGGCCTTGGGGCATTGGAGAGAGATAAGGAGATGAGGGAAGCATAAAACCAAAGTAAAAAAGATGTCCAGAGAACCCAGGAACATTTTGGACAAAGGAACTCTTTGTATGAAAGTGGAAACGAAACAGTTGATTAAGGGCTTGCATGGTCCAAAGCAATAAAACATTAACCACCTTGAGAAATGAGAGGAGGAAAAAAAATATGATAATCTCCAAGTCAAGCTTAAAATATCAAAGTATGTTCATGTGGCTCAGATCAAAGTTGAAAAATATTTTGTCAGAAGCTTGTAGATGGGACAGGTTGACATGGTGGTGGGAGTCCTCTTATCAGCTGAGCTCTGTGTTCAGCTGATTCAGCACAAGCAGTGCTTGAGGCAACACTTGTGTTTCTGTTTTTTTTTTTTTTTTTTGGATATCTTACTAGGAAAGGTGTTAGAACCAGCAAACCAGAAATTGGGGCATTCTGAGGGAGACACTGCTGAGCAGGCCTTTTTGAGTCTTGAGTGAAGATTAAAGGTTATCCACTATATGGGAATTGAAGTTGACTTTCTAGGAGTTCAGAGTTCTAATAGAGTTGTAGTTAGAGAAATATTAGAAGGCATAATTCAAGGGAAGTTAGTTGGTAAGGTATAAGTCTGATCATTAGTGATGATGATTCTCTGAAAATTGTCTCAATCAACGACAGGATAGACTGTAGTGGTCCACAAAGCTGAGAATTGGTGGGAAAGAAAAAAAGCAGTATATTGCTTGATGATATAGGAAGGAGATTCATGGTTTTCCGGTAGGCTGGTGGGGAGTATTTTGTTTGAAAAAAGTCTGTAAAGAATTTTTAAGGAGAACCTCCCCCAGTTCACTGATTTGTTGAACCAAAACTTTCTGCATTCTCTTATGGCAGCCAGTTCATCGGTCACTTTCATGTGCATTTTCTCATGGCACCAACTTACTGCCCCAGCATGCTCTTTTGTTTAACACCACATAAACATTTGTAACAAATTGAAGTTGTTGGCAAGCAACTTATTTGATGACAGAGATTGGTAGGCCAAGTTAAACTGTTAAATATACATGCAACATTTTAACAACAGTTTACTGGTTTCTTCATTCCTTGACTCAGCAAATATTTATTGAACAAATGTTAGGAGCCAGGAACTATTTTTGATATTAGAAATTCCAAAGTGGTAGATGCAAGCAGAGGTGGGTACTCGGCCTGGCTGGAGATAATTATTTTCGGAATGGTTTTCTATAGTAGGTGATACCTGGGCCAGGGAAGTGTTGAAGATGGTCTAGCAGGATGGGAGAACAGATGGAATGAATGGAAACAGGAAACAGGAAGGGAGCCAGCCTTTTGCACTCCAGGGTTGTGCCTTTTGCACTCCGGGATTGTGTGTGTCAGTCACAGGCTGTGAATCTCTCCTGAGGGCATAGACGATTAACCTCCAGAGAGCAAGGTGACTCTTGTCAGCCAAGAGCAATTCTTTAGAGAACGGGAAGGAGCAGCTGGGAGCCTTTTGCAGCCAACACACACAGGAGCTGGGATTGTCCACTGGCCCAGTGGAGAGGATCTGGGTGGTGCACCCTAACAGTCTTTTTGTCTAAATGTTGTCTAACTCAGTGAACCACAGAGCAATTGGGAGATGATTAATAGAGATATCAAATGTGGATCCCTCTTTCACCAAGCTTGAGCATGGATGTTTCCCAGGCACATCCTTGGCTGTGTTCTCGCAGTTGATATTTCTCTCTAGGCAGTGCCGACTACTCCCCTGCTGTAGCTCATTTCCACCTTCTCACATCCTCAGGACTCCCACACCCATGCGTCCAGCCAGGCAATTCTCCAAAGAAATGTTTGTTGAATGAATAAATGTCACTATGGATTCTCTGCCTGAAAAAGGAGGAAAAGTACATTATAGGCAGAGAAAAGAGTTGTTCAAAGTCATGTTCAAAAACTAGGGCAATGAATTTATGTCATTGTGGAAGTTCAGATCTGCTCAGAATGACAAACAGGTGAACCTGTGCATACATACATACATGTTATGTATCTGATAACAATGCTGCATATATTCGTTTTTTTGTCTAAATCAAAACAATTATTTTTGTTCAGCTCGAAGTAGACTTCCAAGAACTGTCTTCTACTCATTTTGTTTCCAAGAGAGAAAATCTGACACATTAATCAATTGACTGAAAATGAAATTTGCCTTTTCTCCCCCAGGCAGAAGGTGGCTGCTCTCTCTGGATGTGGAGCAGAGGACAAGTCAGGCTATGGAAGGGTGTCCTGACATCTGCAAATGTCCACTTTTTGTCCAAGCACAGAGAAGGAGAAGAGCCAAGAGGAACTGTTAAGAGGATGACCTGGGCAAGCCTTTCCCTCAAGAAAGAGGGAAGAATCTTTAGAAAAAGGACAAAAGTGCAAAAATATTTCTTCAAAAAAAAAAAAAAAAGAAAAGAAAAGAAAAAAAAAGAAAGAAAAAAGGGAACTCCAGCTTAAAAATATTTGATGATAAGAAATTCTCTAGGGATAGATAGCTAGAGAAAACATAGGACTTAGCTTTCAGAAACAAGCCCTCTGAAAATTGAAGGAAAAAACATTGGCTGGAAATTCCTGGCAATGAGTTACAGATGGCAGAACACAGCACCTGCATCTTCTTAGCAAGCTGTTCTATTTTGTGAGACATTACCAATTCTCAAATAAGAAGAGTGGACAGTGTTAAGGAATAACCATTGAGTGCCTCCTACACCTCAGTGACTATGCAAGGTGTTTCATATGATTAAGGTCTCATTTGATCCTCAGATTATCTTGCTATCTTCTTTCTAAAAATGAGGAAGCCATGGTTCAGAGAGTCAATATTTTGCTCAAGTTTATATAGTTATTGAGTGGCATGTTCTTTCATCTATACTTCAATGTAATCAAGTATACCTAAAGCCAAATATGCTTGTCCATTTTCTCACATATCCAGGATTTTAGGGATGATAGGATTTCTCTGAGTTGTGATCATTAATGAGGAAGAAACTTTTCATATTAGGGTAAGCTGAAGACAATGCAATGATCAGATCGAGTATATTGCTCAGAGTCTACGCCCACCTCATTCAGGGCACTCTAAAAATAAACATGGGCCTTTGGTGCCTGATGGGGTAGGTGGTCCCATGGTACAGCCAGCCACCCTTTTTGGTCATCTGTTGGGTAGTGGGGGAATGAAATATGCATCTGCCTCTTGTTTCCCAACAACAAATCCAAGGCAATGATTGCAGGTTATAGCAACACTGGTTTCTTATAGAAGTACAGATGGAAAACAATGCTTGATATATTTGAGCAGTTAGTTTCATTTTTTTCCCCCCAAAGCTTTGAGAGTTACTAGATTTGTTTTTTATTCTTTTGGACATAAAATAAAATAGGGAGACATATTTCTACTTCTTCTTTTGATGTTTAAGCATTTAAAATTCTTTATGTCTTTTCTGACATAGAAGATTTAATATATTAAAATCTAATTACCTAATCACATATTTGCCTGTTTAAGGTACTTCAACAGCTGTTGGTATAAATGGTACCTGTGAATTTGGGGAAAGAATTTGGACTGGTAGAAATAACTTCTCAAAACCCTTCTGTCTTTGGTTTGCTGTAACAAAATACTTTAGACTGGGTAATTTAGAAACAACAGAAATTCATTTCCTATACTTCTGGAGGCTGGGAAGTCCAAGATCAAGGCACCAGCACATTGGGTGTCTGGTGAGGACTTACTCTGCTTCAAAGATGGTGCCTTCTTGTTGCGTCCTCACAGGGCAGAAGGGGTGAATGCCATGTCCTGACATGGTGGAAGGGGCAAACATGCTCCTTTCATCTTCTTTTATAAGGGAACTAATCCCACTCATGAGCACAGAGCCCTTGTGACTTAATCACTTCCCCAAAGGCTGCACCTCTTAATATAATACTATTGCATTCAGGATTAAGTTTCAACCTAAAAATTTGGGAGGACACAAACATTCAGACCATAGCACCCTTCTTTTTCCATTCAGGAGTATATTGAGCACACTTAAGAAGAGAAACTTAAGAGGACGATAATCCTATGTCTCAGGTATTGTAGCACCTCTTTGAGGCTATTTTCCCACTCATGGTTCTGTAGCAGTCCATCCTTATGACCTAGGCATGCCTCCCCTGGAGAAGACTGTGGCTGATGGAGGGCATGTTTATAGTGGCTTCTCTTGGACCATGGTTGCACAGGTTTCTCCAAGACTTGCCTGGGAGATCCAGAGGAGCAAGTTTGGTCTCAGTTTGTCACCAGCAGGACAGATCACAATGGTCACCAGAGTCTGTGTTTGTCACTGTGGCTTATTCTCCCACAGTTCCTGTGTTTCAGGGGAGAGCCTCCTCTGCCCAGGTGTTTCTCCCTAAGTGTGTTACAGCAGAAGCAATGGCTTACCCCTTATTGACTCATTTATTCTCTAAATCCTCTCTAAGGAGCTGTTATATTACCTAGGGAGAAGCAATTTATATTAATTCTGGAAATCAAAGCATTTTAACCCTCAGGTCTCGAAATTCTAATTTGCTGCACATTTTAAAGTAAAACATACGCCACATCTACTTGTAAATAGGTTGGGTATGACTGTAGTGTTATATCCTTCATGAGTATTCTGTATATAATTCTGAATATCTAGGTTGTCACATGCTCACCTCTTCTCATTTGCTGGGGTGAGACCATTATGATGGGAACTGGAAGAGATCTTCACCTGGCTTTTTCCTCTGAAGTCAAACTTCTTATCTTGGCATAAGACACTTGTTGCTGACATCATGCAGTGTTTGACAGCTTATGACTTTTCTTCTTGCTTATATGCCATCAAAAGTAATGTGAAACTCTTGTGAAATAATTTCTTAATACATTTTCTCTTTCAAAACATTTTACTTCAGTCCTACTATTATTTTCAATAGTGGTAGCAATTATTGTAATATTCAATCAGGGTTTAATCTTGGGATAATTATCACCAGGCACTTTTGTGGCTCAATATGGTCAAACCTACATTCCTGTCAACATGCGTGAGTTTAGACAAAATCTTTCAGGAAGCAACATCATGTAATCTACATGGCTTTTATCCATTTTATAAGACCCCTCAGTACCATCAGGAGACATCAGCTGCTTCACAAGTGCCACAACACAGAGATGGCCAATGATGGCTCCATAACTTTATGCTAGTCATGCTAGACATTGATGTTTTGGCAGGATGATTGATCAATTGATTCACTTGTTTCTCAAATATTGAATGCCAACTAAGGTTCAGGTATTGGCACTATGCCAGGGAGATAGCCCATTTTTATTCAAAAGAAGTAAGTTGTGTCATGAATTAGCCCAGTTTTTATCTAAGAATTCAATGAGGAACCAGACAAGTTACAGTGATGATGAATTATTAGGATTTCAAAGGAATTTTGGGGGAAAATGGAAATGTGAGAATAAGAAGAACATCACACCAAAAAGATATTATTGTCTCTTCATTTGACCGAATACTTATTCCATTATTGTAGCATGGATAAATTACTTATGAATACCTACTATGTACAAATCACCACTCTATTAGGTACAAAAAAAGCACAAAGATGAATAATTTTCCACTATCAGAAATTTTTTAGTTTTGTAAGTTGTATTCAATATATACATAAATAAATATAGCATAAGATGAAGCTTATAAGGTCTCTACAAAAATATTTGAAAGAGTGCATTTTCAGCTGTTGGGGGTCTTTGGAGTTGAAGTGTCATTTGTACTGGCCCTTAATCCTTGGATAGTTTTGGGATCCATAGATATGGAGAGAAAGGGAATTACAAGTGAAAGAAGCTGTTAAGTAAAATCTCCAAGACAGTAAATGAAAGGATGCACAAAGAACACAATTTGTTCTACTTGGCTAGAGTGTATGGGCATGGTGGAAATAAGATTTGAAATTCAAACTGGGGCCATGTTATAAAGAACCTTTAATGCCAGGCTGAGGAGTTTGACCTTTATTTAATAGGCAATGAAAAGTGTTACCCCTCAATGTCAACACATAATCTGTGGCTGGAATATGTAGCGGGATTTTATCAGTCTATGTCATCATAACCTCTGAAATTAAACATTTAGTCAGGAGCATATATTGACATCTAATAACTTTAGGAACAACTTCTCCAGGGAAATTTATAGTAAAGCTTTAGATTTGATTCTTTTGAGAATTCTTCTTTGAAGCAATATAAAAATCTGATGTATTGTGTGTTGACTACAAATTTTAAAATAAATGGTGGAATGCTTTTGGTTTGCCAGCTGCTGAAAAGTAAAATAATGACACATTAAGTAATGGAAATGTGGGAATTAAAACTTTCACAGAGAGAGAAAACAAACTCATCATTTCTTTCCTTATCTCTGTTTCTGTGTCAGGCCCCCTTGCTTGTCCTCTGAAATGTCCTCAGTTGCCTCTATTTCATTGCTTTTTGATTTCCTTGAGGGTTGAGACACCATTTTGGAATTTAGTAAGACACTCTTGGACTCAGTGACTGAAAATAATTGGACTAATTTCATTTTGTTTCTTCTAGAGGGGGAAATCTGGAAGTTTCTGAAGTTGACCTCTATTCTTCTCTTACGTTTCTGTGGTCCTTACCTTGTTCCAAGTCCTGCTGGAGTTACAGCTCTTATGTGTTTCTCACTGTGTGGTGCTCCAATAATCCACCAATCCTGCAAGTTGTTGTCCTTGAAGTTAGGATGCTTTTATATTTTTCTCTGAAAACAGTTTTATCAGCTGATAGTCTGAGTTAACTAAGTTCCATATATAAATTTATGCAGGAAGGAAGAAGAGGGAGAAGAAAATATGCAGGAATGAAGACAAATATTTGAGCGCAGTGGAATAGCTTCGATCCAAAATATGTCAAGTTATAGTGATTTTTAAAAAGATCTTTGAATTGTAGAATGCTTTATAATATTCTCTGCCAAAAACTCCAGGTATGCATCAGTGTCTTTCACCATTTTACGGCCCTCAGTGGTGTTTCGTGGTCCATAAATTTAATACATTGTTCAGGTTACTGATCGTGTATCCTGAGATAAATTCCTAGACCACATTGGTACACTGATAGCAGTGCATTAAATGCCTCTCCCTGATTTTTAATGCCCTATCCATCTATCAAGCTTGCCTGTACTAAACACCTTTTATGTGTTAACCATACTAGATACCATATATCAGCATTTTTCAAACTCTACTGTGATAAAAAGAAACCGGAGTGTATTATGATGCAGATTGTGAGGTCTAGATTAGGGCTGGAACAGCCACATTTCTAACAAGTGGGGACCACACTTTGAGTAGTAAGGCTCTATGGGACTCTCTTTACTAAAGTAACTTATAATATCATGGGAGCGTTAGGTACACCAAAAGCAAATATAAGGCAATTTGAATACAGTGATACACATATTTCATTGAGAATAGAGGGGAAGGAAGTATTTGTGGAGAGTAGGCAAAATTCAGGAAGTTTTCATGGAAGAGAAGATTTTTAATTAAAGTGGATCTAGGAAGATGTGAGGGATTTCAGCAGGCATGGAGGATATTCCAGATGGAATGAATACATGTCGGAATTTGTGAACTCTATAGACCCGTGTAGCTGGGACTTATGGTGCACATTAAAAAGAGTTTGGAGATGGGACTGAAAAGGGAACCAGCCAGCTTAATTCACTTAGATCTTCCAGGGCACACATGCAGATATATTCAGGAATTTTATGGAAGATGGGGGATAAAAATTAGTAATAAAAACAACACACACACATTCTTGGTCAAAGTTGCCATTTTGCTTGATCACAAATCAATTTTATCTTCAGAAAAATACAGTCAGTTTAACAGGGGATTTTTTGTTTTTAAACCATGTTTTAACTTTATAACTTGGAGTTTTTAAAGGAACTATAAATAGCACACTTCGAAGAAATTTCTTGAGCAGCAATCTGGAAAACATACATAAGCTTTTAGAAATTCTTCTAGGCAGGCTGCTTCAACTCTGCCCCATTCTCCTGCCTCTTTAGAATCTGTTTGCTTTGTAAATGGGTCCCCAAGTCTACAGATAGGGTCTACATGTTTTAGTGTGGCATTAACAGTCCTTTATGATTTGGCCCCAACTTATCTTTCTAGCATATATCTTACTGTATTTCCCCCCAGTGCTCCACTTACCATCTAACTAGAATATTTATCACTTATTCATTGAAAAATAAATGCAGGGACTGCCTAATATATGCCAGCACATGTGTTTGACTCTGAGTATATAGTTTTGAACAAAGCAGACCTAGAATGTACCTTAAAGGAGCTTATAGCATTATGGGGCCGACAGATGTCTAAGCAAATGCGATAAATTGTGATGAGTATTATAAAAATACAAAAAAATTACAGAAGTCTTGATTATAGTGGGAATAAATCTAGACATTCCTGAAGAAGTGATGTTTCAGCTGAGTCCTGAAGAAAATAAAAGGAATTCACTGGATGGTGTGTGGTGAGAGGTAGAGAGGGTTGGAGAGAGAATAGCACATACAAAGTACAGTATCATAGGCTGGTGAGAAAGTGTAGAGACTTCAAATAACTGTAGGAAATTTAATATTACTTGACCTAAAAACCTGAGAGGGAGAATGGTGAGAAATGAGAACTAGGCAGGGGCCAGTTGCAGAAGGCTGTGTACACAGTGTTAATGAACATAAACATGCTAAGGGCAATGGAAAAACCACTCAAAGGTTTTAAGCAGGGAAATGACAAACAACTTTACATTTTAACATTATCATACTGACTGCAGGATGGATCACAACTTGAAAGGGATGAAATGAGAGGTGAGAGACCAGCTCTTGCAATTGCTCAGGTGAAATCTGCTGGTGCTTTGGATGAGCATGGTGGCAGTAGAAATGAAGAGAAGAAGATAATTTCACATTTGAGGATTTTGGGGGGTAATGTGGATTCAGGAGATAAAGAAGTTGATGATGACACCATGATTTCAGGTTTGAGCAGATATGATATATGAAGATGGGGAACACAGGAGAAGAAGCACTATCTTCGCGTCTTTGAGAGGGTGAGGATAACTTTACATTTGGACACCTGCTTGAGGGCATTTTGGAATATCTTTTTTAAATTTCAAAATATTAGTGGGGTACAAATGTTTTTGCTACATGGATACCTTGTGTAATGTTTGTCAGGGCTTTCAGTGTGCTCGTCACAGAATAATGTTCATTGTGCCTGATAGCTCAGTTTTTATCCTTCAATCCTTTCCCACCTTCCTTTTTCTTGGTTTCCAATGTCCTTTACATCTCTTTGTGCCCCTTGGTTAGCTCCTGATTATTAGTGAGTACTGTAGCTGTTTGTTTTTCCATTCCTGAGATACTTCACTTAGGATAATGGTCTTCAGTTCCACCCAAGTTGCTGCAAAAGACATTATTTCATTCCTTTTTATAACTGAGTAGTAACCATGGTGTGTGTGTGTATGTGTATACACACCACTTTTTCTTTATCCACTCAGGAATTGATGGAGACTTAAGTTGATTTCACATCTTTGCAATTGTGAGTTGTGATACAATAAATATTTGGGTACAGGTGTCTTTTTTGGTAAAATGACTTCTTTTCCTTTGGGTAGATACCCAGTAGTGGGATGGCTGGATCGAATGTAGGTCTACATTTATTTCCTAAATCTAAATAAAGTCATAGAATGGGAATGAGGAATATATGTTTGAAGCTAAGTGGGGAAATCTGGCTTGAAGCTATAATCTGGGAGTCATCAGGATATGCATGAAATTGAAAGCCATGGAAAGGGATGTGACTGCCGTGGGGGAGTTTAATAGAGTGGGAAGGTTTAAGTCTGAGGGCTGAGTTCTGGAGAACATCAACATTAGGACACGAGCAAAGAAAACAAAAGCCTATAAAGTAGTCTGGAATGAACCACTAGGATTAAGAGAAAAGATAGGAGAGAATAATTCCTTAAAAGACAAAGGAAGAGAGTATTTCAAGAAGGAAAAGTATTTTTTATAGGTCAATAGATTCTAGTAGCCCTGAGATACACATCTGAAAAGTGTCTCTTATCTTGAGGGCTCTATCTGTAATTAGTAACCTTGGTCAGTGTTAAAACACATTATTTCTTCTGCCTCCTAGCTCATGTTTATATTACATTCTCTATTTTTCCCTGGAATTCCATTCATTTTTAAAGACTCAGTTAAGGTAGAATCTGTTTCATAAAAATCTTTTTGATCCTCCATTTGGAGACACTTTCTCACTTTTATGTAAATCTGTCATTTTATATACCTCATATGGTCTTCATAATAGGCTACATGTCCTTTCTATCACTGGGAAGTACACCTCCTAATAACCCGGAGAGTTCCTTGAGTACTGAAACTCTGCCTTGAATGGGGAGATATTAGTTCAAATTATCAAGATTCCACAACTGGTCACAGAGAGTTTTTATGGGCCTTTGCAGGATTTTAAGACACCCATCCTGGTGATGTAGTCCAGGGCTCTGAGAAAGCAGGAATTGTGTTTCATTTCTGTAAATTGCTTAATCCTCAATATTTAGCTCACGATAGGTAAGAAACATCCATTAAAAATGTTGCTGTATGTTTCCTCTCAAATTTTAATTTTTCTCTGTTGAGAAAATGATTTCAATTATGTTCCTGTTGGAAGTTTTAATATTTTTGATAAATTCTACATTATGTTGTTGCATGGTTATTCCTTCATCTTTACCACTTTAAATAAGTATAAATTTTCACCAGAATTCTCGTTAACAAATTAAAGAGCCGACCTGGGCACTTATATCTATTGTGCTAGTCTGTGGGCGGGATTGCACTGGGCAGTGCTGTAGCTGGTATTCCTTCCTTCTGGCAATACTTCCAATGGGAGCCATTTGAGCCATGGTAGTGCTTATGTGGGTTTTCCTTGTTGCAGTTCCATTGTGGTTTCAGATGTCACCAGCAGCTCTTTTAATGCTTTTAGCTTATTGGTGTTTGATCTCTTAAGCCCTATCTTACTCTTGCTTCTTTAATTTACATTTTGAAAACCAGGAATGTTTAAATTAATGATTCATTTTGAACATAGAGCTCCTATCAGTGAGGGGTAGGGGTACACAGTGATGCTTTCCCTGGCCTCATTTCTGACTTCTGAAAATCACCCCAAAAGAAAGAGACAGATTGTCAGCACTCCAGAAGAGGTTAAATTCCACCCCCAACATGCATCCACTTGCTCTTTATGTTCTTATAAGGACTTAGGCACAAATTAAGGAAAACAAATGCCAGTTGAGGTTTCCTTCCTTTGTACCACATCCAGGGAAAGAGATCTGACAGTATCCCAGGCAAAGCTTTCTATAAACACCCTCCTTTTTAACCTAGCCATAAAGAGTTACATGCAGAAAAATAACCACTTGAAACCCTTTGCCCCCATCTTCAGATTGCTGCCAAAGCTTTTGCCTTAGCTTACTTCAACAAGAATAAACTGTGCAAAAGCTCTGGAGTTCTCAGGCAATGTGACTGCCCGCCCTGCTTGTTTAAGGTCATTAAAATCCTGGTCTTTGCCAAACGACTTAGAGCAGAGCCATCCTGTTCTTGGAGAGAACTGTAATTTTGCTTAGGTCACAGACTTTTTAATGGCCAACAGCATTGAAATGGGTCTTTTTAATGGTGTTAAGTATAAACGAGATGCAAAGAGTGGGTGTGATAATTATAAAATTGTGTTTATAATAAAGATACTCTGTGTAAGAAATTGCTAATACATTTACACTTATGAATTATTGAAAATAAAAACAGCCTTCCTATTATTCTGTCAGATGAAAGAACTTTATATTCCAAATGGCATTTCCCTAGAGATTTTATTTTCTTTATTGGGTCCTAAAAGCTCTTCACATTCATCTTGGGTGCATTTGTGGCCATGTCCATATAGCCAAAAAGATGTGATGAGTTGCATGCTTATCTGGTGAATTCAAGGCTGTCAGGACAACCTGTTAAGGCAATAAAAGCAAAACCACTTTCAAGTCATTGTTTGACTGATTATTCTGAACTGAAATGTCCAGTAACTCTTCCATTTGCTTTGGTTAAAGACAAAAGAAGTTCATTTTTATATTGTTATATTAATAATTTTATTTTATATGATAATATAATACATGTTATATTAATTATATTCTCTCTGGTGAACTACAGAAATTGCATTCATATTTTTGCTTCTTGCACCCTAAGTGAGAATCATACCATATTTTTGCTTCTTGAATATTACCTGTATTATCACTGATTAGAAAGAAAAATAGAACAGATTTTTGCTCAGTTTTCTTTTTAGTATAATACTTAATTATAAAAGTTGAGAAACATTTCATGTTTTTACCAAAGTCAAGCTGATGTCATACAACATTTGTTTGTGAATAATTCTGCATCAACATAATACATAAGCCTGTTTGTCCTTGTTCCCTTTCAAACAGATTGTAATAGAAAAATAAGATACTTACAGGTTATATCCAACTATCTAAAGTATTTTTTAAGTTATTAATAATTTTTAGAGAGTGAAAACACTCAGGCATTTCTTATGTATGCTCAGCGTCGGGGGTTACAAGTATTGGGATACTTCAAGAAGATGATATAATGCCAAAGTCTTTTATAAGTCCTGAAGAACTTTAGGAAGATCATAGGAAGCTTGATTTATATGTGTAATGAACCTATTGGGACATACACTGACTGTTGAGTATTTTATAGAACAAATTATTTATTGAGTACCAAGTAAGTGCTAGGCATTGTTGTAGGTGCTGAGGACGAAACAGTGAACTAGACACTTGCCAGCAACAGTGATGAGAACATTCTCACTAGTCCTGATTTAAGAAGTTCATATATTTGAGATTACTATTAATGATTTTGAAGTTGTAAACAAATTTAAAAACATATTAGTGATATTTTATATATTTACTATCTATCAGGAAATTGCAATTAAATAAAAACAGTAGTCTTTTAAGAGAGAGTACCACCAAGAAGTAGCTACCTTATCTTTCAAGCTTATCTGTGAATCCATTTCATTTAACCAGACAACTACAGACATTAAAAACATATATTCTGTGTGTGTTTCACAGTGTGTCTCTGAAATTGTACAGATTACAAAGCCTGAGGCTTCTGCCTACATCAAGTAACATGACTCTCATTACATTCTATTTCTGCTTCATTGCATGTCCAATACGGGTAGCATTTGTGCCACAACTTTTGTGCTTTTAGTTTTTGGCTATGAGCATTGGAAAGTTTCACTAGGCAGGTAGGCACAATTTTGAAGTTACCTGGCCAGATTCTCATGGGTAACAGGTCACCCTTACTTTCCTTCTGCATTTCTATTCCTTCCAACAGTTTGCAAAAGTATACTCATATGGGTTATCATATACATTCCCAGGCATATGTCTGCTTTCTCTCTGGGGGCATTCTAACCTTTTATCAGAGCAGTGGTTGGGTAAAAAGAAATAAGAAAAAGTGGTTGGGTTAGGTAGAAATATCCAATAATCTGCTCTCACTCAACCTGGCTGCCTTCTAAGGGAAAATTATTCTTTCACTAATGGTCCCCACCACCATCTCTGCCCTGGACAATTGATTCAGAAATCCATAATTCTTTTCATAAGTATGGCAGTAAATGCTGTTTCTTAGGCCTCTTCACATGCATCTAGCAATTTGAACCTCAGTGGAGTTATTTATGAGAAGTTTTTTTCCAGTCGCATCTAGACTTGCATTTTTAGTACATCTTTACATTGCTTAACTAAATAAGAGAAAATAAACCATGGGATAAAATATTTAGATGGATTCCCACTTGGGATATCAAAGTGTAGTCATAACCTCATTTCAAAGTTGAAGAGGAAGATGACCTTGGCAAATTAGAATGTGAATTCCAATCAAGGAAGCACTATGACATTCATAGAAGATTAAATTCTTTCTAATGTGACCCAGTCTCTCCTGGAACATAGCAAGATATCACTTGTAGATACTCTACTTCTGATACTTGTGAATGAGAGGAGAGAGAACAGGCTTGGCACTTAAATACCAAATGGGCTTACTGGTAGCAGAGTTATCTAGCATGAGAGAGGCCATGGAGCTATTCCATTAATTAGACCTACTTCTACTGCTTGATGTCTCTCTCAAATTAAGGCAACATGTCTCTCTCAAATTAATCTAAAATACTGTGCCATTTAATGATCAGCTCACTCCATCTGATTTGCCTGAGAAAACCTTCCTTTTAATCCTGAATGTATTATGCACCTTAAACCTATGGTTCTTGTTGGGTAGGTCCTGGTTTTTACTGCCCCCTCATCCATTTATTCATCAGTGACCTCTATTGGAAAACTATTCACTTATTTCTTCACTCAGTCAACAAATATTTAATGTGCATCTACTGTTTTCAAAGCTTTGTACTAACCACTGGGGACACAAAAGTTATTAAGAGTGGTAGAGTCTTTGCCCCTCTGCAACTCATAGTCTAATGGGAATACAAATAAATAAGCAGTCCATAAAAAACAGCGTCATTAGAACCATGATAGGGAAGTACAAATGCTACACAAGAGACATTCTTCTATGTCTCTATTCACAGAACAGGTGTCTTATACAGAAATGGGGATCCAGGAAAGAATTCCTGGAGGAAATGAGAGGCTTGCATTTACATCTTTACGAGACTACTCTGGCTACAATGTGAAGAGTGGACTGGTGAAGAAGAGATGGTGACCTGAATATGGAAGCAGAGAAAAGAGGAGACTTTCAAGAGAAAAGAGGTACAACCTACACTGGTGTTTGATTGGATGTAAGCACTGAGGGACAATATATTTTTGGGAATATGCTCGATTTTCTGGTTTGGGTAACTGGGTGGATAGTGATGATATTTATAGAGAGAGGAAATATAGGGAGGAGATGATGAGTTCAATGTAGGACATGGTAGTTTGAGCTACCTGGAGAGAAACGAACAGATATGTTCTGTAGCCTGCTGCGCACCCATGTATGGTGCCGGAGATTCAAAAATTAGTGTCATCAGTAAATAAATCATAATCAAATAATAGAAATCAGCAGTGTCCGACCTCAGAATCTTACCAGCTATTGGGCCAATGCCGACAAGTCTTATTAGATTATGTCCAGGAGGCATCCAAGTTCACCCCAAAACTTTGTGATGAATCCTCATTTCAAATGGAGCTTGAAGGAACCTGTTAGTCTTAGGTTTACTGTGCATATGTCTCTCCCTGTCTCTGACGCATAAACAGAATATTTTAGTTAAGAGGTGATATGACATTAGAGAGAGGTTGCAGAACTGGAGGATAGAAAGACCTGGGTTCTAGACAAAAGCTAACTTTCTTTCCAATATTTAACTCTGGCTCAGTCACTTAGCCTCTTTGAACTCCAGTTACTTTATCTGTGCAATGGAGATAATGATGTGGTTCTCCTACTTACAAGTCTGAGGCTCAAAGGAGCAATGTGTTAGAACTGTAATGGATTACTAAACACAAGGCATTGCAAATTAGTTCCTTCTTGGCATTAAAAGAATAGAAAATGGAAAATCAAGCTATATGTTCCTGGAAAATATTTCTCTCTTGTAAATTTTTCATTCACATTTACCAACAAAATGGATTAAGCATTTCCTCCTAAGAACATATTGCGCAGAAGGAAATCATATAGACCTGTTAGTAAAGTTGGGAATATGAAGCATTTGGATTGTTATTTGATTATTATTATTTTGTTATATTTCATTGGATAAGCAGACTAAGGAATTCTGCAAAGAAGACAATATTTTAAAATCATCTCTATGTACCTGATGGATTATATCTCCATGTTCAAAGATAATAATAAAAGGAAAACAATCACTGTGTCAACGTGAAGGTTTGATTGTGACTTTCTTTCTATGACCTGTTGTGTGTGAACATTCAAGTTTCATTGGCCTCTTAGACAGAAAGGAAACCCACTGGCATCTATGTGGAGGCAATCTGGATCCCTGAAATTGCCTTGCAAAGAGGATACTGAGTCTCCATCCGAGTGTAGGAGATGGACCCAAGGGCGGGGCGGGGGGGGGGAGAAATCATAATAGAAGACCAAGGGAAGTATACTAATGTTTGTACGTTAGCCTGTTTTTTCATAATTTAAAAACTAATGTTGATAATATGATTGATACTGACTTTTAAGAAAGAGAAAAAAGAAATGAAAGCTCTCATGCAAGACACTGATGCAGGTTTTTTGAACCACTTTATAGAGTTCTGAGTATGTGGTTTGGAATATTTTATGAAAACGACACCTTGGATACACTTTTTTTTCCTGTCACTTCCTTAGGTGTAAAATTGCATTTTGTTTGAGTATATGATTTAGTGCTATCCAAAAGTATTAAAAAATAGTGCTGAGATATTGGTCATGCAATTGAAGGATTAAATGGAATAAAGAGGAAAATTTTTAAAAGGAAATGCCAGGGATATAAACACTCCAGAAAAACAAATATTGATCAAGGACTTTCAAATATGAATGTGATTATGAATATATATATGTATACACACATATATATACACATGTGCACACATACATATATAAAGTTCACTGTTCTTAGGCACTCTGTTTATATCAGAAATGCTTAAATTTTATGCATTTGGTTTTCAAAATATTTTCGTTCTATAATTCCTTTTAAAATATTTTATGTTTACAAAATGCATATGTGTCGAAAATCCACACTTTTACCTAATTAGTGCTATTGTGAATTAGTCACTATAAGCTTCCCATGGGTGGTTTGGAGAGTTTGGAGAAGTGCATATTTTAGCATCACAGAAGAGTAATTCTTAGGTGGTTGTTGGGTTCTGGCATGTTTTTATAATACTTCACTTTTTAAAAAAGAACTATACATCTATATAAATGTCCAAAAGGTGCACCAACTTTTGGCTCTAATCTTCATTATCCCTGCTTTTGTCATATCTATTAAATATCCTTTTATTGGATGTGCACATTTGGAAATATTACTTAAAATTTTTGGTAGACTTCAATGTAATGCTCTAAGTTAGCAATTAATTTTATTAATGATTTAAAAATATTTCTTCAGTAGTTAACAGTAGTTAATATCATTTTTATTTGAGTCTATTAGTAAAGTTTCCCCCCAGATTTGTTAAGATATAACTTACACACAATAAAATTTACCAATTAAGTATATGGTCTGATGAACTTTTGCAATTGTATACATCTGTGTAACTACCACCACACACAAGGTATGAAAAATACAGAAAATTTCATCACCACTTTCAGTCCCTCCCCTCCTCGCTATTGTTTGCCTTTTCTGTAATGTCATATAAATAGAGTTATACAGTATGTAATCTTTTGTGTTTGACTTTTTTCACTTATCATATTTTTGAGGTTCACTCATGTTGTTGCATGTATCAGTAGTTCATTTTTATTGGGGGATAGTATTTCAATAGTATAGACCTGTTTATCCATGCATTAGCTAATGGACATTTAATGTTTTTATTCCCAGTGGTTAGCTACTTTGAATAACGCTGTTATGGACATTCTCATACAAGTGATTTTGCGGACATATTTTTTTGTGCCTCTAGAGTTAAAATGTAGGGTTGGAATTTCTGGGGTTTATGATATATGAGTAAGGTGTGGTAGGTAAGACACCACCAAACTGTCTTCCAAAGTAGATGTACCATTTCACATTCCACCAGAAATGCATGAAAGTTCCAGTAGTTCCATACCTCATCAACAGTTAGTATTATCAGTTGTTTTAACTTTTAAAAAGTTTTAAATTATAGATTAGATGTGACTAAAAATATTTCTCTACTAAAAGACAAAATGAAGGTACATTTTATTTGTGCTTTCAGTCTGGTCAGCCACCAGCATAGACTTGGAATGTATAAGCCCTTGTTTTATTACACTGAAATATTTTCCTTTTCATAAAGTGAAATATTAAAGTGTGTTGGTTTTAGTTTGACAATTCAAATGCTGCCATTTTAATGTCTCTCATCATAAATCTCTTTTATTGCATTCTGTGTCATCCCTCATATCTTGGATAAAAATGCTTTTGTTTCCTTTCTGGTTAACAGACTTGGAAATCATGTGTATGTGTGTATGTATTTCTTTGTTTTTTATGATTGGAGTGAGTTGGTAATAATTCTTCTTTTGCTCATTTTTTCCCTTAGCATATTTTCAATTCTATATTATATAAGGCCACCAGAGCTATTGGGAACTGATTGTCTTCAATGATATATAATATTGTCAAAAACTTTCTATTTTCTTCAATTTCTATTTATTTTTCTTTTAAAGATGGAGTTCTACTAAATTGCAAGGTGAATGAATGTGTTTGACAGATAATTGTTAGGCATCTGTATGGAATTTTTCTGTTAGTAAAGATAGCTATTTACTATCAGTAATCAGTATGAATACATGATTTTGGAGTGTTTTTGTTTGTTGGTATAAAGTAGTGTAATATTTAAAAATACATTTTCTGGCTTTTTATTATGGAGTCTTAAAACTATGGAAGATGCAGTTTTAGAAGGAGACTATAATTTAGTGGAAGAGATAACAAAAATGCCCCAAAATTTAATAATTCAGGTTAATATGTGGTGTTGCGAGGCATCATTTTTTCCCACTCCTGATTTTTCCTTTCATATGAAAAGAGCTTAGTGTTCCTGGCCAGGGAACTTCCTGTTTATCCTCTGCAAGGAGGCAGAGTGAACTACTTTGCTAGTAGGCATTTGTTATTGGTCCACATTCCTTTTTTTTTTTTTTTCATTTCAGAATATTATGCAGGTACAAATGTTTAGGTTACATATATTGCCTTTGCACCACCCAAGTCAGAGCTACAAGCATGTTCATCTCCCAGACAGTATACACCACACCCATTAGGTGTGACTATACCCATCCCCTCCTCCCCCATCCCACCTGCTAGACACTCAATGAATGTTACTTCCATATATGCACATAAGTGTTGATCAATTAGTATCAATTTAATTGTGAGTACTGTCCACATTTCTTAATTAGATGGAGTGAAGATACCATAGGACCTCAATGTGAGGGGTACAGTCATTCTTTTTCTGGAACAGTGGGAAAGAGAAGCCTCCATAAGTGGAATCTAGGTATGGACTCAAGCTTCCTCTTGGGTGGCTGTTCCAAGGTTTGACTGGAGGATACAAAGGTAGCAAGCCCATCTGGGCTTTCGTACTGAGCTGTGTCTACTCTCTAGCATTCTCTCTAATAACAATGGTGATATTTTGGTTTCACTTGCTGACTCTCTTACCTTATTTCTCAATGACTCAAAACCCATTTGAGGAATGGGTGGCATTTATCAGAGCTCCTCAGACTCTAACAAGAGTTATATCAGCATAGGCTGTGGCCAAAGAGTCATCTCTTATTAGTTGTTAAAATATTTCCTGTTGCAGACTATCTCTGGTGCTGGATTGTCAGTTTGCAAGGCTGTCTTCTCATTCAAAGCATTTGATATCCCACCTGTGGGAGCACTCTATATGGACATGACATGTGATATTTCTGGGTCGAGCCAGTGACATTCTCTTTTCCTTGCTTCTGTGATCATTCAAGCATGTTTTAAAATGGCCTCTATCAGTCTAGGCCCGGGAGTGAAGACCATGTGGGACAATGCTAATTGGTACTGAATATGCAACATATATGAGAGTTAATTTATTGCTTTAAACTTTGAGATTTTCTACTTGTTTGTTAGCATAGCATGCATATATCTCATTCTGACTTATACATAGTTTCTTACTCCTTGAAAAAGGATTCAAGAGTTAAATATATTGTGACCTTTGATATACATATTATATCATAATTTTAAGAATAGCTTTCTCTGGGGCGGGTGGGGATGGGAGGGAATTCTGCATTAAGTGTGTTTATCATATAGCACACACCTGTTTCTGAAAAGCCAAATTGGCCATTCATACTTGTGCATATCAGATTACCTAGTAGAGACCGTAGTTTTATGTGAATTGGCCACCAGGAAGTATGTTTGATGTTAGAGTGAGCACAAGGAGCTGAAGCTGGGGAGGGAGTAGGTAGCTGAGTGCAGGAGAACTGGTAGCCGAATTTAAATGATGGCTTCTGGGTGATTGGCCGTGTCAAAACAATAAGGGAATTGCAAATAATTTAGTTTGCATGCCACAACACATTACATCTGGTTAGTAGAGTTCACAATTCACTGCCATATTTATCCTTGCCTTACTCTGTCTCTTTAGTTATATCTGATTTTTTTTCTTTTCCCTATTTTCTTGTCTCTTTTCACAAACACAAATGTTGGCAACATTAGAATTAGCAAGATATGTGTCCAAAGAGAGAGATATTCACCAATATAAGTGGCAAAGTTCTCCAGTTTTCTCTTAGTTCTATCCCCATGTTATCGCCACATCAAAGCGCAGTGCGAAATGGACAGAAATGGAGCCTTCTGATGTTTATCTTGCCAAGAGCTTTGCTGCATTATTTGATGTTTCAGGATTTGTTCTTCACCAAATAGTTTAATAGTCTCAAAATGGATCTGCAGATATATTCAGTGAAGATATGCTAGTTATTTATTATAAACACACAATTTTTTTAAGTTTTGTGTTTTCATTTTCATAATAGCCTAATCTCTGGCCATGAGATTTCAGTGGGGGTATTTGAGTTTGTCCATTTATTAGTCCATTTGTTAAAGTTTAAATGACATGCTGTGCAGTGTAATAAAGATTCTAACTGTGCTTTAATAGAGCAAACTGATGTGAAAATTGAGTCCCTTACAGCATATAGTTGTACAGGCAGGTTGAACTCAGAATAGCTGTGCTCAAACCAACATACCATACTCACATGAAGAACAGATCATTACACAAATACATATGAAATTCATATCAATATGAAACAAATCGTATTTCATTAGAAATAAGTACAATGGTAGCTAAACAATAAAGTATTTTTGATTCCTCACTCCAGCATTAATTAAATTAAATGTACCCATTTAATACATATTCACTTATTGTTATAATAGAAACATTCACTTCAAATAAATAAGACAGGTATGAAATTATCAAGAAATAGTTGATTAAAATATATTTTTGAGGATGGTTTTCTTGGCAGATTAGAAGATATATTTGAGTTCTGATTATCAAAAACTACTGGACAAAGCCACACATTTAATAATATAGCCTCACATACACAAATAGAGGTACCTCAGAACCAGTTTTTGTAAACTGTAGATGACTCTTTCTCCACCAGGAGAGGCTTAGGGGTAGAGAGAACATTTCTATTGAGAAAATTGTATTTGGAATCCACAGAGGAGCAGTAGAGGCATGCTTCTTGCTTCATCTTGACTGACAGGAGTTTCAGTGGAAGGCTTCAGAGAGCTCAGTGTATGCCCCTTGGTTTGGAGGTCTCAGTGGGCTGCTGTCCAACTTTCTCTTCTCATGAGAAGCCTGCAGGGGAGACCATGACTGACTGACTGCTTGGATTACAGAGGAAAGAAGGTAGGCAGTGCTGCTTGCACTCAGACAAAGGGTGAATGAGTGTCTTCATTGATCAGATGAGGGTCACAGGATAGAGTTAGACTTGAATGGTCATCTTTCATTCTACTCAAGAGGATATTCTGGAGAGGCAAGGGAACTGTACCAGAGAGGACTAGTCACTTGGGAGTTGAGGGAGAAGATATAAGCAAATTCTGAGGAGATACATTCATCCAAGTCAAGGAAATTATTTGAGAAATCTCCAGTGTCTGGGAAAGAAGGGATCTTTAAGGACACTCAAGAAAGGGAATCAGCTCTAAACACCTGATAATCCTAGAGAACATTAGTGCCAACTGAAGACAGTAGCAATGAAGTAAAATTTTTCTTCCTCTTTACCTAGAGACACAGAAGAGAATAAGTAGGGGAGAGGGGAATATATGCCTCTGTGCTCATCTACCTGGTACTGCAAAGATGTAAGTTTGCCAATTCTGGGGCATCCACTGAAGCATGTAGGGAGAGTGCCAACTACCCAGGTGCTGGTTACCTTTTCTATGCTGCTGCTTTTACCTTGTCTTGTTTTCCCTTGGCCACTGGTGGAAGTGGTGGGCAGAAAGGAGCCATCAGAGTACAGAGAAAAGAAGCCACACACGCTGCTTTCCCCAGTTGCAAGCTTTCCCCTGCAGCAGCACCAGACTGGTAGGGTGAGAAAGTCATCTATTAACTCAGTTTGGAGTTTTATTTATTACAATAGACCCATTCACATCACTCCTCTACTGATAATTTTTCAGAGACTCCTCATTCATTGCACAGTAAAAGCCAACATCCTCTTTGATGGCCTATAAGCTTGCTGCTCAAAGAATGGTCCATGGACCCAACCCAGACCTACTGAAAAAGAATCTGCATTTTTAACAAAATCCCCAGGTGATTCATATGTTCATTAAAGATTGAGAAGCTCTGACCTATGAGCCCTGGCCCTGGTTCTCTCCTTTGCCTCACATACTAAGAATACTCTTAATTTTTCTACTCTAGCTATGGTGGTCCTTGAATGTACTAGGGCCCATTTTTGCCTCAGAGCATTAGCATTGGCTATTACTTCTTCCTTGAATACCATTTGTCAAATACCTGTATGCTCACTCCTTTTCATCTTTGTCTTCATTCCTTTCAATGAGACCAATGCTAGAATTCTTATAGTTTCATGCCTTACATTTAAGTCTTTTATCCATCTTGAATTGATTTTTGTGAGTGGTGAAAGATATGGATCCTCTTTCATTCTTCTGCGTGTGGCTAGTGTGGCTATCCAATTTCCCCAGTACCATTTATTGAATAGGGTTCCTTTTCCCCAGTGTATATTGTTGTCTGCTTTGTCAAAGATCAGTTGGCTGTATGTGGATGGTTTTATATCTAGGTTCTCTGTTCTGTTCCATTGGTCTATGTCTCTGTATTTGTACCAATACCATGGTGTTTTGGTTACCATAGTCTTGTAGTATAGTTTGAAGTCTGATAATGTGATACTTCCTGATTTGTTCTTTTTGTTTAAGATTGTTTTGGTTATTTGGGTTCTTTTCTGGCTCCAAACAAAGCATACAATTATCTTTTCTAGATCTGTGAAATATAATGTTGGTATTTTGATGGGGATTGCATTGAATCTGTAAATCACTTTGGGTAGTATAGACATTTTGACAATGTTGAGTCTACTGATCCATGAGCATGATATATTTTTCCATTTTGTTTGTATCATCTGTGATCTCTTTCCTCAGTGTTTCCTAATTCTCTTTGTAGAGATCTTTCACCTCCTTGGTTAATTATATGCCCAGGTATTTTATTTTCTTTGTAGCTATTGTGAATTGCATCTTTGATTTGACTCTCAGTTTGACTGTTATTGGTGTATAGGAATGCTACTGATTTGTGTACATTGATTTTATAAACTGAGACTTTGCTGAATTTATTTGTCAATTCCAGGAGTCTCTTGGTGAAATCCTTGGTGTTTTCTAGATATAAGATCATATCATCAGCAAAACGTTATAGTCTGACCTCCTTTTTCCCAATTCGGATACCCTTTATTTCTTTCTCTTGCCTGATTGCTCTTCTAGATATCAGCCTAGGCAAAGAATTTATGAAAAAGACACCAATGGCAATCACAGCAACAACAAAAATAAATAAATGCGACTTGAGTAAATTTAAAAATCTTCTGCACAGCTAAGGAAATAAACATAACAAATAGATAACCTACAGAATTGGAGAAAACATTCACAAATTATACATCCAATAAAGGGCTAATGACCAGAATCTACAAAGAACTCAAGCAAATCAGCAAGAAAAAAACAAACCCCATTAAAAAGTGGGCAAAAGTCATAAACAGAAGCTCTTCAAAAGAAGATAGACAAATGGCTAACAAACATATGAAAAAATGTTCAATGTCACTTACCACCAGGGAAATGCAAATTAAAACCGCAATGAGATAGCTCCTTACTCCATTTACAATGGATTTTATTAAAAAGTCCAAAAACAATAGATGCTGGCATAGATGCAGAGAGAAAGGAATGCTTTTACACTGTTAGTGGGACTGCAAATTAGAACAACCTCTATGGAAAACGGTATGGAGATTCCTCAAAGAACTAAAAGTAGACCCAGTATTTGATCCAGCTGTCCCACTACTGCATATTTACTGAAAGGAAAAGAAGTAATTTTATCAAAAATACACCTGCACTTGAATGTTTATTGCAGCACAATTCATAATTACAAAGATGTGCAATTCATCAAGTGCTCATCTATTTATGAGTTGATTAACAAAATGTGGTGTATGCATACCATGGAATACCACTTAGCCATAAAAGGGATGAATTAATGCCTTTTGCAGCAATTTGGATGGAACTAGAGACCATTATCCTAAGTGAAGTATCTCAAGAATGAAAAAACAAACACCTCATGTACTTGCTATTAAATTGAAACTAACCGATGAGCACATGTGTGCACAGAGAGAAGAAAAACTCAGTGGAAATCAAGTGGGGGCGGGGGGGAGGGAGTAGGACAGGAGAGGCAAAAATCTACCTGACAGGTACAAAGAACACTATCTGGGTGATGGGCACACTTATAACCCTGACTCAAGCAGTACAAAAGTGATCCATGTAACCCAAACCATTTGTACCCTTATAAAATTTTGAAATTAACAAAAATCATATATGCTTATTGTAAGTAAAAAATAAAACATAAATAAAAATTTTAAGTGAAATAGAAAAAGAGACCAATGCACAATGAAGCTTGCATTTAAAATGCTGTCTCCACCTGCCAGCAATTAATTCATCCTTTTTATGGCTGAGTAGTATTCCATGGTATGCATACACCACATTTTGTTAATCCACTCATGAATAGATGGGCGCTTTATGAATTGCACAGCATTCCCTTCCTCTGCTCTGATTTTTTTCCTTAATATTTAGCACCTTTTAACCTACTATAAAACTTACCTATTTAATATACAATCATCTCTCTTTCCTAAGAATGTAAGCTCATAAGGGCAGGGATTTTTTTTGTTTTTCCTGCTGATATTTCCTTAGTTTATAGAGTAATGCTGGACACATAAAAGATGCTCAAGAAGTACATGTTGAATGAATGTGTTATTGACTACATTTTTTAAAACAAATTATCAGTCAATTTCCCAAAGTGCTTAATATGACTAAAGGCAAGCAAAATCTCTGTAAAGCACATTATTTTATTGGAATATATGTTTTTACCAAGAAGTCCACTGGACAAAATATGCAAACTATTCTAATTGGAGAATATGAGCTTTTTACTCATCTTTACAATTTTGATGAAGGGAGCTAAATTTAAAACAATTTAATAAATTTTTCATACTTATGTGAATAAACTTCTCTCCTAAAAGGCTGAGGAAGCAAAAAGAGATTCATCTAACACGATTTTATTAAGACTAATGTCTGAAAGTTATGTGTACTGTCTTTTTTCCCAAAGAAACTGACATGAACTTTTATTTTCTGTTTCTATCCAAATCCAAATGTTTTGTCGTACGAGCTCACTTGTTCTTGGCTAGTGAACTTGTTTCTAAGAAAGGCTAAATATGCTCATAAAGAAGACTCAAAGAGCTTCTTGGACAACAAGTAATTTTTACAAAACAGCATTTCGATGAGTTAAGTTTAAGTGAATCAGAAACAGATGGATTACTATTAGTTATTGAGACCCACAAGTTTGAAAAACAAGTGAAAATTTCTCATGTTTTGTATCCTCAAATATAAAAATAACATGTATAGTTTGAAACAACATTTTCCTAGTTTCTACTATGTTTTGTCTCAAATGTCACGTTTCCTGTGTACTTTTGTGATGGGAAATGTTTCCTATTTATAAACTGTGCCTTTATAGCACTTACGGGCAATTGAGTTGTTCTAGTCTCTCAATTGTGAACTAAGCTAAATATATTATTAATATAATCAGGATAGTCTAAATTTATTCATATTGTCTTCTCTTTTAATATAAGAGATATAGTAAACAAAGCTTTTGTTTCAGTTAGTGTTCTTTTGGTTACTAGGAACAGAGATATGCATAGACTAGATAGAGAAATTCTACATAAAGATATAGAGACATGAAGAAATCCATGTGCCTGAGCCTGGCTACATACATAAGCATCTGCACAGCAGAGTATCATGGCAGATGGCACTGGGAAGCCGCTGGAAATGACTAGTGGTTAATCTTTCCCATGAAGTTTTGCTCATGGCTCTTCTCTGCTCATCTGAACCATTTCTCCTCACTTTGCTGATTACTAGCCTCATAAATTCAGTTTCAGATGATTCATAATGGCCCTGGCCTGAGTTTACTTTATATTCCTTCAGCTGAGCTGCCATAGCAGCCTGACTTAGACTCTATAGTTTCAAATTCCTAAAGCAGAACTCTGATTGGCCCAGGTAATTTTTTTTTTGAACCAGGTTGCTGATCACTGAAACCTATGACTAGGCTATCTGGTGTCATCATCTGTGGTGGAAGAAGTCAGCTTCCCTGTGTTAGAGGGGGATGTGTGAACAGGTGTCAAGATTGGCGGTTCGAATTTCAGTGTGCTAAATACAGACTCCAGTATTCACCAGCTGGAAAAAAAATTTCCAGCAAAATATATTTTTTTTGCCAATATGTTCTTTGGAAAATAAAATATTACTTGTTTCTCTTTTCAAGAATTGAAATGTTTTAGATTTTTAATTTAGGATGCCAAATTGGAAAGGGTGTGGAAGGCTTTCAAAGTTCAGAATTTCATCTAATCTGTCTGGATTTTAAGAAAACAACAACATCATCAATCACATGACCATTTAGGGGACATGCCTTTGGAGATAGTTTATTGTACTATTTTAAATATAGTCACTCTTTTTATTTTCCTAAGAGCTCTGAAATATTCCTTGAAAAAGTAGTCTTTGGTTTGATACATGTTAATCTCGTAACAGGCTTTACATTATAAAAAAACAGACGTAGGGAACTTGGAAGAGATCCAATGAAAGCCTGATAACAATTGGAATAGGCTTTGTTTTGCCTGGAGAAGGCAGAGGAGAGAATAAACAATAATTTTAAATAATACATAATTCTGATGTAGGACTTAGACAAAAATCTGCTCTGTCAGCAACTGGAGCTCATAAAACCCATAAAAGGGAGATAGTAAGCAGCACTGCAAGGAACAGCAAGCTAACTGCAAGGCTGACCTGACTTCTAGCCTTGCCTTTGTCAGTTACTGGCTGGGCTACCTTGGTTACCTGGTGATGTGGAAAAACGTGGACTAGATGCCAGCTTAGGTCCTTTCTGACAATAAAGAGGAATCTAACAAAAGGACATCCAGGGCCATGGGGCATGGCTGTGTAAAAGATACACTGTACATTTATAAAGGGTGATGTTCTGAGGATTCTCATCCTTCCTTCTGCCTCACTGAGTAATATAGGTATGTGGAATTTTATAAAGAATAAGGATTTCTTCCACATCTGCTATCATACCCATCTCAGAATTTGAAGTTCAAGCACTCATGCAATGGCTTCCACCTGAACCAAGAGAAAGCTAAAGGACATCTGATTCAGGTAACAAAGTTTGAGCTTGTGATTGAGAAACAGAGCTGGGTATATCTTTATGGTCCATGAAAGAAAAATAGAATAAAAAGCATCCCTGTGTTGTATAGGAACCACTGTCATCCAAAAAGAAACACAAATTCATCATAACAATAATTACTTATTAATTATTGAAAAACAACATACCTAGACTTTGAGACTAATTATAAGAAAAAAAAAACCTGGCAAATATTGCCGGTGACAAGGTGACAAAAATAAAGATTTATCCACCGTAGTACTAAATGGATATAAACACTAAAATGTATAGATTAAAAATTTTACCCTGTCTTTAGGCATAATTACTCAGATTCATTCCAAGAAAAGCAGGCCATTTCCTCACAGCAAATCAAGCATTACGAGAGAGGATTATAGTTTTGAAACAGGAATTCCCTGAGAGCAGTCACTAACATGGGCATTTATTTCTGGCTCTTAGAATCTCGATTATAATATCAGAGCCTTTTTCAATGTCTTAGTAGTTGACTTGAGTAGTCATTTTCTCTCCCACAATCATGTCAACCACAGGCATCAGTTCACTTCTGTAAATACATCCATTGAATATTTGCCTATGTATGTATTTCAAGGACATTATATTACAAAATCTCAGTGTCTGGTAGGAAAAAATAGATCCTCAACAGAGTAGGCTGTCTATATAAGAAGTAGTATTCTACAAGGTATAATTTGAGGGCCTAAGAAAGGCCAAACTATTTTTCCATGTCCAGGCATAATTGTTATTTAAGTTACAATTTTTTCTCTTTGGCTTTTTAAGAAAACATACTTATAGCATGGGAAACACCTTAACATTTTAGTAAGAATGAGCTTTTTATAATAGTTTTCCTTTATAATAGGAAGGTTCAGTATGGGCACATTTTGCCCCTACACAGGTGATATAAAAATGAGGAAAAGCCAATCAAAATACATTTTTCTCCTAGAAAGGATTCATATTTTTTTGTGTGTCAAGTGAAGTTTTATGATTTTATATATTACGTAGTATTTTGAAAACAGAATTTTTAAGGATCCATGATAGTATCATATACTTTTATGAACCTAGTGTCCAGTGTGAATCAAAATTATAAAGTAACACAAAATTGTGTCCTATTTTAATCTTGAATTAATAAATAAACTGCAAAGTAAGATAGTCCATATTTATTGACTGTAAATTCCAGAAGCCCATTAGCATTATCTGTCCATAACGACTATTGGTAATATGGAAGTAGTCATATGATGAATACATTTTTAGAAAAAGTGAAATTAAACAGAAGATGTAAATTACACTAACTTATTTTTCCCAGGAAGTAAAAAAAGAGCATCATATCAAAGCTGGAGTAATGGCAAAGTTTACTGGTTTTGCACTGGCATAACAATTCTCTGACTTTCATTCTTTTATGTATATGTCAGGGAGATTAAAAGGGAGTCTGTGACTTGTATAATAACACTGTGTTTTGGACTGTTTCTGTAGCTTTACCTGTCCAAATTTGTAAACCTACTGATGTTAAAACTAAAACAGAGAGAATTCACAGTTGCTCTTAGGAAATATTGGCTAAGCCAGGTTGAAAGTATAGATCTGCTGAGACAGTTAGTTTAGAACGAAGAGAAAAGACAGGGTCACTTGTAGGTCTGTTTTTTCCTGTCTTTAAAAAGTATTTGTTCTAAGGTAAATCCCACACTACCCATTTACAAACATTGCTAAAAGTAAGGGCTTCCTTACTCTCAAGAAGTACTAATAAATCATTTCAGTTTTATAAAAGTTGCAAATCTCAGGAGGCTAAGAGTAATCCAGTGAACTTGATCTCTCATCTAATTTATTCAGTGTTCTTTGAAAATTTGGGAAGCACATAAAAAATTGTAAATGGCATTTACCTCTGAGTGTTCATATTGGAGATTGTTTACAAGTTTGGATGGGCTCACTGCTCTTCCATCTCCCGGAGGACTCAAGTAATGGTAATTAAACCAAACATTTAGTACCTCAGGGAGCTATTTAACACTCAAGACAACAATCATTTTCTTTTCCATATTCCACCATGAAAAATTGGCTACCTGTATTAGTGATGAGAAAGAAACGATCCTCCAGAACAAGGGATTTTGGTGACAGCCTAAAATAAACCACTTAAGGATTCAGTGGTTTCACTCTGCATGGCAAGGCTCTGATTCCAATTACTGAACTCAAGTGTATGGAATAAAGCAATATTCAGGAAGTTTATTTATGTTCCTTGAATTTTTCTGTTCCTTCAGTTTATTTGTGGTTTTTTTTTTCCACTCTACAATTTATCAACTTTCCTTTCTTTCTTTCCTTCCATCACAACCACTGTCTGGATTTTGCATCTATAATTGATGCAGATCCATTGTGAGGCTTTGCTGCAGGTCTCTGGTAGATTCCTATTATCAGAATCACAGTGAACCTTCCAAATATCTTCTGGGTTTTCATTCTGTTTTGTTTTTCAGGAAATCAAATTCACCCCTTTTATTCTTAATGTATTTCCTGGTCTTTGAATTGCTTCTCTTCTATTTTAACTTTCTTTTTTCCTTTTTTAACACTCAGGAATATTCTCTGCTTTCCTTGTTTATTTTTCCTACTGTGCTTTCAATTCAATATTTACCATCTTCTTCAGGACCTTGTTAGATTTTTAACCTCTGCTTCTTTTGGTTTCTAGTTTGCTAATATGCTACTCTCCCACATCCTTAAACACAAAAGTAACATCCTTACAAAAGTAACAACAGCAAATACCAACAAAACCTGCATTGATATGCTTGGGCCTCAAGTTAATGACCCATTTTTTTTCTTTTATACACTGATAAACTTTTTTTCAGAGAGTATTCTAAACTTCAGATTACTCTTCAGACCTTTGAAAATCTTAACTCCTTTCTCACAATGTACTGAAGCTCTTTATCTGAAGGTTACCAATGGCCTTCCCAGAATGCTGCTTCCATTTCCTGTGATACCCAACACTTCTAGCCATTGCCTCCTTTCCTGCTCTTTGCTTGCCTTTGAGCTCTCTAATCATTCTCTCATCCTTAGCACTTTCTCCATATCTCTGTAATGTCATTTTACATTTCTCTCCATCTTATTTTGGCCACATTTATAATTTTCTTTTCTCACTTTTGCTATAATATTTCAGACCATTTTGCCTGTTTGTATACAGCTTCTTAGTTACTTTCACAATAACTTCTAAATTCACACAGTCTCCCCTCTCTTACCCACAATCACCCTAGTCCAAGCCAATATCATTTCTCACTACAATCCTGGTCAAGCCTCCTGACCAGTATCCCTGCTTACTCTTCTCTAGCCCATTATCCATTCTCTACACAGCACCCAGAAACAGCTTTTAAGAGAAGAGATCAAATCATACCACTCTTTTACTTAAAACCTTCCAGCAGCTTCACACAGGGCTTCAAGTAAAACTAAAAGCTCCTTCTCCTGACTTCAAAGCTCAGCCATCTAAAATAACCATTGTCAATTGGTTTTACATCTCTGTTTTCAGGAGAGCATTTATCCTGATTTGATTGATTATTTTCTGGTTTATATTTTTCAATATTGCCTTTGTTTATTTGTAGTCTATTTCTCCTGTTTAGTATGTGTTCTTCCTGAGAGCAGCCCCTACCTCTTCTTTAACTTATTTGCTCTATCATAGGACCCAGAACAATGCCTAGCAAATGACCCCAGTATATACTGGTTGAATGCGTTTAATGAGTATTTTGTAGACCTTAGAAGAATGCATCTTTAGGGTAAGTTCCTAGCATTCTGTACAGCTCAAAACTACATTTATATGAAATTCCAAAAGATAGTGTCAAATTGACATCTCTGAAAACTACACAGACTTTCAATAGTGTAATGCCTCCTAATGAAGTATAATGAAACTATAAAAACCATTGTGTTATATCTCATGGTCCTGTGTGTTGACTGGGCTCATCGGGGCCATTCTGCTAGTCTTGCGTGGAGTCATCTGGAGGCTCAGCCTGCGTGTAGGGGCAGCTGGGGCTCTCTCCTGGGGCTCCAGTTCATCTCAGGGCCTTTCCTCTCCAGGTGTCTCTCTGTCAGGGTAGCTGGACTGCTCACGTCACCATTGAGGATCCCCAACACCTCTTCTAGAGGGATAAATTGCCAGTGCTTGGAATTGCTGAAGTGTTACTCCATCTGTTTTCTCTTGGTCAAAGCGGTCAGGAGCTCAGTACAGATACAAGGGAGGATGGCATGAACATGGATGGAAAGATGATATTGTCCAAAGCCATCCTTGGAGTCCATCTACCATGGTGCAATGAAAGAACAGGACTGTGGCAGCAGGGCTAGAATTCCAAATTTCATGGTAAAGCGGTATCATAAATTAGAACGTTGGGAAAGGAACTTGTATAATAGGAGATAATGAGGAAAAATAGCATGAAAACATATTTCTTGAAATGCAGCTGGTTCCTAAAATCTAGGAGTTCTGTTTATTATTTCAAGAGAATGTAAATTAATGATGACATGCTTTTTAAGTTTATTTTAATAACCTAAATCCCATCATTATTTTAGAGTTTTATTTTAACTATGCATATTAAATTCCATTTTTAAAGTATCTTCCACCTCATGTATGCTACTGCAGGAATCTACAGGCATGGATGGAATCCTCCTGTGGTCTGTTTTTGACATTGGCTTTTCTGAAGTACTCTTTTTAAGACTTGTGGAATAATACTGAACTCCCAACAGACAATCTGCCCTGCTGTGTTTATTACTGAGCACCAAAGCCACAGTTTTAACCACTGCAGCACTCCATTAATTGTGGACAGGGAGTGAGTGGTAGAACCATGCCCCCTGTGATTGTGGCTTGAAACTCTCCAGGAGGCCTGTAATAGACTATCTGACCTCCAAAGGGGGAGTGACGGTATGAAGCATTCCACATAATGCTGGATTTGGTTTATGTGTGTGATTGCTATGACACATTATCGAGGCAAGAAATCCAGATGTTGTCAGGCATGAAGGAGAGCAAATCTGGAAAGGGATAAAAATGAGATGTAGGTGTGCAAAGAGATAACAGAAATGGAAAGAAAAAAGCAACCCAGTGACACACTTTGCAGGAGTAACTGCATGATCTGAGATAGGGGCTATTGTGGTTGTAGATAAAATCTTTCCTATTAGGTGGGAAAGAAGGCAGAAAGAGGGGCTTTGCTGATGTAGGGTAAGCGTTGTAGAGTACTGACACATTGCTTTTGTTAGAGTGCGCTTTCCCCTGTGGTTTCTTTAGACATGATACCCATTTCTATTACACAAAAGGTATACAAATAGGTCAACTTTTGATATTTTAATATTTTCAAATTACACATGCCAAGAAGATCAAGAGATTTTTTTGTTTTGTTTTTACACTGTATGTGCTCAGGGAAGCAAGCAGATGGTACAGGGACTTCTGTTTATTCGGCATGAATTGAGAAACTTTGAGGACCTACCAGGAGCCAGTACTTTTATTTTATCTTTAATTACAGAATGCAGGCCTGAACTAGAGCAGTTGTCCTAACATGTCACACACTTGTAGGACATTATCTGTGACTTTTGTCCTCACCTTCTTTGCTTTTCTGTCTATACTTTCTCAAGATAATCTCATTCCACTTCCTGTCCCTAAGCATCAATTAAAGCCGATTGCTCTCTTGAGGGGGTTAGGATGGAGTGTTGTGATGTGCTGCTCAGATCCCTCTTCAGAAACAAGAGGGGTTATTATGCCAGCTGCTGGCAGAGCTGCCCCTCAAATAGCTGTGTGGTACCAGCCACCTTCAGGGGTTGTCACCAGAAGAGAGGCACCTTGCCAAGGCCAACCACTCACATGGTGCGGCTGGCAGTTCGTGACTAATTCTTGTGATGAGCTTTGGAGGCCTGCCCTTTCCCGCAACTCAGAGAGTTCTGGAGGCTCATTTCACCTTCTGAACTCCTCCACTGATCTTGGATTATAGTTCAACTTCTCCTGCCCAATCATTCCTCTTTCTCTTTCTTTTCATAGCTGTAGATCTGAAAGCGCTCTGGGAGAACGTTGTGCATGCTGAATCTCAGAATCTGCCTCCCAGAGAAGCCTGCTAGCTACACTCTTAAATTTACATCTCCAACCTTATATTTCCTTGAACTTGAAATTCAAAAATCAAACTTTTTAATCAACATTTCTGTTTTCATTTCTAAAAATCATCTCAAATTTAACATGCTCAGAAATGAATCCTTGATTTTTTACCCCTAAGCCTACTTCTACTATCAGAATTGCCCTGCTCAGTAAATGCCACTGTCAGTCACCTAGATACTTAGGCTCCAAACCTAAGCAACCTTGATTTTGGTCTGTTCCTCAAAACTCACATCCTATTGATCAATATACTGTCAGCCCTGCCTTCTTAATGCATCCCACATCCAATCACCTCTCACCATTTCTCTTGCTATAACACTATCCAAGCTGCCATCCATTGTCATGTGGCACATGCCCATAAGTATCCTAACTGTATCTCTGTCTCCTCTCTAGTATCCTTAGATATGTCTTCCACTAGCAGCCAAAGATCTTATCTAATACTTAAATGAGACCTTGCTGTTTTCCTGACTATCTTTAATGGTGTTCCCTTGCAAGAATCAAATCCAAACTTTTCACTGAAGCCCCATATGATGAGCCTTTACTTATGTATCTCATGATCTATTGAGGAGTTCACTGCTTGTAGGGCATGTTGGCTTTCTCTCTGTCTGTTGTACACACCAATACTTTCTTTGTCCAGGAGGATTTATAATTTCTGCTTCTTGGAATGTTCCTCTCCAGAAATCTTTGCTGGTTGCTTTTTCTCCCTTTTCCTCCCTTGGATCTCAAATGTCACCTCTTTAGAGAGGTCATGTTGACCACCTAGCTAAAGTAACTTGCAAGTATCCTCTTCACAGCACTCAGTCTTAAAAGTTGCTATTATGGAATAAATTTTGACCCTTTCAAAATTCATATGTTGAAGCCCTATGTGACTGTATCTGGATACAGAGCCTTTAAGAGCAAATTAAGGTCAAATGAGGACTTAAGCATGGGGCCCTAAGGCTATGACCTTATAAGAGGAAGAGAGAGATGTCTCTTTCTACCATGTGAGCACACAGCAAGAAGGCAGCTGTCTACAGGCCCGAATGGGAGCCCTCACCAGTGTACACTGACTCTACTGAGGCCTTGATCTCAGACTTTCAGTCTCCAGAACTGTGAGAAAATAAATTTCAGTTATTTAAGCCACCTAGTCTATATTACTTTTATTATGGAAACCTCAGCAGACTAATACATTTGCTTATAGGTTAATGCATTTATTACCTGTCTCCTACCATAAAAAATCAAGTCTTGAGGTCAAGGGTATCATCTGTCTTGCTCACTGCTGTATCTCTAATGCAAAAAAGAGTGCCCATGTGTACTAAGCACTTAACAAAAGTATATTAGCTGGCTTGGTGACTATTGCCTCAAAAATTAGTTAAGGGTAATATACAGAGTATGAAAAATTTAAGTGCTGCTGTTTTTGTTAATTTGGCAGGCTGTACAACTAGAAAAACTCTGCTGACATAGATCATTCAAGAATCTGGTTCAAATATGAAACATCTCTTTAAATCTATAAAATAGTGAGAGAAATACGCAAGAACTAAAATAACTGAAAACTATAAATGATGAGAGATAACCAAGCACTAAATTTTGGCAGCTGTTCTGGGGAGAAAAAGGAAAAGTTAGATACTTGAACAAATCATGGAAGGATGTCTAATATCCGTACAAGCTAAGAGAAGAATATTTCATGACTAAAATTTTGATGATTGATGCAATTTTATGAAAAATTATTAGAGTAATAAAAACAAGTTTATATCTTAAAAGAAGTTGGTATAAGTTTACCAAACATTGATTAGAACAAGCTGACTGGTAGAGGTGTTGAAAAATTTCTAAGTGCAGGGCTGAGGTTGGAAAGGTGAAGAGAGGGGAGATTTCTTACATGGCTTGAATGCAAGAGAAAGGGGTTCAGATTTAATATTCAAGGAATTGATTCTTCTATTTTCTTCCTCCTTCTACTCTTCCCCTTCTGTTTCTCTCTCATCTTTCTTTCTCATTTATTTTGTCACTGTTTCATTCTTTTATCCATTTAAAATATTTTGTGGATATTGGCTTATGAATTACTTGGCTTGGCTTATGAATTACTTGGCTTATGAATTACTTTCTAGGGGAGATAATATAGACAAATGATCTCCCATTGGCAAAAGCTTGGGGTAAAGTCAGCAGGTGTGTGTGTACTTGTGTCTGTGAAAATATACACATGTATGTGTGTTGGGAGGCTGCAGGGAAGGAAGTGGGAAAAAGATCTTTATGGCTCTGGCACTTAATTTTAAATTTTATCATTTCTTTTTGCTGTCAGTTATCTATGGGCTATCTAGAAGAAACTCTCATGCATTTTGTGTGTTGTGATTTAAGTAGACTGACTTTTTGCTCTCACTTAAAGTCATCTTGTCATTTCTGGTTGACTAGAGCCGATTTTGTTAGTTGAGGTATTTTTGTACATGTTCTCAGGATAGCTTCTCTTGCTTTGTAGTTCTTGCAAGTCTAATTCAGGTCTTAATAGATGGGTTTCTGTTCAATGAAATGGTAGATTTGAGTTCAGTAAAACAGCTACTTAAGATACATTTACTCTCATTTAACAAGCTGAGGATCTAAAAGTAGAATTTATGTTCTTTCTCATCTGGAGATATAAAAATGTTATTAACATCCAGCTGGTCTCAAAACTCAAAGTTAGAACTTGGGGCTGTTTGAAAAGGAATTTGCTGGTAACAATGAGTGGACTGAAAATGAGAGAACCACTCAAATAGTGAGCTTTGTGGTGGTTGAGGTTTACTTAATCACGGTCTTTCACCGTCAAAGATAACAAAGCTTTGGGACTGCTCTGCACAATATCAACTCTTTGTATTTTCTGATCTGCTCACTAAGGTTGAATTTTATCATTTTCTTGCTCAAAGATTCAATCCCCATTAACAGAACCCACTAAGAGGAGCACATTTTGTGGCTTCAGCGGCCTACCAAACCAAACATTTACAGGTCAACTCAGGAGAAGAAAAATGATCTCTTTCAAGTTGACTATTACTGCACAAACAGAAAAATATCGCTAAGCAGAATACCTTTTTATAGATGAATTTTAAGTCACTAGCATTATCAATCTTCCTTTATAATCCCTGCTAATTTTAAGTACCAAGTTGCATTGGCAGAGTAGTAAAGATTAGAGCTTTATCCACATATTAATATAAAATAGTTATCAAATAATATCCTGTACTTCTCTTATTCTTATATTTCTTGGCCTTCTGTGCATCACTTTTTCACGAAGATGTCAAAAAATCTTACAGATGTTACCTGAGAGTGTTCAAATTTGAGTTTTGCAAGTCTAGCAACCAACGAACCCAAAGGATACACAGAAA
The DNA here is from genome assembly GCA_008086735.1 of Cheirogaleus medius. Classification (NCBI taxonomy): domain Eukaryota; kingdom Metazoa; phylum Chordata; class Mammalia; order Primates; family Cheirogaleidae; genus Cheirogaleus; species Cheirogaleus medius. The sequence goes on from VBSM01001124.1 coordinate 22,959,323, forward strand.
ATTCGCATTTGATAATCTGAAGCATAGGAATACAGTATGTTGCTGGGTAGGTATCTTGTTGCCCTGGTGGAACTCAGTATAATATTAGAGTAGTAGAGGTGGATAGGCGCAAAAGGAGATCACAGTGAGGATGGTGATCGGCAGGATTCTTAGGCTATTTTGGAGGTGAAGGGCACATGTCGTGAAATGGACTACTAGTCATGATAATTAAATATGTCCTGGGAAACCTTTCCTATGTACAAGTTCTGATCTGTGTAACTGGCCTGTAGTCAGAGAAAATGGAAATTCAGATGCATGTCCAAAGAAAGTTCGGGGGACAAGAAGAAGACTGTGACAGGCAGCAATTTGTACATCTTTAAATATGATTCCAGCATTTGAATATTCATACAAATGTCACAGAGGGTCCTTTTAAACACAATGTCTTATGATTTTATTATCTGCTAAATTCTGCTCATATCCTGATAAGTATTGCTTTCAAGGATAATTGTAGGCTAATTGCTTTAAAAAGAGATTGCTTTTCCTCAAACTATATAAATCAAACATTTCAGATTGCAGTGGGATAAGTTCTATGCTCTGTTGATCTACCTTCTTGAGCAATATGCTTCTTGATCAACTATTGTCATGAAGGATTGAGATCATGAACACAGCTGCAAGATGAATGATGCCTTTTTTCAATCCACTGGTAACATTTCTCATCAATAATAAGACAATTAGTAAAGGAAGAGGAGGCAAAAAAAAAAAAAAAAAAAAAAAAAAAAAAAAAGAAACCAAAAAAAAAAATAAAACCCCAAAACAAAACAAAAAATAAAACCATACTCCAACAATTGTTCTTTTATTGAAAGGAAGGAACTCCAGCTGTTTGGACAGTTACATATTATTTAATAGGGTAGATTCTCTTAACACACAGATATGACAGATGTTTGCCAAGGCCTCCCAGCCTGCAGGGAAAATAGGGTCACAATAACCATGAGGAAACAGCAGTGTCTGTGGAACTAGCTCTCTGCTAGTTTAATGAATCCCTGGGGAGTCTCTTGTGAGAGCTTACAGGGCTACAACTATCCCTTTCTGCCTATATTTATTGTCCATTTTGTCAGCTGATTCTGACACCCATCAGATGGATCATGATTTTCCGTACTGATATATTTTCTGCCATACCCAGTGCTGGCTGCCATGGCTGGCTATCAAAAGTGCCTTCCTGTCTTGCTGGTCACTTTAGCAACATCCTTTTATTATGCTACAGGAGTAGGTGCACTGCAGTGGAGGTAAATACCCTTCTTTGCTTGTGTTACACTCTATCTCCAGGCTCAAAGCACGACAGATTTATACATTAATTTCTTCCAGTTATCTCTAAGTCACTTTTTATTTTTTTTTTTT
>VBSM01001124.1:22970453-23005290 GCA_008086735.1 Cheirogaleus medius
TGGCTGAGATATATATATATATATATATATATATAAATAAAAGATAAGTGTTGGTGAGAAGGTGGAAAAATTGGAACACTTGTACATTGTTGATGGGAATGTAAAATGGTGCAGCAGCAATGGGAAATAGTACAGAGGTTCCTTGAAAAATTAAAAAAAAGAACTGTCTGATCCAGGAATCCCACGTCTGGGTATATATCCAAAAGAATTGAAATAAGGACCTTGAAGAGGCATCTGTACACTCATGTTCATTGTAGCATAGCCAAGATATGTAAACAAAGCAACTGTCCATTGTCAGATGAATGTATAAAGAAAATGTGATATATACATACAATGGAATCATTCAGCCTTACAAAAGAAGAAAATATTGCCACTTGTGACAACTGAAGGACATTATGCTAAGTGAAATAATCCAGGCACAGAAGGGTAAATACTGCATGATTCCATTTATCTGAGATATCTATAAAAGCCAAACTTACAGAGGCAGAGAATACAATGTGATTGCCGTGGATTGTGAGTGGGAGAAATGGGGAGTAGTTCAACGGATATAAAGTGTTAATTATGCTAGATGAATAAGTTTTAGAGGTCTGCTGCATAAAATAATACCTATAATTAAAAATAATGTATTGTGCACTTAGAAATTTGTTAAGAGGTTATGTTAAGCATTCTTATCACACAAGGGAATTTTGGGAGGTGTTGAGGTATGTTTATTACCTTGATTTTGGTGGTAGTATCACTTGTGTTTGCATATGTCCAAACTCATCTAACTGTTCACATTAAATATGCATAGGTCTTTGTATATCAATTGTGTCTCATTGAAGCTGTTAAAAATTTGGTTTAATTTGATGATGAAGGCTCTTTAGAAAGGCTGATTGCTGCTTATGGGACTTAGAATACACTTTGGGCTGCATACTGTGTCTTTATGGGAGTAGTCCTCATATATTTATAGTTCTTTGCCTTATGTTTATGCAATCTTACAAAACATTAAGAAAGAAGTTTAACAATGGCAAATTAATATGTGGCTTAGGAGTGCAGAGCTTTAGCAGAATTAAAGGGTTTACATTACTAATAAAGATAAGTCTTCATGATCCAGATGTATCACATTTATATATACTATGCCACAAACCATTATTTTATTTCTTAACTTATTGAAATGACGATTATTACCTTAGTACCACAAACTAGGCACTCAGAATGCACATATAGAAGACAGTTTCTGTCTTAAGGAACTGATGATTTAACAGAAAAAATAGACCAGAAAATAAATGCTTATTAAACAATGATAATACTAATAGAGTTATACATGGACATTAAAGAAGAACTGAAGAGGGACGAGAGAATGTGCACTTGTTGCAGTGTTTTATGGTCATTGATTTTTCTTCTTTGGTTTATTAGAAGTTGTATAAATTATTTTCTGTAGACAGACATAATATTCTGTAGACAGCTAAGTAAATGTTTGGAGCTTGCTTTTTAAAATGAGGAAGCTAATCAAAATTGGTTTCTCACATTAATGTATGTAACCTTAACATTTGTACCCCCATAATATGCTGAAAAAATATATAAAGTTGTAAAAAAAAAAGAAAGTCATGAGAAAAAAGTATATATTGTCAATTGGTTGTTATCTCTACCTTGTATTATGTGAAAGATTTGATTTATTTTCTTAAATTACTGATTTTTTGGCTTGGTTGTTTGTTCTTTTGATGCTGTGTACATACAACCATGGAGAGTTGTAGTTGGTAGCATGAAATAGTTTGAGGTGCTGTGTGTTTGGGATGTTTCATTGGAAAAAGGTTTGGGACATAGGGAGAAAAAGACCACAAAAATGGGAGGAGCCATCTCGTATTCATAGTTTTACGAGAAATCAGAGCTCTTAAGTCATAAACAGCCACCAAGTAATTAAAGGAGGGAAAACATGATTTTAATTAAACCATGAATTGTGTGAGTCTCCTCTATTTTTCCTTTCTTGCCAATTCCATTTGGTATGATTGTGAAACTCTATTAATAAGCATTGTAAGTCCTTTCATTTCACAAGGTCATTTTGGTTACCCAATAAATGTTTCATGTAGGACTAAGTGATATGATTTGAGTTTCTTTTTCATTCCCCAAAACAATTAGTTTGCTAAAGTCTTAAAATACATAACCAAAATTTAATTCTGTCTATTTAAGACTTTGTCCTATAACCTTCCTATGACCTTTATTCACTTCATATAGAGAAGTAGCTCTCTTCATTTGAATACTTCTGCACCTTAAGTTCATAACATGGTATTTGGGGTAGGAAATTTAAAGAAGGATGAGTCACAATCCCGGCATGTAAGTAGCTTTCCACCTAGTAAAAAAAGAAGAAATTGAATGCAACAATATCTAAAGTACAGATAATATTTGACAAAGGCTATGATTTATTCATTCATGAAACAAAAATATTTTATGTATCTACCATGTTCTAAGTAATATGTGAGATTCTGGGGATAGAGTCATGCAAAAGGCAGGGACATTATGTGGCCTAACAGTTGGTGGGAATGACAGATATTTACTAAGAAATAAAGAGCCTTCACCATGGCCCAGACATGTAAGAACCAAAGATAGAAGCCCTCGACTTGAGGTGCTGATAACTTAATGAAGAAGATGGGCCAGAAAATAAGCAAGGATTATATATTATGATAAATTCACTAATCGAGGTGTAGGTAGGACTTTACAAAAGGACAGAGAAAGTGCAGCCATTATCCTATTTTCTTATCATAGGTTTGAGAAGAGGAGGTGGCATACATTGATTTTAGTTTTAGAAAGTTATTTCTGGTAGTACTGTAATGGATAATTTGGTGGGTTGACAGATGTTGACAAGTGAAACCACTTCGGAGGCTACTGTAATAGTTAAGGCCCCATTCAAACCTATGAGAAGTTTCCCCAAATCCCTTTAACCAGAACAATCATTCTCTCTACCTTTCTCCCATAATTCTCTAGTTTTATGTTTATTTTAGCCCCATCCACAACCTGACTCATGTCATCAGTGGTTGATTCTGCGTCATGTCTTGCTGCAGTCTGTGAACTCCTTTGAAGCAGTAGCCATATATTCTCATCTCTGTCTCCCAAAGGACCGCATTAAACCATGAATAAAATGGGCATTTGATAAATATATCTTGAATTAAACATTTCATTTTCTTCTAGGGAAGAAAGGATGGGCTTCTATTAATAAAATTGAGTCAACAGCAGTGGGAATGAAGTGAATGAGGAGGTAGAAAAGTGAAGAACCGCTTTTGTCTATGGCATAACTTTCATAACATAGAAATGATTTGTGCGTTAAATACACTGAAACACAGCTAGTGGAGTCCATTTATATTTGGGTATTTATTTGGCACATTTTCCTGGGCTATATCTTATAATACTTTCCCTCTTCATATAAGTTTCTAAGAGTTTGTTTTTCCAATTTGCTCTTCAAAGAGAAAACATAATTTGAAAGTTGTTTCTACCCTTTAACGATGTTTAATAACATGCCAGCCTAAGGCCTTAAGGTTCAAGTAACATTTCTGTCTTAGCGAAACCTTGATTTTTGTAAGACGCCTTTCTGTCTGTACTCTAATTGAATGCCCCCAATTCCTTTGCCAACTCTGTCAGGTTGTATGACCCCAGAAGGCTGTCAAGACTTCCAGAAAGTTGAGAGGAAAAGTATTTTCCTGTCTCAGGGTGCAATTTGATCAAGGGAAGACATGGCAAAAAAATTGCTTCCATAATATATTTTAATTTTCATATGCCATGTCTTCTCTTGACTAAACTGTACCCCGAAACAGGAAAATACTTTTACTCTCAAGAAAGCCTTTGATTCAAATGGGTAAAGTTTTCCAAAGCTGACAGGGAGGACATTTTATTTGTGGGAAAAAAATTATAACATGGTGACAGAAGCATGGAATGTGACATCAGAAAATACAGAGTGACAAGCTGTGTGGTCACAGGCAGCTCAATGTCCCTGTGTTTTATTCTTCTCTCCATAATATTGAAATAATATTATTTCCTATTGTAACCAACTTACAGGGACAATATAAGGACATAATTAATTAGAAATGCTTTCTACATTATAAAATGCTATATGAGTCTTAGTTTGTATAATGCTTCTTCTGCAGATGTTTTTGTTTCGAAACAACCTGTGATTAGAAAAATAGACAAATGTTAGAATACATTGTGTTTGGTCTTTCAGTTATGATAGCCAAAATGTATTAAGTGCTTACCCTCTTACCAGACATGGTGCTGAGAATGATCTCATTTAATTAATTTGCTAAATTCCAAAAGCAAAGTGGCAACTAATTATTTAAATTCAGCAAATATATATTGATTACCTGCTTTATGCTATCTATAGCTATAATTATGAAATAGTTCTTTCACAGGTGGAGCTAATAGTCTAGGAGAGATAGACAAATACACAAATATATAATGAAATGTAATAAGTGATTTGTTTCTATGATGTTATACACAGATAGAGTATATGGGCACTTTTTCCCCCAAACCCTTATTTGTTTCAAGCCTACTACATGAGACAATAAAACACAGTTGCTTAGAGGACAGAGAAAATAGTGGCCATTGCCTGAAAGGAATGAAGTTTGATGCTTTGTTGAATGATAAATCAATAAATATTTAGAATCTTCTGTAAACTTCTAATTTAGGAATGTTTTCTGTTTTTAAAATATTTAAAAGTCAAAGTGATACATGCAGTCTGTAAGTATTAAGTGCTATTTTATTATCAACATTTAAACTTGTTACTCAATAGATGAGTATTAAAGCTTTTTAAAAACTGTGTAAATATTGTTTATTTTTGCTAGCAACCATTCAAGCACCATTTCTATTTGGAGAGAAATCTTCGTTACTTGGGGCTTGGAAGTCGAATAGTCTACTCCTTCTCCATACTCTTGGGCAGCCAGAGTTTGGGGACATGACCTAGGCTCAGCCAAAGTAGAGTCCAGTGGCTCCATAGAGGATGACTAGTGATGGTGGCACCAATGGCAGCATCCTAACCAGACTGTTTCTGGATTGAGACTGTAGCTCTTTCTTGGCTGTCTTGTCACTCTTGCTATTTTCTGAGCTAGGTTCTCCAGCATTTCTATTCATTCTGTGAACTACTAGTCTGCCAATTAATTTGATTTTGGAATCAATTAGCCAAAGTCAGTTTTAGGCATTCACAAGCAAGGATCTGACTTTTTTCCCCCAAAAGATAGCTATTTTTTTTCATTTCAGCATATTATGGGGGTACAAATGTTAAGGTTACATATATTGCCTATTCCCCCCCGCCCCCCTCGAGTCAGAGCTTCAAGCGTGACCATCCCCCAGATGGTGCACATCTCACACATATGTATGAATATACCCATCCCCTCCTCCCCCTTCCCACCTGCCTGACACCTGATAAATGTTATTCCCATATGTCCACTTAGGTGTTGATCAGTTAATATCAATTTGCTGGTGAGTACACATGGTGCTTGTTTTTCCATTCCTAAGGATCTGACTTTTATAGCAATTGGCACCAGGAAGTGGCTCAATGGCCTGAAAGCCTCAAGGAGATGAGAATCTTATCTCTGGTTAAACTGGGATTGAAGGCAGTGACAAATCCAGTTAATGCTCAGTAAATATCTGATAGCCTATGACATGTGATGACAAAACAACTAATTACCACCTGTGGTTACCATTAATGAGGCATCCATTAAAGGTGAATCTTTGAGACATCACACTGATGTAATACTAGAACAGATTTAAGGTCATATAATTTCAAAGATGCAGGGAAGAATGTGTGCTTCTAATGGAAATAAGTAAAGATAGAGAAGGAACAGGTCAAAGTTCAAAATTCTTGGCTCAAGGTATGAACTAAAACTTGGGAACTTTCTATCAGTACGCTAAAATAATTCATTGTATTTTGCAGCTGCAGTGTTGAAAATCAAATGCAAACTTTGAAAATGCAGATTGTCAAATACATTCATTTGAGTTCACAGAAATGCCAAGTCTCCCATATGAAAATGGATTTTAATAAAGGATAAGAGAATATGAATAGTGTACATTAGATGATATCAAAAGATACAAAGACCTTGATGTACTCGAGCCCAAACTCTCAGTGGCATCCCTTGTCAGCTGTAGCTATCTCAACTTCCATGTCTGATGAGGCTGTTTCACCCCTGATTTAAAGATGATGAAGTCACATTTTTTGAGATAGGGTCTTGCTCTGATCATAACTCACTTTAACCTCAAACTCCCAGGCTCTAGAGATCTTTCAGCCTCAGCCTCCTGAGTAGCTAGGACTACAAGTGTGCCACTATGCCTGGATCATTTTTCTAATTTTTTTTTTTGGAGAGATGGGGTCTTGCTATGTTGCTCAGGCTGGTTTTGAACTCCTGGCCTCAAGTGATTCTCCTGTCTTTCAGCACCTCAAAATGCTAGTATTACAAGTGCAAACCTTGGAGCCTGTTGACTTTTTTCTTTTTTTGTTTTTGGAGAAAATTTCATTGTAAGGAAAGCCAATGTTTTTGAAGACTTGTCTGTACCTCAATGTCTGCAAGCTTATTACTAGAATTGGGGAATGGATGATAAATGGAGGCCAGATTCAAAGTTAAACCTAAGTGGAGAAGATTTCACCCCAAAGGAATAAAAAGAACTGGAAAATTCTTTGAAAAAAATTTGGGAGTGATGTGTGAGAAGCTATTCAGAGATACTAAGAAAGGAAGAACAGTACATCAGATTGAATTTAATAATCAATTCAATCAGAATGTTTTCTTAGGTGATGAGCAAAAATCTGAATTAATATGTAGCCTGGGATAAGTCAAATTGTGATGCCAAAAATTCCTTCACATACATAATATATAAGAAAATATCCAAAGGTTATGAGTGACAGAATTGTTGGAATAAATCGATCATTTGTGCTCTATTCACCTAACCTAATCACATCTTCTAAGAGGATTCAGAAGGTCTGCTCTTCGCCACAGCCTTGATAAATATATTGGTCAGAGGAGTGCCAAATTCTCTGAAAAGTCCTGCAATGTTTCAGATGTTGGAAGGAGACTCTGCAATTGAAATTAGTTCCTTGGTATCAATGGGGTGGAAAGATTCTAGGGTAGCAGAAGCGACATAAAGGTATTTCACAGCCAGGGAAAAAGTGGATGTGGTTTCAACATCTTTGCAATTGTGAATTGTGTTGATCAGTTACATTCTTCAGTTGTCACTTACTTCATATCACTTGAAAAACAGGAAAATTGGGAGGGGTGTGATCCAGAAGGATTAATCTTATTCATCAAGGATGAATAGAATTTCTGCTATCCTGTGGGATCTGGAGATGTATGGTTGGAAGTCAAGTGACCTTTTGGGGTCCCTTCCCATGCCACCATGTCTCTAGTAAAAGTTGATAGAAGACAAATGCAACATTATACATTCCGGATAACTAAGGGTTAAGCTCCCTTAGAAATACAAGTGTGTGTTTCCAATGGGAAAAGAAGCTCTAACCAGTGCTGCCTGATTAAGACAATTGGAGATTTTGGACTTGGAGCAATTTGGTAATTTATCAGACTATGGATTGCCTACTTTTGGAGATGAGTAAATGTATTTTGGGTTGGAAGAGGAGTATTTGAATTAAGTAGGGTGGTAACTCTTTTTGAGGGAAAGGTAAGAATAGGAAGAAGGGAACGTATAGGTAATGGGCAAACCAAGGAGTAGATATTTGTTATTTTTTTCTATTAATTATTAAAAATTGTTTTTTCTGTTTGGGAAAATCCCCAATGTGTGGAACTTAGTGGAAAGCAGAGCTCCTTTTCCAACTAAGAAAGTCTTATAGAGACAAATATTTTCTTTCTTTACTTCTTGGCAGCGAGAGCATTGGCATGTGATCAGTGCTTGGTTGCTCCCCTGGGGACAAAGCATCTTGAGGAAGTGACCCAGGGACATGCAATAATTTTATGCCTCTTGCCTCACAAGAGTCCTTTATGTGCCAAGGACAGAAGGGGTTTTTCCAGGCACTATCTACAGAGAATAAAACTCTGATCTCCTGGGAGATGTGAGGGGGTGATAGTTATCTGGCCATATGAGATCAGGATAATTTCTTTTCCACTTATCCTATTCTCAACCCTGAGTCTTACCCCTTTCTCCTTCTACCAACTCTGGTGCCTACAAGCCTCTTGAGAATTCTGCAGGGTGAATCATCTCGATTTTCTTGTGTATGCCAAAGTACAGATAACTGCACTTATAGTTCTCTCACTTAGTAGTCGCTCTTTTATACTTTTCACCATCCAAAACTTGGTTGAAATGTTTCCTCCACTGAGGTCTCCTATATGCTTCATCCTTTTGACTTGCTACACTTTTCCTTTCTTTGATGCAATTTTGGAAGAGCTTCAGGAGGCAGAGGTACGTCTTGCCAACGTGCCAAGTTTAACATCGTGATCTCACAAACCATCCTCTTTCGGTGGTTAGGATAAGCAAGGCAGGATGACCAGGTTGTTAACATGCGTCCAGAAGCTGACTGTGAATAATATCACTGTGCTCTACAGCACAGGCCCACAGTGTATGTAAACAGATGCACTGCTAATGATGGTACAACAGCTACCTTGTTTTTCTTTTTCTCTTTTTTATTGTAAGATGTCAGGATCCCAAGGGATATTTTTGCATAAGATTTTGATTGACTACTGTCAATGTCTGTTCCAATTCTGATTTCTAATTTAGACAATATCGTAAGAAAATCCAGCATATGGACATGCCAAAAGTTTCATAGGAAAAACTAATTGGGTTTTTATGTTTGCTATAACCTTCTCAGTTAAAGTACTTTTGCAGACTTTTTTCCCCCTTAGTAAAATTAAAAGAACTTAATGTTCTTTCATATGGTTCAGGTTGAAAGTATATGTGCTAACCCTTTCTTTCTACTGTATCTAAAAATCAAAGAACCTCAAAAATTATACTGGATCTGAAAATCAGATATTTTCATGCTGAGATTAAGATTTAAGCTTGCTTCCAAATACCAGTACCCTGGTTAAATTTATGGCCTTTTGATGCCCTAGACTGTTTCCTTTTGAGGACTCTGCCCAAGACTCTGATCTTTCTATAGTTGGCCTATGAGATTTGAAAGGGAAAAGCTTCAGTAAAACATAGAGACGGTGCCTGTAGTCAAGGGATACGACCTCAGGCAGCAAGAAGCGGGGAAAAAGACTATGTCGATTTCTATTTCCAAGAAAAGCTGGTTGCTGTTTTGATAACAGTAATGTCCCTTTAGTTCAAAGTTACCAGCTATCAAAACAAGTTGCAGTCCACAGCAGACTAACTTCTTTCCATTACAGAGAAGCAGATCCTAGCATAATTGAGTCCAAATAAAAATATATTTACAGAGAAAACTAGGCCCATAGATAAGCAGCAGAAATAAGCAAAAAGCTAAGATTTTTAAATGTTCAGGCAAAAAAATGTGTATATATTTATATATATCATATACTATTTATATCCCTACAACAAATAAATCATTAGAAAAACTGTATTAGAAGGACATGGAATCTACAAGGTGACACACCAGAGAGACAAAGTAATAATAGAAAGTAAGTATCTCTCAAAGCAAAATACAGAATCACTCTTGCTCTTTCGCATGTGCTAACCGTTCAGCAAAGCAGTTCTGTTCTGCACTTGGTATGAGGTTTGAGCAGGAAGTATTATTGTCTGGCATGAGAGCCAGGGCAGGATCCAGCTTGAACCTCCAAGTTATTTCACAAGGAAATATGAAATTGCAGAACAATGTGGGTGGGCAATGGACTTGACTTGACTCTCATTTATTAAATAAACACAGATTTGAGTAGTTGTACTTCTGAGAGCATTAGTCGTGGCATTGCCAGGGTATAGCACTTGAGGTAGAGGGAGTTTGATCCCATCATAAATCTCCATGAGCAACCAACCCCCTCCAAGTCACCCCTCATAAATTTATAATCTAAGTAAAATCAAGTGTTCTTGCTCTGCAATGTAGATTTAAGACAAATCAGTTAGCCTTCACCTCCAAAATCCTTCTTTCTCACCACTGAGTTTCTTCTATAGAGAAAGGAGCTGCCACCCCACTAAGTTTTAGCCCAGCTCTCAAGATTACCTAGTGTTGGTTCTCACTGAAGCCAGAGCACGAGGGGCCTCATTGGTCTCCAGTCCTCTTGTATCATTGTTACATTTGCTGGCAGCAGGAACAGGTCAAGAAAACCGTATTGTTTGTATAGTGTAAAAGATGACTTCTTAAAGACGTGCAGACAGCAAAATCCATGCTTAAGCAATTGTAAAAACAAGAAACACCTGAAAACAATTAGTAATCTATTTATACATGTAAAAACTGGAAAATGATTTCTTATTGTATGGACTGGACTGCTCTCTGAAAATGTTTCTTCACAAGCTTCTTGGCAAGGAGGGGCATATTCTGTTTCTAGGCAGAAAGGAAGCCACGGGGGCGGTGGCGAGGACTTGTGAGTGCATGAGTGGATGCTCCAATGATAGGAATATTCATTTTAAATCAAGTGCATCTTTCCAAAATGCACCGGATAGAAAATAACAAAAAAGAGTACCACAACTTCATCACATCACACAGGTGCATTTCCTAATTATGGTATTAGTTGGTGTAACCAGTGAAAATTCAATATTTATCAGATAACTATGTTCTAAGCCTGTGAGTTTCCAGTCAATGTTTGAATCAGAGAACTTGTGAGCCAAAATTCCCTCCCAGGTAGTTATTTGTCATCACCTGAAAGCACTTATCATCTGATCTAATTATATGAAAGACACTCTGCTGGGTGTTGAGTGTTAAATTGAGCCACTGTATTTGAGGTGGGAAAGAATCTTAAAATTCATTGAGTCTAACAGCCACCTTTGCCCTGGAAGGACTTAAAGACTGTCTTCTTCAGGATATACCCCTGCTATCAGAGGGATAACCACTGTTATAAATAGAACATCTAAAACAAAAGTAAAATACATACAAGCAATTAGGATAACATTGATGTGCTAGAGGCTGAAAGATATCAAGAAAGCTGTAAGTTCAGACAAGGGAGACAACCAGGACTGTTTTTTTTTTTTTATTTCACTCAAAATATTTTTTCTCCAGCCACAATGTGGCAACAGTTTAATAGCTTTCTATCCTCATAGTATGAAATATTTTGGAGTCTGGATTTTTTTTTTTTTAACGGCAACTGGGGCTATTCGACTACATTTTCATTAGCTGTCATTTAACTGGACAAAACTCCTGACCAGATGCAACCGGAGTGTTTTTGTGTATGAGGTGTTATCTGCTTATTAAGCCTTGTCTGTCATTTCAGTTTAAACTGTTGAGTGGACATTGATGCTTGCAGAAGGTAGAAGTTGGCCTAAAAGACACCAGGGATGGAATGGACAATTTTCGTGAGAATCAAGCAATTCTCTGATGTCGTGGATACTATTAAAGAAATAAGCTGGAGGCAATGATGGTCCACATAGTCTTAACCAGTGTTAGGAGAACCCAGGATGTGCTCATGATGTTCTTGAGGATGGACATTTTCATGACGCAAACAGTGAAGAGAACTCCCCTTGGAAGAAGACAAGATGAAAGAATTTTGTCTAGTTTCCAGATGGAAATGGAAACCCCCTAAAAGAGAGAAATAAAGAGGGAGGCCAAGGGAAGTTCTTCAATTAAAAGGCTTTGGCCTTCTCAATCCATGAGCCATGTTGCTCCAGGGGATGTGTTCCACCATAAATTTTATGAAGAGACCCTGTGATCTGGCATCGTGAGTTGGCATACAGTTGAACCCACTTACAGGATCTCAATCTTCTCTGCCAAGGGAATCATCATCTGAATGGGAAAACCTTTGCAAAATTTTCCCTTCATCTTACAAGAATGACTAATTTTAGTTGTATCACAAGGAAGCATTTTGTTCCAAACACAGTTCCTAGAAATAGCGGGGCATTCCCATCCAACAGATGAAAACCTTCCTTGCAAGAACCAAACCAGCATGCTCTGGCAACTTGTCAATGAATCCAAATTGCCTGCTTTCGAGAAGATTGGAAGAAGATGGGGCTTCTAAAAGAATGGATAATTCCCAGATCTTTGTGTGGATTATTTGGATTGTGGAATATTCATAGCAAAATTTCAATCCCACAAGGTCTCTTCCTCATCACTCTTGGACCCCTCCTTTCTTGCTGTTCTTGCTTGTTAAATGAAAGCAAATTTTATCATCAGGCTAAACAAAGCTTAGTGGTACATTTAAATCTATGATATAATTGTGATTTAATGTAAAATACAACTTTGGGATTATATAGCTATAAATATATAATGAGTCAGTACATTTTTAAAAATTAAAATGAAAGTTAAAAGTTTAAATTTAAATTTAGAGAATGCATGGCATATTGGGAAGTTCATTGAACTGAATTGGGAAGATTGGTCCAGTTATGGCTTTTCTAGTAGCTAGTTTATATCAATAGCTTCATTTTTCCATCTGTATAATGAGAGAATTGACCTAATTAATCTGTAAGTTTTTTCCCAGACCTAAAATTTTTTGATTCTGAATATAATATGTTCTTTCCACTGATATCAGAAATAGTCAGAAATATATGGTAGTGTTTGCTAAGTGCTAAGGGAATGTATTAGATAAGGGCAGAGAGTTCAATTGTAGCCATCATGGCAAGATAGCTTGGAGCTATCATGGAGCTTCTGTGATCTGAACCAGGACTTGAAAGTGGCCAGGAATGTGATGGGTGAATTGAGCATTACGGCATTGAGATGTGGCATGGAGGAAGGAAAGCCCCAGATGTGTTGAAACATCAGGAAGTAGATCAACTGGTGCCATGGAAAGTTCCTTTAGGAGAGGCTAGCATGAAGTTTAGAAACCAAATTACGGACAGTCTATGGTGCCTGGATATACAGAATTTACGCTAAAAAATAACACATAACTTTTCTGGTGCTGGGGAGGGAGTTGGGTAAATGGGGGAATTACATGGGCAAAAAAGTTTTTGGAAAAGGGAAAAATGTTATTCCCTTCCCATTATCAGTTCTGTTTTCTTTCAAAAGCATGGGAACCTAAGAGTTGAGTTTGTATTCCATATTAGAACATAGCACTAGGGCAAGATCCTAGAATCTCTTAGATTTCTATACTAGTTCAAATTTCCTAATTTTATTGTTTAGCTCATTTTTTCCGATTAATTAGAAGTTCATCAGGGAATTTGTTTCTTGTGTCACAGATTACTTACTTAGAAGTTATTTATTTTTGAAGTATTTTATGTATGCTATGCTTATGAGGTTGGGCTGAGTTCTAGGAATAAAACAGCTACAACCTTCACTTTCTGGAATTTATAGTCTCTCTCCATCTACTTCTTTGGCTGAGTGATTTTTCAGAACTTGTATTTTGTATGGATTTTGCATATTTTCTTGGCCATGGTAAATTTAAAAAAAAAAAAGCAATTCTACAGTGTACATCCACATAGTTTAACAGTTATCAGAAATTCCTGTTTCCCTCAGGGAACAGTTTGCAATCAACACCATTCCATATCACTTGTGTTATCATGTTCCAAGTATGTTAACTTAATTAGTCATTTTTAAATTTAAATCATTTTATTTGCATTATTCTCCCTGGAATATGCAGTTCTTATCTTTAGAAAATCCAGTGGTTTCTGTGGGGGGAAAAGATAAGTGAGTAAGCAGATATGATGGAGAAAATAAAGGAGATGATCAGTTGGGTTCCATTCAATGAAGAAAATGAGGATGGATCCATTAATTTCTATTGTATTTTCAAGACTCGTAATTCACCCTCAAAAAAGGTAAAAATTCTTTAGTAGTCTTTTTGTGATCTAATTCCTGTTGCAAGCTTCTCCATGATTTTTATTTTAAACTGATTTCACTTGTATAAAATGTGAGACGTCTTGGGATTCTCACAATGTGATGTGATTGCTCTTAGGGATGGTCTGGGTACCACACTTTTTAGTAGACCATAAAAGAAAGGTTATACTTGTCTTAATTTAGAGATTTTAACATTTTAAGGTATTTAAAAACCTTTATATAATTTAGTATGGTGTTTTTATTAGGGTAGTGTGGTAGAAATTTTTTGCACTAAGAGTCCCTTGACTACATAAGTACTCTCAATTCCAGACCTAAAAATCATTATGAAGTTTTGCCAAGTGGAGACTTTTCCATGTTTTAAAGGATACTTTGAAGCCTATCTTCTCCTGGGGTCCATACAAAACCTTTATCCAGTATATCTTTGTGATCAGTACTTTTAACCAGATTTTATTTACTTTTTGGACTTGCTGACTTTATCTGATTATCAGGGAACTCTATGAGTCATACATAAAATGAACAATAATACCAGACAGTCAGATTGAACTAGCTGGGTCAGGGAATTGTTAGTGCTGTTCAACTTCTTCCTATGTGGGCAAACTATGCCTCGTGTTCTAACTCAAACTGTTCCTCTCCGTATCTCCACGTTGCCATGGACTTCCTGATTGTTTCAACACTATGTCTTGCCAGGGCTCAGTAGTGGTTCCTACTTTTGACCTTTTTCTCCTTTCTCTTCTTAATATAAATCTATCATCTTTGCACATTATGTATTAATTATCTGAGTTTATTGGAAAACTGAAATATGAACGTATACTTTGCATCCTCTGGAAACCTTCCCTGGCCCACCAGCTAGGCTAGGTTCCTCCTGTCATACAATCTCCTTGCTCTTTGTGCTCCTGCATCACCCTTTTCCCAGGTATGATTTAGAATTTATGTAAGTACTTGTTTAATATACATTTTTCCTACTGTATTGTATGCTCTAAGAAGGAAGAGGCAACACATTGTCTACTGTTACATACCCATTTCCTAACACAATGCCTCTACATACAGGAGTACCTTAATCATTGCACCAAACGACTGAGTAGAACTTCTGCTAGATTTTATGTAATAGTGGACATTCAATAAGTACTGAGTTGAAGAATGCCTCAATTCAGTATATAAGACCTTTCCTCAAGGACGATTTTGAGAAATAGTGGTGGGAATTTCAGTCACAGCAACAGTTCAGTGGGGGAAATAATGCCAGCTCAGCATTTCTATAAAGCTGTTCCTGGTTTCTAATAACATTATAGGCCCTTCCTCCCAAATGTGGTATCAAGTCAAGGAGAGCTCGCCGCAGGATTTACTTTATTCCAGACCATATTAATTTCCCCTTACATTTGTACATTGCTAACCCCATATAGTAATGGCTGCATCCTATAGGAAATTAAAAGGATAAAAATAATCTCCTTTTGCTGTTTAAAATTCAGAATGCCTTTGGTTAAAATTAAAGTGGAAATAATAACCACAGACATAAGCCAGTTTGGGTGTGGAGCAACCATGTGATGGGAATTGGCAGAACTCCTGAAGATGCCTTATGAGAAGGTGCTGAACACTCTGCAAAAGGGGTGCAGCTGGGGTTGGGTTGGGGGTGAAATGGGAGGTTTCCAGAGGGGCCGTCTAGGCCTCACCTCCCCCATGTTGGTGGGTCCTCTACTCTGAGAGGCAGGAAATGGGAACATTTAAGGTGCAGGCTCTGAAACTAGATCACATGAATTCAAAGCTCACATCTGTCACTAACTCTTGGGATTTTTCTGGGAAAGTTACTTAAACTCTCTGTGCTCATTCTCTTTATCTTCAAAACAAGGATAGTGGTGGTGCTCCCCATATAGGGTTATTGTGAAGATTACATTAGTTAGCACACGGAAAGTAGGTAGAAGAGTTTGCTAGAATGAATGCTCAGCAAACATTTTTATTATGACTAGCATAGAGTGGGGAACTTGATCACTACACCAGTGGAACAAGCCTGGTTGTCAAATGCTCATTGTTCTGGCTAAAGAAATTGAAAAATGGAAATGAACTCAGGTTACTCTGTTTTTCTGAACTAACTTGCATGAAATCATAATATTTGGAATCTGTCATATTCAGTTTTAACATCTCTCTTAAGTAGGCAGGGGAAGTATTGATATACCTCCTCAGCAGATGAGGGAATTAAGATAGGAGAGGTTAAGTAATTTGACCAAGATCAAATGCCTGTAAGCAGTGGGTCAGGGATTAGAATTCAGTTCTCCTGAAATATTGTCCAGGACTTTGGTATTACAATTTGCCTACTGTGCAGAGGTTGGCCTCAGATTCAAAGCTCTTAACTTTTTCTGCCTTTATTCTTTTATCCATCTATTCACTTTGGTCATGCAAATATACTTAAGAGTATCTACTGGGTGGAGAGCATTACTGGTTGAAACAATGTTCTGTAAACCATTGACTTTTTCTGTCCATATTTAATAAGTAGTTACTAAGATTTAGGCAGTAAAGGATATAGAAAATGAACAAGACCTTGTTCTTGACCTCAAAGAATTCATGTTACAGTGGGGAATGCAGATAGAAAATGAATTAAAATACAGTGTGATTTGTGTTAATACTATAGAGAAGCACATACACCAAGACAGTAGAGTACATGGTCAGTAACCCAGCTTGGAGTAGTGAGGTGGCCGTGGTTAAAGGCATCTGGGCTGAGTTCACATCAAGTTCAAGAGTTAGCTAATATTTATACTAAAGAGTCCATATGAAGTGACATTTTTCATATTCCAGGTACTATTCTATGCCCTGTGCATGTGTTAATAAATAACAAAGAAATACTGCACTATTACAATGGTGGTGTAGCTTTGAATACGAAAATTTAAAAATATATCTTGAATTTGTTCACTCTCTCCAGCTTCAGTGCCACTGTCACCTCTTTTGAAAAATTATGTAGTGTCCCAACTGCCCACCCTTTCTGCTCTTCTCCCAGTTCAAGCCATGTCCCACACAGCAGCCAGAGTTCACTTCTTAAATGATAAAAATACATGTGAATTTCCTGCTTAAAACCCTCCTTGACTTATTTATTTATTTTTTAGTTTTTTATTTCAGCATATTATGGGGGTACAAATATTATGGTTACATATATTGCCCATGTCCCCCCTCCCCCCTCGAGGCAGAGCTTCAAGTGTGACCATCCCCCAAACGTTGCACATCTCACTCATTGTGTTTGTATATACCCATCCCCTCCTCCCTTCTCCCACCTGCCCGACACCCGATAAATGTTATTCCTATATGTCCACTTAGGTGTTGATCCATTAATACCAATTTGCTGGTGAGTACATGTGGTGCTTGTTTTTCCATTCTTGAGATACTTCACTTTTCTTAGAAGCCCCAAATTTTCTTCATAGCCTATAAGAACTTGCATGACATAGACCCTTCCCACTTCCCTTATACACATTTTTATTTTATTTTATTTCTTTTTTCTTTCTTCTTCCATTCTCTTCTTTCATCTCCTATTGCTGCCTTTTCACAAGTCACTGTACACAGTACATGGAACACTGATTCCCTGGGATGCTAATATGTGATTCTTAAAAAAAGAAAATGGTTTCATGGTTAGATAGGTTTGGAAAATATGGAATCAAATGAGGACAGAATTTTTTTTTTCTTTTTACTTTGTAGACCTTACATATACTAAAAATGCATTGGAAATTTTTCATTATTATTGGAAATTTTAGATTATTTTCTAATCTAATTTTATTAACCAAAAAAATTTTTTTCAAGGTGATCCTCATGTGAACACACTCTTAGAACATATTTTGGGAAATGCCCCATCTTAAAGAAAAACATATTAAAGAGAGTAATCTTAAATTGAGTTCAGAAGGTCAGAAAAATGTATGACTGCCTAAAACTTATATTTGGTAGAAAAGATGGAAGGAACAGAGCTTAGAAAAGTTAATGAAATCCTAAGAGATACAGTAGAATCTATTTACCCTTTGTATTCAATAACTAGAGTTTCTATCACGTTCTCAAATTAGGTTTCAAGGATTGAAATTGAGTCACTCTTCTGAGTTAATTAATTCCAATAACAATTTGTTGAGGATCTACTAGGGTGAGTCTATAATTGGAAAGCTTCCTTGGCAGACAGCACCACCAGGATGAGGGGACTATAAAATTTCCCTTCCTGTTTCCAGTCAGATAGGGTGGTGCTGTATTGATATGAGTATGGCTGGTCCTTAACACAATCCCATGAATCAGAAATTATATTTGCCAAATGTTAATTTGTTGTAGAATTATTAACAAAATATGTGTATATGATGAGTATCATTTTGTGGGTTTTACCTATTTACAAAAAAGGGGAAAAGAAAACTGTAAAACCATATAGCATAAGTTCATAAAAGGAATAAAAGTTATAAACATTTATTCAATATACTCAACTCTATATTAAATGATTTAAAAAGACTAAAAGAAAACTGCCAGAATGCCGCTATGGTTTAATGCTGGTGCAGTTTAGTTCAGTTGTTGTGTTTTGCTTTTCTCTCTTAAACTTTCTGCAATTATAGGGTGTAAGGGATGTTTTTTTTAGGAATTTTAGGGTGTGAGGAATGGGATGGTTATTCTAGAATAATTTCTCACCAGAAAAGCCTTCTTTTGGGAGGCCTTACTTTTCATTTTCGATTATTTTTATTGTTGTCAAACACCTCTTTCCAGAAATGAAAGAATAAATATGAATGAAGAAAAGGACACTCATTTTTGAAAGAACATATTCAAAGAAAATGTACTGTTACAATATGTCTATTACTATTAGTAAGGAAATGAATATAACTTTAACCATGAAGCATGGATGAACCTTGTGTGCATGAAAAATCTCATGACTGGCAGCTAAAGGGCTGCAGCTACTTAAAAGAGTTCCAGCACAAGTTACAAGTACTCTTGACTTTTAGGGTCCATGAAGTAGCTAAAGGAAGATACAGATTGGATTGGTAACAGAATCTTAGCAAATTTGGTTGAGCTGATGCTGTCTGGCCATACATGTATGAAATAAGGACAAAGGCATCTTCTACTTAATTGCCCGTGAACAATTCAAAAGTAGGCTTATATGAGGAAGAGATAAGCCTCTTCTTTATCTTGCCACTATGACCTTATCGTCAACTCAAGATGTTTGTCTGGAAATATCCCATGCTGTTTGTGACTTGTGAACTGTCTACATGTTGGACATCCAATGGACATCTTGGTCATTTGGTTCCTCTCTCATGCACATACAAATAGATTTTAAAAAATTCAGAGAAAGTAGGACTCATTTGTGTTTGCTCAATCTATTACTTTACAAATGGAGGGTGTAACTGGTCCCAAGCAAAGATATCTCTTGCCAGGAACAAATAGAACCCCATAAAAGCAATTTGAATAAAAAAAGTAATGTGTTGGTCCTGGGAGACAATCTTTGTACTTGCCAGGAAAATTAGTGGGAAGAATTATAAGTACGTCACTTAAAGCCTCTGGGTCTCATCTGTGAAATGCTGTTCTCTACTTCTTCCACGAAGTTCTGTAGGGTTCAAATTAGAAAATATATGCAAAACTGGTTGGTCAATCGTAGAGTTTTTAAACGCTTGTGTCTTGAGACAGAAATAGGCCCTAAACAAAGGAATCAAATGCCACTGTTTACCACTGAGACAGAAATAGACCCTAAACAAAGGAATCAAATGCAAGTGGTCTTTCCAGGAGAAGATCCCAGAAAGTTCTCATGGGAGAATGGGGAAGTGAGACCAACAGGAAGTACCTTATTAAGCAGATCACTGCTATGAACAGTTGGGACCCACTCCCACTGGTGTATAATACCCCTTAGATATGTGCTACCTGAACAGTGAGGAAACTGGTGTAGCCTCCTCTACCACTTGTCATGGGCTGAGGCTACACCTGGAGGTGTCAATGTTCCAACACTTTTGGCTTGGGCAGTATGTTGGCCATGCACATCACAGAGATCCCTCAGGTAGAAAGAAATGAGTACTTGCAGCAGGAAGTTGTGAGGGTTTCCAGACTGGTGAGAACTGGGGGGATGTGGGAAGGGTATCCTCATTATCTGCTATAATTGGTTCACTTCATGAAACAGAAGTTGGCTGGAAAGCAAGCTTTATATCCAGCTGTGTCTATAGCTGACCCCTTTACAGAATATTATACAGTGTAAAGAATGAATCCATATTTTGGGTTCATTCAGATCATTATTTTATAGTGGGTATATAATTGGTATGCTTCTCTACATGTACATGCCCATGCACACTTTATCTTTTAAAGTGTGTATTTTGGTTATCTTAATTGACAGATCAATTAAAAATAATGCTAAAATATTTTACTTTTATTTGAGGTGGTTATTCTTAATACACAAAAGTTAACATGCACTACACAGCAATGATGTTCATGGCTATTCATACAGTTTGATGTTATATAAAAGAGTTTTATAAATATGCCATCCTAAAGTGTTTAACATTTCTTGGTATGGTTTTATATTCTAAACATATTTAAGGTAAACATTTTTTATTAAGAGCAGTGATACATTAATATGTTATTGATGCAATGGTATGTTGATCACTCTGTTTTCAATTATATTGCATATTACTGCAACAGGTTTTTGAATTTAATAGTGTTGTTGGGGCAGTGGAGACATTTATTAAGATTCTTAAGCAATTGATAAGGAACTAGTAAATCTCAATCCATTTTGATAAAATATGCAGAGACCCTTTATATTTTTTAAAACTATCTTTTAATGTGATCATTTTTATAAGGTGTCAGCATGGACTAAACTAAAAAAATCTATGATGACGTGAATTTGAGGAACCATATTAGTAAGGATACAGACTTAACTTTGGTAAGAATGGCTCAAAATAACAGCTTAGACCAGATGGCAGTAACCTGTTTTTCACACTGCAGTCTGAATGTAAGCAGTTCAGGATTCCTTCGGCAGCTGTGTGTGTCAGGGGTCAGGCTTTTATATCTTTTTGCTCCTCCCTTCCCTAGGCAGTTTCCCTCACCCATATGGTTCAAGACGGCTTTGTTTTTGTCTAGCTAGAGGGTAAGAAGAATCAAAAAGGGGTGGACATACTTCTTCCTTTTAAAGAAATAAACCAGAAGCTGCACACATCACTTGTACTAATAACTGATGTGCAGAACATAGTCATGGGGCCACACCTAGACACAAAGGAAACTGAGAAATTGTGTTAGCCAGTTCAAGCTGCTATAACAAAGTACGACAGACAGTTCTGGAGGCTGGAAGTCCAAGATCAGGGTGTCAGCGTGGGTTCTGGTGAAGGCTTTCTTCTGGGTTGCAGACTGTCAACTTCTTTCAACTATCCTCAGTGAGAAGTTGGGGAAAGAGTGAGGGAGCTCTCTGAGGTCCCTTTAATTAAGGCACTAATTCCATTCATGAGAATCCACCCTCATGACATAATTCCTTCCCAAAGGCCCCACCTCCTAACACCATCACATTGGTGGTTAGAAGTTCAACATGTTAATATCGAAGGGACTCAAACATTCAGTCCATCGCAGACATGTAGTCTTTTTTTCTGAGTGTCAGGAGTTTGGCTAAAAATTAGGGGATTTATTTCTATGAGAAAATTGACAGCTAACATTTTCTGTCAGGGTCTTCTCGTGGGGTGGACAAATACCCACTTACATCTTTCTCTTGTATCCATAGAACATACTCCCCTGTTTCTCAAGAGAGGAGAAACCCACTCATGTATTGTTCACAGTTAAAATCCTCGATTTTTGAGTACTGCTCAGTCCTTTCTGCTATGTTCAGGGCGACTCCAGGGAACAATAATCCATAAATTAAAAGACAAACTATCTTCATCCCCTCAGACACACACCAAATATTCAATATTAAATGGTAAAGAGGAACTGAATAACTGCAAGAAAAGGGAAGCGTGGAAAGTGCACAGCAAATGCTGGCCTGCAGAGATTATCCAGTCTTGCTGGGCAGGAATAGGGCCACTTGCTGCCCCAGCTGTGGCCTCCCCTCACTGGTTTGCCTTGCTGGCAGCCCTTGGTGTTGCTCTCTGGGATGGCTCTTTCAATTGTCCTTCCTACTCCCTGATTTTATGCCCTGGGAAGGAATTTGTTGCTTCTCCTCACTCCCTGGCCGGGTCTGAAGTATGCACAGAGAGGAGGCTGTATTTAGGGCTGCCCAGTTTGCACAGTTCACGTCCTGTTAGAGGCAGGTTGGAGGTTTAGGTGTTGCTTTATAATTCCCGTCAAAACCAAACTGTCTTCCAGGCTTTTGCTTCTGACCAGTATCATGTATGAGCAGGCAGAGCCAATTATGGCTTCTAGACATCAGTCTAAAGCCTGAAATCACTGATCTTTTATTTATTTGCCTCTGGGTTTTACCTGGCCCTCCTCTCTTTCCACTTAATAGTGACGACTTTGAGGTCATCAGAAAAAAAAAATAGACTTGGGTGTGAAGGCAACATTCTTCATTTCATTTTGGTCTCTGAGCCGGTTCTCATCTTGTGTTGGAAAACACTTAGCAGAAAGTGCTTGAGAAAAATTTCACAATGCAGTCAGAACTCCTCGGACTGTTTCTTGAATGCCCTTTCTTATACTTTCTTACATTTGTGAGTTTAGAAATATTTAATTTTTTTTTTTTTTAATGCTGTGAGGTTTCAAATGACTGAACTCTCAGTCAACTTAGATTGCTGATTCAGGTCATAGCAAAATGAGTCTGCAGAACTATGTCCTCTGCAATATCTGCTTCTAGACTGGCTAGATCTAGCACAAGTTTATTTGTCTCTTGTGACACTTCACTCAAGTGACAAGATGCAATCAATACATAGCAAAATTCTGAACTCTCCTGATTGTTTTATTCAAAACTATCCCATTTATTAACATATGGAAAATATATCATGGCATCATAAGTGACAAGTTTGCCAAATGTTTTGCCATGGACAAACAATTGTCTCTAGCTTTCCAGTTTATATTAACTGTGTCATTGGTGTTCTCCACCTGACTATTGATTCAATGCTTGAATACCTATTTTTGTGAAAGTATCCCACTTTTGAAACAAAATTTATATTAGTTATAGTAGAGGCTAGGCTGGTATAAGCAGACACCAAAAATAATGGTAGCTTAGTTAGGAGAGGACTCTACTGAACAGTCTAGGGCTGTGCCTTCTTGTCTGCAAGGGGTAAGATGACCCACCCCAACATTTGCTTTCCAGGGGGTGGGCTGGGGGATGCAGGAGGGGAAGGGTATTCCCAGAAGATGAGCACTTCACTTGTTATTGCATCCTTTTAGCCAGATATTTTCATATGACCAAATCTAGCTACAAGGAAAGCTACAGAAAGTAGTATTTATGCTGTGTTGCACTTACCTATGGCTGCATTACAAAAGACTCCACAACTTAATGTGCTATAGGAAGAATGATTTAATTGCTCATGTTTTTATGAGTCAACTGGACTTTTTTTTTTTACTTCGTATGGTACTGACGTAATCAATTCTGCTGCTGCTTTCACCTGCCAGTTGGGTTGGGCAAGAAGGATCAAAAAGCTTCTCATCTGTTGGAGTCCTTGGTGCTATTAGCTGGGGTGCCTTGATTCTCGTCCATGAAGCCTCTCTTTCCCCATAGCATACATCTCTCAAGGCCTCTCCGTGAGAATTTTCTCCATGAGAGGAGGCTTCATATAGCCTGGAAGCTGGGTTCCAGGAGAGTGAATTGGAAGCTGCCAGGCCGTTGAAGGGCTAGGCCTAGAACTGGCACAGTGTCACCTTTGCCATATATTTTCATCAGATCAAGTCACAAGTCCAGCCCAGATTTGAGAAGAGGGAAATAGACTCCATCTCTTAATGAAAGAGGAGGGGTATGGACATACATGGAGGAAATGTAGGGGACTATCTTTGGAAACCACCTATTATATTCTGCAAGGCTATGCATGATACAAAAATCAGGGCTTTATGACCATGAAAAAGACAAAAAAAATAGATACTAGAAAAATTCCAGCAGCCTCTGCCAGAAGGTTTCTTTCGTTAGCTTTAATTATACTTAAAATGTTCCTGCAGATACAGAAATCATAAATTATTACAATAGATTCTACATTTTAAATATGTTTTATAAACACAGAGTTAAGAATTGATGAAAATTAGCACCATAGTGTTTTCCAGCTTACCTAAAAGACATTTATGACTATGTATTTTTATAGGCATCAGTTCTCGACAGAAGATATCACTGACTATTCTTTTTTAACCTATTTCTACATTATCCATATTGAAATGTCTCTTCTAACATAATCTCACTTTCTCTTTGTTATAGAAATATTTTTAATTGTGTTATTTTTATATTGTCAGGATCTCTGGTATGCAAGTCATTACCTGACATTATACTTAATGTTCATAGACTTATGTGAGCTTCAGATTGGGATAGAGTTTAAATTTATTTGAATACTACAACAACAATAACAATAGTTATAATTAACATTTGTTAAGAACTCATGCTAGTCTATGGTTATTTCATTTGAGTCTCTCCAAGATTCTTGTGGGTTAATTACTGTTGTCATCTTCATATTATAGTTGAAGGATGGGAGAGTCTGAAGGTTAAGCAACTTGCCCAAGATTACACCTAGTAAGTAACAAAGATGGGAATCAAATTTCAGCAACTGACCAGAGTACAAGTTCTTAACTCCATGCTCTTGCCACACTTTCTCTAGTCTAACCCATTTGCTGAGAGCTCATCCAACCTGTTTATTAACACCTGATGAGGGATTCTTTACTTTCTCAGGGTAATGAACTTCATTTTTTGAGTTTCATGACATAAGGAAAAAAATTAGCATTAAAAAATGATCCAGTCTCCCTGCAATCATGTATTGGTTGTAGCCAGACTATTTGGAGTCATAAAGAAAAAACATCTTACCGGTGTTTTATATGACAGACTTCCAAATATTTGATGACAGTTATCACTCTATGATCTCATTCTTTCATCCCTTACACAAGTCATCTCCTCTCTAATTCTATCAGCAGATTCTTCTGTGATAGTCATTTCACTCTTAATACTCTTATTCTTTGAATACATAGCATTTACCAGTGATGCTTTGGCAAACCAAATTAATGAAATCCATAATGAGCTAGCCAGTGAAGATTACAGCACATAATCACCTCCCTCTTTTTGTAAGCTGCGTAATAGGTAATAGTCCAAAATGGAAAGAATCAGACAGACCTGAATTTTGTCAGGGTTTCATGATTTCCAATATTTCCTAGCTTGGTGCCTTTGGGATAAGTCTTCATCTTTATTACTTTTTCCATAAGGAAAGTACGGACAAGCAATATTCACCTTAGAAGGTGTGTTAAATATATTAAATGAGGTGGTGTATGTAAGGTGGGCACCTTGAGGTGTTCATACTTCAGGATGCTGTTGCATTGTTATAATTTTTAGTTAGCCATCTTGCACATTTATCTACATAAAAGAGGAGTCAAAAATGTGCTCAGCCATTTCAGGACACTGTTGCTGGGAGAGTTTGTTTTGAGGATAAAATGCATTAATAGTTCTTCATGTACGTCAAACTGGGGTCAGATCCTTCTAATTTCTGCAAAATGTTCAGAAAGATTATCACCCTGAATTTGGCTCACTAGGAATCCTATTTCTAAACAAAAATTAAAAGAATTATTTTTATTTTTGCTGGAAAGCTGAGATACTAGCATTTTTGCTTTTAGCATCCAATTGATTCTAAGACTTCCCACCACTTAAACTTTTAGGGATGTTTTATTGTCTGACAATTAAATTTGGGTGAGTTTGTGTTCTTTACAGTCTGTTCTCATTCATTGTCTTAATTATGTCTTTTTGTGTTTGGATGTGTTCATTTTTAATAAAAATGATAGCTTTGTTTCATTTCAAAAGTTATTATCAACCTCAAATATTATCTAATAAGCCGTGAAGTAAAACAACATTTGCCATTTTCCATACTTATGAAAAAGACATGATTTAGCAATAGTATTAAGTTAAAGACAAAAATATATATATATATATGTATATATATATATATATATATATTTTTACCATGTACAGAATGTGACAGTTGTTTAATCCTTCCTTCCACTTGCAATATTTTTCTGGAGATAGTAGGACAGACCAGCCAGAAGGAATTTCAAACAATTTAAAGTGAATAAAGGTCATATATGACAAACCCACAGCCAACATCATATTGAACGAAGAAAAGTAGAGAGCATTCCCCCTGAGAACTAGAGCAAAACAAAAATGATAGGCAAGAGAAAGAAATAAAAGGCATTCACACTAGAAAACAAGTCAAGTTGTCTCTGTTCACTCATGATATGATCATATATCTAGAAAACCCTAAAGATTCCACCAAAACCTCTTAGATCTGATAAATTCAGTGAAGTTTCAGGATACAAAATAATCAGCCTACAAAAATCAGTAGCATTTCCATACACCAATAACAAAAAAGCTGAGAACCAGATCAAGAAGGCAATCCCATTTACAATATCTACAAAAAAATTCCTAGGAATACATTTGACCAAGGAGGTGAAAAATATCTACAAGGAAAGCTATAAAATGCTAATGAAAGAAATCGTAGGTGACACACAGAAAAAATGCAAAAATATCCCATGCTTATGGATTGGAAGAATTAATATCATTAAGATGATCATATTGCCCAAAGTAATCTACAAAGTCAATACACTCCCCATCAAAATACTGATATCACTTTTTACAGAATTAGAAAAATCAATTGTAAAATTCATAGGGAACTGAAAAAGAGCCCGAATAGCCAAAACAATACTAAGCAAAAAGAAGAAAACTGGAGGCATAATACTAACTGTCTTTAAATTATACTACAAGGCTACAGTAACCCAAACAGCATGCAACTGGCATAAAAATACTAATAGACACATAGATCAATGAAACAAAATAGAGAACACAGAAATAAAGCCACATATCTATAGCCAACTGATCTTTGACAGAGTCAACAAAAACATATACTGGGGAAAGGACACCTTTTGCAATAATTGATGTGGGAAAATTGGATTGCCGTATACAGAAGAACGAAACGAGGTCCCTATTTTTCAACGTATACAAAAATCAACTCAGGATGGATTAAAGACTTAAATGTAGGGCCTGAAACTATAAAAGTACTGGAAGAAAACCTAGGGAAAATTCTTTTGGACATTGGCCTAAGCAGAGAATTCATGACTAAGACTTCAAAAGCACAAACAACAAAAACAAAAATAGACAAATGAGACTTAATTAAATTAAAAAGCTTCTGCACAGCAAAAGAAATAATCAACTGAATGAACAGACAACTTGCAGAATGGAGAAAATATTTGCAAACTATGCAACCAACAAGGAACTAATAACCAAAATTTACAAGGACCTCAAACAACTCAACAACAACAGAACAAATAACCCCATTAAAAAGTGGGCAAAGGTCATGAATAGACATTGTTCAAAAGAAGACATACAAAAGGCTAACAAGTGTATAAAAAATGCTCAACATCAATAATCTGCAGAGAGATGCAAATTAAAACCACAATGAGCTATCATATTAGTCAGAATGGCTATTATTAAAAAGTCAAAAAATATCAGATGGTAGTGGTGAGGATGCTGAGAAAAGGGAACGCTTATATACCATTAGTGGAAATATAAATTAGTACAACTTCTATGGAAAACAGTATGGGGATTTCTCAAAGAACTAAAAATAGAACTACCATTGATACAGCAACCCTGTTACTGTGTATCTACCCAAAGGAAAAGGAATTATTCAAAAAGATGCCTGCACATATATGTGTATTGCAGCACTATTCACAATAGCAAAGATATAGAATCAATGTAAGTGTCCATCAAAAAAGGAATGGATAAAGAAAATGTCATTTATATACATTAATACAAAATAGAATACTATTCAGCCACGAAAAAGAATGAGATCTTTCTTGTCTTTTGCAGAAACATGATGGAATTGGAGGCCATTATCTTAAGTCAAACAACTCAGAAAGTCAAAACCTCATGTCCTCACTTATGAGTGGAAGCTAAATAATATTTATGCATAGATATAATGTGTGGATTGATAGACAGTGGAGACTTGGAATGGTGGAAGGATGTGAAGGGGTGGGGAGGTCAGAAATTACTTAATGTGTAAAATGTACATTATTCAGGTGATGAACACTAAAAGCCCAGATTTCACCACTATTCAATGTGTTCATGTAACAAAATCATACTTGTACCCCCTAAATATAAATAAATAAATAAAGTGAAATCTGTGGCCCTCTAGATGGCTCATGTTATGGAGTTTACCTACTCTGCTATGCCAGGGAAATTCTGTATACAGAAATCAGAATTAAATGGGGTAATTTAAACACTCATTAAATTTACTTTTAAGAGAAAATAAAAACACCCCAAAATGTTGTGACATAGCACATTCTGGATTGAGATGATGATGATGATATAGATTAACTCTTCCAAACATGTTGCATTTGCTATTTTGGTAAATTTTCCAAATATATCATGGAATTTAATTTGTAAGAAGATGCAAATTTTAAATACCCTTAATGTTGATATTTCTGGTTCTAACAGGTCAATTTCTCAACTTCTGCTTTTGTTAGTTCTTGCCTTCAAAGTTACTTCTGCTCTTGTTTAATTCTTTATTTTGTTTAGGCAAACTGTCAATACCTTGCCTTAAAAACAAAAATGGATTCAGAATTCTGGCATCTTGTCTGCCCCCTCCATAACAGTAATGTGGATTTTTTTGTGTTATCCAGCATTTAGTTGGCATATATATTGTCCTGGACACTCCTCTTGGCTTTTCTATCTACATTGGGAAGCACTAAGCATCATATCTCCAGATTATAAAATGCACACCTCATTGAGGTAGGCTTGTCTTCCCATGAGGATACCCAGATCATTTTTGAAGTTCCTGTGTAGATGACTTTTATGGCAAGTTCATATTAAACCTCCTTGCTCAAGAACAGAAAAAGTATAACAAAAGAACAGAAGAATATGGAATAGAAAAGCGTCCACAAGCTCCACACAGTAGGAAAAAATGTATAAGAAAAGTAAAATACAAAAACAAGCACAGCAGCATATGAATCTGCCAACAGTAATTTTCCTACCTGTGTGTGTGGAAATGGTAAGTTGTATTGTCCTATTACATTTCTTACATACCTTGATCTTGTGTTCACACCTGGCTGTTTGGTAGAGGCATGAGGTAGGACAGAGTACAAATTCACTGCATTAGTGTCTGGGAGTCCTGTGGGCTAGTTCCTGCTCTTTCTGTAACCTGCAACCTTGAACGATCATCACACAACGGGTCTTAGGCTCTCCATTCATAAAATGAGAGGTTAGTTCCAAATTCTTTCCTCACTTGTTAATTTAGAATGAATAATGGTGACAGGCAGTATACTTGACAGAACTATAGCCTCCTCAGTTCAGGTGCTTCTCCCAGAGGCCAAACATTGGAATTCTGATGTTCTCATACTTTCCTTGCCTAATGGATGGTGCCCTTCCCATCTCCCTTATGCCTTTTAAATTTACTTGATCTATCCAGCGTTCCCACAATTGAATTTACTAATCTGATAAACACTTCAAATTATGCTAAAGGCCAGAAGGTCATGTAAGGTTACTCTGCTGATGTTTCTCATAGCCTCACATTGGCCAAAGTACATTTTAATTGCTTTTCTCTAGATCATCTGCCTGCCTTTGCAGTCTAATTTATCATGAATGCTAGTTTAAGTCAGAGTGGATGTAAGTAGTACTCCCTCTTAGCATGGGAGACTCTTGGGGCTGTTATAAAGACAGGAAAAGAGTGGGCAGCTATTTACCAACTCCACATATAGATTTAATCTTGATAATCACACTCAATATCCAAAACCAGAACCACAATTTGCTTCAAAAATTAGACTCAAATTCACAGAGGATACAAACAAATGGAAAAATACATCATGCTCATGGATTGGTAGAATCAACATTGTTAAAATGTCCATTTGATTTACTGATTCAATGCAATCCCAACCAAATTACCAATGTCATACTTTGCAGATTTGGAAAAAATAATTCTATGCTTCATTTGGAACTAGAAAACAGCTTGAACAGCCAAAACAATCTTAAGCAAAAAGAAAAAAATCTGGAGGCACAACATTATCAGACTTTAAACTATACTACAAGGGTATAGTAACCAAAACAGCATGGTATTGGTACAAATATAGAGACATAGACCAATGGGAACAGCATAGAGATCCCAGATATAAAGCCATCTACCTACAACCAACTGATCTTCAACAAAACAGACAACAATGTACACTGGGGAAAAGAATTCCTATCCAGTAAATGGTGCTGGGAAAATTGGATAGCCACATGCAGAAGAATGAAACAGGACCCCTACCTCTCACCACTCACAAAAATTAATTCAAGATGGATAAAAGACTTAAATCTAAGGCATGCAATCATAAGAATTCTAGAGGAAAATGTAGGAAAAGCTCTTCTAGATACTGGTCTAGGCAAAGAATTTATGACTAAGACCCCAATGGCAATCATAGCAACAACAAAAATTAATAAATGGGATTTGATTAACTAAAAAGCTTCTGCACAGCTAAGGATACAATCAACAGAGAAAACAGACAACCTACAGAATGGGAGATAATATTTGCAAGCTACATCTGATAAAGGGCTAATATCCAGAATTTACAAAGAACTCAAGTAAATCAGCAAGAAAAAAAGAAATAATCCTATTTAAAAAGCGGGCAAAAAGAACAGAAGCTTCTCAAAAGAAGAAAAACAAATGGCCAACAAACATATGAAAAAATGCTCAACATCATTAATCATCAGGGAAATGCAAATTAAAACCACAATGAGCCATCACCTTACCCTGGTTAAAATGGCTTTTATTAAAAAGTCCCCAAACAACAGATGCTGGTGTGAATGCAGAGAGACAGGAATGCTTATACACTGTCAGTGGGATTGCAAATTAGTACAACCCTTGTGGAAAACAGTATGAAGATTTTTCACAGAACTAAAAGTAGATCTATCATTCAATCCAGCAATCCCACTACTGGATATTTACCCAAAGGAAAAGAAGACTTCTCATCAAAAAGACACTTGCATTCGAATGTTTATTACAGCACAATTCACAATTGCAAAGATGTGGCATCAGTCCAAGTACCCATCAACTCATGAGTGGATTAATAAAATGTGATATGAATACCATGGAGTACTACTCAGCCATAAAAAAGATGAATTAATACTTTTGCAACAATATGGATGGAACTGGAGACCATTCCCTTAAGTGAAGTATCTCAAGAATGGAAAAACAAACACCACATGTACTCACTATTAAATTGGAACTAACAAATGAGCACACGTGCACAGAAGGAGGTAAAACTGGGGGAAGGAGGAAATAGGAGAGAGGCAAAAACCTACCTAATGGGTACAATGAACACTATTTGGGTGGTGGGCATAGCTATAGCCAGGACTCAAGCATTACAAAATATTCCATGTAACCTAAAACATTCGTACCCATTAATATTTTGAAATAAAAAAAATGGACTTGAAAACCATGTTTGCAAAGTTAGTTCAACTCTCTTTTGGATAGAGTATATTTTTTTTTCTGAGTATCTAAAGCTTACTCACTATTGTTAAAACCCAAAATAGATTCGATGGTGTGATTGCCAAATATTTTACTTTCATTACTTTGAGACCTAAAACATTGTTTCTAAGTCTCTGGTTTGTGAGAACCAGGTAATTGGTAATATTCCCCAAAAAGTCCCTGTTCCATAGATTCTTAAAATCTCTCCTTTCCAAAGCAAGTCCAAAAAAAAAAAAAAAAAAAAAAAAAAAAAAAAAAAACTGGAAAAGGTGTCATTTCAAGATTGCCATTTAACAGTTTTTATTTAAACATTTTTTGGGAGAGGAAGGGATCACACAAAGTAAGTGAGATGAAAACACCCCTAGGACGTAACTTGTAACTTGATGGCAGAAACAACACAGAAACAGAGTTGATTCTCAAAATCGTCCCTGTACCAGAGAGGTCCAGATTAAACTGCAGGGCATCTCTTTTCTTCATTTACGGACCAGGGACAGGAAAAGTGTGCATCAGGTGGCATGGCCTGAGTGGGTACACAGCATGTGGTGGGACACTCTGGATTTCATGTGAAATACCTCATGGAGATACAGAGTCTTCTTGAAGAGCAGAGGCAGAGATCTGCTGTGTGTTTATAGCACTGAGTGACAGTGTTCACGGGCTGCCCAGTGTATTTTAGGGGTATTTGGCACAAGTTGTGTTTTTTCTTAGTTTTTGGAAGAAACTGGCTTTCACTTTGTTATCTTTCCAAGGCCAAGTTTGAATTGAAAATGAACATTACATCAGTTTGTTTCTTGGTCCTTGGGAAAAATTCCAGCTTGTATGGACAAGTTCAACCTGGGTGCCAAGGGAAGAAGAGACAGATGATGTCTGTTTGAAACTGTGGTATAAAGTTTTACACATTTTGTTTGGAATATGGTATTGTCCTTATCCTAGTCCTATGCACACACACACATACACACATATGCACACACATACACAGCACAAACACACACATTTAAATTTTAAGTTAAAATCTACTGAGTACATACAAGAATAAAGATTTGTGTAAACATGTTTTTGTATTTAGTGTTAGGCAAGATTTAATTATTCTGTGACAATCAGCCAATTAGTCATGATTATACTGATTGAGGAAGTCTCACGAGGGAAACACTGAAGCAGTGTCTAAAAAGTGGATTTGCATGGACACTTTGTTACACCTATTTCCATGATTACACATTAACTAGTTGTGTATTACATATTTGTTTCAGTAAAATATGAAGAAATTATGGCTCAATTGGCCCAGAGATCAAAAAACACTGGACAGGGTCATACTCTTGGTAGCCTAAGATAACAAAGCATGCCACGTTTAGATATTCTGTGACATGATTACCATTGTTTCGTTTGTCCACAATGTGAGAAATTTCACAATTTTAGTTTGAAAACCACCATCACAACAAAAGATTTTAGTGTGGGGGGTTTTTGAATATAACAAAGATCTACTTACATATATTTCTGTAGTTTAGCAGTTAGAATGTATCTACTGACTTAACTACTGAAATCAAGAATCCTTTAAACCAAGAGAAAAGGGAAAAATACTAAAAACAAAACAATAAATTAAAAGGCTCTGGGGTGTGTTTGGATTATTTTAATGTCATGATTCTTGGGTGTGGTGACACTTGCTGGCTTTTCTTTACGATTTTAGCAAAGACTTTGTCTATATTTCTGTGTTGTTGAGCTTATGGCATTTTGCCTCTGTTGTACCAGGATTTTGTTGTGCATGTGGGAGAAACTTTCTCAGAAGCCATACATATGCAAAGTGCCAACCAAATGATTTGGCTTCTTCTCCTTTATCTGCTGTACTTACATAGTCTCAATTATCGTATCGAGTAGGGGCATAGGCAATAGAAACTTGTCTTTACGGAATTTTCTTTGGGATGAGCTTTGTGGCAGAATAAATAGGAGGGAAAACGGTGCATATCATGTTTGCCCAAGGTAATTATTATTTAAATTTGTGAATGTCATAAAAAGCCAAGTATTTGCTCAAGGTTTGAAAAAGGTTGAGAGTGAATTGAGCATCAGCTGCCTTCTATCCCTGAGGTGAGATCACTGAACCCAGGTTGAGATACATCACAAGCTGCCTTGGTTTACTCTCCTTGGTTAGCTACGTGGATAAAGCTTCAGGATTCTGAGATTGTTAAAAGAGTTAGTTGTAGGTTTGTTGCTTTCTTTATTTTTTGAAAATAATTCCAGACCAGAAGGCTAGGCATACATATTTATTCACTCATTCAATAACTATTTAGCACCTATGTGGGTCAGGTCTGTGCTAGACTGTTGATATGCAATTGTGCATGGTCTTCCTTGTCTTCAAAAAACACATGGTTAAGTGGGGAATATAGACCATGATACACACAAACGTAATACAGTTTGCTAAGGAGTAATGTACGGTGCCAGGTTGTGTTTAATTGAGTGCACCTGACCTATTTGGGCATATCGAGGGAGGTTACCCAGAAGGAATAATAAATAAATAGTGACAAATAATAGTAACTAACAAGCAAATGAGGTAAAAGAAAAAGAAAAAAATGGGATATTGCAAGCAGAGGGCTTAGTTTTGCAGAAACCTAGAGATGGTAGTTAAGATTTAAAATCTTCTGTGCTGTCCTGGTTAAATATCAATAACAAACATACACTTCCTTCCCAGTTTCCCTTAGTGCTTGGGTCAGAATTAACTCTTATTGCATACTCATTCTTACTATATAGTGTTGTCTGGTTATCATTAATAGTCACCAGGTTTTTCCCTGAAGGTAAATGTGTTTAATTAGGAGCAGATGTAATTCTTA
This sequence comes from Cheirogaleus medius, assembly GCA_008086735.1. Classification (NCBI taxonomy): domain Eukaryota; kingdom Metazoa; phylum Chordata; class Mammalia; order Primates; family Cheirogaleidae; genus Cheirogaleus; species Cheirogaleus medius. Next base: position 23,004,572 of record VBSM01001124.1, read on the forward strand.
TCTATAGAGTCTGTAAAACATTCAAGGGATTATTTGGATTAAAGACCTCTAAGTATTAAAAGGGAAAAATATTATCATTACTTTAATAATACTTTCCCAAGTTGCAAACGAATAACTGGCTCCAACAATCACATCACTGTAATTGTTCACACATTTCAGGCAGGCATTTAACAGCCCCACAAAGAAATTTCAACAGCTAAGCTCCTCTGACTTGATTGCTAGAGAGACTCAAAGTTTTGGTTTTAATGCCAAATCACTAGAGCAAAAGTTAGACAGGAAGGCTGAACTTGAACAAAAGTTCATTGGTTTTTATAAAATATGCTGTTATTGAATCTAATCAAATTTAAGACTTCATGAGTTATAATGTACACCATTATTTTATGTAACATTAAAAAATAAACAAAAATACTGCCGTTTAAACTATGACATGCTATCAGTTGTAAGACACCCTCCAATTTCAGAGAGATTGAAATGTGAAATAACATGTATCTTATAATCTGTGAATTATGATTAAACAACAATGATAAATATTTCTATTGTCTGTCTAATGGTTATTTTTTCTATATGATAAAAATATCAAGAAGAAAAACAGAAAATTAGGTCAGACATTTGAAGGCTTTGTGTTCTAGATTATGTGTTGGAAGAAACATGGTAGAAAATAGAAATTAGCCTCTGTGGAAAGCAATATGGAGATACCTTAAAGCGATACAAGTAGATCT
>VBSM01001124.1:23005390-23030164 GCA_008086735.1 Cheirogaleus medius
AATATACATAACTGTAATATTTGTACCCCCATAATATGCTGAAATTAAAAAAAGGAATAAAAAAAGGAAATAGAAATTAGATTTTGAAATGGACATTCCAGTCTCTTGAACACATAAAAGGACTATTACTTCAGAGAAATTTATTACACACTAAATCTGTGAAGAAGAGTATGAGTAGGAAAACATGATGCAGATACTGTCAGCCTATTCTCATCTCTACCAAGTAGGAGCATACAGTCTCATTAAATTAAATTCTCCTTGATCTTCAGGATGTTTTGAAAGGTTTCTGTGCTCCAAGGTTGTAAATGTATGAATTTAAAAACTAATAGTTTAAAAAGAGTGACTGTAGGAAAAGAAATAGTGAGAAACTGTGGGGAAATGGTGAAAGAATAACCAAAACACGGAAAGTGTGGATACCTTTTATTTATCTGTTATTGGTCAATAGATGAAGCAATAGATGAAGATGAGCTGAGTAATTTCACAAGCCTAATACATATCCGCTGCCTTTTAAAGCTTCTCCTAAATCTCCTTTCAATACCTCTGCTAGAATTAAGGTGGTAAAGGACTCCTGAAAGATTATAGCCCCAAATGATACAAAATAAGGTTATGGTTTGTTCCTAAACCACTGTTAATCTTTGACTTTTCCTTAATAATCTGGTACTACTTTTAAAGGATCTGGCCATATGCCCTTCTGCCATTGCAACAAAAAATAAATTTCTTCTTTGTTAGGATATAACAACTTTAATATTATAAATCAAGTTGCTCTCATGAGACAAAAGGTAGATGTGCCTAATATGGAAAGAGTAAAAGACAACCTACTGCCAAAATGCACACAGACAATGAACAGACAGTTCACAGATGAAGAAATACGAATTTCTAAGGGATGTGAAAACATGCTTATTATCACTAGTGATCACCAAAGTATATTGTATGTATATAAGTAACAAGAATCCATTTTTGCCTGTAAGATGAGTGAAAAGTTAAAATGATGGGTAATAATCTTAGGGTGTGGGAAGAAGTAGATATTGGCTTAGATGTTTTTGGTGAGCATCTTAATATTTATTATGGCAATTTAAAATTTCACATTTGTCAGCAAATTCACTTTTAGGAATCTACCTGCAAATAAACTCATGTGAATTTACGTGGAGATATATATATATATATATATGAGGTGAATTGTTAAAGCAAATTTTATGAAAGCTAAAAGTGAAGGCTTTGTAATGTATATATTTTTCATTTAAATAAAATTTTTATTGAATATATACCATAAAAAGAGTATAAATCCTAAGTGTATATAGCTGGACAAATATTACAAGATTAACATATCTGCTTAATAGTTTGTAGATCAAGAAATACCATAGTATCAGGAACTCAAAAGACCCCCATGTACCCCATCCCTGTCCTCCACCTTTCTCCCCAGAAGTAGCCACTATACTGGTGTCTAACATCATAGGTTAGTATTGTCTGCTTTTGAACATGAAATGGAATCACATAGTATGTGCTCTTTTGTGCTTAGATTGTTTTATTCAACATTCTGTTTGTGAGATCGATCCACGGTATTGTGTGTGGCAGTAACTTGTTGATTCACGTTCTTATGTATATTTCACTGAATCAATATGTCACAGTTTGTTCATGCATGTTATTTAAGTTACATGGTGGCCATGAGAGTGAATCTCACAGACCCAGGGCCCCAGTTGCTGGACACTGAAGTTCATCACTGTATTTGCACTAATGCTATGCTCCTTTGGGGTGCTACCAGGCGATGACTAAGTGTGACAAAGACATGAAGGCTGGCCTATTTCTGGGAGAAGAGGGACTTCTCTGATGCCTAACTTTGGTTCAATGATTCCCCAATGGCTTTACCGAATATTTCTTAGACTGAACTGCTATTTAGCACACTTCCACTCAAACTTGCCTGTCTCTCCTTCACTCAGAGCCATTACTGTTTCATGATCTAACTCTGGCAAAGAGGGGCCCCGGCATTACAGAGAATATTTGTAATGGCCTACTCTGCACACCAGGGATAACAGTGGGATAGGCAGCCCCATATCTGGGCTTGTTATTTAAGGGGATGATGTAGCCTCCAAGTCACAGAGGCAAGGTGGCAGTTCTTAACTACCAGAATCCAGGAGGCTGCAATTAATGTTATAAGCAAGGTCAGAGAGGCAGCCAAGGGGACTTGGCCCACAGAGAGTTGTGGAGGTTAACAGAGCATAAAGTCGAGGGACAAAGGGAGCTGCTTAACATTTATAATTTAAAAATTTTTTTAAAGACAAAAACAAGAATGTGGGAGCGGGAGACAGAGTTGTCACTCCAATAAAAAATCCCCTTCAGAATCTCAGAATCCCTTGCTTAGTTGCAAGACCTCAACCAATTTTCAGTTCTGGATCCCATTGACTGAAGGAGGAAGAACCTTGCAACATGATGACAAGTGTACACTGTGACAGTTCCCTCAGGCCTTCCCCAAAGGGGGCCACAGCCCATTTATTCGAGTGAATGCATATTGGAAAAAGGAGAACCACCAGACCTTTCAAAGACTACCGGACTCGATGTCTCAGTTGACACTGATGTCCAGGGACTCAAAGCACCATCATGGCCTTCTGTCAGAGTGAAGACATACAGGGCCAGCTCATAGATGGAGTCCTGGCTAGTCTCTGGTGCACAGTGCACCCACTGGGTCAGCGGCCCCACCCAGTGGTCATTTCCTCAGTCTCTGAGCACATAACTGAAATTACTATACTTGGCAATTTAACCTCACATTGGGTCCCCAGTCTTTGGAGTAAGACTTGCATAGTGGAAATGTTTGAAACAGCCCCTCCCACCCTGGGCAAGATGTTAAATGAAAAACAGTATTACATCCTGGGGGTGGGGGGGTGTGGCACAGATTTGTGAGACCATTAAAGACCTAAGGGAGACAGGTGGTGGTTCCTATCATATATTGCTTTATTTCACAATCTGGCCCTTGCTGAAACTGGGTAGATCCAAGAGAAGGACTGGAGACAACTGCAACTTAACCAAGTAATAGCCCTGATTTCATCTGCCGTACTGGGTGTGGTATCTTTGCTAGAGCAGATTAATAAGGCCTCGAGTATATGGTATGCCACCACTGATATGGCAAATGTATTCTCTTATATTTAAATTAGAACAGAGAATCAAAAACAATTTGCATACAAATGAACAATGTTCATTTACAGTTATGTCTATGACTATGTTAACTCTCCTGCCCTCTATCATACAGAGCTCAAAGAGATAGGGACTGCCTGGATACCATGCAGAATATCACGCTACCCCATCATTTCAACAACGTCTTGGTGGTGGGATAGGATGAGCAAGAAATGGCTAGCGTACTGAAGGCCTTGATAAGGCACAGGCACTCTGGGGTAGAGGGACTTAAAACTCATTAAGATTCAGGGAGCAGCTACTTCAAAGATGTTTGCAGGGGTCCATTAGTGAGTGGCATGCTAGGATATCTCAAAACAAAAGACAAATTGCTGCATCTTGTATTCCCTACCACAAAAAGAGAAGCCTGATGGGCCTTTTTAGGATCTACAGCCAGCACATTCTACACCTAGTAATATTAGTCTAGCACATATGCTGGGTGATAGAGAAGGCTGCTAGCTCTGAGTGCAGCCCAGAGTAGAAAGGTGCTGTAGGATGTCCAGCTTACAGTGCCAAAGCCCTGCCACTTGGGAAGATGACCTGGTATTGGAGTTGTCAGTGGTGGGAACAGGTATAGTTTGGAGCTTGTGGCAAGCTTCAGTGTCAGAATACACAATGCAGTCCCCTGGGATTCTAGAACAAGAAAGCCGTGAAGGAAGGATATGCCCTTTAAGGAACAGCTCTTGACATGTTACTGAGCCCTGGTAGAGAAGGAACACATGTCCATAAAACACCAGACAACCGTGTGTCCAGAACTGCTCATGAGATGTATTCTGCTCATCTTACCAAGTCATAAAGTCAGATGGGCTCAGCAGCAGTCCTTTGCAAGGTGAAATGCCACAATCTGGAATAGAGATGGAGTGGGGACAGAGGGCTCACATAAGCAGCCTAGGCATATAGCCCTATGTCATCACCTGCAGTTGGACCACTGCCAGTCCCCTAGCCTATACCTTTGGCCATGTGGCAGGGGGAGAGAGGGTCCCATGAGACCAGCTGAAAGAGGAAGGGGAAGACTTAAGCTTGATTTACTGATGGGGTGGTTGATTTGATACATGGATGCAAATGGACAGTGGCTGCATTACTGCCACATTCAGGGAGGGACCTGAGTGGACCTGTCTTAATGAGGAGAGCCTGAGCAGTGTAACTGGTCATCTACCTTGTGTGGAAGGATAAAGGGCCCTATATGAGAATGTATACAGGTTCCTGGAAAGTGGCCAATGGCCTGGCTGCCTGCTCAGGTGTCTGAGAAGGAAAAGGTATGGAAGATTAGAGATAAGGAGGTCTGGTATACAGTCAAGTGAATGGAAAAATTGGAGTAAGCACAAAGTGTGGGAATTTACGACTATCCATGAACTCCCACTGGGTGTATCTATGGAAGAGACACTGAAGAACCAAGCAGACAAGAAGACTCAGCCAACTGACATTACCCAGCCATTTCCACTGCTATTCTAGAATTAGAATGGGAGACACATGAGTGGAGTTACTGTGGTGGTAGAAATGGAGACCACATGTGAACCACACAATATGAGTCCCACTTGCCAAGTCTATGCTAGCTGCCTCTGAGTGTGAGCAACAGTGGGCGACACTGAGCTGCCGATGTAGCACTATTCCTGGAGGAGATCAACCAGACACTCAGTGCAAGTTGAATATGCCAGGCCATTCGGTCATGCAAGGGCCAGCAGTTTGTTATCATAGGGATAGATACGTATTCTGGGTAGCGATTTGCCTTTCTTACCTATGGAGCCTCAACCAGCATTACTACTTATGGGAACTTATGGAATATTTGAGACACACGCATGGGATTCTACACCGTGTAGCATTTGATGAGGAGCCCTCTCTACAGTGAAGAAGTTCCAGAGTGGACTCACAGACCAGGGGATCCTCTCATCAGATCAAATGCTGCACTATCTAGATGCAGGCGTCCTCAAACTACTGCCCACGGGCCACATGCGGCCCACCTAGGACATTTATCCGGCCCGCCAGGTGTTTTTGCAGCCCCTGCCTGTTATGCTTAGCAGCCGACTAGGCCCCGGCCCACAGTGCACACTCTCCAACAGTCTGAGGGACAGTGAACTGACCCCCTGTTTAAAAAGTTTGAGGACCCCTGATAGAGGCAGTCAACCTTAAGGAATGCTTGAATAATCTTCTAGAGGTGCAGCTGAAATGCCAGCCTAGAGAGGATGAGGTGTCATTCTATAAGACACAGTGTATGAATCAAGTCAGAGACCCCCTTATATGGTGCTCTATCCCCAAAAGAGAGGCCCTGAATCCCAATGGTTGAGCCAAGAGTGACTTCACTTATGATCACAACCCATGGCCTACTGAGCGTCCTTATCTTTTTTGTCACCTCAACTCTGGGCATGCTCTACACAAGGTCACATATTGTCCTAGTTTTTCTAAGACTGACATTAAGCACAATAGTGGACATATGTAACTACTGCCTTTCAGAAGTATATGGACCAATACAGAATAATAATAATTGTGGGAACAGAACCCCATAAATCAGGTTTGCAATCACTCATATTACTTGGAATGTTATGTTTTCAGTTTAGCTGATTCTGAGTTCATTTTAGCTGAGCATAAGAACTTATAATAAAAACAAAAGTTGAATTACATGGTTGAAAGAGGGAAAAGAATGTCAAGGAGGTTAATACTGTCAGCTCACCATACTGCAAGTTCCACATTGGTGGATTCAACCAACCATGGATGGAACATATTTGGGAAAAACAAACAAACAATAAAAAAGAACAATAGAACAATAAAAATAATACAAATAAAACTCAATACACCATAACGACTATTTGCATAGAATTTACAAAATGTTAGATATTGTAAGTAATCTAGAGATGATCAAAGTATACAGGAGGATGTGAGTATATTATATGCAAATACTATGCCATTTTAAAAAGGGGACTTGAGTTTGGTATTCATGGGGGTCCTGGAACAAATCTGCCATGGATTGAGGGAGGATTGCATTTTTTACTATTGATAATGGTAGATGTTATGTTGAACATATGTTTAAAAATGCATTTTACATCCATTCATTTATTCAATGAGCGAGGTAACAAACCATTTAAGGTACTGAGGATATACTAATTTACAAGATAGATATATTCTTGTCCTCTCAGAGTTTACCTTTTATTGTAGGGATAAAGATTATAAGTACATACATAAAGAAGTAATGTAATGCCAGATAGAAGGAAATTATACAAATGAAAACAAAGCTGGTGAAAGAGGATACCCAGTGAAAGGTAGCTTGGAGGAATGATGTTATTTTGGATAGAGAGCTCTCTCTGAGTAGGTGAAGTTTGTGTAGAGACCCAAAGAAGGAGAAGGAAGGTGCTGTGTGACTATCAGGGGAAGAAGGAATAGGCAGAGGGAACATTGATTACAAATATCTAAAGGAGGGAAGAAACTTGCCCTATTGAAGGAAGAGCAAGAAAGCCGTGATGAGTGGGCAGGAGGGGCAGTGATGGGCTGGAGAGGTAGGTGGTAGCTGGCCTATAGGCTTGGTAAGGGAATCGAATCTGTATTTAACTCTAAGTATGTTGGGAAGCCCCTAGAGAACTGTGCACACAAGAAGGATGCTATCTGGTTTACAGTTTATAGAAACTACTCTGGTTGCTGTTGTGGAGAATAGACACAGCTGGGGACCAATTAGGAGACTCTTGCTGAGTCCAGGCTGAGAGATATGGTTGGTGGCTTGCCCTGTGGGGTTGGAGGTTTATATTAAGGAGAAAAATCTCTTTAGGTTTAAATGTGACCTTTGTAAACAATTAAAAATAAGTAATCTCTAGGACTCTCTTGGTGATACTTTAGGTATGTCAAAGTATCAACCTGCTCAAAACTTGATCTATCATGTGCAAAATTTTGGGACTATAACACACACATTGGCATTTTCTAGCATTTACATAATTCTTAAATGGGTTTATAATCCCACCAAAAATGTATAAGACACATTGTGAGGAAGCTGTATTATCCACTAACGCAGTGGTCCCCAACCAGTTTTTGACACTAGGGACTGGTTTCATAGAAGACAATTTTTTCATGGACCAGGGTGGGGGCTGGGAGATGGTTTTGGGATGACTCAAGTGCATTACAGTTACTGTGCACTTTATTTCTATTATTATTACATTGCCACTTGCCACTCACTGATAGAGTTTTGATACAAGTCTGCAAGCAATTGATTTTTTTATGATTTCTGTGCAAATCTCTCTGCTAATGATAATCTGTATTTTGCAGTTGCTCCCCAGTGCTGGCATCACCGCCTGAGCTCCACCTCAGATCGTCAGGCATTAGATTCTCATAAGAAGAGTGTAACCTAAATCCCTCACGTGCGCGGTTGACAGTAGGGTTCATGCTCCTGTGAGAATCTAATGTCCCTGCTGGTCTGGCAGGAAGCAGAGCTCAGGTGGTGATGTGAGCAATGGGGAGCGGCTGTAAATACAGATGTTTCCCTTGCTTCCCTCCTGCTCACCTCCTGCTGTGCGGCCTGGTTCCTAATAGGCCATAGACAGGTACTGTTACTTGTCTGTGGCCCAGGGTGTTGGGGACCACAGCACTAAAGGATAGCGATTTCAAGATCCAAGATCAGATTTGGCTCAGGACAAATTGCAGGGAGGATTTCAAAACAAAGTCCTCTGGGTAATTCTCTCCACCTCCTCCACTTTCCTCCAAACTGTAGGTAAAGAAAGCTTATGAAACAGTATAATTTTGGAGCATTTGAAGTTGAAAAAGCAATAAAGGAAACCCATGCTGGCACAGTGATACCCAGAGCTCCAGCAGCAGCTCTGGGGCCACTGCAGAGAAGCCTGGTTGCTGTACAACAGCAGCAAGCAGCTGCACAGGAACCCCTGCCGACCCACGCAAGACCTTCGAAGGCCGCCAGATGATTGATTGACTGTAGTTTCAGAGGAAACCCAAAGAAGAGCAAAAGTTTAGAGCACAGCTGAAAGCCATATCTATTTGATCAGTTCATTCTGAGTTGTTCTTTCCAATGTATGTATACATGTGTTCATATAAATTACCTTGGAGCAGAAAAAGCAATATTGTGCTGAATATATTTGTCAATGGCCTGTACAGCAAAGATGACCACAGACTCAACTGTATCTTTACTCAAATCACATTTTGCCCTTTATTATGTAAGCAAGAGTACAGCTTATGTAAATGGCCTCTCTCTCTGCCTCAGTTTACCCAACCACAAAGTAGGTATAAGATCACAATTAAAATACTACAAATGCACGTAGTTGTGAGGATGGAACACAAAAAGTAATGTTTATAATAAATGCATAGTCAGTTCTTGATCACAGATACGGTAGGTACTGGGTACATGTTTGTGTCCTTCCTTCTCGCCTATGGTCTTTTCGGCTGGCCCTCAGAGACCTCTCTCAGGGCTGGGTGTGTCCATCAACAAGACAGAGCCTGTCCCTTGGAGTTTTTGGTCTCTTACTTGCAGGATTTATTGTCTAAAAGGGTTTTAAAACCAAAAGGAATCTGAGAGGCAAACAGTCCCCATACCTCATTTCCAAATAAAGAAATAGCAGTACAGGAAGGGCAGGTGACTTGGCCCAAGTCCTGCAGGTACTAGAAGGAGATGTATCCCGCTCCCCCGGCTCTATGTACCATGCACTCTGTGTGTTGGCACCACATTGTCTCATAACCTGCTGTCCAGTCATGCTTGTCCAACAACAGTGTGAGTTTGCCTAAACCTGATGGTGAAGTTCCATGGAGAAAATATATTTTCTTTGCTTCATGAAATTCATGATAAAGTATAGCCTATTTTTTGTGCTGACCTTAAACATAACCTTGTTGACTTATTTAACTAAAAGTTCCTGGTGATCCTTTCAGATTCTGGGAACTTAAAAATATTTGGCCAAGATTCAAATGACTGATGTTGTTTCCAAATTTTGCTTGGGAAATCAAAAAAGGAGATTGGTAGTTTAGCACATCCCTTATGTTTAGAATGAAGTTTATAGCATCTCTCTGAATACAATACAGAAATTTGACATGAAGATCAATAGCCTTATCGCTTAGACACCAGAGTTAAAATCCTGTTTAAAATAAGTAATGAGTAACAAGCAAATTCTCACATAAAAATTTAATGATATCTTTTCTATAATTTTAAAAAATTGAAGGTATCTTCTATTTTTATATCCTGAGACATAACTAATAAGTAGTGGGGTGTGGGAAAGGATTTCAAGTTTACGTCTAGATTCACAAACCCAAAAGCCAATTAAAGTTCTTCATCTGTGAAGCATTCCAGTTTTAGAAACACAGTCCCTGAGTCCTTTGACTTCCAAAATACTCTTTTGGTCTCTTTCTTTTTCCATTGCACTCTTAGATTTATTTAAAACAGACCCAGTATTACAAACTCCTGTATTCACTGAAGAATTTTTTTTTTTCTGAAAATGTCTATGACTCTCTAAATGGTGAGTTTTAGAAAACACTATTACAATACTATATTTTACCTGATAATTTTGAAAGAACCATAAAAAAGTCCATCAATAAAATTAGTAAAAATTTTTCTTGGCGGTAAATATTAGGGTAGGGAGAAAAGAAAAATCTTGCAAAGCCTTGTAGCAATTTCTTGAGAAGGTGAGAAGTTCATTATGTAGTTCTCTTTCACATGGGGAAACTGCAGCTCTGAGATTCTTCAGGGAAGGCTATGGGAATCATGGAATTTGTACTTGAATCTCAAGAGTGGGGCTGGGAAACCTTTTTGTCAAGAAGACAAATTGCCCAAAAGTCCCATAACTGACATTTGTCGTAAGTCTGAGTATGTCTACATGGCATCAGCATACCTGGATAGTTAGCAAAGAATTCCACCAGATTTTTGGATGTTTTGGGTTGGAAACCACTTTATTCTATATTTGTTGAATCCTCTCCCTCATCCAAGCCTCCTTCACTTTCTACACATGCAGGCTCAGGCCTGACCACTGTCAGAGGCTGTATAGGGCCCTCGGGCTACTTCCGAGCCAGAGTGGTTAATCTTGCCCATAAAAGCTCCTGCTACCTGCTACTCACTTCTCAGACCTGTTCTCTGACTTCTTGTAGCCCACACTTTTTGGCCCAAAGTCCTAATCATTAATAGCCCAAACTCTTGTGCAGCCTCCGATCCTTTGTTCCCCTAGCCTGGGTTCATAAGCCCACCCCTGAACTGCTCAGATTCATTTGTTGACTGCTCTAAACAATGAAATCTTCAGGTTTTTTATTTTTGTTTGTTTTTTCTTAAATCCATAGTTTTTCTACTTCCTGTTCAGTTGTCTCCTATTTTTTTCTAATCCTAGTGAGATAGCTTTACCTATATCATGCAAAACTGCTGAATATTTGATAATATTTTGTTGAGTATAGTGAATAAATGACTGAGTGAATCTTTTCTTTATCTCTCTATCTATCTCTCTATCTATCTTTTGCACTCTTGGCATTGAAGGCCCTCAGGCAACCTCCTCCTTCCTGTGTCTATCACATTTCCATCTCTCCACATTCCACCAGCTCCTCTCCTGCAAGACAGCTCTGCTCCTCCTCCTCAGGGTGCATGCATCCTCATTGCCATAGAATCTTGGTTCAAGAGGACTCCAGTGCCTTTCCCTTACCTTCTTTCCATAAATTTTATTGCTAATATTCTTTCAAGGCAAATGTAATTTCCCCTTTTTATGCAAGCATTGCTGGAAGTCTAATTTCTTCATGATCTGTCTCCTCAATAGGTGGTGGTATTTTTTCTCTAAATTACTTAGTTCTTTTAATAACTGTCAGCCAGCACAGTTACAGCTCCATTTCAGAAGCCGTTTTGGTAGGAAGAACTATCCTCACTATTTTGGGGCTCATATTATTAACTATTATGTTTTCATAACAGAGATGGTGCTCAATAAGCATTGTTGAGGAATAGTTAAAGATTTTGTTCATTATACACAGAGATTATTGGCACAAAAATGGTAATTATTCCCCAAACCCACCGACTTTCAAGATAACTCTACTGTAGGCTCATGGAAAAGGGGAGTTATTGACTGAAAGTACAGTAGCTTCCTACAGTGGGTAGATACTGTGAGGTTTCTGGAAGAAGGATAATACCATACAGAAAATTGTCTTGAGGCTTGCATGCCTTTAGCCTAACTCTAATCTAAGAGAATCTTGGCCATTAGGAGATGAAAATGTTTTGAACTAGGAGGAAACGATATGAAAGAAGGCCAAGTAACCTAGTTTAAGGTTTGTTTGTTTGTTTTCTTAATAATGAGGAATGTAATAGAAAAGCGTTGAAGTTATAAAATTTTCAAAATTATTTGAAAGGAGTGGGTCAATAAATAAAAATGGCAAAGAGTTTCTTAAATCTGTTTTTAAAGAGATTAGAGTGGGCCGGGCGTGGTGGCTCATGCCTGTAATCCTAGCACTCTGGGAGGCCGAGGCGGGCGGATCACTCAATGTTAAGAGTTCGAACCCAGCCTGAGCGAGACCCCGTCTCTACTAAAAATAGAAAGAAATTAATTGACCAACTAAAAATATATATACAGAAAAACTTAGCCGGGCATGGTGGCACATGCCTGTAGTCCCAGCTACTCGGGAGGCTGAGGCAGGAGGATCGCTTGAGCCCAGGAGATTGAGGTTGCTGTGAGCTAGGCTGATGCCACGGCACTCACTCTAGCCTGGGCAATAAAGTGAGACGCTGTCTCAAAAAAAAAAAAAAAAAGAGATTAGAGTGTGTGTGTGTGTGTTTCTTTTGCTGTTTCTAATAAGCAGTTGATGATGTGCTGGACTTCTTGAACAGATGTAAAGACACCATGGAATGTTTATTTCTGTGTGGCTCTTGTGTTTAATACAATGGTGACATCCTTTTGTTGGCATCAGTCCTGTAATTCAGATGATCTTTTTTATTGCTTTGTGTCCAAGTTGTGAAATCAACTATAAGCTTCTCCCTTCGGCTTGCCAGTGATGTGGAATTCTTGACATATAAATGTTCCCCAGGGTTTCTCTAAGCCTGTTTAACCTCTGGATGCACTCCATTGACAGCTTCCGAGTTGTGATAAGTATCTACCTTTCATTTCAATTTGGAGATTTTTTGAGCTATAAAATTACATTTTCTTTGGAGCAAATATTTTAGAGTGCACTGAGATGGCAGGTTCATGAATTCCCCAGAACTTTCACAGGAAATGGAGAATGCAAAGGTCATGTAAATATAGTCACAGCAATGTCTTTACTGATTGGAAAAGCTTAATATCAAACACATTTTAGTTTAAAAAGTTTGCAGACAGAGTGGACAGCATAGAAGGAATATATATGTGGGTTATCTTGGGGGATGTGGTTCAAAATAAAACTCCATATATTTGGATATCTGATACTTCCTAAATCAGTTCTTGGGTCACATCATAAATACTAAAAGAAAAAAAAAACCTGTGTGTGTGTGTATTTTGTTTGTACATTATTCCTCTAGCTATAGTTGTCTTTGCCATATATTTATATAAAAATGTTTGGGGAAAGGAATAGTATTGGCAGACAGGCAAATGGTTATACACTATTCCTTATATTATTCTAATATTTAGATCTTTTACTCTGATTATACATCCATTTATCATTTATGTAATTAAAATAATTTTAAAAACAGAGCTGGAACCCATGCTACTAAGTGCAGTATCCCAAGAATGGAAAAACAAGCACCACATGTACTCACCAGCAAATTGTTTCACTGGTCAACACCTAAGTGGACATATAGGAATAACATTTATTGGGTATCGGGCAGATGGGAGGGGGCAGGAGGGGATGGGTATATACATACATAATGAGTGCAATACAAACCATCTGAGGGATGGACACACATGAAGCTCTGACTCGAGGGGAGAGGGGGGTCAAGGGCAATATATGTAACCTTAATATTTGTACCCCCATAATATGCCGAAATAAAAAAAAATAACCCCCCCAAAAATCCATATACATTAGTGTCATTCTGAATTACACTTCTGAGAAATCACAGGGAAATATAAGTTGAACTTTGACCATGATTTAAAAAATATTGCTATTATTTTTGGGTTATGAATTTTATTTTTGTTATGAATTTTATTTTTGTAAATAAAATTTATTAATTTTATTCAACAAACATTTTTTTGACATTTACTATGCACCATATGCTATGTTAGGCATCGTGGATACTAAAACAGGGAATAAATGGATCCTGCTCTTGGGAAGTTTATAGTTTAATATGAAAATCAGACATAAAGCACATAAGCAAAACAAAGTTCTATAGCCACTATGATAGAAAGCTAAATAAAATGCAGTTATTAAATAGTCTAAATAGCTTATGAAATAAATAATAATGTGGGGCTGAGACCAAGTGGAATGCCAGATACCAGATGCCAAGTTGAAAATATGACCAATTTCTCTTAGAAAATAGTCTCATTGCTTTTTACCAAGTAAATAGCATGATCTCCTGATACCTGGTAGTTATCTGGGTTGACATAGTCTTTAAATTTGAGATTTGGATGTAACATTCAAATATGTTATTTCCATTTGAATATTACTGACAAAATATTTACTCTCTACCTCTGGATTATAATAATTCAGACTAAATATCTGCATTACAGATAATTCTTTCAATTCACAGTAACTATATTCTATAAAGTCACTGTAAATACAGAATTAGCAAATACTAAATAATTGCTCTTAGTGGAAATACTGGGTTAGGTTCCTGTGAGCCTCTCATCATACTTTTTTGTCAATCAATACATAACCTTGTTTTATGTGTGTTTCTGTTTAAAGGAGCCTTATTTATTATATATACAAATAATTAATTTCATGGTCTTTAAATGATTTAAAGACACGGACTTTGGAAAACATTTACATTATATAGGTACATTTGCCGACATCCTTGTAAAGCAAGCCAGTTTTATCAGTGTCGAAAACCTGTTGTTGCACATAACTCTTTTCCTGTATTATATTTTGCAAAAATTTTTGAAATTCAACTGCAGCCTCCTGATCTGCAGAAGCTGCCTTGCCTGAAGGTTGAACATTTTTTATGCCTTATCATCTATTAAAATGTGTGGAGCAGCCAGTACTACCTAAGAAGAGTTTAACAATTTCTTGACCCTGGGAAATGTGATTGTAAACTTCGTTGGTTTTCAGTCTCACAATAATGCTGTCTACTACGTCAGTGGTCATCTCATGAATCCACAAATTTAGCTCCTTTTTCATGTTTTCTATACCTTCATGAGGTATTATAGATGGTAATTTAGCATTTTTGAGTGCAGCTTCACATAAAAATTGGTGAATTTCTGCTTCCTTTTTCTGGATCTACCATCTTGTTGGTTCACTAACATTGAACTCACAACCAATAGCACTAGAACTTAATACTGAAAGGAGCTTATCCAACACACACAGTCTCTGCATAAAGGCACATCACAGCCTCTTGCGATTAGAAACATTAGACAGCACAGCAGCACTATGCTTGGAGGCCATTAGAAACAGTGAAATCACCAACATAAAGCACAGAAATCTAAAAATGTGGCATGAAGTATGCCACAAAAAAGAACACTTGTTTCTTAAAGCTGAATAGTACTCCATGGCTTTAAGAAACAATGGTGATATAGCACCTCTTGTATACTCCTGGATACAGCTGGAACCCATTCTACTAAGTGAAGTATCTCAAGAATGGAAAAACAAGCACCACATGTACTCACCAGCAAACTGGCATTAACAGATCAACACCTAAGTGGACATGTAGGAATAACATTTGTCGGGTGTTGGGCGGGTGGGAGGGGGGAGGAGGGGATGGGTATATACAAACATAATGAGTAAGATGTGCAACGTATGGGGTATGGTCATGCTTGAGGCTCTGCCTCAAGGGGGGAGGGGGACGTGGGAAATATACATAACTGTAATATTTGTACCCCCATAATATGCTGAAATAAAAAAATAAAAATTAAAAAAAAAAAAGAACACTTGTTCACAATAGAAATTGAAAGAAGACGGTTGCGCAATGTCTTGTTCAGCCTCAGCTAGGGACATGCTTAATAGGCAACTCAGATTTTTCACTGCTTTGCATATGTCTGTGAATGACCGTGAAAGTGCTGTGAGTGTTGATTTTGGGCACAGAAATAGATTTTAAGAAGTAGGTGAATTCGCAAATACTGAAGCTCCAGATGATGAGGATCACTGCACGTGATTCAGAAGCACTGCCTTTTACAGCTACCTGCTGTTCCCCAACTGCAGTTCTGATTTCCAGGGCTCAGAGCTATTAACTAACTACAGGAAAGGACCACAAGTTTCATTTGAAGTGAAGTATCACAAGAATGGAAAAATAAGCACCACATGTAGTCATCATCAAATTGGTATTAACTGATCAACACTTAAGTGCACATATAGTAATAACATTCATTGGCTGTTGGGCAGATGGGAGAGGGGAGGACAGGGTGGGTATATTCACACCTAATGGGTGTGGTGTGCACTGTCTGGGGGATGGACACGCTTGAGGCTCTGACTCAAGTGGGGCAAAGGCAATATATGTAACCTAAACATTTGTATCCCCAAACTATGCTGAAATTAAAAAAAATGGAATTTCTTCAAGATCATCTTATGTAATAACCATTCCTTTGTCAAGAATATACTTATATATATTTTTTTCTTCCAGGAGCTATAATGTTCCAAATTGATTAATGATAAGAATGTAGATGTGTATGGCTAGTGGTGTGCTCTCTCATAGCTTACCTATGAGTAGTCAAACAATGATATTCTCATATAAACAAACATGCTATAACCTGCCCAAACTTAATCATGTCATTGTTTTGTTGTTGTGGTTAAGACTTAAAACTAGAATCTATGAACAACCATATCTGATTAGTCGTTCCTTGATCTTTGGAGAAATGATGCCTATAATCAGGTTACAAATCTACCTCTGAGTGAGACATCAACTATATTTTAAAAAATGTAAAGTTTTACATTTTTGCAACCCAGTCATTAATAGTCATTTGCTATGAACCCCTTTTCTATATGGAAGTTGCTCCATGTCCCTTCATCTGCTATGGAAACACTGCCATCATGGTACTCTCCCCTAGAAGTACTCCCCCTAATCTACTTCCTCCCCAAACTCCACCACGCTGCTAGTTCTCCTGGTTGTCTTTGCTATGGTTCTTTTAATTCTACAGCTATTCTCTTGGGATATAGGTAATATAAAATTTTAGAGGAGTTATAATATGCAAATGATTGTTTAATTCATGAAATTTAATCAAGGCAGAAGAGATTTGTATAAGAGATTTGATTCAGATATTGAGCTATCCTAAAGCTCATATGTTATTCCAGAATCCCTTTGGTGTCATGGTATAATAATTTGTTTGTGAAAAAAATATGAGACAGGGTGCAAGAAGCTGAATAAGGCACAACTGGAGAGGGAGGAGGGCACCTTCCACTCTAACAGGTGTAACTAATGGTATGGAAGCCTAAAGAATTTCATTATTTGGATTGCCATTTTAATACCAGTTTTTAAAAATTATGAGACAATTGGGGAAATATAAACACTGATTGGATATTTGATTATATTTTGGAAATGTTAATATTTTTGTGCTTCTGTTTTTAAAAAAGTTCTTATATTTTAAGACACATACAGAAATATTTATAGGTAGAATGATATAATGTCTGAAATTTGCTTCAAAATGATTGAGGGGTAGGGAGGATAAATAAGAAGAGAGAGAGAGAGAGAGAGAGGAGATATGAATAACACTGGCCATGAGCATTATGGATTTTTTTATTTTTGTATATGTTTAAAATTTCTATCATAAAAAAGTTTGAAAAGAAAAAACAAAAAAAACAAAAAACAAAAACAAAACATAGCAAGGAGACTTTTGGCCACATGGTAGAAAAAGCAAATGTGAATAGACTGAAAACCACCTAAGGATAGAATATAATGATTTATTTTAAAGCATAGATAAAAGACAGAAAAATCCCCAGGGGTTAGAAGAAAAAGTAAGAAAAGAATCATAGGGAGAGGTCACAGAAGTATTAAGGCATTTCACATAGATTTCAGAAAGGATATAGGCCCCAGTAGCTGGAAAAATGGTTGCAAACACCTATAAAGAAGAGAAGAGGAATCTGAGTCTTACATAAAACACAAAATCTCTAAGGACTTTCAGGCCTCATAGTTTAGAGAACAATCCCAATTAACCAGAGAACATGTAAACAAACTTTCCATTTATCTGGGATTGTGTTGGAAAAAGCCAGAATTCTGAGAAATCAAAGTGGTAGGTCTGAATCACTTGCTGACTGACACAGGGTCTAAATTTGTGCTACCTGGGTGATGCAGGTAACATGATCTGAGAATTCAAGCTTAAAACCCAGTCCAAAATCATTGAAAATCCCTAGGCCCCCAGAGAAAGCAAGCTCCAAACCATCATTTCATAACCCAGAGCATTTTGGACTCCTACAGGATTTTATAAACCAAGCTGAAAATGAGCCTACACAATAGATCACAAAACCCCACAAGAAAATCACCATGAGCAAGAGTCAGCAGACATAATACCAGATGAATTAATGCCATGAGACTTAAAACACTAGAACAATCTGAAAGACATTATAAGTATGTTTGAAATAAAGAAATTTTAAAAGGAAAACCCATAATTAATACAAACGGCTCAAATATGTTGCTGTTTTAATCTACAGTCGCAATTTGTGTTGAATGTTTGCAGATAAGGAATGAATCCAAAGCTGACTTTTATGCAGAAGTAAAAGTGAAAGTTGAGGAAGTCAGATTTGTTTGGATATGTGATGATTCTTTGGGTTTGGTTTTATGTCACCAGTGTCTATCCAAAAACGATAATGAAAATCTTACTTCACCAGGAAAGTAAAGCAATCTGCACAGGAAATGAAAGAAAATTCGAAAAAGTTCAAACAAGCAAAAGTGAAGTGAGAAAGAACCACGGGTTACTATCTGTGTCTAATAGAGATGTTTTGGGAACACAAGATGTGGAAAGTGCTCTTCATGAAAAGTTCAATAGTTTACGACCTCATTACAAAGAAGCAATAACAATGGTGTAAGTGAAATACTGCTGCTATGGATCATATTTTCATAATAAATGGTAAATAAGCATTGATCCGTTAAATACGGCTCCATTGAACTTCTACCATTTGTCATTGTTTCTCATATATTTATTTCATTATCATGTAATTTTTGATTTGGAGAAACAGAAGATCTTTGTGTATGAGGCCTGATGAGTTTTAAGGCAGCATATTTCTCCATGGCCGACACACTATTGGGGATGACAGTCTTTCTGTAAATATCACGGGTTTTTTTTGTTTGTTTTTTGCACTGAAAAAAGTTTTGTAACAGACATGCAAAACTAGATGAAATAAAAAAAAATAACACATGTAGTTCAGGGACATTGTGGGGATTAAGGTAAATACACCTGTGATTTCTTTCAATCCTATGAAAGAAAAGCACTATGGAGATGACTGTGGCTACCCTGGCATTTCCTCATATGGGCAAAACACTATCAATTTCTTGAAGAGTCCTGATGCAGAAATCAATCAGTACAGAGTAAGTATATAAAACAGTAGAAATCACACCTAGTAATAACCTCACTTAACCTTTTTGACAATATGACCATGTGCCAAACATACTTTTAAGCACTTCACACATATCCACTCATTTAGTTCTCCCAACAATTCTATGGTATCAGCACTGATATTATTCTCATCCTACAGATGAGGAAAGTTGCTTAACTTGTTGAAGCTCACACAGGTAGTAAGCAGGGGAAAGGACTAGCCCCCCAAATCAGTGTGAACTTCATGTTCTGGCCTCTTAAGAATGATGTAATTAAGACATGGTTTTATTCCTGATTCTTCCACACACTTTGGGGTAAAGCAGATAGTTCACTTAATCACTCAAAATGTATCAGATACCACCTTTATGTTGGATCCTGTTAAGCACCGTGCAAAATGCAAAGGAATGAAAAAACTAAAATTAGTTTCTGGTAGAAATTGTCCAAATATCAGAGCTGTGCATAGTCTCTAATTCTCTCACGTATTTGGAATAATATATGTTCAATTCAATTAGATTCAGTTCAGTTCAATTTAATATAACTATACTAATTAAGCATCTCCTATATACCATGTCTTAAGGGGGTAGGTATAGAATGATAAGTAACCTAGCTATAAAGTTCAGGGAGGTCACCCTCAGTGGAGGAGACAGATACATAAGGAAATAACTCCAAGAGAAGGAGAAGGAAATGTGTTATAATAAGAGGAAAGTTAAAGTATTTGGGAGTGCAGAAGGAAAATTTGAAAAGTAATTAATTGTGGAGAAGTTTGTATGTGTGTGTGTGCGAAAGAGAGAGAGAGAGAGAGAGAGAGAGAAACGGAGGATGGGAGCGAGAGGGAGGATATTTAAACAGGCCTTAAATGAGCTGGAATTTGCTAAGCAGAAAGAAGAGTGGAGAGTAGAGTGGGGAGAAGGAGGGAAGATGGTTAACAGAATTTTTAGCAGAGGGAAAAACATGAACAAAGAAAAGGGGAGCCATGGAGGAGCTTGATTCAAGACCAAGGCTTGCGAAGGCACCATCATCCAACCTAAATAGTTACATTTTATTATGTTTGAAGTGGACAGCACTAGAAAGATTTGAAAAGGGAATGGCATGATCAAGCTATGTTTGACATAGGCAACTTTGGTTGAAAGCTAAATTGAAGAAAACAGAGACTGGCAAAAATGATCACGTGAAGAAAATAATTACTGTGGTCTTTAAAATGCCTATTTTACCACCCAAACCCTCTTATATGAGTTTTCTTTAATAATGTGAAAAAAAACCGTGGAAGCATAAGTTGAATTGAGGATCCTGATCTATCAGTAATGCCATTAAGAATTATTTAATCTAGTTTTGTATTTTGTCCACATATCATTGACATTAACATCTGGATATTTATGATACTGGTCCATATTGGTGAAAACAAGATTCCTCAGTGTATCTGGGTTCAGATCCTGGCTCTACCACTAATAAACTATGTGACACTTGGGAAGTTTCTTAAGCTACGTCATAGGTTCCTCATTTGTTGACCTGGGAAAACAAAGTACGCCATAAATTGTTAGGGCGATTAAACTGCTTAGGACAGCATTGGCACATGGGAACCACTTTATAAGCATTTACTAAAATTATGCCTAAGCAAAGTTTTAGAAGATTGTCTACACTTCTTTTTTATTATCAGAAGATATATTCTGATAAATAATTATCAGAAAATAAATTGAGGCAAAACAGAATGGGAGTCCCAGAACAGTAGCTGTTACATGTTAGAGTACTTTTGCTTAAAAGATATCACAAATCTTTACATACCAAGAAACCTAAAAAACTGCAAGGATGTTCATAAATCATGTTTCTCTCTGAGTAACATATTTTAGCCCATTTTTTCTCTTATGTGATCAATGGTAGTATCAGAAGAAAAGAACAGTCACAAAAGATTAACATTTTTGGCTAAGAACTAAGTATAACTTCTAAATTAAGTATGCCCCACCCAGAAACTAGACTTTGATTACATTTTAGGACTTTTACTTCCAATTTGGTAGACAATATTTTAGAAGCAAAAGAAAAGAAAAAAAGAAAGAAAAAGTAAAACAGTTACCTACACTGAGCCAAATGAATTCCATTTAGTTCTATGTTCTTTTCAATCTGCAATTTATCATCATAATATCTTGGGAAGTAGGCCCTACAAATTCATTCCCTCTTGAAAACTTTTCTCATGAAATGTGTTCTTATATAGTTATCACTTGATATTATCCAAAGGGTATGCATATATTTCAAATTATCATTCTCATGATCATTTTTGCTGTTGGATGGCTTAATTTTGTTCTTATTGTCAAAGTATAGTTTTGTGATTCTTAAACAAAGAAGTAAATAGGAGGCAATGGTTTCTTTTTTTTTAAGGAAAGTGTTCAGAGGTTTTCTCTCCCATGTCTCTAACACAGAAAGATTGGAATAGACTCCAAAATCCAAAGGCAGAAACTCAGTCAGAAGTTGGCATTTTGCCTGTGACTTGGTGGATCTGTTAAATAACCTTTGAGGAAAAACAGATTCCAACTACATCAAACACAGTGAAGGAGTAAGTTCAGAAAATGATATTCTTGGTTTGGTAAAAGTCCATGAATACTGGCTCTGTCCATAAATGGATTGAAAGCAATGAAGGGCTGGAACATTCACAAGTCCTGTAGGTATTTTCAGGCCTTCTTGTTAAAAACCACTAGTGGAGATAAACAAAGAGGATAAACATAATACACATGTACAAGGATCTCTCAGGGTGCTTCACAGACAAATGTCATAATGCATGGATCTGTATCAAATATTTTTCTACTGTGAATTTGATGGTAAGTCTGGCTTTGTGGATTATAGGAATTGTACAATTAGGTACTCCAGTTCAAACCCAGCTTGAGTCTTCCCTCATGGAGCTTAAGAACAAATTACAACATACCTTCTTGAATAGAAAATCAGCAACCTACTGACTAGCCAGAGAGGGTTTCTCTGGCTTTTTCTGTCTCCATTCTTTGGCTACTTCGACTTCCAGGGCTAAAGGTAAACATTTTGCTGTGAAGGGCTGCTGGGAATATTCTACAATGAGATATGTCTAAACAGATATTTCCTTTCCACCTTCCGTGACTTTCCGAAGGCCGGATATCTTATGTTCCTCTGTGGGGAGTAAATTATGTTTTGATCATATTGAGTTGGAGAGAGAGAATCAGGCTTGCTGAGTTTCATAAAGTTACAAAGATGGGGGTCAGTTTATCCTTTCTGTATTAATTGTGAAACATGGGAAGATAATTTTTTAAAACTCTGTATGTCAATTGGATGTCATTTTCAATGGTTTTACTTTTTTGACAGCTATAATGATTGTACAAAATCTCTATAATAATTAATGTACCTCCAAAAGATAAAGAAAAGGTAAGAGTTTTAAAATTTACATATTATAGTGAAAGGTGTTAACAGCATAAATATCTACCAAGATGAGTTGTGACATACTATCATCATCCTATCAGCAAACATATCCTTCTAATTATGAAAATCCCAAATGACAAAACCACGATTGTTGATCATGTAATGCATTTAGATTCTCTTTTATGGCTGAAAACTCTGTAAGCTATAATATGGACATATCTATCGCTACCCTGAGATATCCCAGAGGAGAAATGGATGATGCCACTTCCTATCACTAAGTAAAAAAGACTGTAGTGCCTCTTTAGCGGAAGCACAATTCCAATGAAAGCCAGCTGTTAAGTAATTTCCAAAATAAATAATTCATCAACTAGTGAAAATGTCTCCAGACAGTTATCAAGTTAGACATCTTAAAGGGAATGCGACATTAAATAAGCTTTGTAGGCTACATTTGGAGTAGCACTTTGACATGCATTTTGAGACATTTCTGAACCAAGAGCCCATTCTAAACTTGTTCCAGTGCATTTCCTTGCTATATTGCCTGGACTTTATAAGTTGAAATGGAAATCAGTTGCATTTCTTCTTTTCTCCTAGAGGCACAGAGCCCAATGGAGGGTCAGCCTGACATTTTACTTTGTTCATGCAAACCTATCATCAAATGATGATTATATTGCAGTAAAAACAATTATTTTGTTTTGGGTGTAATAATTTCGTTTTAAGGCAATCTAGAAAATTGCTGTCTGATCACTTTGAAGTGGTTTCTAGCAGTAATAATTTATACCAAGTGAGTGGTTTAGTCACATATGCCTTCTTTGTAAGAAATTAAATATCTAAGTGAAAAATCAAGACTATGATTAGAATTTTTTACAAGCAAATTCTCTTCCCTAAAAAAGATACTGCTTCAGTTGCATAGGTGCAACTGAGAGAGGAAAGTGAAAGTCAAAGGGAAAAATCTATTTTTTCTCTCTCTGAAAAATTCAGCATCTGAAATGTGTAGTAATAGTAGATTTTGCAGTCATAAACTCATCTTAAATGTTTATATTATACTTACATTGTTAACATCTTATAAGGACAAGCCTTGCAAATGTAATATTAAAGATAAATGTGTTAGCTTGTAATGTGAGATCATCTTTGACAAGAAGCTGTGTTTGTGTTTTGAGAACCTTGAACTAACTGATCTTAGTCTCTTAGAAAAGACAGCTAACGTCAAATTTAGCATGAGAAAAGTTACTTTCCACAGTTTCAAAGAAAACAGGACCACCGTAACTTGTTCCCTGTAACTTTATATTTCTTTAGGAATATAGATGAAGTGTAGTTTTAATAGCCTAAGTAGATAAGGAGAACTAGAAGTGTCTACAAGGCATTTGTTATTAATTAGGCTTCAATTTGCCATCATGTAAATATAGAGATACTAGTCTTAGTATCAAAGATTCCACGAAAGGGCAAAAGTTTATCTAGCATTAGATTTAGTATCTCCAGAGAGAGACAAAGAATTTTTCTCTTCCCAATTATACCTTGCTCACATTTTAAAATTTCTATTAAGAATTCTAGATATCCTAAGTATGATTTTAAAAATACAATCAATTCTCATTATTCCTTGGTTCTATATTTGCAAATTTGTCTACTCACTAAAATATATTTGTAACCTCAAAGTCAATACTTGTAGCACTTTCATGGTCATTTGTGCTCCTAGGCAGAGTGTGAAAAAAAATTGTGTAGCCCTGATATGCAGTTTCCCAGTTGGGCTTGAACAAGGTGATGGTCTTCCTGTTTCAGCTCATACTGTAAATAAGTATCCTTAGTGCTATGTTTTTCTCATTTTTGTGCTTTTTTTTGTGTGTGTGTGTGTGATTTCATTATTGAAAATGGCCTCCAAACATAGTGCTGAAATGCTGTCTTGTGTTCCAAAGCACAAGAAGGTTGTGATGAGCCTTACACAGATATGATGTGTGTTAGATAAGCTTCATTGAGGCTTGAGTTCTAGTGCTGCTCGCTGTGAATTCAATGTCAGTGAACCAACGGTATGGTAGATCCAGAAGAAGGAAGCAGAAATTCACCTTACAGAGAAAATATGTGTGTTAGATAAGCTTCATCCCAGCTGGAGTTATGGTGCTATTTGCCTTGCAATGTTAATGAATCAACAACATAGGTTGAATAAAGTATCTTTAAACAGAAACACACATAAGACAAGTTTATGTATTGACTGGTTGATGGAAATGTTGTGAGCTTGCAGGAACCTAATCCTGTATTTCCCCTGTGAACAAGGGTTTAGTATTTGCTAATTCACTGTTTGTAGCATCTTTATAGAACATAACTACCACGAATAACAAAAATAGATGGTACCACATTTTTTTACCCCAGATTATTAACAAACACAAACAAAAAGACATAGTGTATCATGACAAAATGAACTAAAAGAACTTGCTTGGGTGTAAACATTCCCAATTATGATGACAAATTAAATTTAATGAAATATACAAGCCTCTAATTGGGAAACACAAAATAATTGTTAATTCACATAGAAATGTTGCATTAAAAAGAGGACTGTACAAACATACGGGTGCAGATGTCTTTATGATAGAGTGACTTATGCTCTTTTGGGTGGATGCCCAACAATGCTATTGCCGGGTCGAATGGTATTTCTATTTCTCGCTGTTTGAGGTATCTACAAATTCTTTTCCACAAAGGCTGCACAATTCACTATTGCACGGTCATGGAAACAACCCAAGTGCCCGTCAAT
>VBSM01001124.1:23051608-23070934 GCA_008086735.1 Cheirogaleus medius
TAAACATTTGTACCTCCATAATATGCTGAAATAAAAAAATTAAAAATTAAAAAATAAAAAGTAAAGAAAAAAAGAAACAGAAACCAAATCTGAATAATTGAAGTTAAAAAATATATTTATTAAAATGCTACTGGGGAAAACAGAATCTTGGGGGAAGCTGAAGAACCTGGACTGTAAATCAGGCAGGAACAAGGGAGGCTGGGCTGTAGCCAAGACCTCAGTCAAAAATGGGCTATAAAGGAGACCAGCTTTGTTGCCGCTGCCTGTGGATAAGCAG
Organism: Cheirogaleus medius; assembly: GCA_008086735.1. Classification (NCBI taxonomy): domain Eukaryota; kingdom Metazoa; phylum Chordata; class Mammalia; order Primates; family Cheirogaleidae; genus Cheirogaleus; species Cheirogaleus medius. Next base: position 23,051,886 of record VBSM01001124.1, read on the forward strand.
GGGCTGCTGCTCACATTTATTGCTTCTGGATCTGATGGAGCTACTTGCCTACTTGCTCCTCTCTCCTTTTGCCTCATTAGCTCATGATACAAAGTCCACAGCAGACTAAGACTGTGAATTCTGTGTCTGCCATGCAAGGGAGGCTGTAAAAGTAAAGATTTGGCATTTTCAGTTTCTGTAGCAGGAAGAAGGCTCTATCTCCCACAGAGACTCATAAAGTGAGAAATTCATCATGGGTAGAATATTTGACAGCCAGAAAAACAAATGAACACTGGGATTCATGCTCATAGACTTTAAAGATCAATAGAATTTGAAGAAAATGCCGAACACATCAGTTTATTTCAATCTCTCTTCCAATTGAGAGATGCCCCTTGAGAGTGTTTTGAAAAATAATCTTGCAGCCTCTGCTTGAATTTCCAAATGGTGGAAAGATTGTGAGATAGTATGTTCTAATCTTCTGCAACTCTCGTCTAAAGTATTTTAATATAATTACCAGTTCGTAAAATCATGTCTTAGGGTTTTCTTCATCATATAGTCTTTATTTAAATGCATTGTAGTTTCTAAAACGTCCTGCTTTTGATATGGTACTCAGACCTGAGCACAATATTCTCCACATGGACTGGCAAATGCACAGACTACTTTTTTTTCATTAATTGAACCTGAGATTGTGTTGGCTCTTTTATACAATCATAGTATGATCATGACTCATATTAAGCTAAAATATTTAAATATTTTCATAAGAACTGCTGCCAAAGTCATTCCTACAAGTGAACCTCTAGACTTAATTATTTAAATGACTAAATTGAGGTTTTTACATTTATTCCTGTTGTTTGCACCTATTTAGTTTTAGCTGGGTGATTTGGTTTGTCAAGATCATTTTGGATTTTAAATTTTTTATTGTCTGTGATAGTAGGATTTCCTTTGAGGATCATGCAACCTATTAATTTGTTTGGCACATCTATATTTTCATCCACATTATTGATAAAAGTCCATGACTGTTAGTCATCATATGACCAGTGCCTGGAACATTGTAGGTTCACAAAAATCTTGTAGGATGAATGATAGAAACTCAACAAATAGCATGATCATTATCCTACTGGGAGTGTGGAGTTGCAAATGAGTGAAACAAATTTAGAAGGTAAGTCCTCTCTCACCAGTTGCTAAATATCCTACAATGCACAGGACATGCCTCCCTCACTCCGAGATAGAAGTAAATCTTTTCTCAACACCCACCCTGTCTGGTGGAAATATGAAATATGAGGTGTTAGAAAAACTTATAAAGAGATCTGTAATGCCAGGTGGGAGAAGGTTTAATTTCTATTTTGGAGGATCGGGGAGGACATATCCTGTGAGTTGTAGGATATTTAGCAACATCCCTGACCTCAAGTCACTAAGTGCCAAAAGGATCATTTCTCTCGGTTGTGAAAACAAAAAGTGTCTTCAGAAATTGCCAGATGTCTTGAGGTAGGGGCAGGGGCAGTATTATCCCTACTTAAGAACCTCTGCTCTAACCATAAGAACTTTAATCAATGATTGCATCAAGAAGGATATATTTGGTTAATTGTAATTACCAAAAAAGTATATGTGAAGGACTCACACAAGTTATAAAAATTAAGTGATGCTCTTCACTACTCAATAGAATAGGATGTGTCAGAAGTGTTCATATGTCTTATTACAGCCATGAATATTTAATAATTACTCAAGTCCAAAAAGATCTCCCATTTCAACCTCACAGAAAGTCACTTAATTTGACAATTAATACACAAGTGTTTTCCTCAAATTTCCTGTCTGTACTTCATTAAATAAGCAGTATTTCCTAGGATAGTATATGAATTCTAAGGCCCCTTTAGGGGATCACAGGACTGACAATTTTTTTGGACACCAAGTTATGAATTGTAGGCTGTGGTAGGCCCTCTTCAAGATGGCCTCCAAGATCCCACATTGACTTGTACCATCAAGAAACTGACCAGACCTTCAGGAAGATGAGGAAACTCTTAATGTTTTTTGGATATCTCATTTTGTAGTGGTTGTACGGAATGACATGGTAAATAATATAGGGCATAGAAAAATCATCATCCTCAGGAAGATGCCACAGTTGTTAAAATATCCCTACCCTGATCCTCGCTGCTAACGCAATTGTGATATGACACACATCCCTCTGGGTATTTTGTGTGATTGGAGGGCATTAGGTTTTAATTAAGAGATTGCCAGCCCTCATTATTGTGAGGGACAAAGTTTATTATACATGGAACATCAAGAAACTATAAGCCTGAGATTTTAGCCTATTTTGTGTCATTCATTATGACATATTAAATTTGTACAGAAAGAAAATGATTCACATATTACAGAAGAACAAAAAAAGTTAACAGCATGACCCAGTGGAGGCAACTAAAAACCATTTTAATTATTATTATTATTATTGGCCATTCCTGGAAGTATTTCTCCTCGAGGGCAGCGTTTTCTCACTGAAATAACAAGATCAACAGTGCTGGCACCCTTGCTTAATTATGTCTAACACATTCAGTAAATTTATTTTTCCAAGAAAAAGTTGGGAAGGTAGGAAATTTAGCCACTTTTGGAGCATATCCAGTTATACTGACAAGGAAAAAATGTTACATCTCAAGCCTTTATCTTTGTGTTGACTGCAGGCCATTAGAATAAGCCATTGTGATACATGTGGTTTCTAGGTACTGACGTTAAACTCATGTACTGGATTTAAAATGGAGAGATTACAGAGAGAAAAAAGCAATCACCTCAAAAGTTATGAGAGTTTTAGGTCTCCAGAGCATAGATGAAATCTGAGGTGTTATTATAGAAAAATGTACAAAGAAGTCTATAACACCAGGCAACCATGGAGATATCCATTGTCTTGGCAAATATTTTACTTTGTTAAGGGGCCAATCCTTATCAAATTGTTCCACAAGTCTAGAAAAAACCTATGCCAACGTCTTCTTTTCAAATGTGAAAAGCTAAATAAACCTTTAACCCCTTGTTACGAAAATAAACTGGCAAGAGTTTTCGCACTTCCTGAATGATGCAGTGTGTTCTATGCCTGAAACAGACTGGACTAGCATCCTGGTCAAAAGGATAATCCCTATTTGCACTGCTAGTGGAAGGGAAGGACGAGTTAATAATTTTTACCTGAGATTCATGCTGGGGTGATGTTACCATAATAATTATTGCTTAAATTCAAGTCACTATTGTGGACACTTAAATCATGATTCTGTGTTACTAGGAAACCAAACTAGTAAAGAAAATAGCTCATCATACTTGTTAAATAAAATAATACTTTTTTATTTTGATAGCAAATGGCAGAGAAATTCACTGTAATTGAGCCACACAGACTATATTATTATAACTTAATTGATTGGTCCAGTGGGAGAGGAAAAAAAGCCAATTTTATAAGCAATCAAATTGATGGTTTTAAAACTGAAATTGACTTGCTCATTAGCTGGATTGACTAAAAAGACTTTTTTCATTGTGTGAATAGTTTGTAAAACCAAGACTATGATACAGGGAGATTTGAGGAACAACATTTTAAAAAAAAGAAACAGTTATTAAAAGCAGACATACCATTTGTTCCAGCAATCCCACTATTGGGTATTTACCCAAAGGAAAAAAAAATCATTTTATCAAAAAGATACTTGCACCCAAATGTTTATTGCAACACAATTCACAATAGCAAAGATGTGGAATCAACCCAAGTACCCATCAATATATGTATGGATTAATAAAATGTGGTGTATGTATACCATGGAGTACTCCTCAGCCATAAAAAAAATGGTGAACTAATACCTTTTGTAACAACCTGGAGGGAACTGGAGACAATTCTTCTAAGTGAAGTATCACAAGAATGGGAAAACAAACATCACCTGTATTGACTATTAAATTGGAACTAACTGATCAACACTTACGTGCACACATAGAAGTAAAACTCAACAGAAATCAAGCAGGTCGGGGTGGGGGGAAGGAGATGGGTACATTCATACCTAATAGGTACAGTGCACACTAACTGGGGAATGGACACACTTATAACTTTGATTCAAACTGTACAAAAGCAATTTATATAATCAAAAAGTTTGTACCTTCATAATATTCTGAAATTTTAAAAAAAGGGACCAGTTAAGAAATGAAATAATGCTTATTCTCCTAGTGTGCAGCTGACCAAACATCTTTAGCTTTGGAGTCATACTGGTGGTGAGCACACATGGCAGGAGAAGGAAAAGAAACAGAAAAGATCAAGTGGAAACCAACCAGGGAAGTTTTTGTACACTTTTGGGCTATTGAACCTTTTACAATTGTCTTCTTGGGTAAATTTGGGACATTTAATAAAAGCAACAGCAAGAATAATTTTGAGCTCCTGCTGTAAGCCAAGTTTCCTTCCAGGTGATTTATGCATATTATCAAATTTTATCTTAACAACAGGTAGGTGAACATTATTATTCAAATTTTGCAGCTAATGAAAGTGAGGTGCAGAAGGTTAAATATCTTGCACAAGAGCCAACAAGTAGTAAGTAACAGAGCTAAGACTCAATAACATATCTATCTCATTATATAAACTATATTCCCTTGACACAAATGTTTGCATATCTTTATCTATATATAGATGTAGCTAGACATGAATATATATACCACACATACATAGACATATACGTATATAGATATATATGAATACATGTGCATCTTTATATGTATGTATATATACTTATTATATACACCTTATGGCACAATGTACTAAAGACAGATGAACACTGTAGCTCTGAGGCTGACTGTCCATATGACTTTTCATATCTTTGGCTTTGTTTTCTTCAGGTTTCAAAATGGGAACACTTTGTCACCAAATAATGCTTAAAACTATTGGAGATTGTTGGCTTACAGTAGATATGAAATTACAGGACAAGGTAAAGCCAAGGGAAAACATGCCTCAGGAGAGAAAATAGGTTCCAAAAGCTGAGGAAAGAGGCTGAGAAGTCTACACATACTTCTCCAGCCATGGCAGAATTTTTGGAGTATCGAGAGAAAGGACAAATATGTACATTTCGTCTATTCTGCTCTGTATTGTTTAGTATAAACAAAGGAGAATTTGATGACAAAAGATCTGTCTCGCTCCACCCTTCTTTGCTTTCTCTGTCAAATTTTTGGAGGCACCGATATCTTGTAAACCAGTCAATGAAACTCAAATGGTCTACTTGGAAATAAATAGACATAGTCACTAACTATATGCAAGGGGGGCCCATGCAGTGCATGCCTTTACTTACAATGATGCTTTCTAAAGTATTAGGAACCAACTTTTTATATTGAGACCATGGAGGCATTGTGTTTTCTAAGAACAATCTGACTTGACATTTGTCTCTATTTCTTTATTCTCAGTTCAGATGAAATCCAGACAGTTGGGGGCTTGGGAAAATACTGTGTGTGGTTTGTTTTAATGCATTCTCCTCTAGGATTCTGTTGCCAACCTGTAGAATTGTCATTTCCCTCCCCCCACCCCACTCTACCCCAGGCCATCTCCATGCATACACCCTGTGGCCAGAGAGCCAAATACTATATGAGCCAAAAGTATTTTCAATAGCAATACCAGGAAAATGCTGTTTCTAATGGCATGGAAAAAGAAAACAGAATAAAGGCCAACTTTATGGGAATCTTAAACCTAGACCTCTGAAGAAGGAAAGTATAAGCACAGATGACTGTAGAAGGAAGAATGTTCCTGCTTTCTGGCAGGACAAATTTAAGGCAATGTCTCTTGTCACATTTCATATTTTTTAAATGAATACCTCCAGAGGAACTCATCAGAAATTATATTGTCATGAGTAAGCACATGAACGTATTAACCTCTTTGTTCAAAAAATAGTTACTAATTGCTTGCTTATGTGCGAAGCATTTTTGTATAATAGATATAGAGGTCTACTCCCTTCTTTCTGCTCTATGGAGTTATCACATCAAATTGTCACTACCTGTGCACACATGTGCCTTTTCCATCAGATAAGTTGTCCCTTGGGTCAAGGAAGGGCCCATCCTACTTTCCTTTTCTATAACTCAAGGTATGTCCAGTGGTTTATGCCTCAGATTCCAGGGTCTTACCCTCAGGTAGGAGAATTAAATGCTGTGCTAATAATCATGCAACTAGTCATGAACTATTGAGCCATGCTAGTGGTGTGGCCATCCTAGTTATGACAGCTCAGAGACAGCTGCTGAGCTTGGAATGAGGGGATCAGGAATTGTTCAAAAGGGAGTGATGCTTACTTACATTGGGCACTCAGAGAGATGGGTTGGATGTGAATAGGTAGAGAAAATAACAAGAAACAATTAATGAGGCAATACAGGAAATGGAAAATTAATCCTGTTCAGTGAGACGAACTTTTGTAAAGTTCAAACCTGAGCAAGAGTTGAGGTAGTATGACATAGTGGAAATAAAACAAGACAACAAAAAAAACCAGTGTTAGAGTCAGATGGGTACAGCTTCTATGCTTGGCATTGATTCTTACTGCTTAACTTTGGTGAGACTGCTATCCCTGGCTACAACTGCCTTGAATATTGCTTTTCATAGAGAAAGAGGTTAAAACAAATACTTGGTGAATAAATGTCCACCAAAGAAATTAAATGAAATAACGTGGAAGCTCCAAGTGCAGGTTCTGTAACTTTCTTCCTTCTTTATCCTATTCAGAAAACTTTATTGCCTTTACATTGCATAATCTACCTTCCATTTACCTTTCCAAATACGTTCCTCATTATTTTTCTATAAACAACTTACACTCCTTCCTACCAAGTATATTAGTTACTATTATCTGTAAGATAGATAGATTATCTGTAAGATAGATAGATAGATAGATTATCTGTAAGATTATCCATAATCTATCTTAACTTAAATTATTGCCTTTTTCCACATTATTCTTTCCCTTCGTGTCCATATGCCCATACCTCATGACCCAGATCAGATACTAGCCCCACAAAGGATTTTGTGATCCCTGAGAGTTAGAATTAGTCTTTACTTTCTCTGAAATTCCTTAGCAATGTATGTGCATTTTCCTTTGTGGCATGTAACATTTATAATTTTTGCTGTGTTTACTCATGTAAATGTTTTTTCCTTCATTAAACTTTATACTTTTTTATTTTTTTAAATTTTATTGAACATTTCTCGTATTCAAATCACTATGCTAAATTATGTATATGGAAAGGCAATCAGACATTGTCATCATTTTAATGGAGTGCTCCATATATTACATTGGATATGTAAGTCAATGATTACATTAGAAAATATTAAATCTATGTAATAATAGAAATTATTTTATTAAACAGAATATAGAAATGTTAAAAACAATTTCAGGAATATATGTCATTTTAGTTGAGATCCCAGGAAGGGATAGTAGTTAGACTTTTATATAATATTGTAGATCACCCATCTGGGAAGAATGCATATCTTTGAATTGGACATGTCATGTTGATACACAGCTTCTTTCCATATCTTTAATATAAAGTATTTCTAAATCCTATAGGGACAAGCAAAATGCCCTTTCCCCAGTTATCTGCCTCAGATCTGATATTATCGCAAAAATGCAGAATATTTGTGAATGGCAGATACTTGCTCAAATGTTTTCCAATTACTCTGTTTTCCCTTTCTTGCCTAAATTATGTGTTATATAATACATCTGATATTTCCCTGTCTCTAACAGAAACCTATTCCAATCAATATTTAAAATTTAGAAAACGTGAGCAAGATAAGCCCTGGAAACTTTCCTGGCACCTCTTTTTCAGTTGTATGAATTGCTGTGGTATTTGAGAGAGGATGGAAGAGGGAAGACACTGGAGAATCATTGGGATTTGTGAAACCTTCGGGGAGAAGCTGCCTCACTGATTCAAATGCTCCTCTTTTCTGGAAACACACTCACAGATGCATTCAGAAATAATATGTTACCAGCTATCTGGGGATCCCTTAGCCCAGTCAAGTTGACACATAAAATTAACCATCAGAGAGAAAGAGAGAGATCAGAAAGGATTGGCTCGTGTGATTGTAAGAGCTGTCAAGTCCAAGATTCGTAGGGCATGCTGGTAATCTAGAAATTCAGGTAATAGTTGATGTTGTGCTCTTGAGTCTGAAATACTTAGAGCAGGCCAACAGCAAGCTGGAAACTCAGGCAGAATTTCTATGTTGCAGTCTTGAGGCAGAATTCCTTCTTCTTTGAGGAGCCTTAGTCTTTGCTCTTTAGGCCTGCACCTGATAGAATGAGACCCTCTCACATTATGGAAGATAATCTGCTTTATTTAAGTCAACTGATTGTAAATGCTAATCACACCTAAAAAACACACCCCTAGAAATTTCTAGACTAGTGTTTGACCAAACAACTGGACACCATAGTCTGGCTGTGGTGACACATAAAATTAATGATCGAAGATGGTATGACATTAATGGAAACAATCATCCTGAAAGACTGACTGATAGATGACCTTGGCACTTCTGAAAACGAGTGAGTGAGAGCTGAACCTGAGTGATGCCCTAGGGATCCACCCTAATATCCACAGACAGGTAAATGTTAGAGGTGGGCATGTACTGAGAGTCAGGCAGGAGATTCATCCCATGAACTCCATCTAGCCAACATCGACTGGCAGATCTACCACCACCCAGCAATGTGTACATGTCTTAAAGTGTGCTACTGACAATTGTGCTAACACTGAGCAGAGAACTGAGCACTACAAAAGGCCAACTGGAAGGAATCCTATTTTTATGAGAAGTTTATATTGATGTTTATGTTTTATTTAGTCATACTTACAAAAGGAAGTCTATCTATGATTCTTCAGCCTGTACTTATAGTTTCGCTGGAAACATGCTGATTTCTGTTAAGGACTGCTGAAGTTCCTAGCCAAAAATGTTCAGAGAGTTAGTTCCAGGTTCAGACCCGAAGAATAAATAGTCTGTACCTAGATCCACTTTGGAGATACAGCGTTGGGAAGAGCAGTGGGGAAGGAGGGAGAACATGAGTAAGAACCACAGCCTGAAGCCTTGGCACTGTGAGGCTCACACAGGGTTCAAAGGACTTGGCTCCTAATTTTGGAAGATGAAAAGTGGATCACCTGTCAGAAATAGTTTTATAAAACAAACAAAACAACAACAAAATAATAGGACTGTAAAAAAGAGTATCAATAGAGTTAGATAATATGAAAGATCAGGAGCCTGAATAAGGAATATGGAAAACACAGTTGCCAAATGATTTAACACAACTATGGATTAGGCTAGATGCTATGGAAATAATATTGCTAAACAAGAAGACTGGGGCAGGGGGAGGTGCAAGATGGTGGACTAGAAGCAGTCCACACACACTGTTTCCTGGAGAGGACTGAAAGTTGCAGGTAGATGTTCACCTATGGATGGATCCTCTTGGAGAGAACATTGTAGATCATCAGAGAACTGATGGGGGACACTCAGAGTGAAGGAGACAGGGACCAGGGAGATCCCTATCTAAGATCAGAAGATACCTGGAGATCTCTACATGTGAGGAAGGGATAAAGGAGAGAGTTTGAGGGCTCCCGGCTCCCCTTATGGACATTGCAACTTGAGCCATGGAGGCCCCCACCACAACCATGGAGCTCTGTACCAATAAGGTAACTGCCTGGAGACTGTACAGTAATGTTGCTCTGGAGAGTGGGCTCAGCAGGGACCCAGTCTCTGTTCCTGGGTTGCTGCAACTGATGCCATTTTGAGCTCTCAGGTCTGTAATGCCTGGTCTTTACTATAACTGCTCCCACCTGACCCCTGCTGGGACAGGGAGGGAGCAGGGAGAGCAGATGCTCTTGTAGCCTCCATGACTGGGAGCTGAGCTTCCCCCCACACTGGGAAATTTGAATGGAGCAGGCACCTATGCCACTTAAGAGGTGCCATAGTAACAGCCTCAGAGAGAGGGAGACCTGGCCATTTGGCAGCCCAGCCCCTGTAGCACTGTGTGCCTACTGGAGTGACAAGCCTCCTGGCCTGGTGCACCACCCAGGGAGCCAAGCCCCTGTGGACCCATGTGCCACATGGAGGTTCACACCCCCACAGACCCATATACCTCATGGAGACTATACAGTAATGGAGATCTACATCAGGACAGCACCACATGATACCATGCTTACAGTCCCATGCTCTACCATGGACTCACTGGCCATGAACCACACCCTGCTGCATGCCAACATTACACCTGGACCTGGGTAGAATGAATGCCTGCAGCCCTGAAACCCATGGCCACTGCCTAGTAGCCACTGCCACCACTGCAGGGAGATCTGGGCTGAGCAATTTCCTGCAACACCTGCCTCTTTGGAGAGGGACTACCCAGACCCTGACTTGAGCTTCCAACAGTGCCCTGGGGACTAACCCACTACAGCACACAAAGATCTCCCAGCACCAGCTTGGACTGTGACAACCACAAGGGAATGGGAAAATGCAGAACAGCTACATTACAGGCTCTCAGTGCACCGGCCCCTCTCCTGCCAAGTCGATCTTCCAGAATAGGACACAAATGTGCCACATAGGGACCTCTACTTCCTCTCACTAAGTAGGAGAGTTTCCAGCACAGGAGAAAAGGTACACCACAAACTTATCTGCCTTGAACTGAGAACAGATTTCAGAAGAGAAGAAACCAGATTTCAGGACTAAGAGAAGAGATTTCAGATAAGAAGAAACCAGCAAAAGAATTCTGGCAACATGAAAAAACAAGCTTGTTTAATATCTCCAAAGGATAAAAATAGACCTACAGTAACCAAACCCAATGAAGGGGAAATTATCAAAGTGTCGGAAATGGAATTCAGAATGTGGATGGCAAATAAGATGAATGGGATTGAAGAGAAAATTGAAATCCAACTCAAAGAAGCTAAAAAAAAATTCAAGACAGGAAAGAAGAAAATGAAAAAGTTGTGAAAGAGATTGACAACATGAGAAAAGATATACTAGAACTTAAAGAAATGAAAGACTCATTTAGGAAATTTCAAAATACAGTAGAAAGCTTCAGCAACAGGCAAGACCATGCAGAAGAAAGAATTTCAGAATGTAAAGACAAGGCTTTTGAATTAACCCAAGTCAGCCAAAAATGCAGAAAAAAAGAATAAAGAATAATGAACAATCACTCAGAGAAATATGTGACTAAGTAAAGCTAATATAAATATTATAGGTATCCCTGAGGGAGAAGAAGAACAAGCAAAAACCAAAAAAAAAAACCTATTTCAAAGAATTATTGAGGAATACTTCCCTGGTATTGCCTGAGATTTAGATATCCAGATGCAAGATGATCATTGAACATCGGGAAGATTGATAGCAAATAGGACATCTCCAAGACAGATAGTCATCAAGTCGGCCAAAGTCTAAATGAAACAGAAAATTCTACAAGCTGTCAGATGAAAGCAACAAGTAATCTACAAAGAAAAAACCATCGGGCTAATAGCAGAGTTCTCAGCAGAGACCTTGCAAGCCAGAAGGGATGGAGGCCATATTTTTAGTCTTCTTAAACAGAACAACTGCCAGCCAAGAATTTTGTATCCTACAAAACTCCATTTCATAAATGATGAAGAAATAAAGACTTTTACATATAAACAAACACTAATGGAATTAGACCTGTCATATAAGAAATGTTCAAAAATGCATTATGCATGGACAACACAATAGATACCCACCAGTGTAAAAACATCCACGAGTAAAAGCTAAAAGTTTTATAAAACAATAGCAAAAGAGGGAAAACAAAACAACAAAATACCATTCAGTGTGATGAACAGAATAGTATCCCACATATTAATACTGACACTGAACGTGGACAGTCTTAATGCTCCACTTAAAAGACATTAACTGGCTGAATGGATGAAAAATCATAGCCCAAGTATATGCTAGCTCTACGAAACTCATCTAACTTGTGAGGAAATGCACAGGTTCAAGATAAAGGGATGACTAAGATCCCAATGGCAAATTCAGCAGCAACAAAAATAAATAAATGGGAATTAATTAAATTAAAAAGCTTCTGCACAGCAAAGAAAATAATCAACAGAGTAAATAGGTAACCTAAATAATGGGAGAAAATATTTGCAACTATACATTCAATAAAGGACTAATTTCCAGAATCTACAGAGAACTCAAACAAAACAGAATAAAACAGACAACTCCATCAAAAAGGGAGCAAAAGGCATGAACAGAATTTTTTAAAAGAAGTTAGACAATGGCCCAAAACATGTTCAATATCACTAATCATCATGGAAATGCAAATTAAAACTACCATGAGTTAACACCTTACCCTTGTCAGAATGGCTATTATTAAAAATTCAAAAACAATAGATACTGGCATGGATGCAGAGAAAAAGATGTACTTATACACTGTTGGTGGACTGTAAACTAGTGTAACCTCTATGGCAAATAGTATGGAGATTCCTCAAAGAGCTAAAAGTAGACCTACCATTCTAACCAGCAACCCCACTACTGTGTATCTACTCAAAGGAAAAGAAATCATTTTATCAAAAAGGCACTTGAACTCAAATGTTTATTGCAGCACAATTCACAATTGCAAAGATATGGAATCAACCTACGTGTCCATCAATTCATGAGTGGATAAAGAAAATATGGTATATATACAAATTATGGAGTACTACTGAGCCATAAAAAGGAACGAAATAATATCTTTTGCAGCAACTTGGATAGGACTGGAGACCATTGTCCTAAGTGAAATATCTCAGGAATGGAAAAACAAACACCACATGTTCTCACTAACAAGTGGGAGCTAAACGAGGGGCACACCTGGGACATTGGAAACTAAGAAGGAAGGAGGATGGGAAGGGAATGAGGGAAAAATGTAACTATCAGGTACAATAAACACTGTTCTGGTGGCAGGCACACTGAAAGCCCTGATTTCAGCATTTTCCAGTGTATCCATATAACAAAAACATTTGTACCCCCTTAATATTTTGAAATTAAGAAAAAAGAAGACATTCAATCCATTTTCCAGGAAATAAAATGAACAAAATAGGATAATAGGTTAAATTGACAAGTTCTGGGGGCTCAACCTAAAGACCCAATGTACAGATGAAAGAAAAGACAAGATATAGCAAAAACAACATTCACAGGAATAGCAGAATATTTCTCTAATCTAAAGAAGTGTACCAGTTTAGATCCTAACTGCAATCAGTGCTATGTTTCCAGCCCTAAGGAAGTGAAAATGACACCTAAACATGCTGCGGGGTTCTGTCACACCCATGGGAGTGGAAGGGAGACAGTTGAGATGTACATGTTCCCAGTGCCATCCCAGGGCAGGAGATGATAGGAGAGATGTGAATTTTAGATGGGATGAGATGTATACCTCTTTAATTTCTCAAACCTAAGCCCTAAGGTCTGGAGATGCTGGTGTATTTCTGGTGGTAGCAGATGAAAGACGCATCAAATAAGAAACTCAGGAATGAGATAATAATGGTTGGAATAATTTAAGTGTTCAAATAAGCATATAGAGGTGAGTAACAAAATTACCTTTTTTTAAAAAAAGAAAATCAATGCCTTTTTTAAATTGGTGATATTTATAACTTTAATAGAATTTTTGAAATCTGGTAAAGGACAGGGAGCAAAATAGAATATTGAAACTATACCTTTTAAAAAGTGAATTAAAAATTATTTATATGTATTGACTTGGGACATTGAGTTAAACCCATATTTTTAAAATGTCTTTGAGAAAATTAAGCTACTAGAGTTATGATGTCTAATAGCATACACACATGTGCTGAACTCAAAAAAATTACAGAAGAGAAAGAAAACATTGAAAAGGAGATAATAATACAAAATGGCAAAAGCAAGAATTAATATAAAATTATAATACATATGAAAAGATCAATTCATAAAGTAAAAGTGCGAGATATTATTAAGTTGAATTCAGTCTCATGCTTGAAGTAGTTAAATAAACTTAAAGTAAACAAAATTAAAACCTTATGTAAAAAAAGAATAAATGATTAAGGATATGTAAAATAACCAAGAAAAAATTAATATTTGCTAAAACAAAAATAAAGCATTTTTGTTGATAAAGGGTGAAATTCTTAAGGAAGACTCACCAGTCATGACCATATTCATATATCTAGAAGAGCCTAAACATGGAAAAATCAAGTTATCTGACTTATAAGGAAAAACTAATTCTACTGGAAGATTTTAAAATGTACTTTTAATCTACTGATCAAGGAACCCAAATAAATCTGTCTTTAAGCATCTTGCAGAACTATTAGTGACTGATAACATAGAAGACTGGAAAAGTATATTTATAAAATTGATTAACCAATAGGTATAAAACTTTTCCCAGCAAACTGGGAAATTAAAAACAGTATATTTTCTATTGTCCATGAGACATTTATAAATATTGCAAAGAGAATCACAATAAACTCTATAAAGCAGTAATGGTGTAGGCCACCTTCTCAGACCACCAAGAGCCAACACTGGAAAGTTTAGATAGTGACTTTGGCTTTCTCATACAATGATAATATCATTATATATCACTTCAAACTTTCTGGGAAGCAGTTTGGTAATATGTATCAAGAAGCTTAAGCATGTTTTTATGTGTTTGTAGAGTAATTTCACTTCTAAGAAACCATTGTAAAGAACTGTTCGAAATATGGGTACATATTTTTGCCAAAGCTTTTATTAACATGTTCAACAATTAAGAAATTATTAAGATATGATATCTCCATATGATGGCATATTATGCAGGAATTAAATAATATTTACTAAGATATTTGAATGACATGGGAAAATAAAAATGATATAATGTAGTGTGGAAAAATTAAGACTAGAACTATATTTAGTATCATCTCAGAGAGAGAGAGACAGAGAAAGAGAGTAGTTGAAGGAAGTGTATTAAAAATATTTATCATTATACTTTTGATTACTGTGATAATGGCTTTTAGTACATTTTTGTAATTAATTGTATTTTAATAATTCTTTTCAAGATGTCTATTTAAAATATGAAAAAGTAAAATAATGATTATTTTTTAAAAACATAAGTTTTCATTTGAAAATTGAGGACAGTGTCTGTGGGTGATTGGTTCTAGGACCACTTGTTGATATCAAAATACGAGGATGCTCAAATCCCTGGTATAAAATGGCATAGTATTTGCATATAACCTACACACATTCCTCTGTACACTCAGTTCTAACTCTCCTTTTCTCTCTGCTACAGCCTTCTTTAAGACCTTCTTATTTATTAGACCTCTTTATAGAGCTTGTGAGTTTTGGTGGGAGGGTGGTGACGCTGTGTGTTGCCGGGGTGGGTGATGGAGAAGCTGAGCACAGAGAAATGAGCAGGAGGGAGGTTTTTTTTTTCCCATTGCCTTTGCTTTGGAGACAAGACATACTACTTGCATTTGAGGCATGAGGGGCAGGGCTGCAGTGGAAAGCAGAGGTTCCAAGGGATCCCTGAATGCAGGTATGAACATTGATACAGTATCACCAAGGGTCTAGGGCTGTAGGTATGTTAATGGGAGTACACACGGATAAGTTATGCCAAGGCCTCAGCAATCAAGTTAGCAGAGAGGAATAGGGAGGAAAAAAGAAGAAACTAGACCCATGGGAGGCAGGAAAACTGACCTATCTAGGAGGCTGGTCCTAATAAGAGCAACGGAGTGATCAATTGCACAAAGCACATAGAGTATGGGATTTCAGACCTAGTTCAAGTTTCTGTGAATGTAGAAAATGATCAGTGGTGGTAGGAGAGCACACAATTTACAAGGCAGACTCATAGAGACTGCATGCGATATACTCAAAGCAATACTTGTGATGGTGATGAACCTCCATCTATTTGCAGGAAGTGAAATAGAATACAGAATCTAGCCTACTGGGGAAAGGAGGCTAGCAGAACTAGAAACAATCTGGGCTCAACGCAAGTCTTCATTCCTTAAGGAGAATGAGCTGTTCAGGCAGGAGCACAAGGTAGAAGTGTGCCTTGGGTCACAAGTGGAGTGGAAAGAAATCACCTAGAATCCTGAGCCCCAAGGAGATTGTTGCTAACTAGAGCTTACCGTCATGGGCCACAAAATCTCCTGTCCAGACCCATTAGAAAAAGAATGTGAGGCTTCCAATGTACCTAATGCCCCAGTGTGGGATGCATATGAGCCCACAGATAGAACTGAAAGATTCTGCTGGTGGGGCATGGCTGGGCGAAAGTAAAGGAAACAAGGCAGGAGCTAGCAAGGCAGAGAAGGGAAGAAAGAGGGGATAGAGTCTCAGGAGGCTTTTAGATAAGAAATGTGTAACAGACACTTGCCCTCACCTAAAACTAAAAGTTCACAACTTGTAGAAACAGGCAATTGAAGAATTGCTTTTAATACTATATTCTTTTTGCTTTATTATTTAATAAAAAAATTCTTCCTATGAATGCAAACCAGAAAAGCGCAGTCTTTTTCCCAGTACTGTCACAATCATTTTTTAAGCACAATATTAGGAGATAGGATAAAATAAACAGTGTTTTTTGAACAGATGTTTTTTTGCTACTCTGCCTGGGAACAGCTGATATATATGAAGGTCTAGTCTAAGGCCCAGTTCAAAAATAATATTTTAGTTGGACCCAATACTCTTGTGATTTACACCTAACATTGCCCTTAACTCTGACTAAAAGCCAAATTTTAGTAACGAAAAGAAAGCTAGTGTAATTTCTTGGTTCTGAGCAGCATCGAAAAGCTCCCAAGGAGACTAATCCAAGATTCAAGAGAGCTTTCCCATTTTGTCATCAGATGTCTGTGAGTTGATAAACTCTTGTTCTGACACTGAAGATCTGCACTCAATGTTTCCCACGTATATTGTGAGTTCATTTATGGTAAGTAAACAAGAGAATGAATCTTGTATATCTCTTCATAAATCCTTTGCACATTTTCAGTAATGGTCACAAGAAGTTGAGCAAGCTAAATTTTAAAACTATTAATTCATAGATTTTCTCATGACTACCCTACTTTTTCTTGAGGTTTCATGTGGTCTCTTGAAATTCTGGACTCTACTAATCCATTCTTTTTAGTTCCTCTTGTTATAGTTTCTCTTTGGTTTTCTCTGGGAATGCTTTTCCTAATGTCCAGACTTGCTTTTTGAGAGCTTCTGCAACCACCATTCCATTAAATTTTCACATTCAATTTAGATATATGAATTTACTCACTGGTTAGAATTTTTTGTGGGAAAATTTGAATTCCTTATTCACATGTATTTTATTTTGGAAACAGAAATTAATTTTAATCATTCAATGCTCACATAAGAAAATAAGAAATGAGAAAACAAATTTTTTATATTAAAAAATAAAAACAAAAACAAATGCCAAGATTCATGCAAATTATTTTTGTTCTAGTCACTGTTTGCATTAGCTATATACTACATCTCAATTCTATTATGTGAATCTTTGAGAATTAAATATATTATATCTCTGTTTTACCTTCAAATTAATGTAAAGTAATTCTCCCTATCAGAAAAAGTGATATTCATCTTAAATTCTCTCTCTTTTTTTTTTTTTGAGAAAGGGTTTTGCTGTGATGCCTGGGATAGATTGCAGTAGTGTCATTATTGCTCACTGCAACCTCCAGCTCCTGAGCTCAAGCCATCCTACTGCCTTAGCCTTTGGAGTAGCTGGAACTACAGGCATGCACCACCATACCTGGCTAATTTTTCTATTTTTTGTAGAGAGGAGGCCTGGATCTTGCTCAGGCTGGTCTCAGAATCTTGGCCTCAAGTGATCCTCCCACCTTGGCCTCCCAAAGTGCTAGGATCATAGGTGTGAACCACCACACCTCATCTTAAATTTTTTACTAAGTAACGTGTATTTGAGGAAAGTAATTCCTAATGTTGCTTAATTGGCTTTGGAAGAGGAAGAATTATGCCCAAGCACTTTCCAAATGCAGCTTCAGGAGGAAGTATAAAGAAGAAATTAAGTCAATTAAAGAAAGAGAGAAAAAGAAATGGGGGGAAAAGTTTTAATGAGCCAGTTACAGGGCAAATTTTAATGCTCAAACAATGTGATAGTGATATCATGTATGGGCCCATATTAGTAGAGCATTGATTTTAAATAAGTTTAGGCTTTTGATTATAGGCGTTTATGGAAATAAACTTTCCTCTCAGTACTGCTTTAGCTGTGTCCCAGAGGATTTGATAACTTATCTCTCCATTGTCATTTCGTTCAAAGAATTTTTTTAATTCCATCTTTATTTCTTCATTTATGAAGTAATCATTTAAAAGAAAGTTGTTTAATTTCCACATTTTTGTGTAGAAATGTGGGTTTCTGTTAGGGTTGATTTCTACTTTTATTCCACTGTGATTTGAGAAGATACATGGTATGATTTCTATTTTTCTAAATTTTTTGAGACTTACTTTGTGCCCTAGGATATGGTCAATCTTAGAAAATGTCCCGTGAGCTGATGAGAAGAATGTATATTCAGTGGATTTGGGGTATTAATATGCCAGATATCAAAGTTTACTACAAAGCTGTAGTAATTAAAACAATCTTGTATTGGCACAAGAATATGATTATTGCCCAGTGGAACAGATCTGAGAACCCTGATATAATCATCTTCATATAGCCATCTAATCTTTGACAAAGCAGACAAAAACATACAATGGGGAAAAGAATCCCTTTTCAATAAATGATACTGGGAAAGAAAACTGGATAGCCACTTGTAGAAGGCTGAAGCAAGATCCACATCTTTCACCTCTCACAAAAATCAACTCACGCTGGATAACAGACTTAAACCTAAGGTATGAAACTATTAGAATTCTAGAGGAAAATGTTGGAAACACTCTCCTAGACATTGGCCTAGGCAAAGAATTTATGAAGAAGACCCCAAAAGCAACCACAGCAGCAGCAAGAATAAATAAATGGGACATGATCAGACTAAAAAGCTTCTGCACAGCCAAAGAAATAGTCATGAAAGTAAACAGACAACCTACAGAATGGGAGAAAACCTTCGCATCCTACACATCTGATAAGGGGCACATCTGATAACTAGAATCTACTTAGAACTCATGAAAATTAGCAAGAAAAAATCAAACAACCCCGTCAAAAAGTGGGCAAAGGACATGAACAGAAATTTTTCTAAAGAAGACAGAATAA
>VBSM01001124.1:23072975-23164637 GCA_008086735.1 Cheirogaleus medius
CCGTAATATTTGTACCCCCATAATATGCTGAAATAAAAAAATAAAAAAAAAATTTTCAATATCTCTCTTCTATATTAAAAAAAAGAGTAAATGTAAGGAAGCCAACAATCAACCCCCAAACACTGCTCAACTTCATTCTTCTCTGCTCTATTCCTATTATCTTCAATTTTGCAATAATAAACACCAAGAATTCTGTCTATATTGCACTGATTTTACAGCATGTACTTTTTTTTCATATTCTCTTTTTTTCCATTTATATTCATTCCTTAGGACTCCTTCAACTGCAGGTGTTCATTTATTGACTAATTTTCCAAAACTGACTTGAACATTTCCTACCACTGCTAGGCAATGTCAGAGACAACAGGATTAAGAATATGTGATCTCTGCTATCAATGTGTTTGACCCCTGAAAGGAGAAATAAGACATATTGCCCAAATAACCATGTGTATATGTCAGGGCTCTCCAGAGAAACAGAATTAATAGTATGTAGATAGACAGATAGATAGATAGGCAGATAGGTAGATAGTAATTGGCTTCTGCAATATAGAAGCTGACATATCCCAATGTCTACACTTGACAAGTTAAAGACCCTGGAGAGCTTATGGTATAGTTCCAGTTTAAAACCTGACAGAATGAGACCAAGGAAGAGTAAATGCTTCAGTTTGAGTCTGAAGGAAGAAAAATAATCCATGTCCCAGTTCAAGCAGTCAGGCAGGAGGAGAACCTTCTTAGTCTCTTGTTCTATTCAGGCCTTCAACTTATGGGTGAGGGCCACCTACATCAGAGAGAACAATCTTCTTTACTTCGTCTACTGATTTGAATATTAATTTCATCCAGAAACACCCTCACAGACACACTCAGAAGAATGTTTGGCTACATGTCTGGGTGCCCTGTAGCCCAGTCACGCTGGCACATACAGTTAACCATCACACCATGGTTTTCTTTTCTTTTCCTGGCTTTATGAACTCCTCTAACATGTTTTTACATTAATAATCCCATTATTCCAACTATTAAGTTTTACTTTTAAATGTGTCTTGGATTCACTCACTTATTCTCCCTCCCTTCATGCTAGATCACAATTTCATAATTCCATATCTAGATTATTATAACAGTATGCAGATCCAACCTTGTGTCATTCATTTCTTTTACTGGTAATTCATTTAAATCTCACACCAGACCAAAACACAATTTCTCTCTTGTGATTGTTAGCCTCAAGAAATATTCAAGACTTACCATGGCCCAACATATCATGTCTGATCTCTTCATCATTTATTTTAGTTTCATAAAAATCGGACTTTAGTAATTGATCCATTCTTCTTTCCATCATTCCTAACTTGAGTCTTATGATGTGCTCTTTACAATTTTTCTCTTACTTCCTCTTTCTACCCCCACTATATGACTTTCTTTCATTATGATTGTTCATGCTGCTCCTAGCTATGCCCTTCCTCTTTAATCTCCATCCAAATTTAATCCACTTTTTAAGGCCAAACTTTAATTAAGGCCAACCTCTCTCAGCCTCTGTCTTTGACTATTTAGATTATTGGTCTCTCTGATTTTTAATAGCATTTATATCCTGTCCCACTTAGCACTTGATCATTTATTTCTGTATATTATGTCATTATTTCATGTTTGTTAGCTTTGCTCCTCTTGAATACAATGTCTATGTATTATACTTAATAGTGCACATAAATATTTCATAATAGTGTTGATTAACTGGTAACTATGCTTTCACTTTTTCAATATAAAACATCATAAACTTTTCCAAAGATAATTTCAAACATTTGGACTGTGGTACTTGTGTTATTTTAAACCTTTTATTATTCTTCTCCCAAAATATAATACTTGAGCGGGAAATGACCTACAGTATCTGTGTATGTAGCTCATGAGTCAGGGAAGTCATGAGGTAATTTCCCAGTGGAGGGAGAACAAAGTTAGATATCCACATTTGGGATTTAGTTAGCATTAATAAATGAAAAAATAAAGGTGGGAAAAACAACTGTGCACCTTTATACATTGTGCTTTCCCTCCAGATTTTCTGGTTGGAATGATATATGATAAACATATTCCTAACCAATGGGACACATCTGAAGTGTTTATGCTTCATATTTTAATTTTTTTTAGATGAACAGTTTATGAGATGAATAAAATATGTAAGCAATGCAGAAAAAGATGATCATGAAATCCCGCTACTGATTAGACTGGTGGGACTGGGCAGAGGATTTCCCATTTAAACTGAAGGAGGTAATTAATAAGTGTGCTATAACTTCCTCAGATAATTATTGCATCTTGAAAACCACCTTTCCTGATAGGCTTACTAAAAACCAAGATGAGCCTTTGCACCTTAGCAATGACCTTTCTAGTACCCCATTTAAACAAAATTCAAGCATAACTTTCCTTTCTCTGTTAAAAGTGTATGTGCTATGGCTTTCTTTCTTTTATTTTTTTAGGATGTTTTAATTACAATTAAAATTTTGGTTACCTCTATTATTACTAGCTCTCTAGTTAGATAATTAAATTAAAAATATCATTATTAGACACTCTTTATTGTTTCATTTTGTTTTAGATGTTTATTTTTTTTATTTCAGAATGTTATGAGGGTACAAATGTTTAGGTTACATATATTGCCTTTGCCCCACCTGAGTCAGAGCTACAAGCGTGTCCATCTCCCAACAGTGCTCACCACACCCATTAGGTGTGAACATACCCATCCTCTCCTCGCCCTTCCCACCTGCCCAACACCTGATGAATGTTACTATAATACCACATGTGCACATAAGTAGACATCCTTTAAAATTTATAAATGTAAGCTTCTGTGATTCAGGACATATATTATTCAATGAGCAGATTTTTCTTTTCCTGCCCATTAATGAAGCAGCAATATAGTTTAATTGTATTAGCAGATGGTCCATTTCTGCAAATACATATTTTTTAACCCATCTTTGTAATTATGCTGTGTGTGTGAGTTTGTTAGAACAGATTGACACTCCCTAATAGCCAATGACAGGAGGAGTGAGGTTTAGGCTTTAGTGGAATTAACAGTCTGCTGAAAATAAATGGACTGACCTATTCTTAGTACCAAAAATCCTTCAAATTGTTTCCTCAAAGGCCATTGTAACATTCCTGGCATGTTTTGCACTTAGAGAGATAGTTTCTGTTGTCACTGCACCAGGCCTGGGCTTTTCCCATAGGCTCTTTTTTATTTTATTATTTTTTTTATTTCAGCATATTACAGGGGTACAAATGTTTACACATATTGCGTTTGCCCCACCTGAGTCAGACCTTCAAGTCTGTCCATCCTCCAGATGGTGCACACCACACCCATTAGCTGTGAATATACCCAGCCTCTCCACCCCCCCACCCCGTCTGCCCGACACCTGATGAATGTTATTACTAAATGGGCACTTAAGTGTTGATCCATTAATACCAATTTGATGGTGAGTACATGTGGTGCTTGTTTTTCCATTCTTGGGATACTTCACTTAGTAGAATGGGCTCTAGCTTTATCTAGGATAATACAAGAGGTGCTATATCACCATTGTTTTTTGAGGCTGAGTAGAACTCCATGGTATACATATACCATATTTTATTAATCCACTCTTGTATTGATAGGCAGTCACTCAAGTTAAGGTTTTTACCTAAAATCACAAAAGAAAATGTCTTAGGTCTTTGACATCTGCATATCTTATGGATACTTTCCTGTGGTTGCCTGAATTCTGGAAGCTTTTAGTATTATCTACATTAAAATCAAGAAGGTCAGATCCTCTATAACACAGTTTTCTTGGGCTTCTGAATCACTTTGATCACATTTGTCCCAATCTGCATGGAAAGAAACGTCCATTCACTTCTCAATTTTTATTTTAAAATTTTGTACTTACTGTGTGGAACATCTGTGCATTAAATTTATTAGTTACATATTTATTCATTAGAGAAAGCTTCCCAACTCCACTAACTGTAAGGAAAATTATTTTAAAATGTTCTAATTTTTATCATTGTTTGTCACAAGATTTTAGACTCCAAAACAAAATCGAACAGTTCCAGTTATACCTTCCTGTGGATCTGAAGTTCCATCAGGTATCATTTCTCTTTATCTTGTAGAACTTCTTTAAGAATTGTTTATAGTGCAGGTCTACTAGTGTTATATTTTTCTCAAGTTTCTTTCTGAAAATGTCTTTATTTCCATCTTATTTTGAAGGTTAATTTTATTAGATAAAGAATTCTGGTTTGATAAAGTTTCTTTTGGCACTTTAAAGATGTCATTTCATTGTCTTGTGGTCTCTATTATTTCTGGTTTTAAATTAAATACGCTTTTATCAATAGTTCTAATTTTTTTTTAATTCAGAGCATTTATTGGGGCTCCTCTAAGAGTAGTCCACTTTTCTGTTTTTGCCTCCGTCAATAGACCATTTCCTTTTTACTGTGATGTTCTCCCTTCTCGTCTTCTACACCAGTGGTCTCCAACCTTTTTGGCACCAGAGACTGGTTTTATGGAAGATAATTTTTCCATGAATAGGGAGTGGGGGGGGTGGTTTTGGAATGATTCAAGTGCATTAAATTTATTGTGCACTTTATTTCTATTATTATTACATTGTCACTTGCTTCTCACTGATAGGGTTTTGATATGAGTCTGCAAGCAATTGATTTATTATGATCCCTGCATAGCCAAACCTCTCTGCTAATGATAATCTGTATTTGCAGCTACTCCCCAGTGCTAGCATCACCACCTCAGCTCCACCTCAGCTCATCGGGCATTAGATTCTCATAAGGAGCACACAACCTAGATCCCTCCCATGTGCAGTTTACAGTAGGGTTCGTGCTCTTATGGAAATCTAATGCCTGCCCCTCATCTGACAGGAGTCGGAGCTTATGTGGTGATGCAAGTGATGGGGAGCAGCTGTAAATACAGATGCAGCTTCTCTCCCTTGCCGTGCTCACCTCCTGCTGTGTGGACCAATTCCTACAGGCCATGAACTGGTACCAGTCCATGGCCTGAGGGTTGGGGCCTGCAGTTCTACACTCAGCAGAGTTTCCCCTTCAACACGATTTTATATTAAATAGAATAGTTCAGCTGAAAATTTAAGGGTAACTTTCACATCCAATTTTAACCCAGTAATTTGCTTAGGAACTTTCTGTGTATTGATACTATATAGCAATAATCTTTTTTTCATCCAATATCATCCCATTCCACACTCTAAACTAGAACAAAAATTAACAATTTATTGCTCACTATTTATCATTTGCTTTCCATTCCTCTCTGTCATAAACATGCTATATCTTCTCTATATGAAATGTTCTCTTAACCTGCGTCACTAAACCTTCCCTAATTCTTTAATCCCAACGTATGTCAATTAACACCCCTCCTAAAACATTCCTAAAGTAAACTACGACATTATGTGACACCAAACAAGTTTTGGTCACCCAAATTACTCTAGTCTCTGAGCACCATTATCTCCCATTTTCTTATGTCACATTATTTTCTCTGAAGTTGTTGTTTCCTTGGATACGTGGCTTGAGGTTGCATCTTAGGTTTTCCTCTATCCTCATCATGCAGCATGTAACTCATTGCCTTTTAGCATTTATATCCCATCTAAAGATAAAAACAGAATAAATCTTCAGTAGCTTCTGTATCATTTATTTTTTCCATTTTTTGGCATTTACTGAGCATATGTTGCATGCAGTTTTTAATATTATGAAGAGAAATTTAAATAGAATTAGATAGAGATGTTTGTTTGCCTTAGTTTCTCATATGAGAAAATCAAGTGAAGTAATTTCTAAGATAATTTTTAGCTCCTACATGTCATTGTTTAAGGTGAATGCAAAAGAGTTCTCCTCTCTCTTTCTCCTAAAGTACAATAATTTTTTATTTTTAATAGCATACAAACACACTTAATAGTATTTGCTAAACAACTGTGGTTCTGCTCTCACTGTCTAAACTCATCATTGTCTAATTTTGTCTGTTACCTTCTTCTTTTGTAACCCATAACTTTTTATAATACTTTTTGGAAATAAACATTCGCACTCAAAATAATTCTCTCTAAGATAAACAAAGATTAAAAATATATATATATATTAGACAAGTATTGTCAAAGTGTGTATTAACAGCCAAGTTAGCTGTACAACTCTCAAAAGAAGCTGACATCTATTGCCTGTGTGTTCTTCTCTTCCTTCCTTGAAGTCACTGAAATCTGTTTTTTGTCAAACTAATTGATTGATACTATTTCCAAAGGTTGTAAAAGAAACTGTTATTCCTAAGTACAATTGTCCCTTTTCAAACTTCACCCAACATGATCAAAACTACACTTTGATTCCCCTATCCCATTTGGCTTTTCCTCCCACATTTTATCTAAGGAACACTGTCTTCTCACTCCACTCTTGCTTGAAATTATCCCTTGTCTTTATTTCCTTTATTCATATATTTTCTTGTTAAACCAACCCTACCTTAATCCAAATTTTGGAGTTTGTCCCATAGAACATCACACTGTTACTGTCTTGGTTCCATCACTTGTGACCTGTCACCTGGACTTTTACAATAATCCTTTAAAATGCCTTCTTATTTGTTTCTCTCTCAATTTGTTTATGTTGTCTCAAGGGTTATTTTCTCTGAACACAATTGACATCATGACATTGACTTGATCAAAACCTTCAATGGCTCCTCACTTGGAAGAAAATAAAGTTCAAATTTCTTAGCTTAATATTAAAGGCCCTCTGTAATTTGGACCTGATAGAACTTTCCAGCCTCAACTTTCCACTTTCTCTTCCTCTATATACCTTAACTTCTGATCTCATCATTCTACTCTCGGGCCATGAGCACTTCACTTTCCATAAAGCCTCTTGCCTTTGTCTCTCCTATTGATCTGTGCCCCTCCCCACCATTGAAATCCTACTTTTCTCTTAAGATTCCAATAAAATGCTTCTTTCCTATGAAGCTGTCTCTATTGTACTAGTGAGAAATTATCACTCATATACTTGATAATACTATGCTTGTACTTTTAATATTTCATTCATTAATCTTTGCTTGAGCTATGACTAGTGCATTTGTGTATCTTTTGTTTTACTTGAATGTGAGTCACTTAAAGGAAGAGACTAGGTCTATCCATATGGGAATCTTCAGTGGCCAGCACTTACTTCTAACTCATGGAAGGATTTCAGTAAATGTTTGCTGAAGGTTTTCTATTACTATTTAAATGATACTTTCCAAAGGTATTGTATTTTCAAATATATATTTATATACATATGTTAAATATATTTGGCTAGCAATATATTAAAGGACAGCTTATCAATGGAAAAACAGCTACACCGATGACCCTGACTTTACCTAAAAGACTCTGAGGAACAGAACAACACACAGTGCTCACTTTACTGTAGGTAGGCAAGGGCAGGCCCACAATGTGGGTTTCAAACTAGTTCTGTGGATTCATATCTAGCCCCTGCATAAATAAATGGGTTTAGCAAAAACTGTAGAACACAGAACAGAAAAATTTTGTCCCCTGAAAACTGACACTTAAAAATTAGTAAAACTTGCATTAGCGGTATTTAGGAATGGTTAGAGACCACTATTTTCTATATTGAAAAGAGGGCAAAATTATCATGCATCATCTTAATATATAGAAAGAAAAAAAATGCTACATCAGTTCCACTTTCATCCTTTGCAGTTTTGCTATTTCCTTACCTCAAAAACAGACCCTAGTAATTTCCTCTCTCAGTAGCATCTTGGATAGAACAGCATATACGAGCAAAAAAAAAAAAAAGTCAACTGCCCTTACAGTTATCAGTGCTGACGAATTTCCTCTGGTTGTATTTCTAAATGTACAAAGCCATTAACACAACTCTATTTGGCTAGAATCTTCTTAGAGATCACTTCTGACATGAGACCCAGCCTCAGCCAGAGAACTGATCTGGGACACTTACAGGGATTATCTTGTCATTTGAATATTGAGGAAAGAGAGGCTGGGTGACCCGAGACTCTGGAACTCCTTTCAATCCTAAAGCTTGGGATCTCAAAGCTTTTGGCTCAGAACTTCCACCAGAGTGAAGCTGTGGTTCTCTGAGAGATGGGGTCATTGTTATTATTCTTCCAGTCTCCAAGGCAAAATACATCGTGTGACCAGCCATGTAGGCAGTGCCAAAAACCACCTGGAAAAGGCTCACAGTTGTCCCAGGGCCACGTTGAAATGTGAATCATTGAAACTGCTGACCACTCCGCTACAAAACCATGACAATTTTGTTTTTCACCCTTAGCCAGATAGATGATGGTTAAATAAAAGGACCAAAGTGAAGGCATTTAGAGGAAGAATTCAACTTGCTAAAAGCGACATTTATTTTCTCTGACTTACTATGGCCCACATGATGTTATTCTAACTGACCTATTTAGAAACATTTAAGAGTAATGTAACAAGCAGTTGGTGGAGGATTGGCAATTTTCTTAAGCTGGTTCATGCGTCACTCTGCTTTTGTTTGTCCAGCTGCCAGTATAAATTATGATCTGTTGAAGTGGATCTTGCTTGGCGTTCTCTGAAGTTGGCCTGAACATTCGAACAGTCACATGTACCTCTCTGAACAAGTGCATCATTCGATGGACTAATGCAGCTCAGATGATGCACAGATATCCTGTAAGCACACAGGCAATCACTATTATTGGTGGGAAAATGAAGCAAGGGGAAAGATCAAAGGACATTGAGTTTGTCCAGTTCTAAAAGTTACTCAATGTCCTGGGACAGTGTGACACCATGACCTCCCTGATGTGTCTAGACTTCTGGGATTTCCCGGATGTTCCCACCAACTCGCTTCGCTGCTTGTGAACGCCTGCTTACCTGCCATATTCCCACTGCCTCTCTCCCTGTCGATTCCTTCCTCCACCTTTCCAAATCTGCACCTCCTTCGGAAGTTGGCAAGCGCTCCTTTGGCAGCTGGTGTGACCACCTCACGCTGAGACTGGCACTGGTGTTTAGGAACAGCGTAGGAAACTGTGTCCCTTAGTTCTAGACAGCTGTTTCCTTTTGACCCTTCTTTCTTCTCTCTTTCAGTACACTAAATTCACACTTTCTAAAAATGTAATTCTATTACTCCCTTTATGATTATCCTCCCAACCATGTATATCTTACAAAAAAATTAGAAAATTCTTAGAACATGATTCTTTTCTTCCTTCATCAAAAGTCTGCACATTAACCTTGCATTTCTTCCTTTGCCTTACGACCTCCCCATGCTCACAATGTTCCTCCTTCTCTCAGGGTTCTCAGGCACAAGGAGAAATGCCCTAGATGTGCTATGGGATATGTACAGGTGTGTGTATAATTGTGTGTTAAATGCTTTTTTTAGATTACTTTTTTTAATTCTCACAACAACCCCCTGGAGTAGGTTATTATCCCTCCTTTAAGGAGAAACAAACATGCTTAAGAAAGGTGAGGTGACTTGCTGAGGATCCTAGGGCTGGGAAGCAGTGGAGCTGGACACACGGCTGGAGTGTGGCTGTGTGTTTCCAGAGGACGTGCTCTCGGCTCCCTGCTGCGCCGTCTCTCACTTTTCTCCCCAAAGTCTTGGGTGAGTTTCTGCTAAATGTAAGGCTGGTACTTGATTGAACTTGAGGAATCTTAGAGCTAGGAACAAAGAAGAAGGAAGACTTAGTGTATGTCTTAAGGCTTAATTGCCACCGTCTTCTGGGAAAGAAAAATAGACTTTTCTACGTTACAGGGTTTCTCAGCTTTTGGGTCCCATTTGTTACTTTTCAGATCTTTGAAGAGTTGGCTTGAAGATGTGTTTCTTGGTCAAATGTACAAACTTGGGGGAGTTAAGGGATTACACTCTGATGTCACACTGTAGTGACTGTATGTACACATGAAAAAAAACCCTTGTTTAATAAACAACTGAAAATTACAAGAAAAGTGGATAATATGGCATAATTTACCCACCACAATGTTGGGAAATTGTTCTCTGTTCTTGAGTTACTGTTAATCAGAGGTAGATATTGCATGCTGTGGTTTTTGCAGGACAGTTTGACTTCAGATGTTAAAGGGGCAGTCACTTAAAAAAGTAAGGTACCTTTCATTTAAATTTTTAGGTGTTTAAGTTAATCACAATTTAAGACTTTTCATATAGTTTTCTTCCACTCATATTATGATTATTATTTCTCATCAAGCTATGTTCTCTTTAACTTTTAGATGTCAAAATAACTGGACAACCCAAAAGTATTTACTGAGTCCCTATTATGTACAAATTACTTTTTTAAATACTGTAGGTTACAGAAGATTATAGTCTTTGTCCACAAGGAATGTATGGCTGTGTGGTAGTTAGAAGAATAATCCACATAAAACAGAAAAGGAATAATAATGTATTTAATCAATACAGAATAAAATGGTATCAGCTATAGGATAATTCAGAGAAGTGAGATAAATGTTGATTTGTTATTTCTTCATCTTGTCCCTAAAAGGATTTGAAGCAAAGAACTTGAGACAACTTGTGGAAGCAGTTTAGGAGGCTTGTGGAGAAGATCTGCAAAGATGAAGAGAGAGTGGGCTCAGGCCACTGGGGGACATCTTAGGCACAGCCACGGAGGCCAGAGCACGAGGCTTCTGCACTGAGGCACCAGGCCCAGCTGGCCTAGTACTAACACGAAAGAGGAAAGGACAGCATTACAGAGAAAGAACGGTTTAAATGCATGGAGTAGGAGTCTTTTGAAACTTTAAACAGAGGAATAATAAGATGTAAGGGTGTTTAAGGAATTCTGGTTAACAGGAGTTGGTTATATAGGCATTAGGAAAAACTGAAGTAGTTAGTTAAGAATTTATTTGAGCACCTCATGTCATCATTAGTGCCTAAGATAGGGTGGTCAAAGTACAAAAGGAAAGAGATAAATGAATATAAAGCTATTTCAAGGGAAAATCGGTAGGTTTTTGTCTACATTATATATTAGGAATGACTAGATTGATGATGATATTAACAGAGACATAAAGGATGAAGGAAAATATTTTGAAAAGCATATAATAAGGCATACTGCATATTTTGTGCTTCACAGATACTGCATTTGTAACAAATTGAAGATTTTTGGCAACCTTGAGAAGGACCAGTCTATAGGTGCCATTTTTCCAACAGCGTGTGCTCATCTCAGTCTCTGTGTCATGTTTGGGCAACTCACAGTATTTCAAACTTTTCATCATTATTATATCTGTTATGATGATCTGTGATCAGTGATCTTTGATGTCACTATTATAATTGTTTTGGGGCACCATGAACTGTGCCTATATGAGACTGTGAACTTAATCCGTAAATGTTGTGTACGTTCTGACTACTCCACTGACCAGCTGTTTCCCCATCTCTCTCCCTGTCCTTGGGCCTCTCTATTCCCTGAGACACAAGAATATTGAAATTAGATCAATTGATGACCCTGTAAGTGTTCAGGTGTAAAGAAGAGGCACATGTCTCTCACCTTAAGCCAAAAGCTAGAAATGATTGAGCTCAGTGAGAAAGTCATGTCAAAAGCTGTGACAGGCCAAAAGCTAACGACTCTTGCACCAGTTAGCCAACTTCTGAAAGCAAAGGAAAAGTTGTTGAAGGAAATTAAAAGTCCTACTCCAGTGAATGCATGAATTAAAAGAAAGTGAAACAGGCATATTGCTGATATAGAGAAGGTTTTGGTAATCTGGATAGAAGACCAAACCAGCTACCATATTCCCTTAAATCAAAGCCTAATCCAGAGCAATTTAACTCTCTTCAATTCTGTGAAGGCTGAGAGAGGTGAGAAAGCTGCAGAAGAAAAGTTGGAAGCCAGCAGAAGTTGATTCATGAGGTTTAAGGAAAGAAGCCATCTCCATAACATAAAAATGCAAGATTAAGCAGCAAGTGCTGATGTAGAAGCCGCAGCAAGTTCTCCAGAAGATGTAGCTAAAATAATTAATGAAGGTGGCTATACTAAACAACATATTTTCAGTGTAGACAAAACAGCCTTATGTTGGAAAAAGATGCCATTTAGGGCTTTCATGTTAGAGAAGGGAAGTCAATGTTTGGCTTTAAAGCTTCAAAGGACAGGCTGACTCTCTTGTTAGGGGCTAATGCAGCTGGTGACTTTAAGTTGAAGCCAATGTTCATTTATCATTCAGAAAATCCTAGGGCCCTTAAAGAATGATGCTATATTTATTCTGCCTGTGGTGTAGAAATAGAACAACAAAGCCTAGATGACAGCACATCTATTTACAACATGGCTTACTGAATATTTCAAGCCAATTGTTGAGACCTACTCTTCAGAAAAAAGATTCCTTTCAAAATAATACTGCTTGTTGACAATTCACCTGGTCACTCCAGTGCTCTGATGGAGATGTATAAAATTAATATTGTTTTCATGCCTGGTAATACAACATCCATTCTACAGTCCATGGGTCAAGGAAAAGTAATTTCAACTTTCACATTGTATTACTTATGAAATATATTTTGTAAAGCTATAGCTACCATAGATAGTGATTTCTCTAATGGAGCTGTGCAAAGTAAATTGAAAACCTTTTGGAAAGGATTTATCAGTCTAGATGCTATTAAAACATTTGTGATTCATGGGAGGAGGTCAAAAAATCAACATTAACAGGAGTCTGGAATAAGTTGACTCCAACCCTCAGGGATAACTTCAAGGGGTTCAAGATTTCAATGGAGTAAGTAACTGCAGATGTGGTAGAAATAGCAAGAAAACTAAAATTAGAAGTGAAGCCTAAAGATGTGGCTGAATTGCTGCCATCTCATGATCAAACTTGAACAGATGAGGAGTTGCTTTTTATGAATTAGCAAAGAAAATGCTTCTGGTGAAGATGCTGTAAACATTGCTAAAATGTCAACAGAGGATTTAGAATATTACAAAAATTTAGTTGATAAAGAAATGGCAGAGTTTGAGAAGACTGACTCCAATTTTGAAAGAAGTTCTACTGTGGGCAAGATACTATCAAACAGCATTGCATGTTCCAGAGAAATCTTTTGTGAAAGGAAGAATCAATCAATGGCACGAACTTCATTGTTGTCCTATTTTAAGAAATTGCCACAGCCACCCCAATCTTCAACAACTGCCACCTTGATCAGTCAGCATCCATCAATATGGAGTTAAGACTCCTCACCAGCAACAAGATTATAACTTGCTGAAGGCTCAGATGATTGTTAACATCATTTTTTAGCAATAAAGTATTTTTTAATTAAGATACTGTTTTAGGTATAATGCTATTGCATATTTAATAGACTACAATATAATATAAGCATAACTTTTATATGTACTGGGAAACCAGAACATTTACATGACTTGTTTTTTTACGATATTCACTTTATTGTGGTAGTCTGGAAGTGAATCCACGATATCTATGAAGTATGCCTGTAGTCTATCCTGGTATTGTTGAGTTTGAATTTATCTATTAGAAGGTAGTGTGGAGTATGAGGTTGGGATTTGAGTGAGAGGGTCGATTTAAGGATAAAGACCTCTAGACAGTTTTCTTTTTTTTTATTTCAGCATATTATGGGGCTACAAATATTACAGTTATGTATATTGCCCATACCCCCCTCCCCCCTGGAGGCAGATAGTTTTCTTAGAGAGGTACTGTTGAAAGATAAGGGACCTGAGACTTAAGGCATACCAAAAGTTACAAGGTACAAAAGAGGATAGGGAAAATTAAAGTGTTAGAAAACTTATTCAAAAACTGTTCTGAAATAAGTAGAACATGTACAGATTTTGAGTCAGAGAAAAGTAAAAAACAAAAAAAAAGTAGAGAAAAAATACCGAACAATCTGGAAAAGGAAAGGATACTTGTGGAAGTGATATGCCTCATTATGGAAGTGAGATGCCTCTCTGCATCCCTTCCAGAAATGCAGGAAATCAGATTGCAAGTTTGAAGATTTACTTTTAAAAGAAGAAAATACATGTCTTCTTCTAAGAATGAGAGAGAGGGGAATAATTAAATTAGAGGATAGGCACACACACAGAAACAATGTCTTGAGGTAGAAATGAGGGTAAATCCATTCATTCATTCATTCATTCATTAGGTCATACTTATGACTATGCCAGGGGGATTCTGAGATGAATAAGACACAGTGTTCTCCTTACTATACTACTTGGTGAAGGAGATAGGTATGAAATTAACTAGTGACTATAATTATACAAAAAAACTACCATATTCTTCTAATCCAGTTGTTCTCATAGTGCCCAGAACAGCAGTGTCACCAACACTTGAAAGTAAGTTAGAAAAGAAAATTATTGATCCCACTCCAGTCTTACTAAATCAGAAACTCTGGACCAGTAATCTTATGCAAACAAGCCCTTCAGGTTATTTTGCTAAGTGCTAAAGTTTGAGAACCACTGTCCTAAGAGAATTGGAGAATTAAGGCCAATTGCAAGCTGGGTTTCGGTGGGGATTGGGGGGTGCATCATTTATGGCTTTCAAGGTGTATGTAGTCTGAATGAACTTATGATATCAGTGTATCAATAGGAAAAGAAGATGGAAGTTGTTCTTAGGTCACAAATGCATTTTAACATTGGCCTTTTGTACAGATTTGCCTTGTATTTGTTGCTTAACTCATGAGGGACTCTAAGTTTGGGCATTTCCATCAGTAAAAGGGCAGGGGTTATACCAAAGTAGATAGTGGGGAGATTAGGTGGTAAGCAGAATCTTGAATTTTATTCAAAACACACATAATTAGTCATTCTTTATCCACAGAACACCAGCCCAAAACAATGACATCTTCAAAATAATCAAGGTCTTTATTTTCAAACATGTTATATTACGTAGTTTATTATATTTACTTATTTTCATATAATCTTTAAATGCAGATAAGGTAGGGTGCTTACATAGTGTGTGTAATTATAGTTATGAAAATGCCAGCATAGTTCCTTCTTGTCCTGCTTCTGTTAGTCATTCCTTCATCTATTTCCTTTGATTTTTTTCCTGTTACTTCCTAACCCCTTTCATTTTCCAAGGACTGTTGTCTGACTTACATATTTCTCTCTCTACCACCACTTTCTTAAATGGCTAGTACACTTTCAAGGATTTTACTATACTCTCCGTTTTGAAGATTATCTATATTTATGTGTAGTCTTTTAAGAATATTTTTGAGAGTCTACTGCTCTTTGTTGTAATCATAGTCTACTAAATATCATGGGATTCGTTCTGTGTTTACTTCCAAATGCACACACTTCTATCTAAACCCCCCATCTAGAGCTAGCAACATATAACTAGGGCCTTGGACGAGAGATTGTATATTCAGATTTTGGGTTTTTTCCCCCTATATTTACTTCCACGTCTTCCTCCCAAGGACTTCTTAAATTTTAAAACTGCTTCCTTCCTGGACTAAGATACACACATTTATTCACAAATTCACTAATGCTCTGGCGTTGATTGGTTTCTGGACAGAGCCTGACCTTCAGTATATCCTATGTCCTGCCCTAGTCTGTCCCAGAGTAATAAATCCTGACCATTACCCAATTCCCAGGACTATGTCTCCAACTCTCCAACTCAAGATTTTCAATTGCATATTATGTCAAACTCCACACATGCAAATTAAGCTTCCTCTCCAAGGGGAATTTCTTCTCAAATTCTTGGTCAAAAATATTTTTTTCCAAGCATCTAGGCTTAAAACTTTTGAGACATTTAAACCTTATTATTTATTGACCTACTTAATAAATCCTATTCCTTGGGTTTGCCTAATCACTTTGTCCCCAAAAGTGCTATCTTTCATTTTTGTGTCTGTGCTTAAATTTTAAGTATTTCCTTTGTGTGGAAAGCTCTGTCTTCACCTTCATCAATTTGATTCTAAGCATCTTCACATTCAGCTTAATTTTTGTTTCCTGTGAAGAAATTCCCAGTTGACTTAATATTTATAGATTTCTTTCCACTTTAAAATTTCCAGATGACTTTCTTGTACTATATAATACATGAACATTCTTTGTTATAAATTCTCTTATATAATTTGTTAATAATTCACTATATATGTCTGCTTTCCACAACTAATATGTAGGGTACTTAAGAATACAGACTGAAAGATTGTTTCTATTATTATTAGTATCGCTGTTATCTTTAGAGCTAAATAAATGATTGAAAATCAATCATTATGATTTGATTATTTATTTACATAAACCTCACTTTGTTTCAAATTAATGATATGCTATAACAAGCAAGAGATCAGGCTTTGCCCCCAGATAGATACAGGTTTGTATCTCAGCTTAAGCATTTTCTAGCTTTGTAAACTTCATTTCCGTAAACTGCATAATCTCACTAAACCTCAGTATTTTTAGTATAAAATAGAGATGTATGGAAACTTTCTCATAAGCTATGGATTGTTATGAGGATGAAATTTTATCTTAGAAGAACTCCTATCAGAGGAAGTCTCAATATGTCACAGCAACTATTATTTTTATCATTATTTGCTATCATTAAAGAATATTAGGTAACATATAAAAATAAATAAGAACAATATTAAAGGAAAAGCAATTATTTAAAATCATGACCAGCAAGGACACAAACAGATCAGGGACACAAAACCTAAAGGATATGTAGATATACAATCCTAGATTGACAGGTAATGGGACTTTCCCACTAATTTTATCCAGACCTTCTTCATAGTGAAAGGACTACAGAGAATTGACAACTCTGGTGTACACGGCTTTTGGAGAGCACAAGTTTGTTCTGGCTGTGTGCCCAGGTCCTGGATTAGGAAAAGGCCATGCTGATACAGCGCTTGTTTATTTATCAGATTCAACAAACATCTTTTGAATGCCTACTATAGGCAAAATCTGAAATGATGCCAGGAATAAGTGCGTTAAAATCTCTCAGGCTACTTGGCTACTACATAGACAGCCTATTGGGTTTTATTTTGATATATTCTTGGCATGTGGAAAATAAATATTCTACTCTTGTATCACTATTGTGCTTTTCTGCTTTTCCAGAATCAACTTTATCCTAGATGTAGGTTACAGTAGAACTTTAGGGCTTATCATTTCTGTAGGGTAACCACAAAATTTCTAAGTCTTTTTCCCTCCATCATATAACCAACTACTATACCCCAACTCCAGTCATCTGCCTTTAAAGTCCTTTGGTTCTTCCTGTGTTTTAGCATACATAACCAATATTTCATACCAGAATTTTCCACTGTAACCATATCTCTTATTCACCCACTATGAATGTGATTTTGCATACCTCTTGGAGCCAGATGATTATAAATTCAATTATATAGTCTTTCAGACCTATTAAAACCCAATGGATCTACAATTCTTTTAGTGTAGAACAACACAGCTCTCCAACTGGCTATTTTGCTGACAGTAACGCAAATGCACTAGTTGTTTCAAGAGTTTCCTTCATGCTTGTTCTTCAGGGAGAACGAAGTCCATATTGATGAAGTCTAGTTCAGCTTTGGGTATCTGCTTGATTCACCAGATGCTTTGGTCATTTTAAGAGCCTTGAGTTTATTACCCAACATTTCTGAAGGATGTCTGATAGAGTTAGAGAAAAATATATGCCTGTTCAAAGGATTGAATAGAAAATTGAAGAGTTAAGGCTACTCTCTCTTTATCCAGGGCCATGAATCCACAGTAGCAATTGCTACTGTGCAGTAGCAACATGCGTGTTAATTCAGGGCCTCATTTCCTCAATTGATTTGGAGAATGAAAGCATAGACTCAAAGGCAATACAACAAGGAAGGAAGACAAGAACCATTTAAAACATAGAAGGGATATTCTAGGGGTAAAGCTTTTGGATTATAAGAGGAAAGCTCCAGCCACTGAGAAACTTCTATAATATAACCAAACCCAATGAGAGAGATGCTAGGCAAACTCAAATGTGGTTTCAGTTTTATCTAAATCTCCAGTATGTCATCTGTTTAATTTCTCAGTAAGCATATTTTAATATGTGCTGTTTATAAAATTAATTTTTATTAATGAATTTTTATGTTAATCAAGTTATAAATGTATAGAATTTTTAAAGTCAAATAGTTCTATGAAGTTCAAATAAAAAGTACAGTAATCCCATGTTGCTTACTCCCACTTACATTTCTGTTCTCCAGAAGCAATCACTTTCTTTTTGGTAGTTAACTCTGTATTTCCAAGTAATATGCACATTTCTTCATTTTTTAAAAAGTAATTATTTTCCAAAAATTTTCTGTGGTAGCCAGCCTTCAAGAAGACCCTCAGTAAATCTCAATTATTGGTTTGTGGTTTTGTGTAGTTCCCTCCCATACTGAATAGGTCTGAGTGACTCGTGTCTATCAATTTCACTTTTTTCCCTTGGAAATACTCTATGTTAGAGCTCTTTGTGCTTCTGTTTCAGTCTAGTTTGACTGCTTTCTGGGCAACTACAAAGCTTTTGCCCTGATTATTCCCTCCGCCCTCATCGTGGGAATTCCTTTTTTATTTTTAATTCTCATGTTGTAGCATCTGTTTCTTGGATTCCATATCTATCTCTTTCTTGGTTTACTCCTCTGTTTTGTTGTAGCAAACCCTTTAAAAACTTTCCAAAAAAGAGTGCATAGAATGGTAAGTTTTTGGGGCCTTGTATGAATGTAAAACTGTAAAACAATTTTATTCTATTCTTACACTAAATATCCCATTGAACAGTTGTCCTTTATTATTTCATATTATGAACTGTTTATTTTAGAATCAAGCTGTGTTGGAGACTTAAAAAGCTGCTTGGAGCTATGTTTTTCAGAACTATTATAAAACGAGGAACCCTAAGTTTGGTCACACTTAGAATTGTTAATTTTGTATACTTTTCCAGTGCAGAAAAACTAAACATGTTTTTTTTTTTTTACTTGAAAAATAAACACATAGAAGTTGGAGTAATTACATAAACATTATTATGTGATATTTAGTTCCTAATTAACTTTTGTCAGAAAGATAAAAAGAAGAGATAATAGTGAGTTAAAATGTAGATACATGAATTTGGTTTCACAATACTAGGTAATAAAATAAATCATACAAATAGATGGCATTACATATATATTACATATATTTTATAAAATTTCTCAAATATTTTAAAAATGTAGTATTTTGATATTTAGCATTATAAGTATATATTATGAATATATGATATTATACGAATGTATAATTATATAACATTATATGATATTTAATATTAAACGAGGACTAAAAATTTTAAAATATTTTGCATTTATTCTGCACATTTCCTGAATCCAATAAATTCAACATTACACATGGAACTGTACAAATAAAATATCTGACACACTTCACTCCAAAATGCCTTACCTTTTTTGCAAAGTCTCTACCTTTCTTTGAATTACCTCATATATATTCTTAATTGGTTAGGATTATTCATGGCTAGACTGGTGAAACAAATGTTTGCAAGGCTCACTGAGATATCTATAGTTGTTGATGACTCTAGAATGCTATATGAGACTTGTTATCAAGAAAGTATTTTGTTAAAGGGAATTAGTACACAACTAATGCAACATCATCTGACCATTTACTATGCTCTTTTAATAAAAACATACATAATTATCTGTAATAATTCCATTATCAGAGGCAAGAAGGCTGCCACCTACTCAATGAACAAACACACATGGGCTTCTTAATGAAGTTAACAGGAAAAAGAAAGTGATTAAGTGTAGTTGGGCACCAGGTGTCTATTTCTCTATAGAGAAATAGAAAGGGATGGCGGCAATCAATTAGACTTAAAAGGTAAATTGGTTTATATTCTCAAGGTCCTTGTAAGGCAGGTCAAGGCACTTGAACTTGGCCCTATGGACAAGGAAGAGCAATAGAGTTGTATGTAGATGAGTGAAATGATTCAGTTTGTGTTTTTAGGAAGGTAGCCAAAAGCCAGCGGGAATAGTGGATAACACTAGAGTGAGAAATATCAGCTAGAAGGTGACTGACTTCTAATCCTAGAAAAAGATAATGGGATTAACTTTATTTATTTATTTATTTCAGGATATTATGGGGGTACAAACATTTTGGTTACATGTTATGACTTTGCCACACCCAAACCATGATTTGAGGCATGCCTTTCCCCACCTACAATGCTCACCGAGTCCATTAGTTGAGAGTTTACCCACCCCCAACCCCCCAATTCCTGAAGAATATTACTACCATGTGAGCACCTTAGTGTTGATCAGTTAGTGTCAATTTGATGGCGAATAAGTGTGGAGCCTATTCTTCCATTCTTGTGATACTTCACTTCGGAGGATGGGCTCCAAGTTCTAGCCAGGAAAATATAAGAGGTGATGGATCACCGTCGTTCCTTATAATTGAATAACTTCAAGCAGCCATGATAATGATAAAAGAAAAGGTAGATTGGTAAAACGTTTCAGAGATAAAAATCCACATGTTGTCCAGAGTTATTGGATATATAAAACAAGCTGAGAAAGAGTTAGGAGCTATGGATGATTTGGGCCTCTATCTTGGGAATGAAAAAATAAAATAATAGTTTTTATTTATGGCATACCACACTTTATATAATGGCATATCACACTTTATAAGCCTTTTCACATATACTGAATTCCATTGTTTCAACAACCTTGTGATGAATTAACATGCATTAAATCACCGGTAGGGTTTATGCAGTAATCTTACAAAAGCTCTGACCACGGCTAAATCATTTTTTTGTAAGATGCTGTATGCAGGTTCTTTTCCCAGTCATCTTTTCCCCCTTATAAAATAGATGTTTACTTGTGTTTTCCTCTTCAAAGACACTTGTGTATACCTCTATTGTCCCTAATTCTCCCCATGCTACTAGACAGATGGACTTCTACAATAGCTTATTCAACGGGCATGTGTGTAGTAGGTTGTGTCTCTGTGTCTCTAATAACAAAGTGATTTAGATAGTACTTCTCTAACTTTAATGTGCATATGCATCATTCCAGGATCTTGATAAAATGAAGATTGTGATTTAGTGGGTCTTGGAATGGGACCAGAAATTCTGCATTTCTAACAAGCTCCCAGGTGATCTCAATGCTACCAGTCCCTGGAACACATTTTTGATTAGAAAGGATTTAGACTAAAGCCACATGCACACATATACATGCACATACACACACACACATGCACACACCAAAGTACCTTTGCTTAAGTAGGTGTACCATTCTGGAAAGTTTATTATGTATCTGATTTCAATTTTAAAATCACAACCATTTTCTCACAGGTTTCAAGGTGCTACCAATTGTATATGCATTTCTTTTCAGTAATATAACCACGTTCCATTTCAGTCTCTATTGGCAAGCAGTTTCCTAAAGATTTCAAAATATGTCAAAGGTCTTTCTCACGAAGAGATATCATAAAGAACCACCTCATTGTTAGTTGTTCATTAATAGTTCTCTTACTGACAACTTGGATGGATGCCTCTTAATTTTGTAAGTATTTTAAAATTAAAATTATTTCCAAAGCATTTAACATATTTCTGGCAATAATGTCTGTTTGGAAGTAGAATTCTTAACCCTCCTCCTACAGGTCATTTGTTTTATAATTTCATTGCCTTGTGGGTTTCCTTAATGGTCCAAAAATTCCACACTGTAATGTATGTGTGCTGAAAGACATCTGAAATCATTGACTTGCCTCAGAGTCTCAAGATTAGGCAACTATCTGCTCTGCCTTTATGTAATTGGACTTGAAGAGGTGATCTCCTGTTTAGAAATTCCTTCTTTCTCTTTCTCCTCCTCCACCCCTCCACTTCCTCCACTTAGAGGAAATCCATTTATGGCTTGGACAAGTTTCTCGGACAAGGATCACATTTTTATCCCTATGGAAGTCTTTTAAGTCAGACCCCAAGAGGTAGACAATATCTCTTTGTGTACATGACAAAGAGTATAATCTTGAATACAGTGGTTGATTTTTATAATGTTCTAAGCAAGACCTCAGCCACTCAGGAGAAAGAAAGGCTCATATCTGCTCTTCGGTCCTTAAGTTCCCTATATGCTGGGCAGCTATCGGAGATATGTAGAAAGTAGAGGCTAGTCTGTGCTGGCACTAATTTTGCAAAAGGTCTACGGATCTTAGAGCTGGATGGCCCACAGAGAGTATCTCATCTAACTTCCTATTTGATTCAGAAGTCCTTAATACAGCACCTTTGAGATTCATTCAAGCTTCCATGAGTACTTTCTTAAGGGGAAGGACCCTTCGTTGGACAGCTCCTGTCGTTAAAATCTGTAGCTGTGAGCAATCATGTTTTCCATCAGTTGCTCTGATGTTTCATACTATTCCTGTTTCCCTCCTGTGCTTATATTACCTGTTTTTGCCTTTTCAATTTTACTGTGTTAATTAATTCCTTGTTCAAAGCTCCCAATATTGCAACTTGAGAGCTCTCCTCAAATGATTTCACTTTAGTTAGGGAGTTTTGTATTTACTAAAATATATCAAACCTGAACTCTCACACATATTATTGCTAAGTCATTGTCTCATTGCTGTATTTTGAATGTCAGTGGCACTCTGGTTTCAAACACCTTTTTATCCTCTTAAAAGAGATGTGATGAAGTCTGTCTCACCATAGAACATGCACCTTTTCTCTCCCATCTTTTGGATGCACCAATGAAGAGTTAAACAGTGTTCATTAGGCCACACATACTGCTGGTGACCCATCTGGGAATACGTCCTAGGAAACTTGGCTCCCTGTCCAGTGGACCACATGACCATCATTTTTGATGACTGCAAATTCACATAATACTTCTCCTGCTGAACATGTGGGAGGCAATCAAGTTAGCAAACTGGAAAAGTCAGTATATGTTAAATGACTTTCTCAACTGAAAAGTGTGGGTTTTCCAGGATTCCTACTGCTACTGACTGTAAATGATCCACATTTCATTAATGAGATTATGACACATGGCGTTTTTGAAGGTCTTTTCAATACAAGTTGACTTAATATTCATAATCTTGGGCTTTTGCTTTGCCTGACACTGATTTTGCCCAATGACTTCCTCCTAATAAGACACATCTGACTGTTGGCAGCTGCAGCTGCTGTTAAATTCTTCACGGCTTCTCTGCTGTGCCCTCCAATATGCTTCCTGAGAGGCTGAGCTATTCTCTGCTTAAAATTTCAACTATATGCTTCTAAACCTGAAACAGATGTCATCTTGGCTGCTGTCATTTGCCATCGGCTCCTTTATTCACATCTTATACAAAGCAGGTAAAAAGCAAGTAATTTGCTGACCTCTATAGAGAAAGAAAAAAAAGGAGAGAAGGTGAAACAGGAGAGGGGAAGAGAATAAATAGATAAATTAGAGGAATAAAGCCACATGGAGACAGAGTACAACCACTTGAGCATCTATTATCCTAATATCATATGCTATAGTTTGGCTACTGCTGATTGGCTGACATCCCTCTTGAACCATAGTTGTGGCCACCCAGATTAACTGTGTGAGCTGATCTCTTGATTTAATATCAGTTTGCTCTTTTTAGCTCCCATGTCATTTACTGTATCAAAAAAAAAAATGTACTGCTTATTACTAAGCCGTCTGTGTTTTCAAGAACCCACGGTCTATTTTTTTTTCCCTTTTTTCTTTTTGTATGGGAACCAGGAACTAGAAAGCATTAAATGAGAAAAATTAACCACTCAGAAAAGGTGGAAGCCCAGAGAAAAGGGAGTTTGTCTTTTATGGTTTGCACTTTGTAAGCTGTGGGTGTGACTCAATTTCCTCACCACCCACATGAAAAAGGTTGCCACCCAATCGCTGTTTTTTCTATCCAAAATCCCTCCCCTTTGATTTTGGCTAAGAGAGACCCTAAGAAAGACTGCCCTTTCTGGACGTTGCACACTGTGACATATAAAAGCTGTTAGCTACTCCCGTAGCCAGCAGCATTCAAACCTTGCAGAGTTTTGCTCTCTGAGAGTTTGTAATAAGACACACTCCTCTTACAAGAGTTCATGCTACAACATAGCAAAGAATTTTAAATTTTTGGAAGAACAATATATTCATTTTGGCATTGTGCAGAGGTAAGCTATTTAGCTCAACAAGTTTATATTGCATGCATTGATTTTAAAGTAGCTCACATTTTTTAAAAGAAATGAGATTGGATTACTATAACTTTTTTGTATGTATTCTGTCACTTGGTGTACCTATATGTCTGGGAGACATTGTCAGCACATTCTCTGTTGTTACCTGTAATGCATCTTTCCTCTTCACTGTCAAGGTGAACTGCAGTTCCTAAAGATTTCCCACTGCAAATAAATATACAGTAATGCATTTTGTGGTTCAGGCATTTGGGGCAAATGGTTCACATCCATTTTAGGGTTAATGATCATGCTGTTTATTTTTCTCTAGTTATAGAAAGTTCCTCTTAGGGGTCTGCCTCATAACACCAAACAAAATGAATACTCTACTATAGGTTATCTCCTAAGCTTGAGTGCAACATTTGTATGGATTTTTGGAGAAAATCAAATCGAGCAATGCTCCCAAATAGATAGATAACTTTGTAAATTCATACCCTCTGGCCCTATTTTTTTTCATAGACCCTAACTCTACCTTTCTGCTTTAAAGCAAAGTAAACTCGGTGGCCTCTTCTTCTCCACCCCTCAAAATGATAGCAATCTCTGCCGTCAGCAGCGCGCTCCTGTTATCCCTTCTCTGTGAAGCAAGCACCGTCGTCTTACTCAATTCCACTGACTCATCTCCGCCAACCAATAATTTCACTGATATTGAAGCAGCTCTGAAAGCGCAACTAGATTCTGCGGATATCCCCAAAGCCAGGCGGAAGCGCTACATTTCGCAGAATGACATGATCGCTATTCTTGATTATCATAATCAAGTTCGGGGCAAAGTGTTCCCACCGGCTGCAAACATGGAATATATGGTAAGAAGAAATATTTTTCTTTGAGTTCTGAGTGAGAGCGCTTTAAATTGTATGTTAGAAAAACCTGAAGGGACCACGAGTGTTTATATGTCGAGGGATATGGGTTTTTTACACATTTCGACTTAGGGAAGGTTCTTATATGCCTAATAATGTTAAGAACTGTCATAGAATTAGAGAGAGAGAAACAGACAGAGAAAGAAACAGAGAACACAAAGAGAGAGCATCTATATAGACTTTTCTTCTGTGGGTTCCAAAACCACTGGTGAATCGTATCTTATATAAGGAACATAGATAAAAAGTGGGGTACTTTGACCAAAGTTTTAAGGTCCACTTTTTTTAAAAAAAAAATTCACTGGAACTTTTAATCTGTGCTTTCTTTATCTAGCAGTTATATTCATCAGCTAAAACATTTCTTGAAAATATTTCTTAAAATTATAGGTTTCATGTGCATGATTTAT
The DNA here is from genome assembly GCA_008086735.1 of Cheirogaleus medius. Taxonomy (NCBI): domain Eukaryota; kingdom Metazoa; phylum Chordata; class Mammalia; order Primates; family Cheirogaleidae; genus Cheirogaleus; species Cheirogaleus medius. The sequence goes on from VBSM01001124.1 coordinate 23,098,164, forward strand.
TCTCTGGGTAGGTGTCTTTTCCCTTTCTTGGACAAAGCTCTTACTGGCGCTAATCTATTTGTATTCTAAGAGAACATGCTGGCTTTCCCCTCCTTGTGATTTAATGCTTTGTCCTTCAGATAACAAGTGAAGCCAGTGCACTTGCACAGTGTTCCAACTTACTGTGAACACATTCTTTGCTCTCTCTTAAAAATAGACTATGTTTAAATCATTTTACTTAGAAAGTAAAAAAAAATTATATTGAGTTGGTATTGAAAGAAAAAAGTCTTGCTAAAGTTTATTTTTGGTTTTGAGTTTATGTAAGGTTATGATTTAAAATCCAGCATCTTACAAGATCACAGATTAGAGCCTGTTTAAGACAATGAAGATCACCAATATGGTGTTTCCAAATTGGCTTGGGGTGGGGGTGACTGATACCACTAACAATTTTATAGATGCTGAACTAAAATTTGGAATTTCTATGAGATTGTAGATTAATCTATTTTATATAAATGAGCTTTTTAAGCTTGACTAGTTGCAGATGCAAGTGTCACAGGAAAAATAAAGACTTGCCAAATAATTGTACTTCATAGTTCATAGAAGTACACAATTTTTTTCTTTTTTCTTTAGAAGTACAATTTAGACTCTATAAAAATGCATTTTCATAGGATTTATGAAAAAAGAAATGACCTAATCTGTCCTGGTGTATGAGGGGCAATATAATCTCATTATCAAGAATATGGGCTCTGGAATCTAAATGCTTGAGTTCAAATCCTAGTCCTGAAGTATAAGCTGTGTGAACTCATTACGTCATTGCATTTCATTTTCATCATCTCTAATGTGAAGATAAAGGTAGTATCTATTACGTAGAGTTGTTGTGATGAATGCATCAATTGAGGAGTAGAATAATCAGACCAGAGCCCATAGCTCTGTTCATCTTCAACAAACATTAGTTTTTATGGGTTTCTTTGAACCTCTTGTGAAAGGTATTCAGTGAAAACCCATTCAAGATCTAAAAATAGAAACAGTTACATAGAAGAGATGGTTCTAGAAGATGATATAGACATGTAAAAAAGAAGAGAAACAAATAAGTTTAAGAAATTACTGTAAGTTATGAAAGAAACATGCATAAGGTTCTATGTAAGCTTAGAAAATCATAATGTCTTGACCACGAGTTTAGGAAATTTGCAGCCATCACATCATTCCACAGACTAAGATGAGGACCAAGACTGCTGGGATAACTTTAGAGGCAAGCTCCTCTGGGTGTAAATTCTAACTCTGCCGCTTACCATGTGGGCTTGTGCAAGTTACTTAGTGTATCTAACTAAGCCTAATTTCCTTCTCTGCAAAATAATAGTATATATAGTAATTAATCAATAAATAATGCAATTCACTCTTTTTATTATATTGAAGGCAGAGGGACCACCATGAGTAAAGGTATAGGTGGGTACAACACAGCAGAAATAGGTTGACAAAAAGCCAAATTTTTCTAGTTATATTTTCCCCACTTATCAAGAATTAATTCATTCCACATGCATTTATTTAATTGCTCCTACGTGCCAAGGACTTGACTAATTGTTTCCATAGATGATCTCATTTGATAGTTCACATTCTCCATGTGAGGTTAAGATTGTGATCTTCATTTAAAAAATGAAATCACTTAGACCCAAGAAGTTAATGACTGGGAGAATGAGGTATGGATAATAAATGGTGTAGCTGGAATTAGAATTTAGATCTGTGCAATTCCAAAGCCCATGCTTTATTGTAGAACATTTTTTCATTTGGACCCACTGGAGGAAACCCCTGAAGATGTCAGAGTATCTTTGTTTCCTCCCATAAAGTACCAGCTAAATCCTATAGTATTCATACTCTATTTATTATTCCTTTCTTATTATTTTCTTCCTAAACATCAAAACCACTTTATATGATTTCTAAGAACTAGATACAATGATGATTATATAGTAAGTGCTTTATAAATCCTCCTTGATTCAGTAAAAGTAATGAGAAACAGTAGTCAGAACAGTAAGTACTATAAAGTAAAATAGAGACTGTTTCAAATACTCATGTAAATATCATGCATGTACTTCATTCACACATGTATTTATTCATTTAAGATTTATTGAGCATTTACTATATGTTAGGCACTATTCTATGCACTGTGAATCCATTCACGGCTAACATAGACATCCTGGGTCCCCTGGGTGAGGAATCAGACAAATAAATACATTACATAGGACGTTAGAAGGTGAAAAGGTTATGAAGAAACATGAAGAGGGCTGTGGTGAGGTTTTGGTATTTGCTAGGTGTCCGAGAAGAGCTCCCTGGGAAGGACCTGGAGGGAGGTGAGGGAGAAAGCCACACCCACAGGCTAGGGGACAGAGGCAGAGTGAGGAGCCAGGACAAAGGCCCAGAGGCAGGAGAAAATTGATTAGTTCATTGAGAAAAATGTGCTCATTTTAGTGAAATCATAATTTAGAAGGACTTTTTGAGTAATGTGGCCACTGGAAATAGTTAATCCAGATCCCTCATGAAGACCCAGAGGATCTTGGAGGGAAGTACAATCTAACAGGTGGCTTGAAGGCTGGAGCAGGGACTTGCCAGTGACTTTAATTCTCTAGGCTAGGTGAAAAATACCGATATGTTGCCTGCAGTTTAACTTGTTTAACATTGATTTGGATTGTGAGCATCTGAAAGCTAGTGCTGTTCCTAACCTGTTCTATGAATCTCAAAAACATAGGACACCCCTCACTATGACAACCTCACAAATATTTGTGCTCTGAGTCACCAACCACATTTTCAAATTATCCTCCTCAGTGAGTGATGTCACCAAGGGAACCAATGAAGATGACCTGTGGCTCAGGGCTTCTTCTCATGGCACCAACCTGATTTCTAATCCCTATCATCTGCAAGTCTCTGAGCCTTTGACCATGCTGGTTTCTCTCCCCCCAAAGTCTCCTCCTTAACTTATTCTTTTATTTATAATCCTATCATTCAAGTTTTTGATATCAGAATGCTTCTTATACCCACAACCATGTGTGATTTCACCTCCTTTTGAACTGGGGCAGCCCTGATTTCTGTCATGTTGCTCCCATCACTTAATTCATGGCTATTTGTGCATTTCTTGCAAACTTCCTAAATTTGAGCTTTAAGGATGCTAAGTCTATGTTTATTTGTCTTTGAGTCTCTTATTTTCTTGGGCAATTTCTTGTATATAGATGATGATCAACCATTATTTGTTGAATTTAGTTGAAATCCTTGTGAATTGTTCTATGTTATAAGTAGCATCAATTTTGATATTATTATAAATATTTTAATAGAAGTTTTTCTCATCATTTATAACAATATTTTATCCCACACACTTGAAATAAAAAAAAATTCCTCCAGATTAATTTTAACCTCCTTAAGTACTGGGTTATATTAAATAGTATAGACTTGACTAAATAAAGCAAAAGCAATTTGAACACCAGGGTATTGACGTTCATATTTTGGTTCTATAGTATTTTCTTTGGATGCATTGTCCATACTTTTAGTAAAAAGAAAACAAAACAAGACATTATTTGACATATTTAATTTCCTAAAACAGTATCTTTTCACAGAAATAATAATATAGACAGAACTTAAAATATGCAAGTGAAACTTCTTCACTCTTGGCTTCTGTTCTACAATTAATTTGTTGACTAATTTCCAGAGTTCCTTGGACACCAGCTGTTTTTTATTCTTCCTAAAGGCAGCTTAAACCATGACTCTAAACCACAAACCACACTGTTTCTTAGAATAAGAATTATCTCCAAAAGAATGAAATTGCAAGACCCACACATAGAGTAAAATTTGTAGGATGTTCTCTGAATTCAAGTCAATTGAATAAATTAATTTAAAAAACTTTGAGGTTCCTCCACGAGAGAAAGAGATCCAAAATAACAACAACAAAAAAAACTTTGTCTTTAAAGTATAAACAATACAGTAAAAACAAAACCACTAAGCATATAATTCAGTATAATGCACTGCTGAATAAGACTGATATCATAAAAGAAGGACAGAGAAATACTGTGGAGGAGTCAGAGAAGGAAGCAATAATCTCTGGTTGGCAAATCATGAAAGGCTCCCTGGAGGAGGAGCTTTATGCTCAGGAAGGGCAGGCTTGGCTGTTACAGCAGGCAAATCAATGCATGAACAAAATCACTGGGAGAGAAAAAACCAGTATACTTTAGCCACATGCTTGAGGCATTTGGGAAAATATTGAGGATCCCTTAATACAAAAGCAATTAGGGAGACTGTGAAGGTTCTAGGGAGGGTCAGAGGTGCATTTTAGAAGAATGACCCTGACAGTTGCTGGAGCTGATATTGGCAGTGAAAGTGGCCAGAGAGGTGGTGGCCCTGAGTCAGCAATGCCATTCCTTCAGGCAGAAGTAAGGAGGAAGTGCAGCTGCACCTACACACAGTGACCGGCAGGAGCAATGAACTGAACTGTGTGCATGAGAGAGCAGTCTTCACAGACAGTACAGATAACGATGAGAATGAACCCATGACCTTAAAACTGAAAGATAATGTTTAATGCAATTTCAAGAAGATAAAAATAGCTATATTGGTAATAATGGCCTATTTTATTTATGCATGTATTTAGTGCTGCAAATATTATTTGCAGAGCTAAAGGAATAAGAGTTTGTATACTTTTCTGGAAAAGAGAAAAAATACTGGTTACCAAGTCACGGCCCTGCTAGCAATGTAACAGAAAACATGACTTGAATGAATGAATGGAGAACAGATGAATCCATCCTTGGAAAGTGCCAATAAACCACTTGCTTGGAGTGATAATTTATGACAGACGAATAAATAAGAAGCTGATTTTGTTTATTTGGGCTTCATGTGGTGGAGAATGTGGATAATGTAAACATTTTGTTTTTCTTCATTCAGTAGTTGGATAAACACTTGTAGTGAGTGTCCATATTTACATACTTTAATGCAGCCATATACTGTCCCACGTGGCACATTTCCTCTTATTTGGGAAGGATAACTCAATTTTCTTGTTATAGACATGAGAAATTTGATGTGTCTAATCTAAACCTCTTCAGTGAATGCTTTCGTGACCACTGGAAGGCCTCCTGGGCGCCGCTGTCAGTAAGCAGCACTCCGAGCAGAGTTGCTGACAGCAGGGCCTTTCTCCAGCACGTTCGGAACTCTGCATTCCTGCTCTCCTGGACGTAGAACCTCTTCGGTGTCTTGGCCTCAAATGAAGACTGGGCACATTTTGTAGGAATTTTCTTCCACGGGGCATGCATGCTGCTTAGGATTACTTGTCTTTGAATGAAGAAGGTAGTGACCTTGAAAGTTCTTGCCTTTTGTTCAGCTCTCCACATATGGGGCCAGCTGAAGGTAAGAACGTTTTGTTTCTTACCATTTTCCATACATGTTCTAAGAAATGCAAATGTAAAAACATTAATACAGTATGACCCAAAACCACACCATCAGGTGGCAGGTAGAAGTGCTGTGAATCACAGGTAGGCCACATATGTATGGTGACCTTATTTCCTAGTGTTCAACATTGCTGTTTGGTGGCAATTGATATTTGACTACATTGCCACGGTGTAGAAAAATAATGTTATTTTCTTCCTGCTGGGGATTTATAGAACCTAGCATCAAATCTGTCCCACAGAGACTACTCAGTAACTATTTGTGGATCAACTGAATGAGGTCTTTTAACTTTTTCTGGTTAGAGTGTGTGACTGTGGTGTTCTGGTGGGCAAGACCTGTTCAATAGCCAATCACTCATTCTACAATATTTATTCATGCGCCCGGCACTGTGGTGAGGGATTCAGTGGGAAGTACTGTTAACGGTGGGCAAGGCAGCGTGCTGAGTGACGAGCTAGAATAAATGCAGGTGCTTTGGGATCACATGGGAAGACCTAGCCCAGACTTGGACTAGGGGTAGGAGGGCAGGGGAAGCTTCCAGAAGGAATGATTTTAAATGTTAAATATGAAAAACAAATACAAGTTATACAGGAGGGAGGTAAGGAAAATGGGAATGTATAGTAGGTACAGGAGGGTGTTCTAAGAAGGTACATTGTACATACACTCAGGCACGGATAAAACTTCTGCGTGGTTTGGATTTAGGGTATAGAAGGAAGAGTGATATTTGATGACGTGGGAGAAGGCATCCAGAAACTTGTATGAATGTTATTCTAAGATCAAGGGAAGTCATTGAAGATTTTAAGCAGGGAAGTTATGTAATCACATTTGCATTTCAGAAAGGTCCTTCTGGCCAGAGGATGAGGAGGGTGTCAGAAGGAGAGGCAGGGTAAAGGCAGGATGCAGTCCAGAGGCCATTAGGATGGTCTGGGTGGGAGAGAATTGAAACCTCAGCTAATTTTAAGGCCATAGGGATGTGACAAAGGGAATTAGAGCTGTGAATATTTAAGGTGCAAATCAGTGGGAGGAGTAAGTGATTTATATGCTGAAGTCGAATGAGGATTTATATGATGTCAAGTCAAGGAGGATGCCTGCATTTCTGTCAGGGACAATTAAATTTCTCTGAGTTAGAAAACCCAAAATAAAGAGCAGAATTCAGGAAGCCTTTAAGAGGCTGCAGGTTTCTCACCCAGGGCACACACCTATGCGGGTTGAAAAGAGTAGCTAGAGTGTGGGAGGGAACATTCTTCTACTGCAAATGATTTTGGATGAGAATATCCTTTGGTACTCAAAATGGACCACTTGGCATAAGAGAGGTAGATAGGGTAGTGTCATAGAGACAGCATGGATGGATGATTTTATGTTTGGAAATCTACTCAAGAATTTTTGCAAGAAAATGTAACTTTTTCGGGGGTGGGGGTGGAGAGTAAGTGCTGAGACATAGCCATCACTAATACAAAATCTGTTTCAGGACCCTAAGTAGCACCAGGCCTACCTAGTCCTCCTGACACACTCAGGATAAGGTGTTCTTGGAAACTAATCAAAGGACGTCAGAAGAATAGAAGTTGACTAGTCTGGCTAGTATGCTGACATGGATTTAGTAGATCTGAAAACCATTTAATCACCAGCCAATGGCCATTAAGTAGTTATGAACTTGACATGTTTGCTTGTCTATGAGAATTTCTGAAGGATTGTGTGGGAGGGAGCAAGGAAGATAAAAACTAACAGTTTTTAAATGATCAAGAAAAATATGTGGCATAAAATACATCTTGTTCTGAGGTTTGGAGAGATGAGATTTGAATGCTTCCAATTTATGTTATCCATAGCATCTGAGGTAAAGTACCAAAGCATTTCTTTTTTTTTCTTTACATGAATATGGAAAAATGCCCAACAAGTTGTGTTTTTAGACTGAACTTTTTATAAAACCTCTTAAAATTTCACACCACATACTCCAAATTGAAACAGTCCAAAAATGTTACTAAAGGGCACACTATTTTTTCCTACTACAAAGTGCATCAAACTCACATTTAATAATTTAGCTAAATATGAACATTCTACCAAATCTGTCTCTGCATTCCAGGGAGATCATGTTTTCAGCAGGCAGTAGGTAGGCGGAAAGGCATTTGAATTCTTCTGACCAAGTGGGCAATGGCAAGATATGGGGTTTGCATGTGTATCACAGGATAGCTCAGCAATCTAGAAATCAGTTCTTAGAACATTGTTACTTTGAGTTGGTGAAGAAAAATTGACCACATATGAAAATGTCTTCCTGGCTCACAATTCCAACATTAAATGATAGCTGGTGGGTATTATATTTCTTTGAAAAGGGGGGCTATTGCCAGAATCTATCAATGAATGGTCTTAAAATTTAAAGATAAAACATATATTAAAGAGGGATCTAAGGAGGGCAATGAATAAGTTTGAAAAGTTCTAAAATCTTCTCTGATTTTTAGCTTCCCCTGTCTGTAAATGAGCTCCTTCTTTTCTCCTCACAATTCTATTTCTGACTATTTAGTTGCCTCAGGGTTTATCCATTTTCACATTATCTGATTGCTGGCTTAGTTGAGGTTAACGCTTGATGTCTCTTAAATTCAGGCAAGCAGATAATGTGATCAAAAATGCACCTCACTGCTTCCTATTTTAGGCAAACTTCTAGTTCACTGACTCCACCACATCCCCAAATCCCTGACAATAATAATAGTTGTCATTAAGTACACCCTTTCCGTGCTAGAGCCGTGCTAACTACTCATGAGTCGCTGTTTCCCCTATCTCTCACAAGTCTTAAAAGATGGGGATGATTTTCCTCCGTTAGAGACAGGGAATCTGAAATTTGGAGGGCATAAATAATTTCCCCAAGGTCACAGAGCAAGTAAATCAAAGTGATAATGCGGTTCTGACAACAAGCCTAAGTTTTAAAGGACAGTACATTTTGTGCTCCCTTCATGTGTTTGTCTCTGCTGTCCTTGAGCCTGTGGATGGAGAATTTCTCTATGTGCATTTCATCTGAGAACAACACTGACTTTTAGAAAGAATTTCTTCATGTGGAATCAAATCTTTCTCCCTGTGCTCTTTCTACCCTTGGAAACCATACATAAAACCTCTGTACTAAGATAGAATGTCAAGTCATAGAATGGTTAGTAAGAGGGAAGAAAACCTCTATCTATGTCATTGACCTTTGACAGTAAGGCAGTAAGTCCTTTCTCAGCCTCCAGCTGGTTGTGTTAAACACCTTCACATATCATCTCTCCCATCTAGAGTGTTGCCAACTCAGGCTATCAGGGGAGGCTGCCCAAAGATGCATGATTTTTGATTTCTTAAAATTGTGTCGTTAGAAAATGGAAAATCAAGGCCCTCACTCTACACAGGCATACACAAACAGCGCCAATTAGATCACCTTGGGAACTGGAAGCTGGATGGCTCTGAGCAAGGAATGCCACTCACGGGTTGTCCTCCCCGGTTGGGTTCCAACATGTGTGTATTCTTCTGACAGCAAGGTGCCTGGAATTTGTGTCACCTGACCAGTGAAGAGCACAGATGACAAATTACTCTCCAATTACTCTCCATCTGTGGACACATCCTAAAATTAGCTTGGCAGATTCAGCAGGCATATTCTCCTGATGATTTACATTCTTGTAAACTAAGTTGCCTGTAGGTATTGCAGGTATATTTTAAATGCAGATTTGATGTTGCAGTCATGGAAAGGGATTGCCTTACTTTTAAAAATATTTTTTCTTTTTGAAGATTTGTATTTTCAGGAAGTTACGTAAATATTTCTCCCACATGTTGCATCTGATATCCCCATTAATAAAGCCATTTAGAATTCCCCTGAGCACAGAGCCACTTTGCCAAGTATGCATTCAAAGTCTCCAACCCTGCAAGTTTGATTTCACAGGTCCAGGATTAGGCTAGACACCTGCCTTCTCAAAAGTTCCCTGGGAGATTCTGGAGTTATTTCCCTGAAGAGAACTCTAAAATATGCTTTAAGATCATGGTTCAGGACCCAAAACTGAGTTGAGGAAAATATTATGTGGCTCAAATATCTATGCATTTGTCAAGAGGCTATATAGTGAAAGAATAGGTTAAAACAAACAAAAAAAGAGTTATTACATGGACAATTTCCATATTATCACTTAATTTCACTGGACAATTCATTCAGCTCCTATTTTTAGAAACTATGTGTGCATGATGGGAAAGGTACAGATATCTACAACATGGAATGACCCTCACTGGGAATGTGCTTGATTGACTAAGAAAACTCCAAAAGAAGCAAAATTTTAAGTAGTACATGACTCTTTGGAGCTTCTTTATATCATGTATTATATATATTATTTATGCATCTGTATATAAAATAAGATACTTGTATAATGTAAAATAATTTGCCATTATTCACATATTTGTTTGGTAGCATTTATTGTCTGTCTCTCCCTGAAACTCTAAGGTAGAATCATGTCTTCATGAATGAATTGCCTAGGATTATAGTGGTTAATATGGAAATTTGCATTTCTTGCATTTTTAGTTGTTAAGGACAAACCAGGAGTCACTATTCAGTAAATTCACTTGTAAGCGAGTCTGGGGCAAAGGTAATTCCAGAGTCATTCCTTCCTGCCACCACCGATGGATATTAAGAGGGAAGAAGGCTCATCTGTGTAAGCATAACTGTGACAATTTACAGCAGAGAGTCATAACTCTCAGGCATGTTTCGTTTGCTGTGCATAGTGTTGAAGTATAGAGTCTTACATGTGTAAAAATTATTTTGCAAAATGTGAAAGTTGATAGATTTCACACATACATCAGGGTTTCTAGATTATCCCCAGGAATGGTAAGGTCTAGGGCCCACTTTCTACTTGTCAGCAATGGTTGGAGAGGAGTAGGCTCTTCAGGTAGGGTGAATTCTTCTGGTTTCTGAGTCTCTCTCCTTCTTTTTAATATAACTGTCCAGAAGTCAAGCCATAGTTGCCACATGTTGTCTTATACCCTCTACTGCTTTTCTCATTTTCATTACCAGACCATCCTCCCAAGCCAATCATTTGAGTTTGATTATATTATGTAGGATTTTGCTGTTTCAAAGCACGGGACTAAAGTACAGTTTTCCAGTGCACATTTAACCCTGCATAGAGTCAAAGTATTGGAAATTTCTTTCCTTGATTTCCTTCTCAACAATGTATTTTTGAAAAGTTAGGACTACTTTTATTTTATCTATTCCTTCATTAATTTATACAGTAAGACTATATTGACTATTCCCTCATTTAAAAGCCTCTTTCAATAATCCAGATAACAAATGCTGGTGGCATTGATCAAGGTGGTGGCAATAGTGGTGGTGATCACTGGATATCTTCTGGATATACTGTATTTTGAAGGTAGGGTCAACCAGATCTGACTGAGCAGATATGGATTATGAAAAAAAGGGTAAAGAGAACTCTACTAGAATTTTGGTCTGAGCAAAAAGAAAAGCAGTCTGTAAACTTTTTCTGTAAAGGACCAGGCAGACAGTAAATATGTTCAGCTTTTCAGGCCTTATGGTCTATGTTGCAACTACTTAACTCTGCCTTTGCAGCAGGGAAACAGCCATAAACAACATGTCACAGGCAAAGGGGCAGAGGTGGCCCACTTGCCACAGTTACCTAACTCCTGAACCAGAGGAAGGGCATTTTCATTCACTGATAGGAGGAAGACTACAGGAGCAGCTGATTTGGATGGGTGGAGGTAAGGTTGCAAATGTCTGGAGCTTAATTTTGGACATGCTAAGTGAGGTTTAAAGCAGGTAGGTGAATAAATTGGTCTGGAATTCAGCTGAGAGATATAATTTGGGGTAACACTGTCAACATATAAGTGATATTTCAATCTGTTAGACTGGATGAGGTTACGGAGGCAGGGAATGTAAATAAAACAGAGACGAAAAAAAAAGGAAGCTGGGGGGAGGGTGTTTGGAAGATGAAGAGGAATCAGCAAAGAGGTGGAGACACAGCAGCCAGAGAGAAACAAGGCAAGTGTGGAGTCATGGAATGAATGGATGGAAGTGTGTCCAGGAGGAGCAAGTGGTTGGAAATGCTAGAAACTGCTGATGGACCAAGTAAAGTGATGGCCAGCAAATGACCTTTGGTGGCCTCAGAGAGAGCAGTTTGGGTGGAGTGGGGATGGGGTGGAAAACCTGCCTGAGGTGGGCTCAAGAGAGAATGGAGAGGAAAAACTGGAAATTTCCTCTCTCAAAGAATATTTTTGTAAAAGGAAGAAGAATGGCATAGTAGTTGGGATAGGAAAAGGGTTCAAGAGAGGGCTTTTTAAAATGTGTTTGCTTTTAACATTTATGATTTTGGCAGTGATTCAGTTTACAGCCCCTAAAAAAAGTGTACCTTACATCATATCTTTATAGATAAAGAAACCTACATGAAAGATAGTTCTCATCTTTCTAAGGAAAGTCTTCATTATCTTCTTTCAAACACTGAAAAAATTCTTAGGATCTTATTTTAAATTTTATATGTGTATAATGTAGTCCCATATTTTGTAGTTATGTTGTTTGAGGCTGGAGGAATTTTTTTTTTAAATCAAGTTCCTTTAACCTTCTCCTTCTACTCTTACAAAGTAGAACCATTTTAATATCATTTAATTAATCCAACCAGTACCCCAACATTTTCCTGTGAAAGCCTTTTCTCTTCCACTGCCCCATCCAGCCTAACCAAGGTTTGGTGCTGCCCTCCTGGCTGGTTTAACATGGGGTCTTGTATATTCATCCCTGTTTCCTTTATAGGCCATTTTACAAGCATTTCTATCTAATGAGGATAAACCTACCAGTTTTAAAACAGAACCACAATCACGCCCAGGATGTGTTTTGAAGCCTTTGGCTGCCCTCAGGGGAAACAATTTTGGCATCACTTAATTTTTTTTAATGGCCATTTCTCACTTCTGTAAAGCTCTTTTCCCAATCTAAGAAAAAGATCAAATAGACCTAGCTAAAGTATATAAAAATCAAAAACTTCTCTATGTAAAATGCCTTTACAATCTATCTAAATATATGAGAAATAACCACATAATTATCCAGGAAAATAAGGGTCTATAGGACATGCCATACTTTCTCCAATGCCATTGCTATCATAGCATCCATGAGAACAACAAATTTGTAAATCTGTCTCCAAAAATCAAGGTGTGATATTTTTATTTTTAGCATTTTATGACTTTGAAGATGGTTTCTATGTGCAGAATAGATTTTTCAAAGGTCACTTTAATATTCAAAATTAATATTCTTGTTTCTTCCCTAAATGTTTAGATTCAATTTGTGAATCTTTTTGTTCTCTTCATAAATATAGGAAGTTTTATCAATCACATTTATTTAATGTTTATTACACTTAAAAATTAAATTTCATAAACTGCACTTATAATTTTAATGTATTCAATTTTCTTTTTCAGCATTTTAATTGATTTCTTCATAATAATACTTTCCTTATATTTAAATAAGTCATATAATTCTAAGAAATACAATAACTCATAAGTTCTTTTAAATTTTGCAATATTGTTTTAAAAATGTAATAGATTTTCTTATCGTTTTCAACTTGAAATCATGAATTCACTTGATCTTAGCCAAAAGGCCGAGAAGCGATGAAATCATGAATTCAAGTAATTACTCAAATATATATTTTTTATTGAAAATATGACTAACATGTTACTGTAATAGGCCACATTCTCTTAACCATTACAAATATTAGTAGTATCAAATAAGCAAAGTCCTTAGCCAAAAAAATGTATCTTTTTAAACCTTAAATTTGATCTTTTTAAACATTTCTACTCTTAATTTTTATATTTGGAGTTAAAAGATCTTACCTACCTAAGGGAAAAAAAAAGAAATGTTGTTTCACAAGTTTAGAGGTATAGTCCCAAGTAACTTTGAGGTTACCTTCCATTTCTTATTGCATTTCTTCTTGGCCAGAGATACTAGCTGGAATTTAAGAAGGAAGATTCAGATGTCAGTGTGCTTCATGATTCTGGCTGTCACTATGTTGTGAATCCCAAAGCTTAAGGAACCATTTGATAAGACAACCTCATATCTAGGTTGGATTCATATCATCAAATTCTTCTTTCTACTTATGAAAGTCAGCAGCCTTTGCCCATACAGCAACATTCTTTGACTTGATTGTCGATTGTCTATTTCTTCAGCTCAAGCTTTAAACATCTCTGAACTTGAGGAGAACCCTACATTTTTCCATCTTCTTTCTATCTCCTGGTATCACAACTCTTTTAGATATTTGAATGACATCAGCTTAAATTCTGGGTATCTCTCATGTCTTAGTCTGACTATGTGGTTTCAACTTCTTATGCTTAATGGACAAGGTACTCTAACTAGCTCAAGCTATCTCTAACTTCTTTATTTATAAGAAGAATAGCTCATGGTGAATATTTTAGTCCAAGGCCAAATCAATCAATTTATGAGTTGACTAACTAAATGGTTCTTAATAACAATGATGGAAGAAAACCATATGGGGCAGAGGGCAACCTTACAAGCATATGCATGTCTGACACCATTAGGATCCATTTTTATTTTGTAAATTATCTAATTTAATCATGATAACTAACTTCTAGTGGGTTCTGTAAATCTTTTTGCATATCTGTGCATGATAATCTCAATTTTTGCCTCATTCTTAGGAGGCAACATTTTAAGTGCTTATGAGCAAATTATCTGTGAAAATATCTTTTCTATTTAAAGGGATGAAAACTAGAAAGATATAATGTTGAATCTGGTTGAATAAAAGCTAAATAAGTATCAGGTGTTTAGTTTTTCCAACAAAAGATAACAATATGTTGCATATTTACTACACATTCCATAGAAATAAGTGCACACCTGTGCCCTTCTTTCTTCCGTTGATAAACCTGTAGGGTTTGATATTAAAATCAATTAAAATAAATACCACAGATGTATTCTCAGAGATACTTAGAGAAATTCATCAGATAGATTGCCCATTAAACATTCGGAAATTTATAAATGAAGTCAAATTCAATTTACAACTTCATTCCATGAACTTTTGTAAGTTGTTAATTTTTTTCACACAGTTACATTGGTAATATTCATTACAATTTAGAACTCTGGGTAGGAAAGAATAAGATCATAGGTCCTTACAGATTATATATTTTTTGTTGAAGTTTCCTATAGTAATTTTTTATATCTTAATATTTAAATTTTTATTGATATATAATGCATGTGCATATTTGGGGGTACATGTGATAATTTAATACACTCATAATTTGTAAAGATCAAATCAGTATAGCTGGAATACCTATCACCTTAAATTTTTGTCTTTATGCTAGAAACATTTGAATTATTCTCTTCTAACTATTTTGAAATATATCATATATGATTGTAAACTATAGTTACTCCACTGATCTATGGGTCACTGGGTCATTTCTTCTATCAAACTGTATATTTTATCCATTAATTAACCTGACTTGATGTAGTTCCTATAGTTATTAAATAAAGTTATTGCTTATTATTTTCAAACCTCAAAGACCTCATCATATTAATAAATTTAAATATCACTGGAGATTAAGGGGATAACTCACTTAGCCATCTTTCCCTGAGAGTTGTTACCAATGAAGGAAGACACAGATGACAAATGGGGATCTCAACTTTACATTGTAGAGGATAGAATGCAATTCCCAAATTTTAGAACTCCTTATTCAAGCCAGACCTTCCCCTCTCTAGAAAGTGAGTGTTGAGTCCTGTTTGGGGACACAGAGGCAAAAAAGAGCACAAGGCCTTCTGAGTACCCCTGCAGTGGGCATCAGAAGAAATGTCATCTCACAAGTTCAGAAGTGTAGTCTCAAGTAATTTTGGGGCTGCCTTCCATTACTTATTGCATTGCTGATTGGCTAGAAATACTAGCTGGAAAATTTTGGGGTACTGATTAGATTAGTTAAATGATATTAAAATGGTTCTACTTTGTAAGAGTAGAAGAAGAGGGTAAAGGAACTTGATTAAAAAAAAATTTCCTCCAGCCTCAAACAACATAACTACAAAATATGGGACTACATTATGCATATGAAAAAATTAGCTACCTTTTTCAAGAACAACAGTTACTATTTTCTAAATGTATTTAATTGAACCATAATATACCATATTTTTATAACGCCCTATATAGCATTGTCAAGTTATTTTTATCATAGTTTGCTTACAGTCCATACCAACTAAACTGTAAATTCTCATATTGTTATCATTACTATTAAAGATGCAAATGATATAAAATATGAAGGATCATGGGATTTATTATAAAACAAAACAGTTTGACCTTTAAAAGTTATAATATAATATTAGACATTATTAATTTTGGAAAATCAATTTGAATGAATTTGATCATTTTTTAAAAATATATAATAGCATGTCTTCTTGTTGCTGTGGAAATGACCTCTAGGATGACCAACTGACTTTGCTGGATTCAAATTTCAGTGATCATTATGAGATGCTCCCAAGTTACAACTAGTTATAGGATTTTGGATAACCTGTTCTTTACTAAAACTGATATCAGGATGTTGGATCCAAATGACACTGCAAATAAATTTTTCTTTAGTATAACCATATTGCATTAAAGAACTTTGAGTACAGTGTTCTGAATATGCTTTTCTTTTAGTTAAAATAGTCTCAGGCACCAGAATTGAAGGAACTCTGGGAAATAGTGCCACTATTTTTTCCTCTTACTTTTTGTTTGTTACTAGCAAACCCAATAAAGCTGAAGTTTTTTACCCCTACAGGTTTGGGATGAAAATCTTGCAAAATCTGCAGAGGCTTGGGCAGCTACTTGCATTTGGGACCACGGACCTTCTTACTTACTGAGATTTTTGGGCCAAAATCTATCTGTACGAACTGGAAGGTAGGAAGTAGTTTCACTGATGCAGTTCATCCTCATGACTGTATTAATTATGGACTCCAAGAGGGAATGACATCAATTTCAAGTAATATCAACAAATATTTATTGAGTGCTCACTAGGTGTCAGGTACTGATTGATGCTTCATCTATGAGTATTTGAGATGTCTTCAAGAATTATTCAGTTAGTTAAGAGGGCCTAATAAGACCAGTTTCCCCTTTCACCCTTGGAACACCCTCCCTTAGACTGGATTTTTCACTGACCTCAAAGTATCTTAGAAATGATCAGGCATGTGCTGGATCCTGTCTTCTCCACCTCAGGAAAAAGTCCCATGCCTGTGGCAGAAGCTATTTGTGTGTGTGCGTGTGTGTGTATGCGACTGTCCATCATTGCATACACCTGCATAGAAATACCGTGTTTCCCCGAAAATAAGACAGGGTCTTGTATTTATTTTTCCTCAAGAAGACACCCTAGGGCTTATTTTCAGGGGATGTGTCATTTTTTTTAAGTACGGTACAACAATCTACATTTATTCAAATATAGTTAAGTCGTCTTCTTCTGGAACATCATCATAACTCTCCAAACCCCGAATTCCATCCTGAATTTCTTGCGACTCTATTTCCTTTAGAACCATTGGCCCCAGTCTCTCATTAAATGAGAGCAACAGAGCTCTCATTAAATGAGCAGGGCTGGCTTATTTACCAGAGATCCAGTGAGCACTGGGTCCAGTCTGCACAGTGGAGCAGAAATGATCTCTCTGGGCTCAGTAGGAGACTATTTGCTGAAGCTGTTCCCCTATCCCCTGGCGTTTGTGGGGGGTGAGAGAGGCCCACAGTGCTGGGTAAAATGGCAGCCACAGCTTTCCTTCTTCCCCCTGGGGACACACAATACCATAAGCAGAGCGTCCCCCTCCTCACTTCACTGAGGAGACTTTCCCCTCAAAGCCTCAGCTTGCAGCACTCACAGGATGGCAGGGACCTGACAGGGGTAGCTGACCTTGTTGGTGGGGCTGCCCGCACCTTTCTGGTCACCTCTGGGATAGTAGCTGTCGCGATGGGTCAGATGAGAAGGGCTGTTGGTCTTTACCGCTCCGCGACAAAATGCATGGGTTGTGCAGATACGCTGCGTAGCCACGCCTATCACTAGGTCTTATTTTCGGGGTAGGGCTTATATTGCGCAAATGCTTAGAAATCCTGCTAGGGCTTATTTTATGAGTAGGTCTTATTTTCAGAGAAACACGGTATGTAAATTAATTACAAAATGTATGCATTTACATATATGTACAAACACACACAGGGGCATGCAGGTGTGTGCAATTATGGGAAAAGCTATTCCCATTGATAGTATATTTGTTCTACCACTGTGGAAAGTCATTATCCAACATTCCGAAGACCCATTCTCTTCCGTATAGGGAAAGACAATCAGTAGTGCTATTATTAAAATTAAACACTGAGTTTTAGTATTGTGACTACCTTTATGTATCTAATTCTGGATTGCTTATAAAATTCTGATGGAGGAAATTTTTGACACGGATTAAATAAGATATCGATGATTCCCGATATATTTGCATTTTCTTGTTTTGAAATGACCAGACATGTACATAGACAAATCGCAGAATCTCTTGGTCTAGTCCTGGCCATTTTCTTGCTTAGCCCTGCTTGGAGGATTAGAGGACTCTACCAGGTGGTGACAGTAATTGTGAAGAGTGCATATGTTTTTGAATAATCATGAATAATCTGCAAAAAGAACAATTAATTTACAATTTAATATGGGTCCACTACATATTACTATGGCACTACTCTAAGTTCTTTCGTGTTTTTTTTTCCTTGATATCTAGATATCGCTCTATTCTCCAGTTGGTCAAGCCATGGTATGATGAAGTAAAAGATTATGCTTTTCCATACCCCCAAGATTGCAACCCCAGATGTCCTATGAGATGTTTTGGTCCCATGTGCACACATTATACACAGGTTATTATAATTTCCTTGTTAATTTTTGATTCATACTTTTAAAAAATGTTCTTACTATTTTGGCGGGCATGCATTGTCTCAGCTCTGACTTCAATATATTGGTTTATTTTCACAGATGGTTTGGGCCACTTCCAATCGGATAGGATGTGCAATTCATACTTGCCAAAACATGAATGTGTGGGGATCTGTGTGGCGACGTGCAGTTTACTTGGTATGCAACTATGCCCCAAAGTAAGTACCAGGTTGGATTCTATTTCCTGGGGACTTTAATGATGTTAAATTCTCCAGGTTGATAGGCATTTTTGACAGGTAAAAAAATATGAGTAAGACTTAGCTATAATGGCCTCTAATCCTCAAATCCACCATCATTCCAATATTCCTGAAAACTGATTAGCTCAAAGTTTTCTTTTCACAAGGACAAGGATTCTAGGCTAAAACTGTAGGCAAAACAATTCGAGATACTGGGACTCACTAAATGCTCCTTACCATCTTTTTTTAGTCACAGTAATGGTAAAATAAACACTGTTCTTCACAGTCTTTTAATAGCTATATAAAATGCATCAAAAAGGAATCTTCCAGGGAATTTATCAACAACACAATATTCTCATGTATCAGTACTAGAATGTTGGCTTAAAATTTTCACTAGAGAAGCAAACCATTGGGTATGAATTCTTTCTTCCTTCTATTATATTTTAGATTTTAAAAATAAAGTAATTTCATCCTAGGGCATACATAAAATGTATTTATACAAATTTATGAAAGATTTTAAAATAAGGCTGTATTTATGAACATTCTTTATAATAGGAGGATAAATAAACACTTACCAACATCAGATAACATGCCTTTTTGATAACAATAACTCTTTAGATGATAAAATGTTCCAATATTTATACACGATTCCATTCCCATTTGGAATAAATACTGAAATGTGCAAACGATTTATGACACTCTTGGTATCTTCCAAAGTAAGTCCCAAACAAAGTTTTTCTCCAGCTATTCCAGCATGGGGAGGGAATGCAAAAATGTTTCACAAATAACTGCATTACTCATTTATATGGTAGTATGCCAGTGGCAATGTTTTTACAAAGTTAGAAAAATAGTGATTTTCCCTGTGATCCCCTCTTCATAATTATTAGAATGAGAAGGTTTAGAAGGTAGACCATGTCTGCATTATTAAAAAAGCATTAAAACTGTGCAATTGTTTGATAATTTTAGTTTCACACTTTGTATTTTCCTATTAAGCCTTTATCCTTTCTCCCTGACATATAAGCCAAGTAGTACCCAAATGATCGAAGAGATTTTTGTTTTATTCGTTTAACTATTCTATTTTTCAGCCAATGGTTAGAATTTTCTATTATTGATGAGACATATTATCAGTTCATAGGTCCAAGAGATTAAGATATTGCATTAGCATGCTATATTTCAGTTGTAAGAAAGAACTGTTTTTCTGGAACCTGAGTAATGAAGAAAGTTTTAAGATTCTGACTGGTAGTTGAATATAATTCTTCCAATGCTAGTATGAAATTATCTCAGTCTAACTTTTTCAGTGGAAAACAAAGAGAGGGAGAGAGAAAGTGAAGAGAGAAAAGAGAGAGAAAATTTAATTAGATAGAATAGGACAAAAATAAAACAATGGATTTGCTGTTGAATATAATTATTGTCTATTCAATAAAACCTGTGATTTATGTAAAAGTTTAAAATATAATATGTAATAATTTTACACATAATAAAAGTCTAAGTTCCTGTTACCAAAAAACATGTGCCCCATAATTTCAAAAAGTTGTGTAAAATAAATACAAAAAATTTAAAATTAAGATAGCATAGGCTAGGTCCGTATACTTTGATAGCTTTCGGTAAATATATAGAGGGAAATAAGATTATAAATATAGAATGCTACAGGATTAGGATAAAAGAGTGAGTTACGCTCAGAAGATAATGGGCCCCCTTAAACATTTCTGAGCAAGCAGGTGATGTCATCAAAATTGTGCTCGAGGAAGCTTATCCTTAGGGCAAAGTATAAAATAAATTAAATAGAGGTGGGCAGCCTTAAAATCCTGTGTTACTTTGTAATATGAATAGTTAATTAGCAAGTTTTTCATTTTATAGGTACATTTTCCTATAGAGATAAAAGCCTGGAGTTTTAACTGACTTGGTTTAGCAATATTCTTTATCCTGTAGATACACTTGATGAGTCACTAGTTTTATTTAGATCTTCAAGAAGAGGACCACCTGCTTCACATTTTAGACTCTTACCTCTTGTCCTCCACCTGACTGCTTACCATTGATGACCAAATTTTCTCCTCACCACTTTCCTTCGCATTGCTGTCTATGTTGCTATTGCCTAGTACTCTAGTCGCCAAGCTGCTGAAAATACATTTATTACCTTCTCCTTTATAATTAATAGAGCTAAATAACAGCGAGGCATCATGGTTGTTTTTAACTATCCTAAACGGCGAATTTGGTTTATTATTATGATCATGGCCACCAATACAGTCAAAGACAAATATCGACAACACAAAGTAATTTAGTTAAATGTGTTCAGCATTATCAAAACACTAATATCATTAACTAAAAAGTTAGTAGCTATAAATTTATATATATAAAAAAGGTTTTGGAATAATCTTTAATTGTCTCTGTGAGCCATTATTCTCTTACTACGAGAATAATGGTATATTAATTTATACCATAATACCACATACAAAGTTTTCTGTATCTCCATATTTTATGAAGATTGGGAATCTAAAATATTTTATAACTTTAGAAACAAATCTTGTGAACATTTATAAATTAATTTTTGTGTATATGATAATTTCTCACTCATTTCATCATTTTTAAGCCTCTCAGAAAATACTAAAAGTTTTTTGTTTGTTTTGTGTTGTTACCATCCTTAGACGAGCATTGACATGAGTTTAAAGGGAGTAAGTTAGAGGGAGGAGGACCTGACTGTGTGCTCTAGAAAGCTGCTGTAGGAGGAGAGAGATGAGTAGAACAAGCTTGGCATCCCACGACTCATGGTGTCATTATGTGTTGTGGGTCCTCACTTCTTATCTGTAAATTGAGATAATATTAACTTAGAGAGAAAGTATTTAAAAAACAAGACATATAGAATAAGTTACTATTGAAATAAGAAACGAATGTAATTTTCAGTGCCTTTCTAAAATAACTTCTCACAAAAGGTCATCGCATGTCAATTCACAAGAACATATGCTTAAGGGCAATCTAAATTTTTTAAATGAGTGGGTGGTACTAATGTTGTCTTTTTTTTTTTCCCCTCCAGGGGCAATTGGATTGGAGAAGCACCATATAAAGTAGGAGTACCTTGTTCATCTTGTCCTCCAAGTTATGGGGGATCTTGTACTGATAATCTATGTTTTCCAGGAGTAACGTCAAACTACCTATACTGGTTTAAATAAGCTTAGCTTTTACTCCAGGAAATAGAATGATTTCTGGGAATCATAGGCATGTATATATATTGAATTTTGCACATATTATACATATTTTATGATAATCCTGTTTTCCTTTTAGTATTCATTTGTATAAATTAGTGTTTGTCTAGTATGTTTGTTTAATCCTTTGAGATATTCAAAACATTCATTTCTATTTTCTTACATCAAACCCTAAATTAAAATATTATATATGTAGTGATAACAAAGTTGATGCATCCAATTCCAAAATTTGTATTCCAGAGGAAATATATTATTATGTTCTTAAGGAATAAAATCTATATTTGACCTGTAATGTGTATATATATATATATACACACACATACATATATGTGTATATATACATATACATAAACACAAACTTATGTGATGTAATGCATAGATGACAATAATATGATTCAATTGTCAATTGTCTGATCACCTCACTTTAGAATAGTTAACTATTCTAAAGTATATGTGAGGTGGTCAGACATCTTTAGCACCCATTTCTGTAATACCTATAAAATGATAGTTTGCAAAATAACACTCACCCAGTGACATCTGGAAATAATAATTTAATTAAGCAGCCATGGATTTCATTCTGGAGATATTTTATCTTATTTGGGTCCACCAAAGGATATGCTCAATTTATGTAAGCTTTCAAATCAAATGTTTTCCTTAATCTCATTTTATTGACTCAGTAGTCATGTGTTGAGTGCTTACTACACACGAGGCACTCTGCTAGTTATATTCTGATAATGCAAAGATAATTAGATATGGTTCCTGCCCTCAAGAAGCTCACAAAAATATTCAGGAAATAATGCAGCCTAGTGATTTTGCTGTAAAATTATTTTTTAACAAGTTGATTTTCATGTAGTTTTGAGTAAGTGAGCAGAGCAGTATTCACCCATAGGTGGGATAAGCAATCTGTGTATGTAAGGCTTCTGATTCTCATGAAGATTTAGCTATAGTACTCAGAACAAGAATGGGAAGGGAAGAATTAACAAATACCTGGAGATTTCTGGGGCTGTGACTTTGGAAAGTAGAAGGCAAGATGCTCTGAAAACTGATGAGAAAAAAAAATAGAAAAAAAAATTGGGGGACAGGTATGAAAAGTCACAGAAATAAGGTTAATAGCACAAAAAAGACCAGGTTAGGAGCTTCAGAAGGACCTATTTGGAGGGCCTAGTACATCTAGAGGCCTGTCAGCAGCAGATAAAGGACTCTAGAGAGGTGGGGCATGCTGAGGACACCTCCAGCTCTTCATCGTTTTGCCTGTCACTATTTGCTGAGAATCAATCTACTTATCATGTTGGGTCATTAAGTATCATATTAAAGATTCTCCATGTACACCACATGTAGATAGGATTTTGTTCAAGTAGCTCTCTTCAGATGCTTTTCTAAGGACTAAGTACCAAGCTTTAGTTCTATGTTTCTGTAGAAGAAAAATGTTCAGTCCTTCGTTGAGTTTGATTATGGAAATCAAATCAAAGTCTCTAAGAATATGTCACTCATGTGATTTGGAAATGCAACATTTCCTTATCAGGAAATCTCTTTCAGAGAGGAAAACGCGACAAGTCACTTGACACATTACATTTCAAATACGTGTGTGTGTGTGTTTTATTCAGGTGAGGTTATACTTCCATAGAACTACAGAACAAGTAAACGTGGTTAGTTCCAGAGTGCAGATAACAGAAGGAAGCTACTTGTTTAAAATTCCACATACATTTGTAGTTTCTTGGGGCAGATGCTTTGAAAGATGACAGATAGTTAACTAAATATACTTAACTGGGAGAAGAATTGACCATCTGGGTCTACTTGATGACAAACAACTGGCTTGATTACTTTTACAAATTGACTATGGGGACCAAATGCTTTCATATCACACTACTCTGCCTTTGTAGACCCTATTAAAAATAAATATTTCTGAAGGATAAAATAGGGAACAGAAGTAATTATATTATTTAGGCCTCATTGCACCTTTTATCTAACATGTCTAGGCTCATTAGTGTGATGTTTGCTCGACTTATCTACAAAGTGTTTCCATCCTCAAATTTACTATGTCACTTCTAGAGAACCAGCAGTAGGTACTCTTAGGAAGATGATGACCATTGTCAGTTCCAGTTCTGTTGCTTGCTTGCTTGTGTGGCTTGATTTCTCCATTCTAAAGAAGAATAATGATATTTGTTACATATTTTACAAAGTTTCTTATGAAGGTAAATTTACCATATTAATAAAAAAATTATGAATATTAAAATTATCAATTATATTATGGAATTTTATTTTAGATAAAATTAAGTTTTTCATGAGCCTCTTTTTGGCAGGAACTCTGTCTAATTCTTTGCATTTTTCCCAGCTTTTTATATAGTGGCTGTAACATAATAGCATTTAATAAATGCTTATGTGAATGGAGTTTTAGAATTAGCCAAAAAGAGAAATCCCACCTTTCCATGCTTTATTAAGACAAAAATGTCTTAAATATAAAGTCTTGATTGTATCAAAAATCCAGATAAATCATCACACATATCAGATTAAGACTAGGGTCTACACACGTACGTAACTGTTCTTTTCAAACCATGGCTAGAACTGTAAGTTTATTTATAATTTAACAACTCAGCTGAACATATAAAGGGTATATTTGTTATTCTATCTCTACTTTTTAAAGTTAGTAATATAAAGTGGCCATGAGAAATATTTTATTTCCAGGCTAAAGCAAATGAAAATTTGCTAGTATCAACACAACGTGTCATATTTTTCACAGCATGCAACAATGGTGCTAGGAAAGTTATTTCTCACTGTAATTCCCAGAGGCAGAAAGGGTCTGGGTATAAACTATTTCATAAGAGCAGCTTTAAATAGTCAGCATTGAGGTTTTCATTTGGAAAGGTGTCATTCAAAAGAAATAGTAATTGGCATACATATTCTACAGCATTGATCCTCTCTGTGGTGTAGACTTTTTATATCACCCCTTATTCAGTAGAAAAAGTTTTTTAATTGTCACAGTATAGGTTTTGTGGCTTCCATCAGTCATCAAAAGACTGAAAAAAATTACAATTTTAGTATTAAACTGACAGATTTCTTTATAGAACTGTCTGTGAGTTGTGTAGACACAGTCTTAATGTTTCTGGTTATGATAGATAAGTTTGCTTTAAAAATGTGGAAGAAACCATTATTAGTATTATCATTTTTGCTTCTGTTTGGTAGTCTAAGCATTATTACTTCTGTGGCCTATAAGAGCTGCCCTACAAATTTCATTTGGCAGTGCTGTAACGTTCATTTGAAACCTTCATGGAAACATTCATTTGAAAGTTTCAGGCAACTTTAGCACAGAATTGACGAAACACTAGGGCAAGTTCAACCAATACCATTTACACAAAATATTTGAATTGAAACAACATATATTTTTCTCATTTATACGTGTTCACGTCAAATCAATTTATAACATCTACCTAAGTAAATCTGATACTTATTTAAGCCAAATTAAGTGTTTTGTGTTCATATGCTGCTTATTAAGTACATGGACAAGCTAAACAGGTAATTTTAATGTGTCTATGAAGGAAAAATAATGCTTAGACTTTGGTGTATGTTCTCCCCTGTGTAACCACATACCCTCGGTTCTAAAGTAGGATGCTAACCTTGACACAGATGGAAGCCTTTACCTACCAAAGTGTTTAGGGAGAATGAGGTCACAGTTGTTTCGATGTATAACATTATCTTTTCTAATTTTTATTTTACATTACCATTATATGTGTGGGTGAAGACACACATAGTCACATATTCAAACACATACAAAATATTTTTTAAAAATTATATAATGGTCTAACTTTGAATTTATGAGAGGTCAATGAACAACTTAGAAGGTTTAATAATTCATTGGTTAATGGTGCTGAAAATACGTTACAATTACCACTTATCTTTGTTATAATTTTGAAGTTTCTTAGAAGTTTTTATAAGGGTGAACTATCAATATCTATTCTGGTGCTAAATATATGGTGCTAAATAAATTGTTAATGGTTTTAGTAATGCTTCATTTATTCATTGTTAAAAATGTCGTCCATTTAATTCATGAGTCAGAAATATTAATAAAATCCTATGTTAAATTACTCTTCACCAAAAATAGGCCAGTGAACTCTGTTTTTTTTGTATACCAGTCCAACATGACTTAGGTGTTACAGAATGTAAATATATTCCTCTAGAAGTTATCAATTTTCTTTTAAGGCATTTATTTTTTTAGATTGGCAATATCCAAATTCAAATATGACCTAAAGGCTAGATTACATCTACACTAACCATGCTGCAGGCAATCGCGCCCTCTGGTGGTTGTAAAAAAATCCCAAAGCAGTAAAAGTTAAATTGTGCAATATCAGAATTCTAGGATATTCCCTAAATCTGACAGCATTTAAAAATGTTTAAGTATATTGAAATACATCTGTAAAAATAAAAGAGAGTTAATATCTCCTGGCACCTACTTTCCTAAACATTATAATAATTTTTTCATGATTTTCCTGGTATGAGGTGCTTATTAGTGTTTTTTTTTTCCTTTTCTAAACCAGGTATTGCTAAAATATATTTTTTCCTTTAGTTTACATCATACATACAATTAGAATTACAAAAATAGAACATAATTATAATTGTGTCTCACTTTTAGAAGTAATAATTTATTTTTATTTAGCACAGTACATAAGATAAAAAGGAGATATACTAAAATAATAAAGAATTCCTTATGTAAAAAGATTTTCTCCTCACCTTTAGTTATTGGTCTATAATTTGGCAATGTTATTTGATCATATTATTGAGCTAATGTTAATATTTTATTATTCCATTAAAAGTCCTTCTAGACTAACAAATGGACATAAAAGTTTAGAAGTTTTCATCTGTAACTAATAAAGGTCATTAATATTCTTAAGTAAACTTTCAATTGAGATATTTAATTGGTTGGATGTAATAATCTATTTTGAAAAATTTCTTAAATTATGTTAGTATAAACAAATTTTACTTTGGAGCTGTTTTCCACATTAATATTTTCAAACGTATTTTAAAGCAATAGAACCCCTTCTATGATCTAAATCATATGCAAAACTCCAACATACACATAAAATGGGCCTACTCATTCCTCACACCTTCCCCAGTTAGGAACATTCTTCTCTAAGCCCTAAGATTCCATCAAACAGAGCAACATTGACTTAAATCATCCAGTTTCCCTCATTTTCTCTAAAACAATCAGCTAATGAAAGGAAAGCAAACAAGAAAAAAATTGAGGGCCTAAATTATTTCAGTGGTTCTTTTAAATACTCAGTTAACTTTATCCATATTAGCAGCCTCTTAGTTTCTGGGAGAATTAAATGCTGGGCTAAACTGGTGCTTGGTTACATATTATAGCATCTTGTGTTTTGTCATTTGACAAACAGAATTTTGGTGCCATATTTTGAGAATTAGAGATGCCTGTGGTACACATATAAAAACAATGTTTTTAAAATATCTAAATATGTCTCACATATTTATATAATCATCAAATATACTGTATCCTTTTAAATATTTTTTTACAAAAACAGATTAACTTAGATAAGTTTTATTCGTTACCTAACGCTGTGGCAGTGAAAAGGTGCCTTTGGTGTTGTGATATAATGTCATGAATGTGTGCATACGTAAAACCTGTGTAAACCTCTGTCCTTCTGAACCATAACAAATGTAGCTTTTGAATGCCACTGTATTATTTTTTCTTTCAATAAAAGAATATAATTAATTGTTTGGTTTTTGAAGTATACCTAATTTTTTTCTCTTTTTTTCAATAGTTTTAAAATAGATTCAGAATTAGATAAACTGGCCTACGAGATCTATCAATTTTGAAGAGAAATAAATCACTTTTCCAAAGCAATAATGATTATATCTTTATTGCATCACTGAATTACACGAACTTTTCTATTTTTCTTTCTCTTTTTTCTTCTTTCCTTTCCCCACTTCCTTCCTTCCTTCTTCCTTTCTTTTCCCTCTAAATTCCAAAAAAATATTTTGAGGTGTCAATATAAAAGACATTTCCGTGGAGGGAGGGTAGCTCTGCCTTTTAGAGAGGTGACTCCATCCTTTCTAGTGAGATGGTAGATCTCACAGGCCAGTTTCATTGAGAAGGACCAGAATCTGGGACTTCATTTAAATTTCTCCTTTATCTCACACAAAACAACAACCTCACTAACTTAAGCCTTTTCAAAGAGGGTCTCCTGCCCAACTGTGTCTCTCTTCTGGCTCTCTCTCAGCTTCTCTTTGTCTTGCTAATCATCCCTTATTCACTTCACTTCCTCCTATCTCAAGCCTCAGCTTCCCACTCACACCTTTAACAAGTTCCATCCATCTCCAGAAGAGGTGGGGTTCCGTTCATTGATCTACATGTGTGTTTGTGTGCATGCATGTGCACACACCGCAGTGTGTGTTGCAAATTCTAGCTTCTCAGATTAGGCCTGACTGGGTGCTAGCAAAATCTCATCCTCCTGCTGTTGCACACCTCTGAAGGCGAAGAAATGGTGAGTGGTGAATACTGGTCCCATTCAGTCTTCCCCATCAGCGAGAACTAGGGTCTGTACCCTCTTAAGAAGCAAGCACACCCTGACAAGGCAAATGCCAGCTTTCCCGGATACAGCAGACTGTGTTCTTGCTGTCACTTGACCTTGGCCCAGTTCCCTCTAAGACAGTCACCTTGACACTGTGGTCCCAGGGAGCCCTGACTTCCTCCTGCGCTGTGGTTACACACTGCAGGAGTGACTGGTCCCGTCTTAGCAAACTGGAAAGGTGGCACCCTTCCTAGTTGAATCTCTTGGCCTCTGATACTCTCCCTTGATGAAGAACAAGTGGGTTCCTATAATGTTTCTTGCTTTAATAGGCTATTAATTGAAGGGAATATGCCAGTTTAAGAACGGACACATGAGTTTTACTAAACTTGAGTGCAGACAGGAAGTTGTTCTGTAAATTTCTGCATAATATATTGAACTTGATTCAATGTATGATGTAGATTATTATCTCAAAAGTGATTTTTTTCTGAAAATAGAAAATGCAGGAACGTGGTATAAACTACTTTATTCTAAACATTATAAGGTATGTTAAAATTCTACAAGCCCTAGAATCTGTCAATATCTTGAAAAATTATATATGCATTTACTCTTTGACCCAACAATTCCTCTTTTACAATTCCATTTCAGAGATACACTGGCAAAATATGAAGTGACATGTGTCCAATGTTAATCATTATGGCATTATTTGTAATAGTAAAGGGCCGGAAACAAATCAAAGGTCCATTAAAGAGGAGTTGGCTGAGTGGTATGTCTATGAGGAAGGAATACTATTGTCTTTGTCCATTTGGGCTGCTATAACAAAGTATCATAGAATGGATGGCTTCTAAACTATAAAAATTTATTTCTCACAGTTTTGGGGGCTGGAAATTTGAGATGAGGCTGTCAGGCTGGTAAGCTGCTGGAGAGGACCCTCTTCTAGGTTGCAGACTGCCAACTTCCCATCTTATCTTCACATGGTGGAAAGAGAGTGCACTAGCTCTCAGGAGCCTCTTTGATAAGATCTCTAATCTCATTCATGAGGAGTCCCCTCTCATGACCTAATTACTTCCCAAAAGCCAAACCTCCTAATACCATGACATTGGCGATCAGGAGTTTAATATAAGAATTTTATGGGAACACGTTCAGCCCACAAAAACTGTGCAGTTTGAAAAATGGAATGAGAAACATCTCTATAAACTGATACAGAGTGGTCTCCCAAGACATTGTGCTAAGTGTACGAGAGTGGAACTAATATGCTACCTCTGTGGGAAAGGTCGGGGGAACAATACACATACACACACGGGCATTTATAACAGTATTTGTATTTGCCACAAAAGAGTAGAGTGTGAATTAGAAAGTAATATAAATTATTACTTTAAGTATTAAGAAGGGAACAGGATGAAGGGACAAAAATATTTCAAACTTCAAAATATAGTAATTTGAGTGTACATCCATGGTGGAAAATATGTAAAGACAGAGTTGCAAAGAAATATTTAATTTTATTCAGTAGTCTGTTCATAATATCATTAGTTGGAAGGGGAAGCGAGAATAATGCAAATAAGTAATTAGACTGCTTCTTTTTAGAAACCATAATTTTTCAATGTAAGAGAAAAGAGGTATAATTGCAAAAAAAATTAAGTAATATTGAAATACAAGATATGTATTTGAAACATTGATAAATTAACTCAAGGTACTTTATTCTTGAAAAATTAATATATTTTTTAAATCTCTCAAGTGTAAAGTCCTCAAAGCTCCGACAATCCAACGGAGATAAGTACAGTTAGTGCACAGATTGTTGTCTCTAACACCATTTGCCTCCAAAAGTAACACTTGGCCTCACTTTAGCTGCTAGCAACCTAATCCAAGACGCCATCATCTCTCACATATTTAATAGATTAGTGGTGTCCAAAGTGGGATTTGTGTTTCCCATAAAGTGCTTAAAAAGACACAAGAACCTGACAAGAACCTGTATTTATATATAATATTATCCATTAAAAAAGAAAGAAATTAATTTTTCCCACAGGATAATAGTTGGGCAGCGATATCCTCCCTTGGTCTGTAAGGAAGGGGCGGGGTGACTGAAGGAATGGCAAGTGGTCCAGGGCAGCAGCGTCACCTGCGCTCCTCACGTGGCCGTTAGCTTTTAGGGCGTTTCCACACACTGCATTTTAGTGAACCAGGTAAGAGAATTAACTAATTTTGAAACCTAGCTTTTATTTGACTTTGGCAAATACTCTCAGAAAATTCCTGCAGAACCGAGATTGAAAATAATTTAATAAGGAATACAAGAGTGACACTAAGGAAATTTACCAGCTGATACTTACCTTGCTTATGATGACAAGCTTTCTGTCAGTCACATGATGAGGTAAAAATAATGATGATCTAATGTGACAGAGTGGACGAAGAATTCAAAATTATTAAGACTATTATGCATGATAAATGTGCTATTAATGCTTCAACTATAATGAACATTTGCCTTGATAGATTAGTTGGTAAGCTCAGCTATCATAATTAGCAAATGATTTTAAACTAAATAAGTGTAAAATGATTCTTGAAGTTATATGCTAAACAAAATTTTTCAAAATTATTGAGCACTTTTGATCATATAGCTCTAATAAAAATGTTAAATGCTAGCATAATTTAAAATTAAAGTTATACTAATAGAAATATCAAATAATATTTTGGTGAAAGCAAAATGATTCTATAATGTTGATAACATAAAACATATTTAAAGAGTTTTAGAAATTTTATTCTAAATATTTTGGTATTTAAATACTCTATAACATACTCAATATATTAATAGTAGTTCATGGGCTCTATGGGATCTAATGACTAATGTCTAATACAAGGGTGGGGAACCTGCTGCCTCAAGCCCACATGTGGTCTCCAGATCCCCAAGTGTGGCCCCCTGATCAAATCCAAACTTCACAGAACAACTGATTTGTTCTGTAAAATCTGGATTCAGTCAAGAGTTCTTACTCAAGGATCTAGAAGGCCACAAGTGGCCTAATATTATATATTATACATGTTAGCCTAATACATATTAGCACATGTAATCATTTATATCATACATAGTGGGAGGTGCAAGATCTAAAACATTTTATGAATCAGGCTGCACAACCAAAAAGTTTGGAAGTGACAAACCCAAACCCTGGGGCAGCTTCCCAACATGTCTCTCTGCTTCCCTTTTTGCTCTTTGACAGTCCAAACCCACAGCACCTGGACTGATCTTTTTAAAAGTAAAGCACAATCAATGACTTTGCTGCACAAAACCTGCCAAGGATATCCCAACGCTCTCTCAAGGAAATCTGCTGCCTCATCACCATCTATGGAAGCTGGACTGAGCTGGTTTCTGCCTCCTTCTTTAACACCCTTCCTTACTTCTCTTCTGTGGCTCCTTCTGCCCTGAATCCGCTTGCTTTCTTTCCTCCAAGTTCATCCTCTCTTTGGGGCTTATTTTTTTGTTCTTCCCTCTGACTCTAGCACTTGCCTCCCAGATAGTCACGTGGCTTTCTTCCTCTCACTTCATTCTGGCCTCTCCTAATTGACACATTTCTGACCTCCAGATCTAAAATAGACCTGCTACCCTTCTGTCACTCTCCACAGCATTAACACCGTGATAACTGTGCTGTGATCGTGTGTGTATGTGTGTGTGTGCGTGCCGTTAAATTCAGTGACATAGGTTGACTTAATGGCTGTCTTTCTCACTATGATGCAAGCTTCATGAAGGCAGAAATTTTACCTTCTTACTGCTATATTCCTAGAACCTAGAAATGTGCTTAGTACTTTGCAGGTGCCCAGTAAATATTTATTAGGTGGACCGCAGATTGAATGGAGTTGTAGAGATTAAATGAGGTAATGTATATAAAGCATTTTACACAGTTCCTTGTAAGGAATAAACGAAGACTATTATTTTTATATAATGTTCTGAAAAATAACTAAGGATCTGTGTTCCTAGAAGGTGTGTGCTAACAGAGTTAATTTGTTATAGAATCAGTAAACCAAGCCTGTTTTTCTAGAAAACTAGTATCTATCATCTGCTAAGTTGCTTTAAAAAATTGTAGCTGGAATAAAAAATTAATATCTTTTTGGGAACAAGTCCATGTAGTTGGAATGATCAACTCATGATACAAACTGCCTGGAGAGACATTTTTATGTTGGTCCCTGATTTTACCCTTTTATGGATGAGAATGAAGCAAAGAATGCAAGTTCTGGGAGAACAGCACCAAGTTCTTCAGCTTTCTCCTACATGTTCTGTATTTAAAAACAAGAGTAAGCCACAGAGAAAAAGAAAGAAGAAATACAGGAAAATGAGTATGTCAAAGGCTACTTTTGCTTCTCAATTCCACTGTCAATCAAATAGGGCAATCTGGGAATGACAGAATTAACTGGCATCTTTGAAACATGGGTCTTTTCCCCACAGCACTTAGTGAGTTCTTCTACACAGAAGACTAAGAAAGTGAGGATTCTATTTCAGCTGGACTCATGAACTTGAACTATTAAACCAACATGAAGGAGAAACAACTTCACACACTAAAAATAGCCACTGTCACAGGCTCTGTTTAACCCCTCACTACTCAGACTCATGAGTGTGCTGTCTGTAGTCACTGACTTCATATCCTGATTATCCCACTTAAATCTGGCTTTTAAAAATTCACTCATTTTTTCCACAAATACTTATTGAGCACATTTCATGGGTCACGTAATCAGACAGAGTACATATCTACCAAAACCTTATAGCACAGTGGCAGGTATGGTGGGGGCAGAAATAAAGAAACCACTAAATGTGTAATAAAATGCAGTGGAGATCATTTTTCTATGAGGAAAATAAAGCAGGGAAGGAAAGAGATGACGAAGAGACCATGGGTCATTTAGATGGCCATGGGCAGGACAGGCCTCACTGAAGATGTGAGATTTCAGCCAATATTGCATGATGTTTGCTCTTCATCAAATAAAACTGTGCTTTGGAAGATTTCTGTGATTTTAATGAAAATACCTAGCACTTTTTATTTTCTCCAATCTCTCTATTGAATTAAAGGCAGTGTTCGTTCAATTTTTCTTGAAATTCTTCTCCTTGAATTCTGTATTCTCCAAGTTGACTTCTGTTATCTGTGGTATTTTGAGTGTTTCAAGTGAGAAATCCATCTTTCCAAGGCCAACCCTGGCATGTCACTCTGCTTGTTCCAGTACGTTTCTTTACTCCTTGCCTTCCACAGAATAAATGCAAACAACTTTTCCTTACATTTAACCTCCCTCATGCTGAGGTTGGAGTTTATATTTCTAGTTTATTTTGGCTAGGCTTCACACATTTTTTTCTAAATCTGAACCAAAGCGCCTGTTATCACTTATATCCTATCGTACACTCCCCAACATCTCCGTGGAGTCTCACATGGTTTACAGTGATGTCTGGGCATGCACGTGTGTGCGCTTGCATGAGTCCTCCATGGCACACATCTTTTATGGCTTTAATTTTACCTCCTCTAGTGGTCTTTGGTTTCCTCATTTATAATTACACTCTCTTTCCTTTGTGCACCAATAGCACTTGAATTGTATCTCTGTTCTTGCATTTACCTCCTATCTTGCCTTACTGCACATTTATACATATTCTAAAAATAGTTTTAGCATACTACAAGGTCTCTGCTAAGCTCATCTTTCTATCACATGGTATTCGCACAGAAGGGTCAATCACTATTGAAAAAATTGACATGGCAACAGGACTGTGGTCAGGCTGCCACGTCACATTATTTCTGTGGAGGTCACATACCCACAGGTACATGAGTGATCAACAGATGCCACTCTCATCGCTACCTGTAGTGGAACACTTCTGCTGCAAACTTATAGGAACTTATGTCATAGGAACATTTGCTGTGTCTTTTCCATCATTCATATTATGAATATAAATAGAAATGATAGTCAATGAATTTCAAAAAAAAAAACCTATGCAGAGAATAAACAAATGATTTTAAGTTTTCCAATCTTTGACAAAGTAACGTAATTCATTCTTCAGGTGCACAAGCAAATGCAAAGTGGTTTCTTTGGAAGATTATTTTAGAATGAAGTTGAAGAGAAACACTGACTAAGAGTCTGAGGAACTGATACAGGGTTGTACATTTTTAAAAAATGGTTCAGTGCTCTATGTTATGTTTAATTAAAAGTATTTTCAAAAGTGAATTAACTATAAGTAATTTCTACTTAATATAAATTTAGAAATCCATTACAATATAATAGTTGATCCCCTTGTTAAGTAAATATATGGCAAAATATCACTTTATAATTTAAATTCTTAACTTTTAATGCACTTTAGTAAGTAACTACAATTCAGGGCATTTTAAAAAAATCTACTGAATCTCCTAGTATTTTTTCAAACAAATATAATACACAAACAAAAACTACTTATATAACAATTATAATGGTATCATCTTTCCTATGTTTCACATGGATATATATTTTACGTATTAAAAAAGGTTCAGATTATTTGCATTTTTCTCTTTTCATTAGTGAAAAAGATAGCCAATTACAATATAGTATGAAATGTACTATAATGCAATGTTCCGTGAGATTATCTATGACACCTTCAGGAAGACTGGGGTTTGTGGGTGGGTGCGGGCTCTTAGGCTTTCTGAAAGAGATGATATGTGAACCAAATCCTCTTTCCTTATCTCCCTTCTCCATGATCTGTAACCATAATGTAAGTTATACATTCTTCTGATTGCTGAGATTGTATCCAAAGTGATGTAAGGTATTTGCCAACCGATTTTAAAAATTCTGCAACTCTAATCACAACATATAAAAAGAAAACTGTACCTAAACACATCATAGTCCAATTGCTAAAAATCAAAAACAATGAAAGGTTTTTAAGTAGCTGAAACAAAGGCCAGTTGTTATTAATGATGCAACATGGGTGCTTTTTCAATAGAAACTTTGGAAGATGGAATACAAAGTAATAACATCTGATATATTTTAGATATTTGTCCCCCTCAAATCTCATATTGAAATTTGATCCACAGTGTTGAAGGTGAGGCTTAATGGGAGGTGTTTGTATCAAGGGGAAGTATTTCTCATCAAGGACTTGGTACAGTAATAAATGAGTGCTTACTCTATTAGTTCCTATGAGAACTGATTATTTAAAAAGCCTGGCACCTCCCTCCGCTCTCTCTTGCTTCCTTCCTTTCACCATGTGATGCCTGCTGCTCTTTGCCTTCCGCCATGAGAGGAAGCTTCCTGGGCCCTCACCAGAAGCAGATGCTGGCAGCATGCTTCTTGTACAGTCTGCAGAACCCTGAGCCAAATAAACCTCTTTTCTTTATAAATTACCCAGCCTCAGGTATTCCTTTATAGCAACGCAAAAGTACTAACACAACATCTTTAAAGTATTAAAAGAAGAAAACTTCCAAACTAAAATTCCAAACCTGTAGAAATCATTCTTCAAAAATAAAGATGAAATAAATGTATTTGCAGATTAGAAAAAAATGTTGAGAGAATTAACATCTGAGGACACTAATGGAAGTTCTTCAGACACAAGGAAGGTGGTCCTAGTTGAAAAAATGAAAGTACAGGAAGAAATGAAGAGCACCAGAAAGGTGAATATGGACGGAATATAAATGAATGTTAACTATTTAAAATGACAATAATAATGATGTCTTGTGGGGTTTATAATACATGTACAATAATATATATGACAACAATAATACAGAGAGGAGAGGGAAAATAGAATTAAACTGATGTAAGTTTCTTGCATTTTTTAGGAAATAAGAGTTGTACTAATTTAGATAATGATTTAAAAAAATATAATCTCTAGATCAATCATTGAAGGAATAACAGAAAAATGGAAAAATAAAAACCCAATAGAACAGAAAAATGGGGAAATGGATTAATTAAAAGAAGTAAAATAAAGGAATTAAGAAACAAAGAAAAAAGTGGCTAGATGGTAGATTAAAATCCAACTATGAGCTATATCAGTAATTGCATTAAAGTCATTTTATCTTGATTCCATAGGAAGGTATAAAAGTTATAACATTTTATGCATCAAATAATATATTTTTAATGTGAAGATATGACAGAACTAAAAGAAAAAATAGACAATTCAACAATCATTGGAGGTTCTAACACATGTCAGTAACTAATTAATAGAATCAGCTGTCAAAAAAATTCAAGAAGGACTTAGAACATACGCTCAACCAATATGACTTATTTGATACATATAGAAGACTTATTCAACAATTGCAGATTGATGTTCTGTATCATGGACCATTTTACCAAAGTAGAACATATAATAGGCCAGAAAGCAAGACTAAACAAATTTCATAAGACTGAAGTCATAAAGAAGATATTCTTTGATCATACTGGACTTAAACTAGAAAAAAATAAAGTAAATATAAGCAGAACAATCTTAAATGTCTGGATTAAATAGTACATTAGTGGGTCAAAGATGAAATCATATGAAAATTATAAAATATTTTTAACTGAATGATAATGAAAACAATGGCAAACACTTGGAAGACAAAAAACTAAAGCAGTGCTCACACATAAACACATAGTTTTAAATGCATATATTAAAAAAAGAAAGTCTAAATATTAATTATTTAAGCTTTTATAACAAGAAGCTGACAAAAAAACAGCAAAGTAAATTCAAAGATTGTAGAAGAAAAAGCAATAAACATAAGAGCAGAAATTGATGAAAAAAATCATGTGTATGATACAAAATATAGATAAATCAAAAAAGTATTTCTTTGAAAAGATTAATCAAAGTGATACAACCTTAACATGACATATCAAGAACGAAAAACAAGAACCCATTATCTATCCTGCAAATGACGAAAGATAATAAAATATAAATAGTTTTATGTCAATGCATTTGAAAATTCTAATAAAGTGGATAAATTACTTGAAAAAGTTAACAAAACTAGAACAGAAACAGAAAAGCTGAATAGCAATATTTCTATTAAATAAATTGAATCTCTAATTTAAAAGATTCCTTCAAGGAGTTATCAAGGACCAAATGATTTTCCAGGTGAATTACTTCAAACATTTGAGGAAAAATAATGTTTAAATTCCAGACTCTTCCAAAAAATAATAAAATGAGGGACACTTTTCAATTTGTTTTATGTGCCCAGAATAAGCTTGATACTTCAATGTGGCAAGGATATTGAAAGAAAGAGAAATTACAGGCCAATATCTTTCAATAAACAAGACACTAAAATCCTATCTAGTTAAATGGAATCCACTTATATATATATATAAATGATAGTTTATTATACATATTATGAATAAAATGTAGTTATTCTAGCAATTTAAAGTTGATTTACCACTCAAAAATGAACCAATATAATTCTCATCAGTATCACAATAAAAGAAAAAAATCATATATCATCTAAATAGAAATGGAAAGATCATTTGATAAAATTCAGCCCACTATCATTAAATAAAAACTTATTGTTTTGGGAATGAAGGGAACTTTCTTAATCTAACTAAAGCTAATGACAAATGTCTTACTGCTACCATTACACTTAATCTGATTAAATATTAAATTTTCTACTGAGGTCAAGAATAAAACAAAGATGTACACTATCAACACTTTTATTCACATTAAATTTGAGTCTTAGCCTGTGTAATATGCAAGTAAATTATATATATATGTATAAAGAAAAGAGAAGAAAAATTAAAATTGCCATTATTAATGTAAGACATGATTATAGACACAGAAAATCCAAAAGATGTTAAATAACTAGAATTAAATTAGTTTGACAAAGCCACTGGATATACAAATGTCAGTTTGAATTTCTGCTTTTTAGCAACAAAACAGCTTTAGAATTTAAAAATTCATTTATAATAGTACCAAAATACCAAATACCTAGTTATAAAATTAACAAAATAGGTATTGTCTTTTACTCTAAAAAATACAAAAGAAATTGCTGATATTTAAAACGTTCATCAATGAAATGTATAAATATTTTTTATAAATTGGAAAACCCAATATTTTAAGGTGCTCATATCCTCCAAATTGGTCTGTAAATTCTATGTAATTCTTATTAAATTTCCAATGTTTTTTGTGCATCTATGGAAATTAATCACCTGAATCTAAAATGTATATGAAAACACAAAGACCTAGAATAGCCAAAAAATCTTGAATTGGAAAAACAGAACTGAAGGAATTATATTACCAGATCTCAGGGCTAATTTTACAACTACAATAGTTCAGTCACTGTAGTATTAGATAAATTCAAATGAATAGAATGACCAAAACCAAATTCATCTCTATGTTTCCTGATTTATTGTCTAGGTACCACTGCAATTCATTAGAGAGAGGTTGATATTTCTATGTTGCCTTGTCATTTGAACACAACAATTTGAAACAAACAAACCAATAATATTAATATTGAGCCCTATATCACAAGATACACAAAAATTAATTTGAGATCAACTTACAGACATGTAAGTGAAAAGTAAACAATAAAGTTTCTAGAAGAAAACCTAGGAGAATTTCTTCATAATTTGGGGATAAACAAACATTTCTTAAACAAGACGTCATAAACATTAACCCTAAAAGAATAGATCGATAAATGGTCTTCACTAAAATCAAGGCCTTTGCTTTTCAAAAGAAGGAATCAAGAGAACGAAAAGGCAAGGTATGAACTGGGAGAAATAGTTTATAGTGCACTTCTAGAAAAGAATTTATATCCAGAATTATTGACTAAATTAAAAAGGGAAAGACATTATAATTCTAAAAAATGACAAAACATTTGAATTTTTATCCTCAAAGATATCATTGGTTTTTACTGAAAATTGCTTGGTCATTATTTATAGTATCTTATTGCATTTATTGGCATCTTTTATTTCCTGAATAAATTAAGTATAGTATTTTATATTCTACATCTCCTAATGCTAATACCTGAATTACTTGCTAGTTTGTTTTTATCGTGGTTTTTTTCATAAGCCCTTCTTCACCTACTCACAAACTTCACACACGCTCCAGGATCTTTATCTGTAGATTAGTTGAAGCCTGGGTTGAAGCTGAGTTCCTCTAAGAGAAACTTCCTTTGCTTCAGTTTGTCCCATAGAGACACTACTAATCTGGAACTACTTTAAGTTTCTTGATTCAGTTTTTTCAGACCACAAAGACAGAGTGGATTCAGATTAGAAACAATTGTCATGTTAGGGTTGGCTTGTTCTTTTATTATCTTACCACCTAGTGCCAAGGTCAAGTCAGCTAAGTTTTCCTGTTGTCTTCTTCTGCGTGGTGGGTTTATTTTTCATCCTCTCTCACATTGAAGGGGTCCATCCTTATGTGGAGTCTCCTATGACACTACCTACCTGCTTCCCCTTTGATAAATTGTTCTTCTGAGTCCTTCATTTTACGTCAGCCCAGTGATGCATTAAAACAAACCCATATTTTATGCAAAATTTTAATAATTTTAAGTATGAGGATTTTTCGAGGTATTTATTTTACCACACTGCCAGAAACAAGGTTGCATCTTTGCATTACTTTTCAATCTGAATAGGTTTTGGATGGATAGTTGCATAGTATAAGGAAGAAGATCTTCACCTCGTAAGTAAACCAGGATTTGAACCCATTAAAATTGATTCTAGATTGTGCTCTTAAGTACTGCTCAATTGTACTTAAGAATTGTGTACATAATTTTCTTGACATGATGACTAGTGAATTAATGAGAATTTGATAGATTTTGAATAATGGCAGTGCTCTTGGTTAAATACCAAATAACTAATTGTGAATAATAATAATAATTGTTATTATAAATAGTAAAACTCAAGTGATTATAGAAATAAATGAAAGTAGTTGGCGTAAAGAAAACCAAGGGACCATGTCTCCATATGTTGCTATGATCACTCATAGTTACACCATGAGAAATTATCTAGACTTTGGATGGACTATTTGACATTAAATCATCAAGCACTTTTGTATTATGTTTTTGATTCTTCCCTAAAGTTAGTTTTGCTCTAAATAATTTAATTTCTGATGTAACCACAGAATTTGTAGATAAGACTTTTTTTCAATGTTTTCTACTTCTAAATAAAAATAAAGCTTTAGTTTTGCACTATTAATTTTGTAAAACATTTATTAAACTGCCAGAGTTCTCCCACATTCTTCATTGAAATACTAGTAGGTTATTCTTCTATTTAAACTCTTCCATTTTAGAGGTTTCATCAAATTTCTGACAGTCTTGTCAGAGACCCCCTCAAGTTTAAAAGAGTATTCATTTCAGTAATTCCAGTTTTCACAGGTAGACAGTTGAGAAAAAATTCCAATAGATATTTTTAATATAATAATGAAAGCACATTCACTTTTATGTAAAGTTAAAAAACCTCTAGCACCTAACATATGTAACATAAAAACCAACTTTGCTTTAATAGTATTAAATACTTTCTTTAATTCTAGAATTTTGTGCAAGTAGGAATGATTTTCCAATCTACACTTCTAGATGGTGAAATTAACTAGAGTCCAATATGAATATAAAAATAGAAGTAATATGTAATTTAAGTATAATACAATAAAATTTAGGCTAATATAGGTCTTTGGATAGACACTATCTCATTATTTCAGAAGACTAATTAGATGTCTGGAGTTGGGCAAAGTGCAGACTGAGAGTTGGGGACATTAAATAGAAGTCAAAGACTATTCAAGAAAACATTTTTGTGACAATAACAACCACCAGGTAATGTTAACTCCTGCTCTTCCAAATAGGTTAACTTTTTCTCTGGAATATATTTTCTTGTTGTTTTATCACAAAATAAAATTTGTCTACTGGTTATCTCAGGTTCACAGGTATTTAAAGAAAGTAGCTTAATTTGAGATTTGCCTTAGAAGCACTACATTTTATATTGATAGATTATTCAAACAGGCACTCTATACAAGTGATTTGGGTAACAATGTAAGGAAAGAATACAAGATACACTTACTGTATCATTTCATGGTATAAAGCATTAATTCACTGAAAAAAAAGTGAATAAAATTTCACTACATTTCCACTTTAGGTCTTACATGGGAAAAAAAGAAAAAAAAATTTCCAAGACCTTTCCATGGAGGACTGAGGGGACTTTGGAAAAAAATGAATATTTCCGCTAAGAAATATGTAACCAAGAGATTATACTCACTGAGAGAAGAAGAGCCTATTAAACTAGAAAGACAATAAACACCTTTCTCAGTATGAGCAATAAGTAGAAAATGCTATCTTTCCAGTTCTAATTTGTACTATCTTTTCTGTTCAATCTCTACTTGCCAAATGAGAAACAACATAGCACTTTTGGACGTGAACTGCGAATGGAAAAATATCTACACTGATATTTCCCCTAAAATGTAAGCCTGTTCATTAGTAAGATTATGCCAACACCTGGAAGAGATCCTCTTGAGCCAAGCTCAGATGCTAAGTTTAGAAACCAGCCATGCCTATGTATAGTTCCTTCCCTTAGTTTTTAGTGTAATTTTTCTTCCACTTGAAGCCAAAGGAGCCCACTCACTATTAGTTGATGGGCTTTCACTTAAAATAGTTATCTTAAAAGTAATT
This sequence comes from Cheirogaleus medius, assembly GCA_008086735.1. Taxonomy (NCBI): domain Eukaryota; kingdom Metazoa; phylum Chordata; class Mammalia; order Primates; family Cheirogaleidae; genus Cheirogaleus; species Cheirogaleus medius. Next base: position 23,139,839 of record VBSM01001124.1, read on the forward strand.
TCCCCAACTAATATTTTTTTTTGCTTCCATCAGTTAAACTGAGGTTAAAAGAAGAAATATCTCCAATAAACTACTGCAGATCAAGCACAATTATCCACGGCCATGGCAGTGATTCTAGACCATAAAAGAATTTCCAGTGCTTGAAATCAAACTATGAGGGTATGAAGATTATTTTCCATTCAGTCATTATTATCTTTTTTGGATTAAACGTTTCAATTTCACCAGATTCCTCGGATCTGTTTCTTTTTAGTATTTTGTTCAAAAGTTGCTTCACCCCTCCACTGGTTTTGCTTCCCAGAACAAATAAGCTTTTCCACTAACCACGGCCTGCAGTTTGGCTGGTTCTTGAGCAGAGGTCTCAGTGCTTGCTTGTACATAATAATTTTCCAAAAGGTAGAAAACCAGTTTCTGGCTTAGAGAGAATTGGGGGGTGGGGCAGAAGCAACAAAGCTTACATTCTCTTTGACCTACATATAACATACCCCTGGGTTCAGTATATTAACCCATTAATTCTTTGAGGACTTAACAAACAAGGGACATCTCTCAGCTTCCCACTGCAGATATGTCTTTGGGCTCACTCGATTTTAATGTAATTCGCCCCCTTTTCTGCAGTCTCTCCACCACATTGAATGGAAAACTGGACAGCTTCTGCTCTCTAAAGTTCCATTAACTCTTTGTGTCCTTCAAGGAGCCATTTACTTTATTGAAACAGAGATTGGAAAAGTGTTTCATTGCCTCAGTGATTTGCTCTGTTTCAGGGTTTAAACATGCTGCTGAGGGCTTGTTCAGGCACGGAGTGAGGTATTGCTTTAATTATTCCAGTCTCTCTTTCTCATTTGGCATTGGTCTCAGTGTCGGCACACTCTCTCTAAGGAGTACATGAGATTTTCCACACACTACAGGTAAGACACTTGTTTTCATAGTCTGTCGTTTTGCACCCACAGATATATTGAGGACAATTTGTGGAGCATTCTGCAATTTCAGTTCCTAGTAACACAAAAAATAGCTGCTTTGCGTGTTGTGAGAGAATAAGAGTGTCAGGAATGTTTATCCAGTGGAGTCTGACACACGTACCTTCTCCATAAAAGAGGGGAAAGTTATCTTCTTGTATACTTTGCCCTTCCTCCATAAAGATTTAACACCGTTGGCAGGACAAGGTGACAGAAAAACGGACTGAAGATTTCTGGAAGGTGAGTTGGAATGAGTTAAGATAAAGACATGATGAGCCATCGAGACTTTCTGTTGTCCTGGCAATCTCTGATGCCTTCACACTGCTTGGCTCTGCTGCTGCTCTATGTTTCCAACATTTTGGCTTCAATCCACTCCGGAATATCCACCTGGCAGAAGCACATGGTATGTGTAGTGATTGTTTTGGTTTATTTTTAATTACAGAAATTATTGTAGTTACTTCTCCTCCCATTTGTAAGGATTCAGCTTGAAGAAGGACAGTCAAGCCCAAGAGCTGCCTTTGCCGCTGGTCCGGCCTGTTTGAGGAGATGGCCACTGAGGGAGCATCCCATGACCTGGAACAGCTCCTGCCACATGGTGGGCCTCAGAATATATTGTGGGTTGGATAACTTCCCCTTTGTTGCCCTGTGATATAAACTGCTCTTCCATCTTTAAATTCCGTAACTCTCAGATTGTGTCACTTAACACTTAGGCTAACACTGAAGTCCCAGGGCTTTCAACCTAAGCAAGGAGACAATGAGGAAATTTAGCTCAGCAATAGGTTAACTTCCATACTACTACTGGTGTCAAAGTTTTCTCTAATCTGGGCTTGAGGTCTCTCTCTGTAGAGTGGCTATAAACTCTGGTCCTGCCCTGACGGAGCTCCAGAGGGGAGGTTGTGGCTGTTCATAGTGTGTCTTTCACGGGATACTTCCTTAATCTGGTGGGCAGCATAATACCTAAGCATCTGACCCATGACCAGGTGTCCCTCTCACAGGAAACCGGTTTACACTGGCAGGTTCCCTTGTAACTCTTGTCTGACCTGTGCCCAATTTATTCCAACCAAGATGGCCACTCTCTAGGAGAGCCCTGACCAGAAGGACAGTTAAACTTGGGTGTGTCAATCAGGGGAGATACACAGGAGGCCACAAAACAGAACACATGGAAGTCATGTATTACTACCTACAGATCCCAAAGAGAAGAGGGCAGCACATCTCTCATGGCCAACAGGAAGGGGAGAGCCTGGACACTAGGCTTAACCAGCAAGTGAGGAGCAAGTGAGAGAGAGAAAAGGACTTGTGGGCCAGAGTCTTACTTGGGGTCCAGGGCATTACTCAGGCAGTCTCCCCTCTGGGAGTTCTGACTGGTTGATTCACAGCAAACAGACATGCATTCTGTTGAGCCACTGAAGTGCATCTGCACAGTCCGTATGGGATGTGGGGTTGTGGGGTGAACCAAGAGGGTTGTATCTAGATATCCACGGGGAGGTGGGCGTATAAGACAGATGTCTGGCTTGATCCCATTGAAGAACTGGTGTGAGGTGGAGAACTAGAAACTCTGTCAAAGGAGACTAAGCCCGGCTTCTAGTATGAGAAAATCCAACTTACATTCAAAATGGATGCCAAGGCAATATAAAATTATATGAATTCACTACAACTGCTCAGCCTAGGACCTTGATACTCTAGTTCTCCAGCATTTGAGCTCTTCTCTTCCCCTAGCTCTTCATCTTTGCTCTCAGATCTTCATTGACCAGGTTCCTAATCTATCCCTCTAGTCATCTTCTGAATTAAGTTCCATCTCTGAACTCCAGCCATCTTGTGACTAAGTATGTATTATCCATTGGGAAAAATTCTGTGAAACCACCACCACCTGTAAATTTAAACTTGAAACTCTAGGGTTGATTTACCACCTTTTTGGGCCTAGCCATCACTGCTGGGCACTAGGATGTGAAGTGCCTTACTATTAATAACAGCTTCTGTGTACCTTCTGTGTACCTGCTTTCCTCTTTCAATTGATATCCTGGCTTTAGACCAACAATGGACTTATATCTACTGGACCATAACTGCGAGGCTCCCATGTCTTTATCTTCAATCCTAGAGAGCAATGAGGAGGGGAGGAGAGTATGTAGGAGAGAGGCTTTTGTAGAACTTGAGTTCATTCCATTGTACCCTCTTCTGCCCCATCCCAGTGCTGTCCAAGCAGTCTTGATTATGATATTCCCATATTGGCCTCCTAAAAGCTCCAGAACATAGAAGAAGCAAAACAGTATTTTGGTATAAACTCTGGAGTCAAAATCCTTCTTTGAATCTGGCTTTGAGACTTTGAGAAGTTATTTAGTCTCATTCTATCTCAGTTTCCTTATCTATAAAATGGGGATAATAAAATCTCATAGAGTTGTTGGGATAATTAAGAGAGTTTATATGTGTAAAGGACTTCAAAGAGTGCCTGACACACAGAAATTCCTAAAAAAATGTTGGTTATTCCATCTGGCCTTTGTTCATAAAGAAATGATAGCAATTTCTTGGGTAGATTTGCCCATTTTACAAGACACCTTAAGCTAACAATAGTTCAGAAAGTCATTTCAGTGTTCTCCATTCTTTGTTCTAGATCTATTCTTCTCCTCCGCCTAGAATTTTCTTCCCCAGACTTTTGCATGGATTATCTTTCACCATTTAAAACTCAAATTAAATAGGACCTCATTAAAGAGACCTTCCCTGGCCATGCTTTCTAAAGTCATCATTGCTTATTTCCTGTCTTTGACCTTGTTTATTATTTCCTCATAGTACAATTTATTACTATTTTCTTAATTTGATAGTTAATTTTTGTCTGTTCCTTCACTTGATAGTAAATTTAATAAGTGGAGACCAAGTTTATATATGCAAATGACAGAGAGAAATATTGATAAATATTGGCTGAATGTTGAAATATTGCAAGACTGTCAGAAATTTCAAAAAACAAAAATGATGCTGTATTTATTTCCTTAAGGAAAATTGGAGAAATGGAGATATTTTCATAAAATTGTCAGAACAATGTTTACCTGCTTGGTTCAAAATTTGATAGTCATGTTGCCTTTCAAACCCTACCTCTAACTTTGTTATACTTGGGCTTGAATTGGAACTTGACATCACATTGAGGTTTGCCTAAGGCACTGTATAAAACATGATCAGTTGGCAAATTGATGTCCACTCCTCACTCAGGAAAACTTGGTATTGATGGAGTCAGACCTTAAGCAATGCAAGCTCTTTCCTCAGTGTGCAAACACAACTCAGCTTCTTCATATTCTTGTTCTTGCTGGCTATCTGCTCATAACAAAAGAGAAAAAAATAGAAGTGGTGATTTGGTATCTTATATTCTCTCAAACAGATATGACCTAGGAGTGATTGAATATCTCTAAACCTTTGTATAAAATTTAAGTCAATCAAATCTAGCTAATATTTATTAAATTCATATGCCAGGTAGCAGGCATAATGCAATTAGTTGTCAAGGATACAGGAGAATAAGATTTAGTCCATCCTTGCACTTCATAAGGATGAAGTCTAATAGGATATAGTTAAATACATTTAAAAAGTAACTAAAATGCATTATCAAATATTATAATTTTACTACTATTCAAAAACTCAGAAGGTGCAGTAACACATATGACTTAACTACCATTTATTACATAAACTTCATATAGAGTCATTGGACACTGCATTTTTTTACTTGAATTTTTTCATTTAACATTTAAATCTGTTGGGTTTTTTTTGAAAAATGCTTTTTCCAGGTGTACTTTGTGATTTGGGATAGAGGACAGCATAGAAAATTAGTGTGATGCATTTATTACAATTGAGAAGCCAACGTACAAGGGCTTTCCGGAAAGTATCCAGCCATCTTTAATATAATGAGAACAGTTGCATGGCTGGATACTTTCTGGACAGTCCTCTTACATTATTATTAACTAAAGTCCATAGTTGACATTGGAGTTCACTTTTTGTGATGTATGTTCTATGGGCTTTGCCAAATATATAATGACACGTACCCACCATTGCAATATCACACAGATTGGCGTCACTGTCCTAAAACTTGTCTCTACTCCACACATTCATCTCTCCCTACAACCTCTGGCAACCACCGTCTTTTTACTGTCTTCATGGTTTTGCCTTTTCCAAAACGTCATATGGTTGAGATCATGCAGTATGTTTGCTTCCAAGTTTTAACAATGGTGAATAAAGCTGCTATAAACATTCATGCACAGGTTTTTTTTGTGAACATAAATTTCAACTCAAATACCTAGGAGTGTGATTACTGGGTCATATAGTAAGAGTATGTTTAGGTTTGTGAGTAACTGCTAGAATTTCTTCCAAAGTGGTTCCTTTATTTCATAATAGTTTCTTATTATTTAAATGACATTTTAAATCACTTTTAATATAGTATTTAGAAAGCACCTATTTTTGTGAATCTTATTCTTTCTTTCTTTGTGACTTGCACAATTATGTATATGTGTCACGGTATGTCTCAGAACCCACACCTCTTCTCCTCCTGCCTCTCCCCTTCCCTCTTTCCTGCCACAGCTGGAAAGTGAACAAGCATCTTAAATCCGTCATTTACAGTTAGGGAGAAACACTAGAAAGATATAAATGGAACTCTTTTGTAGTTGATCACTTTTCCATTTAATAGCTGCTTAGTTTAATTGATGGGTGCAGAGTATAATTATTAAACTATTACATTGTGTTGAGCCTGACAAAATGATTGTGTTTAGTCAACATTTATTCAATAGCTACTTATTCTACTTACTGATTTCCTTCAATATGTCAAATATTAAATGCTAGGTTTTTGTGGAACCCTTTGTTAGGCCCTTACAAAGCAAAACTAATGTTTATCATAAATAGGGACACAGGCTATTTTACTAATTCAAAAGGTAGTATTTTATATGTCCATATAAGCACACATAATATTTTAGTCTTTAATTAACATAAGCACAAAAGAATTTATGTTCCAGCTTATGTCTGCTATTCATACAGCACACCATATGGTCTTTTGCATGGTAAGAAATCACGAGCTATGGAAGGGTTTGCATTTTCTTCTTGAAACTTTCTCCTCTCTTGCTCTGTTGTTTCTCTTTCTCTGCTCACTTATCTTTGACTCTCCTTGGCTTCTCCTCCTCTGCCTACTTTTTGTTTATTATTTTTTTAACATCATCCTGTGAACTCCTGCATACTTTTTAAATGTTGAGTTTCCCATGTTACCTGTCTTCGTACTTCTATTCTTTCTCAAGGTGATCTTATCCATTACTCTAAATTCTACTACATATTGAAGAATCACTATTTTTTTACCTGTAATTTCTCCCTTTTTCATTCCCTACACTGGAATTGCAACTGCTTACAGAAAATGTATTTCTGGAGGTCCTGCAAATAGCATGTGTACGATTAGTCTAAAGCTTAACACCTTGCCATCCTCCAAGGTTACTTATTTTCTTCTCTCCCTTCCCTCCCTCCTACCCTCCCTCCTTCCTTTCTTTCTTTCTTTCTTTCTTTCTTTCTTTCTTTCTTTCTTTCTTTCTTTTTCAATTAATATATGCATAATGTTTATTATAGAATTCTACATATTACATGGAAATATAAATGTGATATATAAAAGTTACACAAGTTTACACTTTTCCCATTTATACTGTGAATTAAAAGATTACATTTACATAAACACCACATTGAGTAACTATTCAATTTCCCAATTCACATTTTCAGGATAGATATAGGTTTATTGACATTTCCTTAAATTATAGAAATAGGGAAATGACCAGTACTTGCCTCTTTCTTTCTTTCTTTCTTTCTTTCTTTCTTTCTTTCTTTCTTTCTTCTTTCTTTCTTTCTCTCTCCTTCCCTCTTTCTCTTTCTCTCTCTCTTTCTTTCCTTCTTTCTTTCTTTCCTTCCTTCCTCCCTCCCTCCTTCTCTCTCTTTCTTATTCTTTCTTTCTTTCTTTCTTTCTTCTTTCTTTTTCTCTCTTTATCCTTTCCTCCTCTCTCTCTTCCTTCCTTTCACTTTCTTTCTTTTCATAAATAGACAATTCATGCACATATCAAAAGCAAAATGCAATCAGTACAAAGTAATTCCTCAGAGGCTACTGCTCATGCCAGTTATTTATGTATCCTCCCACAGATATTTGGTGCAAATAAGAACATATATTTATGTGTGTTGCCCATTTTTGGCACAAATCATAATACACCAGGCACACTGTTCTGCATCTTGTTTTTTCTCATTTAATATAATTTGGAAATTAGTTCATATCGATAAACACAAACTTAATTCATTGCTTTTAATGGAAATAAAATATACATGAATATGGATATACATACTTTAACTTATTGATGGACATTTGTTTCCAAATTTTATTTCTATAAAAATTCTGAAATAAATGTTGAAATGCACAATGTGAATTTTTCAATAGGTTAAATTTATAGAAGTAAAATTATTAAGTCAAAGATACGTACATTTAACATTTTAATGGGATAAATCATAGAAAAGCCCATGTGGAATCCTCCAGGGTGATGAGGAGACAACATAACCCCCCCCAAAAAAAGAAAAAGTCAATAGGTATTGCTTAATTTATCTGCAACCCACATCCACACCCTGGACAAATGTTATTTTTATCAATAGTTTTCATTCTTTGCATATTAGATTAGAGAAAAATAATATTACATTATAGATTTAACTTTTATTTCTCATGTTGTCTGTAGTTTTTAACATTAATTTAAAATAAGTTTAAATGTTTACCCATGTTCCTATTTGGTTATTAGTTTTTTGTTTCCATGTTTGAATAATCTTTTTGATCTTTAGATGTATTAGCTCTTTGTCTAGAACATTTATTTAAAAACACCTTTTTTGTAGGTTTTCATTTATCTTTTGCAATTGTTTTTTGGCACTTTTTTCATATAGTACTTGTTAAATTTTATGAAAAAAATTTATTTTGCCATATATTAATGGATTTGGTTCCAATGTTATACTGGATTTATGAAAAAAATGTGAAAGTTTTCTTATTTTGTAATATTCTGAAATAGTGTAAATAATTGAAAGTTACCTATTTTTAAAACTTTTATAGGAATTATATATCTTGCTGATCTTTGGTTCTGTTGTTTTTAAGGGAAGTAAGTCTTTAAGTACTTTTTCTGCATTGGTTTGAATCTTTAAATTTTCTAGCTCTTTCTGGATAGTTTTGATAGAAAACTTTCACTTTAATTCAGACTTTCAAATATAATTGCATGAGTCTGAGCAAGACAATATCTTGTATTTCTTTTAATTTTCAGACATCTTTGATTACTCATTATCATTTGTATTTTGTATATTTGTGATACCTATATTTGTTTAGATTATCTATATTTTTAACTTCTTTGGCATTTTCAAAAGATCCACTCTTGGAATTATTATATTTTTTATGCTTTTAAAATTCATCCATTCTATTTGTATCTGCTTTATTATTCTATGCTTTTGGTTGATTTTGTTATTTTTCTCAATATTTATTTGAACTTTTACTTACTTTATGTTTCTTTTATTAATGTAAATGATTAAAGCTATTATTGTCCTCTGATTTTTCTGTTTCTATCAGGTTTTGACATGTAGAGTTGTCATTGTCAAATACTATATATTTCCTACTTAGTTTATATTTATATTGACATGGTATTTATTTTCTATTTTTGAGATATTTTAAAATTTACTTTCTAAGTTTTGTGGGTTTGTATTTATTTTTATTGCATATTATATTATACATTTTATATATTTACATGCATTTTTAAGCTCTTAGAAATATATATATGTGTGTGTGTGTATATATATATATATATTTTGAGATAGGTTCTCACTGTGTTGCCCAGGCTGTCTTGGAACTCCTAGGCTCAAGCGATCCTCCCACCTCAGCCTCTTGAGTAGCTGGGACTATAGGCTGTGTCACTGTGCCTGGCAGAAATATATTCATACACACCAAGCATTTCTGTCCCTGTATATTTTTCTTTTGTATTGCATCTTGCTCTTGTTATATGGAGAGATTTTCTATCATTTTTCAGAGGATATTAATTATAATCTCTATAGTTTTATAGAGATTAAACTTTCATCATTTAGGAAAACACTGTTTAAAGAATATATTTTCAAAAAGCCAACCAGGGCAGCAAGAAATGTAGCAGAAGTAAGAGGCCCAGGGAATAAGAAAGGCTGTGTGGGGTCATGAAAGCAAAGGGGCTGTGAGGTCAGTGCAGAGTGATTTGTAACTCAAGAGAGGAATCTAGGGACTAGGAATGGAAATATCCTCATTTCAAAAGGAGCTGAGGAAGCTGAATGGAGAAATACATGCAACCCTGGAACCAAGGTGTGAAAGCAATGTGCTCATATTTTTAAAGCAATCCCAGAAGTAGCTTCTGTGTGAAGCTGTTTCAGTTGGTCATCTGAATATCTTTGCGTTTAAACCAAGCCAAGCCAGTGAGTGAAAGAACCCAAAGCTGCCTGTCTAGAGTCATCCAGGAAGCCTGAGGTGACTTTTAAATAACCTTAGGATAGCAATTCAGGGCTTCATAAGCCAGTATTTTGGGGACAGTTGTGGGGTTTTGTACATTTTACATTTCTTTATTTCAATTTTTTTCCCTCACTGATTTCAAATCTTTTGAAAACTGCCAGTCTGCCTGGTAATAAAAGGGATATATTTTTTAATAAACTAACTTGAGAAATACTGCAGTGTGTAGTGGTGTCAGCAGTGGATTTGCCAGTTTGATTCCCCTAAAACTGGTAGAGCTCTGAGATATTCTTGAGGTAACTCCTCTGGACCTGAATTATTTGGAAGAGTTATCTGTCTCCATTCCACAAGATTGGCTTCCTTTATATTTCTACTTAGTCAGTGGGCAAAGACCACACTTATGTCCTTGGTTAAAAAGTATACAGGCATCGTACTACAGACTTCAAAATATACTACAAAGCTGTAGTAACCAAAGCAGCATGGACTGGCATAAAAACAGACACATAGAACAATGGAATAGATAAAGAACCCAGAAATTAATCCATGTATCTACAGACAATTGATTTTTGACAAAAGTGCCACGAACACTCATTGGGGAAAGGATAGTCTCTTCAACAAATGGTGTTGGGAAGACTTACTATCATACACAGAAGAATGAAACTGGACACTCACCTCTCACCCTATACAAAAATCAACTCAAAATCAATCAAAGAGCTAACTGTAAGACTCAAAACAATAAAACTACTAGAAGAAAACATAGGGGAAATGCTTCACGCCATTGGTCTAGGAAAATATTTTATTAATAAGACTGCAAAAGCACAGACAACAAAAGCTAAAATAAATAAATGGAGTTATATTAAACTAAAAAGCTTCTGCACAGCAAAGGAAACAATCCACAGAGTGAAAAGACAAACTGTTGAATTGGAGAAAAATATTTGCAAACTATTCATACAACAGCGAATTAATATCTAAAATATACAAGGAACTCAAATATCTATCTCTACAGCAAAAAGGAAAAAGCAATCTGATTAAAAATGGAAAAATGATCTGAACAGACATTTTTCAAAAGAAGACCTATGTACAACCCACAAATATATGGAAAAGTGCTCAACATCATTGATCACCAAGAAAGTGCAAATCAAAACCACGATGAGGTATCATCTCACCCGTTAGAATGGCTGTTTTCAAAAAGAGAGGTAATAACCGATATTGGTGAGGATGTGGAGAAAGGGGAAAGCTGGTATATTGTTGGTGGGAATGTAAACTAGTATTTCCACTATGAAGAATAGCATAGAAGTTCCTCAAAAAAGTACAAAAAGAAGTACCATTGAGAAATCCCATTACTTGGCATTTATCCAAAGGAAAGGAAATCAGTATATGAAAGAGACATCTGCACTCCCATGTTTATTACAACTTTAGTTACAGTAGCCAAGATATGGAATCAACCTAGGTTTCCAACAATAGATGATTGGATAAAGGAAATGTAGTATATATACACAATGGGATACTATTCAGCCATAAAATAGAATGAAATCCTGTCATTTGTGGCAACGTGGATGGAACTGGGGGACATTATGTTAAGTCAAATAAGACAAGGACAGAAAGTTAAACACCACATGTTCTCACTCACACGTGGAAGCTCAAAAAAAGTAGATCTCATCAAAGTAAAAAGTAGAACGAAGGATACTAGAGGTTGGGAAGGGTAAGGGGGAAGGAAGGATGAGTTGGGAGATATTTGTTAACAGATACAAAATTATAGCTAATGGGAGGAATAAGTTCTAGTGTTCTATACCACTGTAGGATGACTTATAGTTAACAGTAATGTATTAGGTAATCTCAAATAGCTAGAAGAAGGATATTGAATGCTCCCAACACAAAGAAATGATAAATGTTTGAGATAATAGATATGCTAATTACCCTGATCTGATCACTGTACGTTACATGTATTGAAATATCATGATGTACCCCATAAATATGTACAATTATTATATGTCAGTTAAAAAAATTTAAAAATGTGTACAGCCATGGCATATCAACTCACACACACTATCTGTAACTCAAAATTTTTTACTACATTTCTACATGTTATATCCTAGGGATTCAATTTTTTAACATGAAATATGTATTTTTAGTGCTAATCATACCTTTACGTACCACATGTATTTAAATAAGACTAAAATAGAGGAACATATTTATTTCTCTGTCAATAGACGTCATAGAGATTTTTTTTTAAAATGCTCATACTTTTGGGGGAAAGAACCAAAAACTGGAACTCCTTTTTAAGTATAATAAGACTCTTGGAAAAATTATCCAATATAAGAAGAAAGCAAAAAAAAAAAAAAATAATAACCCACACAACCTCAATTTAAAACGTACTAGTTTGATTTCCAATATAGAATTTGTGTTCATATCTTTATTTAGCAGCATTACGGTTGTTTTTTTCCATTTGCTGTCCTCATAATTTGGTAGTTAACCTTCTTGTTTTTTAAAAAGAAATTCTGCCAAAATATGCTGAGCAAGTTGTTTGTTTCTAAACCCCGAGAAATCAAAAGTAGAAAGTAAACTTTATTATTATGACATTTTAATTATGAGTGCATTTATGTATTTTGCTTTTGATCTTTGGATTAGTTTATGATTTTGAAGTTTAAATTTGTGACCTTGGGGGATAATAATCATTTAACTAAAGAGTAATGGTAACCCATGTTTATATATAAATAGTTATATAAATAAAGTTATCCCCCAACTTCTCAAAACAATATTAACAATTTACATTCATGTTTTGTCAGGGCTTTCATATGTACAATTTCATTCTATTGCCAAATAGCTTTTGACTCTACTAGGTCAAAAATTTCTCTTTCCTCAAGCCCCTCCTCCCCTTTGGTTTGTTTGTTTACTTGTTTGTTTGTTTGTTTTTATAAATAAGGAAACTGAAGCTTACAGATAGAAAATGATCTTTCTATAGCCACACAAATAGTAGGTAATTTATCCAGATTGGAAGCTAAAAAATTCATCCCTCTTTCCATGACACTAGGCTCCCTTTCAGGATATAACCTGTTTAACTTAGACTTGAAAAAAGTGAAATGAAAAATGTAATTGCTCTTTCTTAAGCTGGTTATTAAACCAAAGAAACACTTCAAATGGGTTGCAGAAAAGAAATATTATAGGGTGATTAAACAGTGAGATGGAGTCATAGAACTGTGGGGCCATGTTTTTCTCAACAAATCATTTCCATGGGCACCTTTAGAGTGACCACTATGCACCCAGCTCTGTGTCACGTGCTTAGGATAGATAGCACGACATGGTCCCTGGGCTTAAAAAGGTCATACTGTGAGTAAACACAATCCACAGATAAACAAGAATCTAGGATAGCATGTGATAAGTTCTTCTGGTTCTACAAAGTTCTATGGGGCAACAGCAAGGACAGATCTGGGATTGTAGGGCCTGAAGCTTACACAATTTGATATGTATACAGGAGTGGTGGGGAGTACGGGGATACTTTAAGAAAAAGAAAAAAGAAAAACCCACAAAAATTATAAATATAAAGTTAGGTCCAGGGTGTTGCATGGGACCTGTGCAAGAGAGGGCCCCACCTGGTTGAGCTTCACAGTGATCTTGGTGAAGAGGAGAGAGAAGGCTGGAGGAGACACTTGATCAGAGTCATCATTGAGGAGAGGAGCTTGCCCAGGGGAAAAACCTGCAGCTATCAGGAACACCTGAGGCTAGCAAAGACAGAGGAAAAGAAGGAAAATGAATTGGTTCCTTACAGAAAAAGCCTCAGTGACACTAAATCCCTAACATGTTCCTCTGCGGTAGAAATGATAAATAAAGTGGTTAAACTTGAGTAACTACAAGCTTTTCTTAGTTTTAAAAAAGCTTTTGTTACCTTGTTACCTGCTATGGTTTGAATGTTTGCATCCCTCCCAGCCCCACCGCCAAGCCCCAATTCATATGCTGATACCTGCTAATCCCCAGTGCAACAGTATCAAGAGGTGGGGCCTTTGATGGTGATTAGGTCATGAAGGTGGTGTCCTCATGAACAGGATGAGCATCCTTATAAAAGAGGCCCCAGAGAGCTGGTTTGCCCCTTTCACCATGTAAGGACACAGAAAAGGCACTATCCATGAGGTACAAAGCCTTACCAGACATTGAATCTGCTGGCATCTTAATCTTGAACATCCCAGCCTCCAAAATGGTAAGCAATAAACCTCTGCTGTTTATAAATTACCCAGCCTAAGGGATTTTGTCATTGTGCCTGAACGGACTAAGATGTTACCATATTGCAAAACATATTTTTAAAGAGTTATATCCTCAAAAAGAATGTGTTTTTAAAATGAATTTTAAAAGAATTTGAATTTACAATAAGTGTGGATGTAAATAATGACAATATGTGGTCATGTGTAAAAAGGCCTTGTTTAAAAAAGCATGATGAGTGCAGCACAAATGAGTAGAGGGTGTAGTGCCAGGCGTTAATCCTAGTTAAGGATTTGTAACTTAATTTATTTGATCGATCAATACTTATTGAATGCTGACTACATGACAGGCACCGTTCTAAGTGCTAGAGAAACAACTTTGAAGAAAGCAGGAAGAATAAAATCCTCATTTCATGAAGCCTGTGTTATGGAGAGAAGACTAAAAATAACAAATAAATGAATAAGAAATATAGAATGTTTTGGGGAAAAATAAATGCTATGGAGAAAAATATAGCAGGAATGGGGGTAAGCATGTGCCAGGGAAGTGAGTGTTGCTTTCTCAAAGAGGCCTACTGAGGAGGCCTCACATAGAGAGCGAGATGCGAACAGAGGGGGAGAAGGAGCCAGTCTAGCTAGTGTACAAATGCTGGAGTGTTTTATGAATTTCATGATAGAAATATACTAATAACCGAATTTCAATGCAATTCATTTGTGGCTTGATATTTACACTTGCATAGCTTTAGACGTAGACTGAATATAACTGAATAATAAGATGTTATAATTATAACTGATTCATATTTTCTGGATTATTGGAAATGATTCAAGCCAAACAGGTGGATTTCTTTAATAAGTCAAGTTCTTTAATTTTGTCTGAATTAATTTTCATCAATTTTGAAAAGTTTCTGTAACCTCCCTGCATTTATCTCAAATGTCGTTTTATTCACTGCCGGATATTTTAATAATAGGCCCTGTTCTAGATATTTTAAATCTTAAAGTAATACATGTGTTAGCTGGGATCACTCCGTCCTTTGGCATTTACAAACAATTTATATCCTCTCTCCCACGTTCCTTTCAGTGTTTGGTGACCTCCTAATGGTGTCTCCAAATTCTAGGCAGTTTGTGATCTTTCTCAAGGTCAGTTATTTCTCCAGCTTCCTGTTTCCTCTGAGGTTCCATTTTCAGGTGAGTCCTTAGCATCCCATTAGCTGGATCCTTTTTTCTTCCCAGGGCCAGATGTGGTCCCAATCGTCCCTTGTGTTTTATTTCCCAGACAACACTCAGAGTAGGAAATTCTGTCTGCAAGAGCATCTATGAAGTTCGGGCGCAACAAAGCTACCCTGCATCACTTTACAGTTCCTTAGAAATACCCATCACCAAAAGTGTCCAGGTGCTGGCATTTCCCTGTGGTTCACGGCCACCCATGAACTTCCACTACACCTGTGTTCTTGGTCCCTCCTTTCTTCTCACACACCCACCTCCTTTCTTCCCTGCTGTCCTTTACTCCAAAACGTCTGTTTATTTTCTTTGTGCAGAGAAGTTCAGCTTGCTCTTTGTTCTTCCTGGCAAATTATCCCTTGAGTGTTTCATTTTCTTGTATCTATAAGTGCAAATATTGTCATCTAGAAAGAATCGCACACTTCCTTTTTTTTTATCTCAGTTTTGAATTTTAACAATCATTTTCTTCCCTGCTATACCTGCTATAACTCTTCAAAACAAGAATTCTTATTTTTGCTTCACAGAGGAGGAATCTAAAATTTAAAGAAGCTCAGTATTTTGCCCAAGGCTACACAGCAGGTTCTAAGTTTATCTGTTCCCAAGCTTCACACACCGTGTGCTCTATGGCACCATGCAGGAAAGCTACCACCAAGCAAAATGGGCAGCCCCCTTAGCCAGGATGCTGAACAGAATGAGCTGTCTTATTATTGTGTATCTGGAATATTTTGAGCAGATCATGGATGGCCTAAAGAAACTGGGCTCATTTTAGAAAAATGTTGCTTAAATAATATAATAAAGTAGATGAAGGGCCACCATGCATATGATAACAGAGTTTTAAAATAAGAATCCTTAGAGAGATTACAGTGGTTCCAAAACTGTAGAACCAGGAATGCTGTGAATAGGGCGAACATTAACTTTTTTTCTAGATTTTAACCCTGCATATTAAAATTAATACATGGAAGTTGGGATAAAGCTTGAGAAGTTATATTTAGATCCAACTGTAAGAAATACTACATTATATGGCAATTAATAACATTGGTAGCCTCAATACTCCAAATAGTGCTATGTGCTTTCCCAGCAGTTTTTAAACCTTTAATTTTGATTAAGGTCTCACATGATAAAGTGTAGCCTGACTCTTCCAAAACACATTCCCAAAATGAATTACTGATCTGACTAGTAATTTCTACTACTGTCATATGTTAGTATACATAGGCAGCTTCCCTAATCAAATGGGAAATATTTTTCCGCAAGTTAAATGTTCTACTTTAATAAGTATTTCGATATAGAAAAAAGCTTCTGTAAATGACTAATGAATGAAGACGGTTTTAGCACATTTTATGTAACACTTGGTGGTGTTGATAATAGGTCATTGTTCTGGACTTAATTTAGACATGAAGATGAACAGTGATTTCTAGTATCTAGTAATGTATCAGAGTCTCCTTAGTGTGTGAATTCTTGTGCGTTAACCTGTACCAATAATTAGACCAAGGCATCCTTTGAAATAAACAATGAATCTCCAACCCAAAATACATTTTTCCAAAGTCTGAGATAGTATGAGTTATCTCCTGATACATAACAGATTATGATAAATTTTGTGGCTTACAACAACACATATTTGTTATCTTGTAGTTTTTGCTGATCAGAAGTCCTGGCATGGCTTAGCTGTGTTCTCTGCTTCAGGGTTTCTCATAGGCTGCCATTAAGTTATCATCCAGGCTGGGATCTCATATGAAGACTCAAGTGGGAAAGTGTCCACTTCCAAGCTTACGTGGCTGCTGTCAGGATTTAATTTCTCAAGGGTTGTTGAACTGAGAGCTCAGTTCCTCAATAGCTGTTGGCTGGAGGTCACCCTCAGTTCCATACAGCCTCTCCATTTGGCATCTTGATGCATCAAACGCAGCAAGGGAAAAAGTATACTAGCAAGACCAGAGTCACTGTCTTATGTAATTTCATCACAGAAGTGACATTCGGACAGTTTAGCTATAGGCTGTGTGTTAGAAGCAAGTGGCTGGGCCAGTGTACTCCAACGGGAGAAGAGTAGGCAAGACTTTGCCTGCTAGGAGACCATGATCATCTAGGACCATTTTAGAGCTTAGTCACCATGGAGACAATGAAAGGTAGGGCATGCTCCAGGGCAACCACAAGAGAAAAGGCATTTTATACTCTGTACTCTTTGGCAATGCCTCCAAAAAGGTGAATTTTTCAATGTAAGTAAAATAATAATGCATTATTAGAGTACAGAAAATAAAGCTGGGCACAGGCATACATGCCCAACATTTGTTGCCTGTTTCGTTGTCTTTACATGTTATGAGACATATAACCTCTAAGATTCTAGAGGTTATCTAGAGGTTATCTGGATCTGGCAGGACTACTCTAAAAGCCATTGTTATATCCTTGATATTCATTTCATTATCTTTTTGTTTTTGTTGTTGCTTTTGCTATTGCATTCTACTAAAACTCGCCTGGCAGTTATATCTTTCTGTGTCTTATTTTCTTTATCTATATCATTGTTCATTTTTTTTAAAGTCCCTTTCCTATCTCACATGAATATTAAAAATGAATACAATATATCTAAAATTACTTTAAGCTAAAAAATGAAACCCTATACTTAGTGTTTCCTAGAATATTCTAAAAATGATCTAGAATATTATAAAAATTATTATATAGGTAAAAAATTGTTGAAATTGTTTAAAAAATGTGATGGTAGTAAACCTCAAATGCACACTTAGGTCTCTATCCTGGAATTGCTTACCTATGTATAGGTTTAGTAAACAGAAGAGTGACCTTTAAAAATGATATTTGAGAGGAGAAATACAAACTGACCACTGTGTGGTCATCAGAAGCCAGTGTGCAGCCAGGAGCTTACACCCACGCACTCACCACCACCGCAGGGTACACACAAGGCTGGAGCTCTTTGTGCTCTGCCTTTGGTCACTCTGGGGACAAATTCTATTAACAGCTTTGCCTTCAGCATGATGTTGGGTTGTGAGAACTGAACACCGGCTTGTCCCTAGTAAGGGATTTTACTATGTCAACATTCTAATTAGCATCCACATGGAAGGTGCCTGTTATTGTTGGCTTAGTGGCCTCTGTAATCCTGACAAACCATTCGATTGAAGAGCACTGTTGATGTAGTGTATAGCAGCCTGTGGCTTTCTTTAAAAGGGTATATTAAAGCTGGCTCCAAATTACAGCTGTTTAACCTGGCAAACAGCACTATGACCTCTAAAACAAATATTGTGTCATTAATATAGCAATGTCCACAGATGAAATTGGCAACCTAAAATGTGCTGTCTGTAAACATTTTCGAATTATATTTGAGGTCCTTAATTAACCCCATTAGGCTTACAGATTGAAGGAACCACTCAAATCAATATAAAAGAACAATTTACTAAAGACATTCAGTTGTTTTTTATATATTATGAATTCCCTGGAGTGTTGTGGTTTTAAATCAGATTTAATGTTATTTAAAATTTATCTTTTTTCCCTAAGAGTTCAAATTTTTAACATGTCAGAACAAAATGAAGTTAAGAATAATTGAACTTATCATTGAATCATCGAGTAAATTTAAGAGTTGGAAGTTATCTTAGAGTTCATCGATGCCAACCCCTTCAACTTACAGATGAGAAAACTGAGATCCAAAGTGGCTAAGTGACCTAGATACAAGTTGAAACAAAGAACCATAATTGTGGTTATTATGCTCAATAAATTATCTACATATATATTAAAAAAATTTTTATCATGGACTTTTAAATCAATGAGTTCGAATTTTCTTTCCAGCAACGAATATAATAAGCTAATGGTTAGTATTTTAACCTTGTGTTATCTAAAATTATAGTACGAAAATAAGTTATCATTATTATGAAAACAAGGGATGGTGCACAGAAGCTCTAATCACCTGGAGACATATACAGGTGCTTGTTTTATATTGCTCTTTCCATCTGAGATCGATGTACTGATTTGGATCATGATCTCTTCCCCATTGTCAGAAATGTTTTTCTCGCTGTGATAAAGATTGTTAAGAGAGTCCTGTGGTTTCTTGTAGTAGTTATCCATGTGCATAACTTGGCATTACTTTCTGCTCTGATTTTTTATCTCCTGGACTATCCAACATTGGCCTGCTTTGCACTAGGCTAATTGGTCTCCAACTGTGGTTTCCCAGCAGACTTCGACGGCACCCCAGGATGTGAAGTTGTGCTTCAGTGTTTCTTTAAGCAACATCTCTTCTTTCTGCCAGCCATCACCTTCACATGTGACGATCCACTTTATTTCACAATGCATCAGCTGTCTGAAAATCTCCTGCCCTGTGTTAGTGGCATGCCTACATGGACTGCATTGTGTTGCAGCGGGCTTTGTTTCCACAATGTATAATGTGCAACAGTTTAAATTCCCTTCTCCACTCATTCATTCATTTATCATCCAGGCATTAAAAACAAAACAAAACATCAATGAGGACTTATTTTGAGCAAAACACAACTAGGTTTAAAAATCAGAAGTGAATCATGGGGAGGAGGGGGTGGAGGAGTAGACCATTAGATTATTTTATAGGAAACACATTTTAAAAAGTCTCAGCCTCTGAATGCTCTAGATATCTCAATTTCTGGATCTCATACTGCTTCATCTATTTTTTTTTTCTTTTTTTGTTGAGACAGAGTCTCATTCTGTCACCCTGGGTAGAGTCCAGTAGCATCATTGTAGCTCACTATAGCCTCAAACTCCTGGGTTCAAGTGGTCTTCCTGCCTCAGCCTCCCAAACAGCTGAGACTACAGATGCACACCAGGATGCCTTGCTAATTTTCCTATTTTTAGTAGAGACGGGATCTTGCTCTTGCTCATGCTGTTCTCATACACCTGAGCTCAAGTGATCCTCCCGCCTCAGCCTCCCAGAGTGCCAGGCGTGAGCCACCATGCCCAGCCTATTTTTTGAATCAGTTTGAACAACAGTCATGTCAACATATTACATCAAACATTCTTAAAAAGATAGTATTTGGGAAAATGTATTCAGGAGAAATAAGTGTTCCTCTAGATCTGCTCAGTATCTGCTTCTCAATATCTGGGTAAGCAAAATAAATAGCCAAAACCCAAAAACCAAATGAACAGAAAAAATAAACAAACAGAAAGTTCCTGACTATAAGGAGTTCTTCATGTCGAAGGAGAGACCGAAAACTTGACACACAACTACAAAGGCACATACGATTGCAAAGGTTGCTATGGAGCACGGAGGTGGAACTTCTGAAAGAAAAGCACCAGTGAGCCAAGTACTGGACAGTAGAATAATTTAATCGCTTGAAGAAAAGGGGGAGGGGTGTTCCATGTATCTAGAGCAGTGTGTGCAGAGATACAGATTCATGAAGAAGCATGGCATATGGATTCCGAGCAGGTCAGCGTTGCTAAAGACCAGGCATTCGGGATGAGCAGGAGGAGTTAGAGCTGGAGAGGTGGGTGCTTCCAGAATAGCTTGGTGGGCCATGCTAAGCAGTTTGGATTGCATCCTGAAAGCAAAGGAAAACCATTGAACAATTTTTAAACACCATTTCCTGATCATTTATATTTTCAGATTTATAAAATATTTACTGTAGGAATGTTGAGAAATATAGAAAACTAGAAATAGAAAAAAAATCACTCATTATCATACATTGAGAAAAAAAATCAATTTTTAAATATATATCTTTCTAGTGTATTTTTGTTTATATTTTATATAGTTATATATTAAATTTATCATATAATTTAAAATCATTTTAAGATTTTCTTTATTCTTTTAATGTGCTAGCATTTTACTTTCTATTAAATATGTGTTGAACTGTAGCTTTTAGCATTTTCATTTGGCTTTACATAAAATTATTTCATCATTCACTTATTCTTGATGGTTGTGTTGTTTCCAATTTATTATCATTATATATGAGTGTCACCCAGAAGTCATCTGAGGGCTTCCTTGCCTTGTAAGATCTTGGTAGAATTTACTCAGAGGATTGCTATTTCCATGGCCCATTGCAGACAAAGTCCTTTTCAAGATTCCTGAGTATTCCTGGGGCTCTTTTGCGCTCAAAGTAGTGATTCTGCAGTGTGGTCTTTCAGTGAGTTTTCAAGTTCAAATTGTTAAATATTTTCATGGTATTACTAAGAAATCATGTGCCTTTCATTCTCATGGTCTCACTCATGTACAGGGAAGTTGTCCAGGTGCCGTATGACATGAGATGTTTGCTAATGGAATGTTTGCTTGTATAATCTTGGCTTTTAAAAGAATTTTTTTTCAAACAAGCACCACATATACTCACCAGCAAACTGGTATTAACTGAGCAGCACCTAAGTGGACACATAGGAACTACATTAATGGGGTATTGGGCGGGTGGGAGGGGGGAGGGGGGTAGGTATATACATACATAATGAGTGAGACGTGCACCGTCTGAGGGATGGTCACGCTTGAAGCTCAGACTTGTGGGGGGAGGGGGCACAAGGGCATTATTTGAAACCTTAAAATTTGTACCCCCATAATTTGCTGAAATAAAAAAAAATTAACTCAGAGATAACCATAAATAAATAAAAAATAAAAGAATTTTTTTTCAGGTTTATTTTTGAATCTAATAAAGATGAATAGATATAACCCACAGAAACAAAGTCCATTGGGGCCCTCAATTCCTTTTAAGTCATGAAATGAGAAAGTTGAGAAGTACTATCTTAGAGCAACAAGGCATTTTTTCAAAACAAGAACATTCTGTGTCTAAGAGTTAATGTGGTGTCAACTCTTAAGATATTAAGGTTTTATCTACACCAATACATAATATCTTACCTTTGCATAGGAGTGAATAATGAAGGGTGTGGCGTACTCACGTTTCTGCTTTAGAAATTTAACAGGGAATATGCTGAGCAAACCAGCAGAGAGGCCAGTTGGGAGGCTATTTTGTAAACCAGGAGAGAACGAATGAAGCAGTATCAGAGTAGTTGCCGTGGAGCAGGACAAATGAAATGTAGGAGCAAAGGACAACTCTATGTAGCTTTATTGTCTTCATTTTGCAGATGAAAAAACAAGGGGGCAAAATAGTTAAATGGTGGCCAAGTTGGAACTTGAACTGGCTCTTCTGACCCCATGTCTCTTTTCCTTTCTACTAAAACCAGAAGTCATCAAGTCCTCACTGTCCTTGAAGAATTACATTTATTGTTGGCACGGACACAAACATGATGCAAATCTAACAACTCACTGTTTCTCAAAGCCTTGTGAAATTTTGCTCACTATCCTATAACCCCCATAACATATTCATTTACTCAACCAATGTTATCTATCTGGACCAGTGAGTTTGATG
The DNA here is from genome assembly GCA_008086735.1 of Cheirogaleus medius. Taxonomy (NCBI): domain Eukaryota; kingdom Metazoa; phylum Chordata; class Mammalia; order Primates; family Cheirogaleidae; genus Cheirogaleus; species Cheirogaleus medius. Next base: position 23,161,959 of record VBSM01001124.1, read on the forward strand.
GTGTGGTTCTCTTTCTCTCTCTCTCTCTCTCTCCCCCTCCCCCCATGACCGTGTCTCTCTCTCTCTCTCTCTCTCTTTATTTTTATTTATTTGTTATTATTATTGCTTATGTAGCAGTATTAGGTTATGGTCATGACTGAAGCTCATTGGCTTTGCATATATAACCTTCTTATGACTTCTTTGGATTTGTGTCACTATTTTGTTTCATAACAGCTTGTGCCTGCCCTTTGAGAACAATCCTTTGCAGAACAAAACATGAACAAGTTTGGCTTTGTTCAGCAAAATTCTGCGGGGGTGCTAATTATGAGGTCTGGCATCCCTTATAGCTATAAAGTCACCTCCAAATATTAGTTTGTGGTTTCTTGGTTAGAGTAGTTCTCTGTAGTGATATGGAAGCTATTGATTTGACTTGGACTTTATAAAGACAACAAGAGTCATTAAGTTATGTCCACAGAATACTAAGTGCTTGCCACCCCCATTTGCCCTTTTTGGAGGAATATCTTCCTCTGAAGCCTTAATTATCCAGTCATTGTTTTCATTGAATTATTTATTACATATTCATTTCCATTGAATTAATATTAAGGAGAAAAATTGTGAACTGCTGTGTGCTTGTTCTGTTCTATAGTTCTGAACCATAGTAGAAATATTTCCAAAAACTATAGGCTTTACCTGTCCAACTTCATTACATTTTACAGTTAATAACATTCTTAAACACTGTTTAAATAGTCTATTTCTGGGAAGAAAAATAATTTTAAAAGGTCACAAAAGGCAAAGAAGGATTGCAGAGAAACATGTTTATGTTTTTATTTTTTCTTAATATATTCTATTCTTTCTGGAATCTCTCAGAATGAACCATGTGCATGCACTGAAAACATAACACATTGTAATATTTCTCAACATGAATAATTATGGAAAATATATATTCACCAACACTGGAAGCAAATGGAGCTTAAAGCTAGGCAGAAACAGCAGGAAAATGAGAAAAGGGGAGAGTTTTATATTCTTACTACACTGTTAAACATATTGTTCAACAAGGACTCTATATATTATTGAAAAAATCAAGGTTGAGAATACAGAGGTAATTTTTTTTGTAGGGGGAAAATTTATCTTTTTCCACAGTTCACCCTTCATTTCAAGTGATATTTTTCCAGAATCTTCTTCAGATAGGACTTTTTGTTTTGTTTGTTTTAATATTGTCAAATTTTACCTCAGGTCTAAATGTTCGTGGTCTAACTTCTGTTGTCTTGAATAAGGGCAGTTTTTCATTAAATTCCTAGTAAAATTTCACTTTCCTTGAATACTACCTCTGGAGTCAAACTTAAAGACATATAAATGCCAGTTATGCTATAGTTTAGAACAAGAGAACTCTCTGGTTCGAGAATGTACAGTAGAACCAAAGAAATATTGTAAGATAGCATGATGGGCAATTTTCATGTTCTTAGCCTGAAACATGGACTAATGTTATACAAACACTCTTAAATTCCCTTAGAATGTATCTAAATCCCCATGATGGTAGCAGAAGAGGTGTATCAAAGAAGAATTGGAGATGAACTTGGGTGTGTTATCATGAGCTATAAATGTGTATGATAAGATTATCTCAAACATTACAATGATTTTTATCAAATATTGAGATAAAATTTTTTTAAAGTTACAAAAATTTACAAAACATGTCTGCCAACTTTGTTTAGGGAAAAGGTTCATAGAGGTTCTGATTCCAATTTGAGCGACACACACAAGTACTGGCTCTGTGAGGAACAATTCCTGGCCCTGGGACAAAAGTGTTTAGATCACTGACCACTGTAGGTCATATTATATATTTACTTGTTTATATTTATTTCTTGTTTCTATACTTCAAAATGTAAACATAGGGCAAGGACTTTATCTGCATTTTTCACAGCTATAGAATACCTCCTGGCACATAATGAGTGCCTCATAATTATTTCTTAAAATAATAAATAAATTGATTTTCTACTTAGTACCTCCAGCCCTTTGCCTGTCCACCTCCCTTCTATTGCCCAGGTCTATTTATAATTTTCCTTAGCATGCTCCTCACAGTAGACACTGTAAATGAAAACTGGAAGCAATAAATAGCTACCTCACTTAGTGGATCCACTATTTAGATCCTGTACTAGTATATATTTTTTTCTAGGTCATGAGAAATACTCACTACTCCCCTAGAAAAGCTTCTAAGTCCATGTCCCTCCTTAGCAGGGACAATGTGTGTGCAATCATGGACTCTGCATAACTGTGTCTTTCACTGTGGTCTCCCAAGAGGCTTGTTCTTCCTGATATGGTTCCATGGGCCTTTGCAAGCTTTAGAATTTTCCCTGCTCTCCCAACCCAGAACTAAACCTATTTCCTCCAGTTCCCTCTTTTCAAATTCTTCTGCTCCTTTAAATAGGAGCTGAAAAATAATTTCAGGAACTCTTTTCTGATAGTCTTCATATAGATAATATTTTTTTTTATCATTTTCTATTCCCCATAACACTTTATTTATACCTCTCAAATGGTATTTTCTCCTTTCAACAGTATTTTTTATGTGTATCTCTTAGGTTCTACTGAAGGTACGACAATGTCTGCTTATCTTTTGATAAGTGAGAAACATCTGTGTTCTCGTGGAGTTCAGATTCTAGGGGGGGAGGTATAACTAAACAGATAAAGTAGTAAGAAAGACACATG